>CM064515.1:14960820-15595820 GCA_032716605.1 Paralithodes platypus | reverse complement strand
CATAGGCGGCTCACAAAGTTATCAACCAATGTTCTCGAAATTTGGTGAGCACATTGGATATGCGCCAATGACGAAGTTATTACATCAAGGGGGCGGTTGGTAGAGCGCATACCTCCGCCAGCGGCGGCGGAGGTATGCGCTCTCCCGAGTGCCCCTCTAGTTATTTTTCTTATTTAATGGAATTTCTTCTAGCTGTTCTACCGTTTATCGGTTTATTACATTCTATACATGCCTACAATATTTATTATTTATAATTTACGACTCCGTACCGCTTTTCGTGTAACATTTCCTCAGTTTATTATGTAAATGTCTTCATATTGTTTTTACTGCTCGTCCTTATTCTTGTCTGTCCATTGGTTTTCCTTACGATTGTTTCTGTAATTATGTTTTTCCTTTTTCTTGTGCGCTTCTCTTCTTCAACCAATCTCATGAGTTTGCCTCCTGATTATTAATCATAATTTACTTCACCCCAATTCGTTTTCCCTAGCTTGTTTTAAGTTTCTTTTGTTCCGACCTATTACCCTGGCCTAGTTGACTTCCCATATGTTCATATCTAATATAGCCTATTATTGGGTTTGTATGTGTGGTTATGTTATTTTCATTAAGTAAGCTTTACTGCCTATTGTGCACTTTAGTATGCATGATCTGCTTAAATGCATCTATTATGTTTAGCCATAATTATTTTGTTTATAGTCTCCCCCCCCCCCCCATTAATTGAAGAAACGTATCCGGCATTGTCCTTAGTGTATTTAAGACTGCTTTTTGCAAGGTTACAATTTACTTTTCATCTTTATATATTTATCTATTTATATAGCCCTATTTATTATAAATTAGCAAATTTCAGTCAAAAGAATTATGACGAGACTATTAGCGACATTGGATACTTCTCATATTCAGTAAGTAGAGGCTAAAAATGCGTGGTTTACATTTAAAATAAAATAAAACACGGAGTTAGAGCGTATAAAGTATGATCGATAAGTCCTATGAGGGAGTTTATAAAGGGGACAATAAGGAATTACCGAATTATTAGTACAGTAAATCTGTACTAATGGTTTCGCATGAATACCATCAGTTTTATTTTATTTGGTATTATGATCAAGTGCTGTATTTTCCTCAAAATGCATTGGAAACTATGAATTGGATCTACAAGAGATTTGCTTTATATGACCCAATCGTTCATTTGTATATTTCCATATTAGTATGCTTATATGATTTATATACAATTACTTCTTACAATATCTGTCTATCAATATCTTTCCATGTCAGTCTTTGATTATTTAACTAACAGTCAATATTTGTGACTTAGTACCAATCACTCAATTTCAACATTAACATTTAAATATTTATATCATATTTCTGTATTGTCTATATAACTCTCTTGGTTTACATATCTGTGTATTTATCTTCTGTATATATAGCTGTGTATGTGGGTGTGCTTGAATTATTGTTGTCTATTGTTTGCAAAAGATGATATCACAACCGGTATGCTGTTGTATTGTATGTAATTTTATTCCAATTAACTAAAATTGTGTAACTGTATTAATCATGCACAAAACATTATTTTAATTGTGCATTGGAAATTAAGTATACTACAGAATACATTTTAGCCAAAATACGTGTTTGTAATTATTCATCTTCACACTTGGATACATGCAATACAAATAAACCTCTTCAATAGGACGATGCCTTTATGGATTTCATGTTGGCCATCACTAACCGAATTAATTCAAGTTAGGAAGCACATGTGAGAGTCGGAGGGATACATGATTTCGCGTTTACACCTTTGATTCGTAAAGGTCCTTCCTAACCTGAGTAAAATCTTCTAATGATAGCCTGGCTGTAGTGGACGGTTTTAAAGTGTTTAAAGAGAATATATATATATATATATATATATATATATATATATAAAGATGATGATAGCCCAAGACATGGTCTTAGATTTAATTTTCGCCCAGCCATTCGTCCAGAATCGAAAATATTTTCGATTCTGGGCGAATGGCTGTGCGAAAATTAAATCTAAGACCATGTCTTGGGCTATCATCATCTTTATGGTCACGTGTAAATAAATGTTGCAAGATTTACAATAAAACACGTAAACAGCACAAAACCGCTAAGGGTAAAGCACGTTACATGACTGGTGAGTGGGGGAGGGAGAGAGAAAGTGTTGGGAGTAAAGGGAGGGAAGACATTGGAGAGTGGGCGACTCCGGTAGTTTGTGTAGGGATACCAACATTACCAAATAATCCCTTCCTCCCTGGGAGGGTGGATGGGGGGAGTACCCTGTGACACTTCTTATGGAGACGACTGTACATGGTATATACTGTACTGTATATATAAGAGATAACCAAGGAGGATCAGTATTGAGTTTTAATTAATATTCCTCTTATACTAGTTGTAGGAAACCGTTTTCCATCCACAGGCCATTTAAGCACATTATTTTTGTCTAAAATTATTTCTATTGAAATCTTATAATAATTATTCATATTTACAATTTTCTTAAGCAATTATTTAAAACAAATATATAATTTGGAATTAGCCTATCTTAGTGAGGTTTGTGGCATGACCAAATTCAAAATTATCGATATTTCTAAACCTAGAGTGTCAGGGTCAAATTAATGAAGCTTTAAAAGGCAAGAAAATTTGAAATGGTGATTCGTGAACCAGATTTTAATAATATTGACTATTTAACTGATCAATTTAAACTAATATACTGGAGGATTTATAGTTACTGAGTTTTGGTTTGGTTTTATGAAAAGGAACTCATGAATTCATGAAATGGATTTATCTGATATATGTATGTATTACTGGTAGAGACGGATTGAGGAATGAAAAGATACGTAGGAGAGTGGGGCAGCAGGAACATTTGTCAGCCAGAGTGGACAGAAGGGTGCTGAGCTGGTATGGTCATGTTGAACGAATGGAAGATGAAAGGCTTACAAAGAGAATATGTGAGTCAGATACAAGGGGAGAGAGAAGGGCAGGAAGACCCCCATTGAGATGGAGAGACTGTGTAAGACAAGCTTTGGATGATAGAGGAATGACTATAGATCAGGCAAAGGAAGTGGTAATAAACAGGAATGAATGAAAATGCTTGTGAATAGATGAGTAAACACGTGGTCATTTGGGGGAAGGGGTCGGGCGCAAGTTGGACTAGATAATAGTCCATCAGGCGCCTGGCCCGGGGAGACGGTTTATATGAAGGGTGCGCCTGGAAGGGGGCCGGGGGAGTGCTGGAGGGACTTTGGTGACCCTGGTCTCTGAGTCTTCTCCTGGATGACCTAGATGTGTGTGAATTTGTATTTTGTTTTTGTGTGTTAATTGTTTTCTGTTGTGTTGTCCCTATTCTGGCTCTGTCTTGAGTCCCCCCCCCCCCAAAAAAAAAGAGACAAAATAAAGAGGAAAAGTGGGGATTGGGCCTGAGAATAGAATAGAATATACTCAGGCAAATACCCCGTATCTGGAGGTGGCCGACTCGAGACCAATCCCAAACAGAAACAACATTTAAAGTTCCAATTCTTAGGGAGCGGGACCACTTGCCCCTTTCTCTGTCTCGTCTAGTAGGTGAAGTCTACAAGGGTGAGAGGATGTAAGCTATCCAAATGATCATGTTACATTTACGTCGTTTACGACTTTAAAAAGATTTTTGTTCGACATCATTGGTTTGTATTAAAGGTAAGGAAGTTCTATATGACAAACCCCTGCGTTCGAACATACATATTTGGAATGGAACTCCCAACGTATCCATCAGTACAATCAGAACAATTAAACGAGTATACTTTGTTCGACACTGGTTTGAGAATTCGGTCTTTATAATGGGGAAAACAAATATTTTATAGTTCTGGAAATACAAACACAAATGCTAATATTGTTGTAGAGCAATTTCTGATATTTTAGCTGCCATATCTATTGAAAAGCCAACTTCCATACACAGTTCGAGAATTCTTCACTGACGAGCAGTTAGCCATTATAAATATATGTCATGTTCGTTCTCAGATGGAATACTGTCCACCCTTGTGGAATGGAATTGGATGGGTTGCATTGAGGAAGCTGGGACAAAATAAATAATAAAGCAATGTTTTGTTCTGTGTGGATGAGGGAGACAAAAGGCAGAGTTGCCTGTGACAAGTGCCTCCCCCAGAGTTGAAAGTAGGTAGGGACGAATAAACTCAAACCAGACCGAGTAAACCCAAGTGGGGACGACAAACTACCGAGCCAGACTCAGCTGGTAGAGACGAATACTTTTTGTTTGTGGCAGAAAGAAAAGTGGTGTGCTTGTTTAGTGTAGTGAAGTAGATAACAGGTGTTTGTGAAAGCCAGCTAGATCACTCTATGTAGGTGAGGCATAAACAGAAACAGTAAGGGAAGCCAGGTAAATGAAACAAGAGTTCCAGCAACTCCTTATCATATGCCTATAGGCCTCCCCTGGGTATATCCTTGTTCGATTGGTGCCTGCAATCTCCCCATCTGTTAACTGTCTTCTGTAATAGAGATCGCCACCTGTAAAGGGGCGGTTACACATGCCCGAGTTGCCCGAATCGGTGACAAAAATTGCTCCGTGGAGCATAACACCCATCGGTAACTTGTTTTGGATTTATTCCCCTAGATGGGTTGCCCGCCAAGGCTATCGAGTCCCATCCTCATTAAAAAAATGCTTTATTATTAATTTTGTCCCAACTTCCTCAATGCAACCCGTCCAATTAATCAATAACCCTGTAATCACGTAGTATCTTCCTCCATTATTCATAAGAGATGTTGCATCTCTTGCATTACTCTACAGATATTTTCACAGGTAATGTTCTGAGGAACTTGCCTTAAATGTACCACCTCCCCGCATCTACCCTGCAGAACTAGGGCAGCTGGAAATGCCCATGAATTCACACTCTCTCATCCACAATGTAAAACTTCCGCTTATCAAAATTAATTTATCCCCAGAACTTCTACTCTCTGGAATTCACTTCCTTCTTCCACACATTTACAGCCTACAACAGTTTAAGTCCGACTGTTACAATCATTCTATGAATGGAGGATGTCTTTAGGCACATGGACCTTTTTTGTTTTTTGTTTTCCATCCTATATTTATTGTCTCTTAAAAATATATAGAAACAAACAAAAAGAAAGAAATTGCACATTTAGTGTATTTAGTTTATGGTTATTTCAATATTGAGACATTATCACTGAATAATGCGGTTGAATATTTATTATTCATAAAATATAGCAATTGTTTTTATTTGATTTTCTGTTTCACATATTTAATATTGTTATATTTCGAATGTTTGTAAATAGTTTGAAGTTAATCGCTTTTGCCTTATGCTGTAGAATTAATAAAACATATTTATGAAACTTGCGTTCTCTCGTATTCAAATGATCATGCCAAGATAAGTTAAATATAAATATTATGATAATGATTTGTCAGGTTTTCCTCAGGAAATAATTACGTATTGCTAAGTCATCAATATTAACCTTATACATTTTCTATGATAGCAATAAGTATTTCCAAATTGGTAAATTGAAATTTTGATTGGAAAAGTAGAGCAATTATGACAAAGGATAGTAAGTAACTTGTGGTATAATCAGATTAATTAGTTATATAAGCTAATAAATATATATGAAACATTTGCTAAAATCTATAAAATTAATGTTTAAGGTGAACAAAATAACTTATTGAAAAACAAATATATTAACATGAAAATATGAAATGGCAGATGTCTCCCCCACCGTGCTATTGGAAACTGCCACATCATCAGTACTACTATAACCAACATCACTACTACTATCATCATCAACATTACTAGCACCATCAACATTACTATCACCATCACCACTACTACCACCATCATCATCATCACAGTTTCACTACTATTATCACCATCATCACAACTACTATCACGATCATCATTACTACCATCACCATCATCACTACTATCATCAGCATCACTACTACTATCACCAGCATCACTACTATAATCACCATCATCAATACTACCATCGCTCCTGTTATCATCATCACTGCTAATGTCACCGTACTTGTGTTATGTGGCATTCATCGATGACACCAATGTAACTTAATAGATTTCTTCTGGTAGCCACTCGTAACCTTATACTTGTAATAACGGTAGCGGTTATCGATTGCCATTTGCCACCACCCAATTATTATTTAATGACCTAATGGGAAGTCAGAATAAATACACAAATCTATCAGCCTGGTATGTATTTATACAAGTAGGTGTATAATCAACAGCAGTCAGCAGCAGGAACAAACAGCTACAGGTGGTAGATTATAACTTGAGATAAACAGGAACAATAGGTATCAGCATTCAGTAGTAATTCTTAAATAGGTGAAAACAATTCATTACGTTTTTTACACCAACCAACTTCACATCCAAACTCAATTAATGAAATCAACAAATACATGTAGCACTCCGAGGCCTCGAACCTAGGACACTCACATAGAAACTCTGCGCACTATGCATTACGCTATCAAGACAGTTACAGAAATATGGAAAAGCCTACGATTTATTATGCAGTTTAGAATCCTGCATATTAATCTGAGCATCTACATATATTCCAACTGCGCTATGGTAGCCTACTGTAATGTATAGACGAATGGAAGGAGTAATTAATGGGGCACTTAACCCTTAGGAAGGCCTGCTATAAATTGCTCCTTAACCAGAATGAATTATTATGTTTTTTACACCAACCAACTTCACATCCAAACTCAATTAATAAAATCAACAAATACATGTGGCACTCCGAGGACTCAACCCAGGATACTCACATCGAAAGTCCGCGCACTATGCATTACGCTATCAAGACAGTTAAAGAAATATGGACAAGCCTACGATTTATTATGCAATTTCGAATCCTGCATATTAATCTGAGCATGTACATATATTCCAACTGCGCTATGGTAGCCTAATGTATAGACGAATGGAAGGAGTAATTAATGGGGCACTTAACCCTTAGGAAGGCCTCGCTATAGATTGCTCCTGAAACAGAATTAATTACTATGTTTTTTACACCAACCAACTTCACATCCAAACTCAATTAATGAAATCATCAAATACATGTGGCACTCCAAGGACTCAACCCAGGATACTCACATCGAAACTCCGCGCACTATGCATTACTCTATCAAGACAGTTAACCCTTAACTGGCGGCCCACAACAACAGTCGAGTTAAATAAATTTGGACTATGTGGCGGCTCACAACATAAGTCGTGTGGCAATTTCAGCACGTAATGTTGCTGAGAGAGAGAGACAAGTGGTGGCAGGCAGGAGAATAGCGAGCGTATGACTGCTCCAGACCACCGCGGCGGGCCTACTGACATGAATCCCACCCTCCTCCACCCTCTCACACTCGCTACATAGTGAAATGTATGGGGAAAGTACCGAATTACATGGTTTTTGCACTCGTGTTGCGCGGTTGTTGCAAGAAAACTAGCAGTCATACAAGGATCGTTGTGGTGTCATTGGGAAGCTCTGTTTATGCCCTTTCAGGGATAGATGCTTGTTTTACGCTCTGGGTCTTATTTAGGCATGAAAATGATCACGTAAACAGTCCTATTTTGGCTAAAAACACCCTGCTGGGCGGTACATATAAATAGACCGCCTAGCCCGCCAATAAGGTGTTAAAGAAATATGGACAAGCCTACGATTTATTATGCAGTTTCGAATCCTGCATATTAATCTGAGCATGTACAGTCGGTCACCTTTCCGACTGGGCCACCTATGGTAATTTCGCTGGGAGTCTTTCGCTTTGATATTAGTATGATCGCTCACTCCCCCCACCCTGAATCTGTTGCATATTATGTCCCATAGATGGCGTAGTTAGATTTGCGGGGGGGGGGGGGGGGATTATTGTGTAGGAAAGGTTGGTTATACAAAACAAACAAACAAACAAACAAAAGTAGTTTATTAGCCTTTTGTACAATTTGATCATGGGCGATTTACATATTAATCTTATTTGATATGCAGTATTTTACTATCATTTAACTTTTTACAAAGCAGTTTACACACATTTACTGGCCATGAACTTTTGTTTATTTGGCCTATGCCCATTAACTCAAGATAATCGTTTTCCGAAAGTAAATTAGTTGATGAACTACCGTAGGTATATATATTAAAGCAAATTACTATGTATTATATGCCATCCAGGAAAATTGGTATGTCAAAAATATAAAATGAAGCTGGCAACCATATTTTATGATTGATTGTATTAACGATCTATTGCACAGCTAGATAAAGACTGAAATACTCTGCATCATCAAACTTCCGTTACCTCACTGTAGACGTTTATGCTATGTTGACCTCTTTTGTCTCATGACAGAAAGTTGAAAATGGTATGGCTCAATTCCTCGCCACCCTAACACTCTGAAAATGCCACACTTACAGATGTTAAGGCATGCCAACATGTGTCACGATATCAATATATACCTTCTATCTTTACTGTCCTTAACAATATAATGGTGTTTACCCACCTGCGTTATCTTTCAATGCTAAAAAATAACAGGTGCTTGATGTGCTTCCTGTGAAATTATTTTGATTAGAAAAATGTGCAGAACATAACTGTTGGTATGCCTGGAGACAATATATCCTCGTGACTTGCATTGGAAACCATTATTATAGTTATACTAATTAAAATACAAAAGATTACTGTGGTAATTTGATTTGGAGCTTGAATAAATACTATATTCAAATAATTATATATTTCTGTTCTTACAACATAACTTATATGTATATATTTCTGAACTATAATTACTACACTATAACACGCCACAAGCATATACAAACAAACAGGCATGCACACACGCACGCATACGCAAACGCACATAATGGATATTGTTATGTCCACCCACTATTACATGAGGTGTCACGCAATATAGGCCTATGCTTATGATATATATCTCAATTGTATTTAGTACTGTTGCTAAATAATGACTGCTAAGTGTTCCATGTTACAACCAAAAATAATTATCTATAAAAAGCATATTCACTCCGATAATGCTTATTGAGGCACACAATATTCTGAGTGTGTGTGTGAGTGTGTTTACCAATTATGCCAAGAGTAATGCTTAGTTGACGTAGTTTGTGTTTCCGAGGTTAGAGAGTGATGGTCGACCAATGACTATCACTGTTGTCAATTGCATGAAAATTCGTTATTAGTTGTCTGAGATTGCACAGCATATAAAATAAAAGACAATGCTGTATTAGTTTAAATAAATAGTACATTTATAAAAATAACAAATGTAAGGTAGCTTTCTGAAGTCATAAGAGAATGCATCAGTTATGCATCTTTGCATCAGTTTTTACAACAGAAGACCTCAGTGATATCCCTACACCATCGCCGATTCAGATTGATAATTCAGATGTTTTAAGCAATATCACCGTTACAGAGAGAGAAGTATTGAATTGTTTAAATAAACTCAAGGTAAATAAAACGCCTGGACCTGATACAATCTCGCCTAGAGTTCTAAAGGAAGCTAAGGATGAGCTCTCTAAATCACTGACATTACTATTCAATAAATCCTTGCAGTCTGGAACTATGCCCGATCAGTGGAAGCTAGCCAATGTAACACCGATATTCAAAAACGGCAGCAAATCCCTATCCAGTAACTATCGTCCAATTAGCTTAACCTCAGTTGTATGTAAAATGCTAGAAACGGTCATACGAGACAGACTCGTAAATCACTTAGAGGAAAATAACATACTTAAAGATACTCAACACGGCTTTCGTAAAAAACGTTCCTGTTTAACAAACCTCTTAGACTTCTTCCACGATATCCTCAACCTCTACGATGAGAGTAAAGCTGTAGATATTATATACCTTGATTTTCAAAAGGCCTTTGACAAAGTTCCCCACAAACGTTTACTGCTAAAACTAAAAGCGCATGGAATACAAGACGGTGTGTTGAAATGGATAGAAAATTGGCTCAGCGACAGAAAGCAAAGAGTAGTCATAAATGGTAAGGCATCAAAATGGACCAATGTAAGTAGCGGGGTACCCCAGGGATCGGTACTAGGACCAATTCTCTTTCTAATTTACATCAACGACATAGATGAGGGTCTCACCTGTACAATCTCAAAATTTGCTGACGATACAAAAATTGCAAATAGCGTACTCTCAAAAGAACAAGTTGACGATATGCAACACAATCTAGATAAATTGTCATGTTGGGCCCAAATTTGGCAAATGAGTTTCAATGCGGATAAATGTAAAGTACTACATATCGGATACCTAAATGAGAAAGCAAACTATTCGATGAATGGCACTCAGCTTAAGAATGTAAACAGAGAAACCGATCTGGGAGTAACAATATCGAGTAACCTAAAACCGAGTCAACAATGTTCAGAAGTTGTTAAGAAGGCAAACAAAATAATTGGCTTTATAGGCAGGTCATTTGAGCATAAATCCAAAGAAGTTATCCTAACCCTTTACAATTCCTTAGTCCGCCCTCTTCTGGAATACTGCGTTCAATCCTGGTGCCCTTATTACCAAAAAGATATAAACAAGCTAGAACGAGTTCAACGTAGAGTTACCAAAATGATACCTAGCCTAAAGAACAAACCATACGAAGAGCGTCTTAGAGAATTAAATCTATTTCCTTTAACCCAGCGCAGATTAAGAGGCGACTTAATTCAAGTGTTCAAAATCATCAAAGGCATCGACAATATGAACTGTAGTAAGTACTTCACTATCGACCAATCTAATTACACGCGGGGAAACGGTTGCAAAATTATTGGTAAATCTTTTAACTCGCACGAATCTAAGAATTTCTTCTTCAATCGAGTTGTCAACTTGTGGAATGGGCTTCCCCGAAACGTTATAGACTGCATCACCGTTGATTCAGTTAAACTCCGCCTAGACAAATATCTCGCATCAAACCCGCGACTGACTGCGTTTGTAAATTAATAACTTTATTTTATCCCCCCCTCAGTTACTAACCCATCTGTCCCCTACTAACTTCCTAATCCTGCCACGGACATTAGTTCCAGGGCAGTAATTCCCTTTCCAATGTTCCCTTACCCACTCTAAACCACTGTTTGGACACTTGATCCTCAGTGTTTTGGAGGACAAGCAACCTAGAAGGGTCACTGGATCTGTTGTTGCTTGATTTCCTTTTTACTCCTTTGTACTTTGTACTCCTTTGAGTAGGCGAAAATCTATACTATATAATTAATTATAGTATATTTATCCCCAAGACTTATGTGACACCAAATGATATGGATATTAAACAGGTTATATTAGCCAATAGTAGATGCAAGTTATCAAATATGACAACATTCGATGGCGGGTCACGCAAGTATAATGTGTCTAACACAGAAGAGAACAAACAATGCCTTATATGGTGATAATGACGTTATATGTGGACTTATTTTACTCCATATCATTATATGTGTATCTACACTTTTGCAATCATATTTACAAGCAGCCTCGTAAGGATCAGTAGATCTGTTGTTGCTTGTTTTCCTTTTTACTTATTTGCTAAACGTGACATGTTGGGTAGACTTATACAAATTGTGTCACAATCGTATGTTAATAATCAGATTATTTCCTTGCTCTACCATGGGTCACACCTATCGATTACTTTACATAATCCGTGCCCGATCTATATTTATGAAAATGGACTGAAACTTGTATTTTGGCTAATTATTTTGCATTATGCTTATAATCCTGTTAACAATATATTTGTGTTGTGCATAACTTCACATTTTAGCATGATTCGTTGACATTCCTAATCTCTCGCACAAATATATATGAAGCAAATCGAAATCGCCAGGCTCCACATTGGTGAAATAAGGTTGGCTAATGTATGATGGCTACTGTCTGTATAACATGTAATTCTAAATATTTAAATATTCTTCTGAAGTTATATACTTTTAACTATTTTGTATTGGCATATACAATAGATTTAATGATTATGGTAACGATTAATACAATCATTTAATTGTATTAAAGGTTGTACTACAACCTATTATTACATCTACCAAACTCAAAATGACCACTCACATCCCTCTTTACAGAACGAAGACCCATTCATTCATACAGACTTACACTAATATATCGCTATCGCTCGCCAGAAAAAAATCGACACCTAAATGTCACGAACAGAACACTAATGGGGCTAAACTTGAGAAAGAAAGGGGAACAGAAAAAAGCCCCATCTCCCCTTAACCTCGTATAATTTAGCCGAGTAGGCCTACTCCTATTGTAAACAGATTAGGTTCTCTGAGATAAGGTAATCATAGGATAGGTTTAACCCCTTCTGTACCGCGATGTCTTTTTCATTTTATTCTAGCTATATTTAGATGATTTTGTGCAGCTTAAGAAGGATCTGTGGTAGAATAAAGGGTTAATTGTGATAGTTCAAAGCCGCTTAATATTATTGCTAGAGGCCCTTTTTAAGCTGAAAAATATCGTCTAATAGTAGCTAGAAGCAAATAAAAAGACGTCGCCGGTACGAAAGGAGTTAAGAAAGACTGAGTAGAACTATTAACACAATTATGTAATTTAGGTGGTCGCCACGTTTTAAGGTTAAACGGTTTACGGATAAAGGAAAAGGACATATTGATATTAGGGAATATTACATAGAAACACACGAAAGATATACAGATATACGAGAGAATGGAAGTGAATTACATAATAATGACGAAATACAGTAGAAACTCCTATAACTCTATAACTCTTACATTGAAGGCCTTCAATATGTCTAGCGCAATAGAAAAGGTCTCACCGAAGTACCGAAAGGAGGATGACCAGGAGTTAGTAAGATATGAAAGAAGATCTCCAATAGAGCGACCCTTAAGGAAGCCATACTGGCGATCTGAGAGTAGATTATGAGAAGATAAATGCTTAAGAAATTTGGAAGTAAGAATAGTTTCAAAAAATTTAGAGACACAAGAGATGAGAGCAATTGGACGATAGTACTGACTCCCATATATTTTTTAATGATGTAAATATTCCCACTTCCCCTAGTATTGACATTCTCGGTGTAACATTAACTACTAACTTGAGCTGGACACATTATGTTAGAAGCATTGCTAAGAATGCCTCTAAAAAACTGGGACTCCTGTACAGAGTTCGAGAATTCTTCACTGACGAGCAGTTGGCCGTGATATATAAAAGTCATGTGCGTTCTCAGATGGATTACTGTTCACCTCTGTGGGGTGGAAGTGGAGTGGTTGCATTGAGGCAGTTGGACAAAATTTAAAATAAAGCTATTAGATTAATCAATAACCCTGCAATCACACAGGACCTTCCTACATTATCCATACAAAGAAATGTTGCATCCCTTGCATTATTCTACAGATATTTTCACAGCAATTGTTCCGAGGAACTTGCTTCAATTGTGCCGCCTCTCCACATCTTTCCCCGTAGAACTAGGGCAGCTGAGAGCGCCCATGAATTTACACTTTCTCCTCCACAATGCAGAACTTCTGCTTATCAGAATTCATTTATCCCCAGAGCTACTACTCTTTGGAATTCACTTCCCTCGAATTGCTTTCCACAAACTTACAATCTACAAATGTTTAAATCTAGTTGTTACAAACATTTTATGAATGGAGGATGCCTTTAGGCACATGGACCTTTTTGTTTTATCTGTGTTTTTCCTTCCTCCGTTCATTGTCTCTTAAAAAAAAAATGGTCACCCTTCTTTGGGACAGGTTGAATGAGAGCGAACTTCCAGCAAGAAGGGAAGACGTTAGAGAAGAGACAGAGACAAAAGAGTTTGCCTAGGCAGGGAGTCAGCACGGAAAAACAGTTTTTGAGTACAACAGGAGGAACACCATTCGGACCATACACCTTCTATGTACTAAGCCCGGAGAGGATAGAAAGTACATCTTTAGAAGAGATTAGGATATTAGGCATAAGTAGGAGAGGGATGAATAGCACCGGAATCATCCAAGGTGGAGTTTTTAGCGAAAGTTTGAGCGAATAGTTCAGCTTTGTCAGAGGAAGAAGTGATGGTTGTGCCATCAGAGTGGAAAAGGGGAGGGAAGAACGAGGAAGAAAAATTGTCGGACAGGTTTTAGGCTAGATGCTAGAAAGCTTGGGAAGAGGTAGAGTTGGATAGTTCAGTGGATTTATTATTGATGAAAGAGTGTTTGGCAAGTCGAAGAACAGATTTGGCTTGATTCCGGGGAGAAACATAGGAAGAATGAGATTCTTGAGGTTTAAGGCGTCGGTACCGTTTAAATGCTTCCTCCTTATTGCGGACAGCAGTAGAAAAAGCATGAGTAAACCAAGAATTTTTGCACTAGTCAGAGAGAAAGAAAATGGAATGTATGCCTCCATGCCCAATAGGAATACCTCGGTAATGCGTTCAGCACTCGCCGAGGGTCCTCGGCCACAGAAGCAAAATTAATTCCATGGGAAATCAAAGAAGTACTGCCAGAGAGCCTCCCATTCGTCAGCGACAAAGTGCCACAAGCGCCGCCTGCTAAGAGGATCAGGTGGCCGTATTAGAGAGTAGGACAGATGACAGAGATAAGTTTATGGTCGGAGGAGCCCAAAGGAGAGAAGAGATCGACAGTATAAGAAGAAGGGTTAGAAGTTAGAAACAAGTCAAGAATGCTGGGCCAATCTACGAGGCGATCCGGGATATGGGTAGGTTGGTGAACCAACTGCTCTAGGTCATTTAGGATAGAAAAGACGTAGGCTTGTTCACCAAGTTGGTCAGTAGAATTAGAGGAGACCTATTGGTGGTGATGAACGTTGAAATCTCCTAAAATGGAGATTCAGAGAAAGGAGAAATGGCTAGAATGTGTTCCACTTTAGAGTTTAGATAATCAAACAATTTGGGAGAGTCGGTAGAGTTAGGGGAAAGACAGATATCACATAAATATTTAATATGAGAATGATAGGAAAGATTGAGCCAAAAAGTGGAGAATTCAGAGTAGCCAAAATCGGAAATACGAGAGCAAGTGAGTTTGTTGTGCATGTATGCACAACATCTGCCTTTGGCTTTGAAACTAGGATAGAACAAGTAGGAGGATACAGAGAAGGGGCTGATGGCAGTTGCTTCAGACACCTGAGTTTCACACCCACTAAATATGTCAGCCTTGTCTGGGATCGAACTCACGTCAAGCAGATTCACATGTGAGCGTGCTTGCCACTCGATCGCCGTGGCTCCAGTGCTGAATGAAATTATCAAGCACTAGTCTCGATAAAATGTATGATTGCAGCCAAAACAATAAGGGTGAACCATGGTCGGGAGGTTCATGGTCGATGCATGAACTATTAACACGGATATTATATGCGATTGTTGTTACAGGAATGAATGGAGGAGGTTTGTTAGGAAGATCAAGTACAAAGGAGTACAAAGGAAATCAAGCAACAACAGGTCCAGCGACCCCTCTAGGTTGCCTGTCCTCCAAAACACTGAGGATCAAGTGTCCAAACAGCGGTTTAGAGTGGGTAAGGGAACATTGGAAAGGGAATCACTGCCCCGGAACCAATGTCCGTGGCAGGATTAGGAAGCCAGTAGAGGACAGACGGGTCAGCAACTGAGGGGGGATAAAATAAAGTTATTCATTTACAAACGCAGTCAGTCGCGGGTTTAATGAGAGATATTTGTCTAGGCGGAGTTTAAATTAATCAACGGTGATGCAGTCTATAACGTTTCGGGGAAGCCCATTCCACAAGTTGATAACTCGATTGAAGAAGAAATTCTTTGATTCGTGCGAGTTAAAAGATTTACCAATAATTTTGCAACCGTTTCCCCGCGTGTAATTAGATTGGTCGATAGTGAAGTACTTACTACAGTTCATATTGTCGATGCCTTTGATGATTTTGAACACTTGAATTAAGTCACCTCTTAATCTGCGCTGGGTTAAAGGAAATAGATTTAATTCTCTAAGACGCTCTTCGTATGGTTTGTTCTTTAGACTAGGTATCATTTTGGTAACTCTACGTTGAACTCGTTCTAGTTTGTTTATATGTTTTTGGTAATAAGGGCACCAGGATTGAACGCAGTAAACCAGAAGAGGGCGGACTAAGGAATTGTAAAGGGTTAGGATAACTTCTTTGGATTTATGCTCAAATGACCTGCCTATAAAGCCAATTATTTTGTTTGCCTTCTTAACAACTTCTGAACATTGTTGACTCGGTTTTAGGTTACTCGATATTGTTACTCCCAGATCGGTTTCTCTGTTTACATTCTTAAGCTGAGTGCCATTCATCGAATAGTTTGCTTTCTCATTTAGGTATCCGACATGTAGTACTTTACATTTATTCGCATTGAAACTCATTTGCCAAATTTGGGCCCAACATGACAATTTATCTAGATTGTGTTGCATATTGTCAACTTGTTCTTTTGAGAGTACGCTAATTGCAATTTTTGTATCGTCAGCAAATTTTGAGATTGTACAGGTGAGACCCTCATCTATGTCGTTGATGTAAATTAGAAAGATAATTGGTCCTAGTACCGATCCCTGGGGTACCCCGCTACTTACATTGGTCCATTTAGATGCCTTACCGTTTATGACTACCCTTTGCTTTCTGTTGCTGAGCCAATTTTCTATCTATTTCAACACACCGTCTTGTATTCCATGCGCTTTTAGTTTTAGCAGTAAACGTTTGTGGGGAACTTTGTCAAAGGCATTTTGAAATCAAGGTATATAATATCTACAGCTTTACTCTCATCGTAGAGGTTGAGGATATCGTGGAAGAAGTCTAAGAGGTTTGTTAAACAGGAACGTTTTTTTACGAAAGCCGTGTTGAGTATCTTTAAGTATGTTATTTTCCTCTAAGTGATTTACGAGTCTGTCTCGTATGACCGTTTCTAGCATTTTACAAACAACTGAGGTTAAGCTAATTGAACGATAGTTACTGGGTAGGGATTTGCTGCCTTTTTTGAATATCGGTGTTACGTTGGCTAGCTTCCACTGATCAGGCATAGTTCCAGACTGCAAGGATTTATTGAATAGTAATGTCAGTGGTTTGGAGAGCTCATCCTTAGCTTCCTTTAGAACTCTAGGCGAGATTGTATCAGGTCCTGGCATTTTATTTACCTTGAGTTTATCTAAACAATTCAATACTTCTCTCTCTGTAACGGTGATATTGCTTAGAACATCTGAATTATCAATCTGAATCGGCGATGGTGTAGGGATATCACTGAGGTCTTCTGTTGTAAAAACTGATGCAAAGAAGGTATTGAGGGCATTACTCATTTGTACTTCGTCTTTGGTGTATTCTCCATTTTCATCGACTAACGGTCCAACAGTTGAAGTAACTACTTTTTTCTTTCTGATATAACTATAGAATTCTTTCGGGTTTGTTTTACTTTGATTCGCAATATGTAACTCTAAGGTCTTTTTACTCTGCTTAATTAACTTTTTGCCTTTGCGTCGTAGCTCTACAAATTTCACCCGTTCTTCGTCATTTTGTGAGGATTTTAATCTATCTTTAGCAAGTTTTTTAGCAAGCAGGCAGTTTGAAATATCTTTATTCCACCATTTGGGGTTATTATTATGGCCTGGACGCCGTATTTTCGATGGTATGCAGTCTTGCACTGCTTTTAGGTAAGTGGTTTCGAATAACTTCCAAGATGTATTTATGTCGTTATTGTTAATTAAAAAGCTTCAGTCAGTTTCTTTAAACATAGCTCTAAGTTTATGGAAGTTTGCTTTCTTGAAATTAGGGACTTTTTCGATGCTACTATTTGGTTCGTTACTAGTAAACTTTAAAGTGAAAGTTATCGTACGATGGTCGCTGTTACTGAATTGATCACCAACATTCAAATTCTCTATCAATTCTTCTTTTGTTGCAAGTACAATGTCAAGAACGTTATTACCACGGGTCGGCGTTCGAACAAATTGATAAAGCGAACTCTCTTGCAAGTTCGTATACAAGTCATGTCCGGAGTGTGAAGTAAGAGTATCGCCCCACTTGGTCACAGGTAAATTAAAGTCGCCAAAAATTACGGTATCTTGTGAGTTACTTACATCTGCAATTTGTTCGTAAATTTCTCGGTCAGTTTGCACTGATTGAGCTGGAGGTCTGTATATTAACGCAAGTATTATTTTTGTACCTTTATTATTCTTTATTAGCACAAAAGATGTGTCGACGTTCACAATTTGAGGTTTTGACACGAGGGTCGGGTTAAGACTTTCTTTGATATAAAATTAAACGCCACCTCCATTTTTATTTATTCGGCTGTTCTCAAACATTACATAACCGGGAAGTGAATACTCTGCTAAAAAGTCTCTATCTTCTGTATTGAGCCAAGATTCTGTTATGCCAATCACATCATAATTTTCTGTAAACACTAGTTCCTCTTAATCTGAAAATGTATTGCGTATGCTACGAGCGTTTGCATAGAAAACCTTTAAAGTTGCGGTTTTAGAACTCGCAGAACGTTCTTTCATCGAATTTTTGGTTCTGGTCGGATCTACATTTACATTCATGGCTGTCCTCGGTCCTCGGTCGTTATCCCTGGCGGTTTTGAATTTGGGTCGTATTGGTGGAGCTTTATCCAAATTCGCAGTTCTTGACGGATTAGTATTTAATTCCTTTGTAGGTTGCTGTCCTCGCTGTCTTCGGTCCTCCTTCCTGGTTGTCCTGTGCTGAGTCGATTTCTTCTCCGAAAATCCGTCACCGCATCGTTGAGAAGACGCCCAAAACGTGCTGCTCCCACCTGGTTCAGATGAACTCCATCGTCCGAAAACAAATAGTCATCGTAGTAGAAATTGTCCCAGGTGTCGACGAATCCCACATTCTCCTTCCTGCAGAGGTTTGCTAGACAAAGATTTGTGCTGGTGGCTATGTTGTAAAATCGGCTCTATACACCGAGCCGGGGGACGATTCCTGAGACGATGATCCTTGATGACTTCTCCTTAAACGACTTGATCAGCTGCTGGTACTTTAAAAGCAAATCTTCCGACCGGGTTCGCTGTACATCGTTGGATCCAACGTGGATGACGTACATTGTATTAGCAGGGGCCAGCTTTGATACTTCGTCAACTGCTGCAACTACGTCGTCCACACCACCACCAGGGATACAAAAACGCTTCCTGGTCTTAGTTGCCCTGGCGCAAAACTCTGTGAGCTGACCACGTATCATCGAGTCTCCCACGAGCCGGACTTCTTCTATTTCCTCTTCGTCATCCGAGTCTGTGAGTATCAGGAAACGGTTTTGACACTCGGTAATCGGTATGTGTTTCCTGGTCTTGGGGCAAACGTTGTTCCTCACGACACGGAAGTTGTCTTGAGGGGGAGAGAGTCACTATTTGTATCTTGAGTATCGGAAACATCAGCTGAAGTGGCTACTGTAGGCGTTGAATTGTTGGCAGTTGACGTTGGGGCGTTGGTGGCTGCTGGAGTTGCGGTGACAATTGAAGTTTGTGGTACTCCAACGTTGAGTGTTACAAACTCTTGGAGTGATTCCAGCTTCATGGTGAGGACGTTGATCTTGTTGTAGGCTTCATCTAATTTCACTGTAAAATTCTCTCGTTGCTGGCAGAGCCGGCAGACTTGAAAATCGACAGTAGCAAACATGGACTCACCAAACCTACCGGCGCAGTTCGCACAAGCGCGAGGCATGGTGACAGTCACTTTCTTCAGATCACTTGACTCACTTAAAAAAAAATTCACTCACTTTAAAACACTTCACTCACTTTAAAAACACTTCAACCGAAAACAAAAATGCTGAAATACGCAGAAATAGGTTATCAGGGGTGATAGCCTAACCGAAAACAAAAATGTTGAGATACGCAGAATTAGGCTTCCAGGGGCGATAGCCAAACCAAAAAATTTTTTTTTTAAATTGAAATACGCAATAATAGGCTACCAGCGTTGAATAGCCTAACCGAAAATAATAAAATTGAAATTCGCAGAAATAGGCTACCAGGTGTGATAACCTAACCTTAAACAAATATATGTATAACAGAATATGTAACTAAATATACAATTCACCAAATAGAGATTATATAAAAATAAAGTGTGACTGCACACAAGGGGTTAATATACTGTGTCAACAGATGGCCCTGGTGTCGCTGTAGCCTAGTAAAGCAGTAGCCTACTCTTTTTAGATAAAAAAGTGTATCAGTCAAAGGTTATTACAAGATCGTGCAAGCAACAACTAAAATTACAGATATATATTGTATAGCTACAGTAGGATACTAAATACAATATCTACAAGAGTTAATAATAAAACAGATTGGCTGGCTATAGGCTAGGCTAGGTTTGGGTTAGGTTAAAAGCTTGGCAGGTTGGGTTAGGCTAGGTTAGTTTGTACAAATACCACCCTTAGCTTAAAGTAAAATCAGTCTGAGGAGAAAAAGTCAAGAATATAATTATCTAGGGGGAAAAGATAAATGAATGCACTTAAATTTGGTACAAAATTTGCTGGTATTTAATATTTATAATCCCCCCAAAAAAATTGTTTACAAAATGGCGTCGGCGTTAGTCCCTGTAGGCAGGTTAGTTAGTAAACAATATTGTTTATTAGCAAATTAATATGCAAAGCTTTACTTACATACAAGGCAGTTAAATAGATACTTACTACAGTAGGTAATGGGTAAAATTAGGAGCTACGATTTTATATAAAAGAGTAATAGGAGAGCGATTGTTTACAAAGCAAAACAAAACAATAGATGGCGCTAGTGGCACCCTGTCCGAGCAGGAGTCTTGTGATAAACACAAAGTTTATCAGTCAATACACAGCGAAATATCGTGCAGTGTTACTTACTAAGCTACAGGATGGTTAAACGTGCTCTTAACCACCTTTCATGCACAAGAATGAAGAGGATGAGTAGTTAATACTCAAATTATGATCGATATCGTGAGAGCGTTGACAGAGCGTCTGCAGCGTCTGGCGGTAGCACGGGGTAGTGTGAAGGTATTTGTAACCTTTTAATTGACAAACCGGGAAGGTCATCATCCCCGATGTTGTGAAGAGACTTTGTTGTGGAAGTGTATATCATCTGAGGTGAAGTCAATGATATTGAGGCCTGGTGAATGTTGTTCCGAATGTTAAAGGTGGGGGCTCATGGGTTGAGGTAAACATGGAAAAATAATCGCCAACCTGCATATAATTATCTTGTAAAATGCAATGTCACTGATATAATTATTAACAATGGTATAAAGGATTTTGCGGATCGTCTATACCGGGCCTGTGACGTCATTGTGACGTCACACCAGTATCCTTAGCCTAGACTGGATGGTGGACTTACACTCTTGTGACGTCACAGGCCCGGTATAGACGATCCACAAAATCCTTTATACCATTGTTAATAATTATTTCAGTGCCATTGCATTTGGCAAGATAATTATGTACAGCTTGGCGATTATCATTCCATGTTTATCTCAACCCATGAGCCCCCACCTTTAAGATACTTGCTTTGGAAGGTGTTTATTGTATTCATTTTCTCCCAGTCATCATTGTTCCCTTGCTAACCTCCCCATCTATTTAACGGGAATGAAGGGTTGGCTATTGACTGTCTGACTGCCTGTTACACTTTCTGTGGTAGCATTAGCATGCCCAGGTGCTGTCTGTTATATACTAGTGACTATACTCTTTCAGCGACCAGGTAGATGTCAATAGTTCCAGCTGATTGACTTGTGCGACCGTGATTATTTAAACCTTTAAGAATTAATAATTACTAAAGGACGAGACATTGAACACTATCGCATGAGCTAATCAGCTAGACTTATTGACATCTCACTTCAGCGTCGCTGAAACAGAAGATAGTGTTCCAGCAGCCCACATAATGGACACATTAACAATACCCAACAAGGTTTTACATACTAATGGTCCTCGGAGTCACCGTCCTACAGATATTATCCGCCATCACTCACAGTGGTTACAGGAGAATTCGCCCCGAAACCAAGTCGCCCCGCTCTTGGACAACGAGTTCGCCCCGTTCAGCTTCACCTCACACTCTGTGACTTCACCCCTTTCGAAGACCATAACCTTGCTCTTCCCCGCATTTACCTTCAAATTCCGTTTTTCGCACACTGTTCCAAACTCATTTACCAGACCCTGCAACTCCCATTCATTATCACTCATCAGAACTGTATCATCCGCAAACAGCAGTATAGGTAGCTTCCACTCAATTCCCTCCATTTTCAGCGATACACCAACATCCACTGCTCTTGATAGTATTTCTTTCATGACTCCATCCATATATACAGTAAACAACCACGGGGACATCACACACCCCTGTTTCAAACCAACATTCAGGTCAAAGAACTCGCTCTGCTCACTCTCCACACGTACTGCCACCTTTGCACCCTCATACATGCTCTTCACTGCTTTCAGCAACTTGCCATTTACTCCGTATATTCTAAGTACTTTCCACAAACCTTCTCTATCCACTCTGTCATAGGCCTTCTCCAAGTCCATAAAGGCAACATACACCTTTTGTTTCTTCTCCAGATATTTCTCCACAACACAATTCAGGGTAAAAATCTGATCTACACATTCTTTTCCCTTCCTAAAACCTCCCTGCTCGTCGCCTATCCATTTTTCTGTTCTCACTCTCACTCTCTCAATCACTACCCTACTGTATACCTTCCCTATTACGCTTCGAAGACATATTCTTCGGTGGTTACCACACACTCCTCTTTCCCCTTTGCCCTTATATAGGGGGACTATTATGCCAGTCTTCCAGTCATCGGGTGCACTCCCCTTCTCCCATGCTAGTTTGCCCATTTTCCATACCCATTCGATCACTATCTCACCACCATATCTCAACATTTCCCCACACACTCCATCTGTTCCTGGTGCTTTCCCCAACTTCACTCTTTTCATGGCTTCCCACACTTCTGACCTCCTGATCCCCACCTCCTCCTCCACTACTTCTCTTCTCCCTCCCATGCATAGTCTTAATCATGAGATTTTAATGTTAACATAGATATATCGGCATTTAACACCCCCCCCGCCCCCCCACACACACATACAGCTGCCACGTGGAATTGTGATATAATTATGGTCTCTTCAGGCCTAGCGTGGTTGCTAAATTTCAGTATATCTTAAATAGTTCCTACGCAATTTCAGCATATCTTAAATAGTTCCTACGCATGTTTTTTCTCTTCCAGAAGCCAATAGCTATAAGTCATAACATGATTGGTTGTTAAAATATCAGTGGATATATCTTTTTCATGAGCTACCCTGGCAACCTGTAGCGCGCTGTGTTAGTTGCGAAAGATAATAATTGGTAGAAAGTGCGGTCCTTGTGACTCTCCTGCCAAACCACTATTCCTACAGAGAGAGAGAGAGAGAGAGAGAGAGAGAGATGGCTAGAGCCATAACATATACTGATATGTGCGTGCATGCAGTGAAACATTGGTGTTTATCGAAACACAAGTGTGTTTGTGTGTGTGTGTGTCTTTGAAAGATCATATTAGCATTGTTGATTAAAAAGTTTCCCAGAGGTTAGGTTTGCTCAATCGTCTGTTACCCCCTTATCCCCGTACAGCCTCTTTCTCCGTACAGGGACACTGTTGTAAGCGTATCAGGTATTGTTCGCATATAAAAAATGCCTCTGAAAGGGTGCAGTCAAAGGCATGTAATCTCTACTCTTCTCCACCATATTGTCTACAATATCTCCACATTGTGAAAACTGCATGTATATTACTGTTATGCCATTATTATAATCAGTGTTCTTCACAGCTGTCCCAGCGTATACCTCTCACTCTGCAGAGACAGAGGGCCACCCGCTTCGTAACTCATTCCCACCACTTTTCTGCCCACCATTCAAAGCCAACAGTTAACATAAATTTCCCCGTAATTGTTCAGCTCAACAAGTAAAGTATGGAAGTCACTCCGTAAGTGTGTCTATCCCTCACCCTATGACTTTGTTTCAAGCTTTGTGTATCCTGCAGTTACATTCCAGTGCACCTTGAATAGGGTTTGTACTAAGCATTTTGTTCTGACTGGGGTAAGGGGGACAATAGGACGTCAAATTAATTATAAGTAGTTTTGCCTCCTGTCGCTTTCATACGAAAAGAAACAATTTATTAGGTAAAGGGAAGTGGAGAACATCAAACCTTTGATTTTCATATCGAGGAATTGGGTTGTTTGTAATGGGAATGTGTATTACATAGGTGAAGTGGCTCTGCGGGTAATTTTTTTCATATGTTTAGATCATTAGATGAATATATAGAGTAAACATTACCGAATACTTATTATTTTGATTAATAAATACTCTATCCACAGATATTAGAGTCAAGCTTTCGTGTATAAGTCTCTTTGATGTATTCGTCCATTTAGTTCGTCTCTCCCTTTCCCTCTCGCTCTCTCTCTGAACGGTTTAATTATATTTGCATTGCTATCCAAATGTATATGCTAATAACAAACACCTTTATCATACATATCAACATTGGGAAATGCAAACCACTAACACTTCTCTGGGGCTACTTTGAAAGTATATAGCGTTTTCCAATGACATTTTAGTAGGACCTATTTTTCTTATAAGTTATAACGACTTTGAAGTTTGTAGCACTTATTTCCGAGCAAATCATTGATTTGTTTCTATATAAGTACTTACTTACTTACTTGGTGTGGAGTTTCTCAGCCGCGCTCCGTCACTAGATGTGACGCTCGTCGCAGCTGCCCATTAAACCATCTAGCACTTGTAGTCTTGTCTCACAGTGCCATCTTCTAAGTCATAACACTCCCTGAACAAATGTGTTTTAAGTGACTTTTTAAAGGCCTTTATGTTCGCACCCCTTTTCACATTAACTGGTAGATTATTATAAAGTCTCGGTGCACTCTTTTCGAAGGACCTAAATCCAAATTCATGATTGCACCGTGGCTCATTCAATTGATGCAGCACGTTGCCATGTCTCAGCATCATATCAGTGCCAACATTGAAGTCTTCCAATAAGTCTCGCACATATTCCGGCTTTCCAAAGTTCAAAGCTTGATACACTATAACACACAGTTTGAATATGATCCTCGCTTTCACCGGCAGCCAATGCAGGTCAATTAATGCCGGCGTTATACTCGCACGGAATGGTAAACTCTTTATTAATCTTGCTGCTCTATTCATTATAAGTTGTAGTTTTCGTAGCAAGTAATTTGGTAGTCGATAATATAGAGAATTACAATAGTCTAATTTACTAATTACATGATTGTGGATCAACATTTTGGTTGTATTAATATCCAGATATTTTCTCACAAAAGCAATATTCCTCAGATGATAGGCAGAGATTCGCACTGTTTGATTAATCTGGTTTTTAAATGACAGTTCACTATCAACCAAGACTCCCAAATCCTTCACCACACTACTCACAGTCATCACACTATCATTGATATTGAGGCTTTGCACGCCCAGTCTCTCAAGGTTCACCCGTCTGCCTACTAATAGGCATTCAGTTTTATTTTCATTTAATTTCAGTTGCTTTGACTCCATCCACTTCCCAATGTCTTTTAGTAAACCACTAATCTTCTCCTCAACATTCACCACGTCACTTAGTGCCAGATAGAATTGGGTGTCATCCGCAAACAGCTTGAATTTCACTCAATGTTTCATTAATATGCTAGATAGTGCAATTGTATATATACAGAATAGAATTGGTCCAAGAACACTCCCTTGAGGGACGCCCCTCTCTAGATGCTTCATCTCTGAGAATTTATTACTTATTTGCACACAATAAGTTCTGTTAGTAAGGTAACTTTGAAGGTATTCCAGCGCATTACCATCAATACCAATAGCTTTACAGTCTTCTATTAGTAAGCTATGCACCACTGTATCGAACGCAGCACTCAAGTCCAACAAAATTAAGATTCCACACTTCGCATTGTCCATTTGCACGAGTAAATCATTAATCACAGAGCACATCGTGGTTTCCGTAGAGTAAAGTCTTCTATATGCGGACTGGTTGTCTGGGAGAGCCTTCACTAAACTCAAGTGATCCCATAACTGACCCAGAATTACATTTTCAGTAATTTTTTATAGAAATGTTAAATTGGAAACAGGCCTAAAAGAGCTCAAGCATTGAGAATCAAGGCTCCCTTTAATAATAGGCTTCACAATCGCATTCTTTTCAGACGATGGAAATACATTATTTGCAATGCTACAGTTTATTATGTCAACATATATGTCCAGAAAACTGTTAACATTTTTACTGTGCACTATTTCACGTATCGGTATAGGATCATTACTACAATGGGTAAGTTTTGCTTTCGTAACTATGGATTTAACTGTATTCAGATCCGTCATAGTAAATTCTGTTAACTTAGTCACAGTAGGCGCAGCTACAACAACGTCTTGAGTCTCGACTACTCCAAAATTTCCAACAATGGCATTAATTTTATCACAAAAAAAGTCAGAAAAATCATTCGCCAATGTCATATCCGGAATCGCTTCTGGTAACTTATTTTTCTTCTTGTTTCCCGTCAAGTTGTCAAGTACCACATACAGCTTATTCATGTCAGATCCAGCTTCTTTTGCTTTATTCATATAGTATTCACGTTTTCTAAGCACAATGAGCCTGTTTTCTATATTCCGAGCTCTTTTATAGTTATCTCTTGCCTCTTCGGTTCGTAGACGTCTCCATAGCCTCTCATATTTCTTCTTGGCCTTTTTTGCTCTTTGAATATCAGCATAAAACCATGGCGCACTATCAACTATTACTATTTCCTTTTCAATAATGGGGCACATATCTTCGTATTTTTCTCTAGCAATGCTGTTATACAGATTAGTGAAACATGACGTACAGTCATCTATTAATTCACCGTGAGCACAGTGTTCTCTTTTCTTAATTAGTATTTCATTCGCAACAGTCGATATTAGTAGTTGTGGCTCAAATTTTCTTTTGACCTACACTTTATTGTCTTAGATTGTCTAGGTTTACTTACAAACGGCATGTTAAACGTAACTAGTTTATGGACCGGCGAAATACAACACTCATCTTCAACATACAGCTCATTTAACATATCGCTTTCTCTATTCGTAAAAACCAAGTCTAATGCATGACCACCTCTTGAAGTTGCAGTATGCACTTTATTTATCAAGTGGAAAGACTCCATCAATTCTATAAAGATAGTAGCATAGTAATCATTCGGAACATCCACCCACAGATTAAAGTCACCAAAGACGAATGTATTCGTACTAACCATATCAATTGTTTCCAAGTATAATCTAAAATCATCAATAAATGTACTGGCACTTAAATTTGGGGGTCTATAAACAACAATACAAGTACATTTCCAGCCTCCAATCTCACAGCCCACCTGTATATGTTCAAAACTACCGAACCTTGCAGATTTACATATTTTCGTCTTCTTAAACGTGTTTGTAAGAAAAATTCCCACACCACCACCTCCCTTCCCTTTTCGTGGATTGTGCAAGAAGGTATGCGTTAAAGGAGTCATTTCAAGTATTTTAGCAGTATCGTATTCACTCAGCCATGTTTCAGTTACCGCTAGTACATCATATTTTGCCTCATTAATTAAGTCTCGAATTTCAAAGGTTTTATTTCCCACTGATTGAATGTTTATCAGTCCCCCCTTTATCTTTATTAAAGCTCTAGATTCCATGATCAGTTAGGTCTCTCACCTTGACTATCTCACTCGAAAAGACCGGGCACCGGGTATCTGATGATGAATGATACACGTCTTGTTTCCCGTATCTCATACAATTTATGCACTTTCTCACAGTCACCTTACAGTCCTTCGACCTATGTGTTCCAGCACATTTAAAACAAACAGGCACATCACTGTTTAGTTTAGCAGCACACTTATTTTCTGCATGCCCAAATCTCTGGCAATAGAAACAAGCCAATGCATGGTACCTGTCTCTTATATTATATATTCCCCATTGAAGTTGCACCTTGTCTTTATATTTGTAGAGAGCCGCACGGACTTCAGGCTCACATTTCAGGATATAATGGACTGTACCTCCAGCAGCTGGTTTATAAAAAATCATGGCAATCTTTCCTTTAATATCATCAATCGAACCCAGAAAATCATTCCTTGCAATTAATGTATCAATTATCTCACTCTTGGACTCTTCAGGATGAACATTGCAAATCATCACTTTTGGTTTTAATATTTTCACACTCCTTGTAGTAACAGCCGGCACCTCTACCAACTTGTTAACTGCATCATTCAGCATATCCACAGTGCCAAAATTCATCACCATGTTCCCTTTAGGGGTAAACTTCGTATCCTGAATTTGAATCCCCTCTAGCGCCTGAGAAATTTCTCCTCTCTTGTCAGTTGCCTTTTCATTCTCATCCGTCGCCTTCAGAACGAGTAGATTCTTCTTTTCTTTCTTCTTTCTTCTCCCCGCCACCACATCCGACCACCCAGGCGAGTCAGAAACCGCTGACGTTTGCGCGGGGTCAGCGCTTATAGCATCAACAACATTTCCCATACCACTAGTGACTCCTTGCATCTCCATCTTCACTACTTTCAATTGAGTTGAAAGTTCTTGAGTTATACCGTCTAGTCCTTGGGTCATCTTATCATTTAATTCACTCCTGATGTTTTTTAGTTTATCGCTCATTACATCAAAACCTTGGGTCATCGTTTCTTTGAATTCAATCAATTATTTCATCATTTCTTTCTTTATATTTTCCATTTCATTCTTAAATGAAGTTAACACTCCAAGCTTTGTCTTACATGGATCACAGACATAGTTTATGTGTGCTACGTTTTCAGTCTTTATGCCAATTAAGTGTTCACATTTGATATGGGCCCAGTTTTTGCAAGTTGAGCATCCAATCCACTTTAACTTCTCTCTCTCCCCATCAGTTTTATCGCATTTATAACACTTTACGTCAGGAGCCATCCCAATAGCAATTAAAGGTTTCGATAGAACAGTCTTTGTAACATGGGAGGCAGAGCTCAGGCGGCACACGTCTACTCTGCTCCGCGCTGTAGGTTACCAGTTCTAAAGTCTGATATTTTTGTACTGTATTTTAGTCATATATATATTTTTTTTTCTTCTCCAAACCCCCTTCTCAAACACAAAATACACATCTGGCGAATATCATAATTATATCAATATATATTTCACTGCTTTTATTGCTGAATGACCTATTTTCTCTAACAGTGTAGGATTCTTTGGTGTAAGCGACTAGTTATGAAAGCTGTTATTTTGGTATGCGAATTTCACTAATGACGACTAGATGGATATGGATATGCAATACATTATGTTATTTTAAGTAACAACACAATGCTACACATAATGCTGTATTTGAAGAAAAAGGCATGAGACAGAGAGGTATGAGGAGCCCCAAAACAAATGCCGCAAATCGACAATACGGGCCAGCCCGGGACCTCAACCAAAATTAAGAGACTAACATTAACCCAAAGAAGAGGTGTGGCAGAGTGGTCTTGCCACTGGACTGGTAATCCAATGGACCCGGGTTCGAATCCCAATATGTCAATGGGAAGATATTATTGGAATGGAATTTGAATCAGTGCATTACCACAGCACACCGAAATGCCAAAACAAAATACCCTCATTGTTCCCTGATTAAATAGCACTGTATGAATATTCTCATATTCAAAATATGCTACAGGGGGACAATGCCTAGTGAGTTAATTGCTCAATAGGTGGCGTTCTGAGAGTGAGGAGTGAGACTGTGAAGCGCAGAGGAGTAGCAGCTTCAGATATGGAGATGGGTTCGAGCCTTGAATATGTGCTTCGCATGTCTCACTCCCTAGACTGGAACAAGACTTCACGGGTCTCACCGTGTTCAGCGGTAGAGTGTAAAGGCTATCAGCCTATGCCCGAGAGGGAGTAGATGGAATATAGAAAAAAAAAAAAAAAAAAATTATGAACATCAGCTAAGGAAAAGACTAATCTATAATGTGGATAGATATAGATAGATAAATAAATAGATAGTGTGAGTGAATGAGTGAGCTGTCTTACTAAATAGATAGTGAATCTAGCAATCCCTACAAATTGGTTTGCAAACAATAATTGCACATAAACAAATATTTCGTAAAGGCAGATTTCACTAGCAAAAACTATTTACATCTTAATTAATATCAAGAGATAAAACAGTAACCATAAAACTGGCGAAATAATTCACGTAACCCCCTCCCCCACCCTACACACTTCCAACCTTCCCTACACAATAACCCCCCTACCCCCCCCCCCCCCCCCCCCCCCCCCCCACCCCCCCACCCCTTCTCCGTGTTGCCCACCCCTCTCCTTCCCAGCAAATCTAACCACGCCATCTATGGGACATAATATGCAACAGATTGAGGGTGGTGGGCAGTGAGCGGTAGGTTGTGAAACGTATCTATCGTTCAGCTGCGCGGGAGTATGCATGGTAGGCAACAGGAAGTGAAGCCGCGCTCAGGTGAGAACATCAAAAGTGCCGCGCTATGGACTATAGTTCAGGTGGACTGCGGTCACGGTAAATAACAATTTGCTTTAATGCGATATTAAATCAGAGACTAAAGTTATGAAGTTTATTTGATTCTAGGGGGGAAGATAGTTTAAATCTGAATTCAACTATCTAACAGTTATTGCGAATAATCTCTCACACGAGACACGAAAAATAATATTTGATCATAGATAAGGTCAAACCACACGGGTAAAGGAAATCAGATTCACAGTAAATATAGTGACTGAGTTGAAATAGATAAAATGCAATTTAACACCTTACGAGCGGCCTATGCGGTTTATTTATATGTACCGCACAGCGGGGTGTTTTTAGCCAAAATAGGGCTGTTTACGTGATCATTTTCATGCCTAAATAAGACCCAGAACGTAAAACAAGTACCTATCCCTGAAAGGGCATAAACAGAGCTTTCGAATGACACCATAACGATCCTTTTATGATGGCTAGTTTTCTTGCAATAACCGTGCAACGCGAGTGCAAAAAGCATGTAATTTGGTACTTTCCCCATATAATTCAGTATGTAGCGAGTGAGAGAGGGAGGAGGGAGCTGAGATTCGTGTCAGTAGGTTCGCCGCGGTGGTCTGGATCAGTCATACGCTCGCTAGTCTCCTGCCACCACTTGTCTCTCTCTCTCAGCAACATTACGTGCTGAAATTGCCACTCGAGTTATGTCGAGCGCCGCCACATAGTCCAGCTTTATTTAACTCGACTTATGTGGTGAGCCGCTAATTAAGGGTTAAGATAGATAGAATAAATTAACCAACTACTTTTAGAAACGCAATTAAATGAGCGCTGAAAGATAGATTTACAATGAGCTATTTATAAGCGTACACAACGAATTTGCACTTACGAAATACCATATATGATGGCATGAAAGGAGTTCTGAATAAATTAACAAATTCCTAAAAGAACGCAGAACTACTGTAGCGTTATATTATAACATAAATACGATTATAATCACTGGATAAAGTAATAAATATAATCAATAGCCAAATACAGTAATAGGCGAATCGATCAAGGAATGAACAATCTGAATTTCTAGATTGGTGTTGAAAGAATTACATGACCCGAGTAACGTATATTATCAGATTATTCACAAGAACTAATAGAAATCAGGTATCTTGACAATGAATAAATTCTAACTCAATGGAAAGGGTTCTTGACTTTCAAATTAGGGAAAATAGTATTACAAATTCTCTGGCGATAATTACACGGATATACGAATCCTAAATTGGGCGTAGGTTCTAGGTAAATATTGAATTTAAGAAGGGAATCAGTTCACGTTATACACTTTCACTTTAACTTGGATACACAAAGGATAATAAACACATACAAATAAAATCTGAGTATTCTGGCTAAGTACCACGTGTAGAAATGACTACGTAACTTACTTACAATTAAGGTTCTGAAGGATTAACACAGTTTACCTTGGCAATATCTCGTACTTAATGAATCACTGTACGGATCAAAGTTATAAATCTTACACAGGTATCAAAGGTTCAAGATAGATCTTAGGAACAGATCTAGAGTTAACTATAATAGAATACTCGCATATTTTATCTTACCTTCACAACAATAGCCAAAACTTAAAACACTCAGAGACACTTAGGGTACAGGGTAGAGGTGGCCATGAACGAGAGTCTGGACGATGTAGGACTCGTGGTTCTGCTAGGTTGGACGTGGAGGGGAACTTCCTTTCTCTCAGGTACAGGGCAGCACACTCGCTCGTTCAGGGTGAGACTCGATACCAATCCTTTCCACATCCGGCGTAACCAGTGGAAGGAAGCAATAGTATTTGCTAACTTCCTTCAGTTTCAGTCAGACTATATTCGGGGTATTTTTAGGATTCAATTTGGTCTATCTCCATAACATAGGGACATGTGGATATTGTTATTTTGGTTATCGTGAAGGAAATTCTTAATATAAAAATACACTGAAGTTACTTATTTACACACACAGAGATTCTTGATCTCTATATTTTCCCCCTATTTTTAAAGGGCAGTATGGTTGCGTAATGAATTATTTTCTGTTCATCGTGATATCTGGCTTTTCTTATTCTGCAGGCCATAAGTTTCTCACTATTCACTTTGGTTGCACTATTCCCAGTCTTCCCGGGAGGTACTGTAGAGGGGGTACTGGGATTCCCATTGATGGCGATTATCGATATTGAGATGGTTCTTGGTGTTGAACTTGCATAAAGAGTTCTTCACTATATTGCAAGTCGGGCTGGAACTTGTTATATGCCTTGGGTATTTGTCTCAGTCCCTGCCATTGGAGGAGCCGGGGTCCCTGTGATTGGTCTGGACTCGAACTCCTTTCTCGGGCAGACTGACCTAGATTCCCGGAAATTAGAGCACGGGTAGATCCGGGGAAAAGGGGTAGGCTGACCTATTTCGGCAGGTATTAAAGCCTGCGAAACTGGTCGAGTCTTATTGTCTCTCGCTTTCTCCTGGTGTTGTCTTTTCCTGTTCCTCTTTGTGTCTCTAAATGCTGCTATTCTGGTGCTGTTAGCTTGCTCCTCTCCGGGCGTGATCAGGGTGTGGCTGCTCAACCCCGTCATCTCAATTACTATTACCATAATCACTACTACTAACACCATCATCACTACTACTATCATAATTATTAATACTATCAAACATCATCAATACTACTATCACCATCATCACTTTTAATAACATCGTCACTATTATCACCATCATTAATACAAGTATCACTATCACCATCATCATTACCACTATCACCATCATCACTACTACTATTACCATCATCACTATTACTATTACCATCATCACTATCACTAGCGCCATCATTACTACTACCACCACCATCACTACTACTACTATCATAATTACCATAATTATCACAACTGTGATATACTGTATAGTAGTATATTTAAGTTAGTTACTACCACAATCACTACTATCATGACTACAAATCATCACCAAAATTACCACCACCACCACTACTACTACCATAATCACCATCATCTTCACTAATGTGATGTGTGTGCCCTTAAAGGGGCGGTTACACATGCCCAAGTTGCCCGAATCGGTGACAAAAGTTGCTCCGTGGAGCAACTTTTGCGCCCCAAGCAACTTTTTCGGGACTCATTTGTCACTCGAATAGGGCAACTTTTGCGTCCCAAACGTACGGGACGCATCGCCTGTTGCGGCAACTATAAATATGGGTTGCATGCAATAGTAGTAATGTATATATGATGTACAAGCATTAATATACTATAACCATGCTCAAACCTGAAATATATATTGCATTACAGTATACTAGTCAATATATTGGGATGAGATAAAACGGTTTAATATACTGTATATTGCATTACAGTATACTAGTCAATATATTGGGATGATATAAAACGGTTTAATATATATTGCATTACAGTATACTAGTCAATATATGGGGATGAGATAAAACGGTTTAATATATATTGCATTACAGTATACTAGTCAATATATTGGGATGATATAAAACGGTTTAATATATATTGCATTACAGTATACTAGTCAATATATTGGGATGATATAAAACGGTTTAATATATATTGCATTACAGTATACTAGTCAATATATTGGGATGATATAAAACGGTTTAATATATATTGCATTACAGTATACTAGTCAATATATGGGGATGAGATAAAACGGTTTAATATATATTGCATTACAGTATACTAGTCAATATATTGGGATGATATAAAACGGTTTAATATATATTGCATTACAGTATACTAGTCAATATATTGGGATGATATAAAACGGTTTAATATATATTGCATTACAGTATACTAGTCAATATATTGGGATGATATAAAACGGTTTAATATATATTGCATTACAGTATACTAGTCAATATATGGGGATGAGATAAAACGGTTTAATATATATTGCATTACAGTATACTAGTCAATATATGGGGATGAGATAAAACGGTTTAATATATATTGCATTACAGTATACTAGTCAATATATGGGGATGAGATAAAACGGTTTAATATATATTGCATTACAGTATACTAGTCAATATATTGGGATGAGATAAAACGGTTTAATATATATTGCATTACAGTATACTAGTCAATATATTGGGATGATATAAAACGGTTTAATATATATTGCATTACAGTATACTAGTCAATATATTGGGATGAGATAAAACGGTTTAATCAAGAAGTAGTCTACAGTACGAATGCACAACTTAAAGTTTCTACAAATAGGCCTACAATATCTTTGGGCAAGAATGGGAAGAATCTTCCCTAAAGTGATTAAATGTATCATATATTGGTTACTCTATGCAACTTAGTTAGAATTTGCAACAGTAAACGATAATTTTGTTATAACTAAATATGAGTAGTTACAGTAGTAGCTTCGTTACTTCAATGATTAGCCTAATACTTCCTTCAATATTACACATTATGTATTCTGTATGCTTTGTAATCTTGATAATATACCACATTATAGCTTCGGTTAATGGGATGTGGTATAGAGTACTCTTTAAATAACTTAGTACCCTAAATATACAGTATACGGTGTAGTGTTTGGCGTGAATTAGTAGGCTATGTCGTAGAAATTAATTTCTTCTGTAGGCCTATTAATACTGTATATATTCCATATATATATTAAACTCTATAAGTTTAAATATTTCTAATGATAATGTGATAGGTGATATCCGAACCATAAGAGCTATAAATACCACATTGAACCCATAAATGCGTACATATAATACAGTAAACACAAGCAAGGGAAGGAATGCCGCCACTGCCTATTTTAAATGTGTAATACGTAAATCATGGCCTGTGATTGGCTTAGCCGGGTGAGCCCGAGCCAGTCAGTGTACTCTCTCGCTTACTTCCTGCGTTTACCATTTATTTATCTTGCTTGTGTTTACTTTATAATATATACGTTATTATTGTGTTTCCTGTGATATTGAATAGCTCTTTAGATTCGGATAGCATTGTAATTTATGAAGTAATCATTAAAATTACTTAAATATATCTAGTTTAATGGGTAAATAAGTAACAATATAGATACTAAATAAATGATCAGGCTACTGATAAGATAGTCAATCATGAGCGCGCTGCTGCTTCAACTGACTTCCACTTTTACCTCCAGACATGGATTTATGTCGCTTGTTTTAGGTGATAGCGAGCAATATAGTCACACTTACCTTGGTTTATATACAGTATATGCTCAGCTTTATCATAGGGATTATGATGTATTTATAGCATGACGGGAAGTTAAAACGGCCGAATTAAGACCAATTAATTTCGAAGTGAGAACGAAAGTGTGTACGTGAGATAGTGCCATTAAAAGCTGTGCTACGAGCAACTCTGTCCCTACATGTGTAACCACCCTTATATTAGGTGTCGTAGGAATCGCCGGTAGTGGTGACAAAAGTTGCCCAGGTGGCATGCGGTCATGTGTAACCGCCCCTTAAGGCACACACAGATTCTCACTACATAGACACACAATCATCATCACTGCTGAGATATGTGTGCCCCGCACACACACAGAAACGCGCAACAGACAGACAGCCATACAGGGTGATTACATACTGTAAATGCAGGAGGCTACATAAAACAAGAGTACACAAATAAAATTGTAATCTGAAATTGTGTGACCGTTTTACTCTGAGAAGACCAATCAGAATGTAGCAAATTAAAAGTAAACTCATCGAGATATTTAGGTTTTCTTGTAATGGAATATATTCCGTGCTGCTTCTCTATTGCTAATAGAAAATACCTAGTAAATCAAAGTGATATTATCTATCTATCTATCTATTGCCTGACGCCGTAATCCCCGAAAGGGTGGCCACGAATGTCCCCAGTCAGTCAACGCCCCTCCTCCCAACCAGCACCACCTTCATTCATATACATCTTCACTCCATCCTTCCACCTCTCTCGGTTTACCTCTCCCTCTATGTCCTTCCACCTCGCTCTCATACACCCTCATGGTCATTCTCTCGGTTCGGTTCCCATACGCTTCATATGGCCAAACCATCTCAAGGTGATCCTTTCACACTTTCCAGCACATCTACCTCCACACCATACCTAGTAAATCAAAGTAATATTATCTATCTGTCTATCTATTGCCTGACGCTGTGATCCCCGAAGGGGTGGCCACTAACGAAACACCCCCATGCACCTCTGTCCCCAGTCAGTCGACGCCCCTCCTCCCAACCAGCACCGCCTTCATTCATATACTTCTTCACTCCATCCTTCCACCTCTCTCTCAGTTTATAGCTCTCCTTCTCTGTCCTGGACTTGATACAATCTCACCTAGAGTCCTAAAGGAAGCTAAGGATGAGCTCTCTAAACCATTGACATTGCTATTCAATACATCCTTGCAGTCTGGAACTATGCCTGATCAGTGAAAGCTAGCCAACGTAACACCGATATTAAAAAAAGGCAGCAAATCCCTACCCAGTAACTATCGTCCAATTAGCTTAACCTCAGTTGTATGTAAAATGCTAGAAACACTCATAAGAGACAGACTCGTAAATCACTTAGAGGAAAATAACATACTTAAAGATACTCAACACGGCTTTCGTAAAAAACGTTCCTGTTTAACAAACCTCTTAGACTTCTTCCACGATATCCTCAACCTCTACGATGAGAGTAAAGCTGTAGATATTATATACCTTGATTTTCAAAAGGCCTTTGACAAAGTTCCCCACAAACGTTTACTGCTAAAACTAAAAGCGCATGGAATACAAGACGGTGTGTTGAAATGGATAGAAAATTGGCTCAGCGACAGAAAGCAAAGAGTAGTCATAAATGGTAAGGCATCTAAATGGACCAATGTATGTAGCTGGGTACCCCTGGGATCGGTACTAGGACCAATTCTCTTTCTAATTTACATCAACGACATAGATGAGGGTCTCACCTGTACAATCTCAAAATTTGCTGACGATACAAAAATTGCAAATAGCGTACTCTCAAAAGAACAAGTTGACGATATTCAACACAATCTAGATAAGTTGTCATGTTGGGCCCAAATTTGGCAAATGAATTTCAATGCGAATAAATGTAAAGTACTACATATCGGATACCAAAATGAGAAAGCAAACTATTTGATGAATGGCACTCAGCTTAATAATGTAAACAGAGAAACCGATCTGGGAGTAACAATATCCAGCAACCTAAAACCGAGTCAACAATGTTCAGAAGTTGTTAAGAAGGCAAACAAAATAATTGGCTTTATAGGCAGGTCATTTGAGCATAAATCCAAAGACGTTATCCTAACCCTTTACAATTCCTTAGTCCGCCCTCTTCTGGAATACTGCGTTCAATCCTGGAACCATAGGAGGAGCGTCTTAGAGAATTAAATCTATTTCCTTTAACCCAGCGCAGATTAAGAGGCGACTTAATTCAAGTGTTCAAAATCATCAAAGGCATCGACAATATGAACTGTAGTAAGTACTTCACTATCGACCAATCTAATTACACGCGGGGAAACGGTTGCAAAATTATTGGTAAATCATTTAACTCACACGAAGCTAAAAATGTCTTCTTCAATCGAGTTGTCAACTTATGGAATAGGCTTCCCAGAGATGTTATAGACTGCAGCACCGTAGATTAATTTAAACTTCGCCTAGACAAATATCTCGCATCAAACCCGCGACTGACTGCGTTTGTAAATGAATAACTTTATTTTATCCTCCCCTCAGTTACTAACCCATCTGTCACCTACTAACTTCTCAATCCTGCCACGGACATTAGTTCCAGGGCAGTAGTTCCCTTACCCACTCTAAACCACTGTTTGGACACTTGATCCTCAGTGTTTTGGAGGACAAGCAGCCTAGAAGGGTCACTAGACCTGTTGTTGCTTGATTTCCTTTGTACTCCTTCCACCTCGCTCTCGTACACCCTCTTAGTCATTCTCTCGCTGCCCATACGTTTCATAATTATGGCCAAACCATCTCAAGGTGTTCCTTTTCTCACTTTCCAGCACATCTACCTCCACACCACATCTCCCTCTTACTTCTTCATTCGTCTGTCTATCCCTCCATGTAACTCCGCACACACTTCTCAAGTAACCCCTTTCCACCCCTCTCACTCTTGGTCTGAGTCTCACCACCAACGTCCATGCTTCGCTTCCATAAGTCAATGTCGAGATTACCACACTGTCATGCAAGGACTTCTTCACTTCCATGCTGACCACCCTATTTCCTGTTACTGTTTTCAGCGTTCCTACATTGACATGTTTAACGTTGAATAGCTTAGCATGTGATGAGATTAACCCCTATCACGTTTTGACACCATTTTCTATTTATGTTGTCTACTGTTTAACAAAATTAATGTATTCAATTTCTTGAAAACGTCTCTCAGTGGAGTGATTTGCAACTAGGAAGAGTAACTTAATTTCAAATAATTTACCGTGTTAATTAATTTGTAGTGTGGTTAACATTGAAGGATAATCATGAGGCTAAGAAAATAGAGTTCGTTAAAATATATAACTATCAGGTACCGTTATACTGAAAGTTACTGGAGGTAATTTTAACGTATTGACTATGAAACCTATTTTACACCTTTATTGCTAGCTACGTGATCTATGCTTTAAAAAAAAAAAAAAAAAAAAAAAAATATATATATATACAGTATATATATATATATATATATATATGAACTAAGCTCAGCTCAACACTTTCAACCTTGAAACGATCACTGTCCTTCTTTGATTTCACTCATCTTACAGGTATTATCGAGCGAACTAATGTTAACACTCTAGATAGGGTTAAATATATGCAAAATAAGAAACTTCTTAAGCTAGGTTATGTAAACCCTAACGGCGTGTCTACTGACAAAGTTCTATTTAATTTTTCCTCAAGAAAACTCACTAAAGATGAAAAATCCCTATTATCCAAAGGTCTAAAATTCGCCATGCCCTCTAATAAGCCAAAATTCCTGCCTCATTTTTTGTCTTTTGAAATGTTTTTAAGAAATTGTTAACTCCCGAGTTTTACCCCCATGCCAATAAATCCTTTGATTTTTTAAAGAACTCTCTGAAGCACATTGCACTTTCGAATTATTATTCCCATAATTCTTTCGTACATTCCCTATCTGACCGCGAACGAAATGCTTTGAAATCCCTTGCTGCCGATCGATCAATTGTCATAGTTAGGCCAGATAAAGGAAATGGTGTAGTCTTACTAAATAAATCTGACTATATAAATAAGATGTTAGATATCCTTAATGACCCATCAAAATTCTCAAAAGTTACAGGGGACCTATTCCCAGTACTATTAAAGAAGGAAGATAAGATAAATAATTTCCTAAGAAAACTGAAATCCCTTAACGTAATAGATGATGATTTGTATTCTTATCTCTTCGTATCTGGTTCCCAACCTGGCCTTCTATATGGCCTCCCGAAAGTCCATAAACAAGACTGTCCACTTCGCCCAATTCTATCAGCAATGAACATATGTAATTATTATTTGGCCAAATATTTTGTACCAATATTAACTGACTTAACTTCTAATTAATTCACTGTTAAAGACTCTTTCTCATTCGCAAGAAACATTTGTAACTGAACTTATGAAAATTGTACTATGGCCTCATTTGACATAAAATCCTTGTTCACGAATATCCCCCTCGATGAAACTATCGATATTTGCACAAATGAATTATTCACTGAAAATAATAACATAGTTAATGGCTTAGATAATTCGCAATTTCATAAAATGCTTTCCCTTGCTGTTAAGGATTCCATATTGCTATTCAATGATAACATATACAAACAAAACGACGGCTTATCTATGGGAAATTCATTCGCTCCACCCTCTCGAACGCATTCTTAATGTTTCATGAATCAAAATGGCTCCGTGAATGTCCAGATAGCTTCAAGCCTCTTGTCTATAACCGTTATGTCGACGACACATTTGTCGTGTTTAGTTCACCCGACCACGTTCCCCTGTTCTTGAATTACTTAAACTCGAGACACAAAAACATGACTTTCACTTGCGAGACAGAGGAAGACAATAAATTGCCATTTTTAGATGTTCTAGTGGAAAAACAGAATAGCTCATTTAGTACTTCTATAAAGCCAACCTTTACAGGACTTACAAACAAATTTAATTCTAGCATTCCCATACAATATAAGAAAAATCTAATTATTACTTTAGTCACCAGAGCCTACCATATATGTTCGTCTTACAAGTCCGTCCACCTCGAATTTGAATTCTTACGTAAAACACTGAAACTTAATGGCTTTCCAATAAATTTCACAAATATCTTGATTGGTAAGCAACTAAATAAATTAAGAACCTCCTCAACTCCGATCCTTACAGCTCAGAAAGCCATTGTTTATTTCACTATCCCATTTCTAGGCAACAAATCATATTCAATTCGAAATAAAGTCGCTAAATTGATTCGTGAACATTACCCGCAAATATCACTGAGAGTGGTATTCAAATCTCCCCAAACTTTGTCTCACTTCTTTAAAATTAAAGACCGAATCCCCGATTCTCTACAGTCCTCGGTGGTGTACTCCTTTAAATGTAGTCGATGCAATACGACTTATATTGGTCAGTCCAAGAGACATCTCACCGCCAGGATCTCGGAGCATCGGGGTAGGTCATTTAGAACTAACCGACCTCTTTCAAATCCTTCCTTTTCTGCCATTCGAAACCACTCTGAATCATCTGATCACCCCATAAACCCCTCCGATTTTTCAATTCTCACCACTGCCCCAAACACAGTCACACGACTCCTGTCGGAGACCCTGCTCACCCAGTTACATAAACCCAGCCTGGGTGTGCACGACTCTTCCACTCCTCTACTCTGTTTCTAATATGTAAAGGTTTGTTCTTATATATATGAAAACATTTGTTATTAACTTCGCCCCCCCCCCCTCCTTTTATTGCTCACATAATATTTCTTCGTCTCTCATTTTATTCTTTCACTTAACTAGTTCTAATATGTATTAGGTTATTATTTTTATAACTATTAATTTTAAGTTTTATTCTAGATTTGTTAAATTTAGTTATTAATAAGAATATTTACATTAGAAAATTACTCTGCCATTCATATAGGCTTTTATTTAATTTCAGTTCAGGTCTGAAGATGGTTTATGCTTAAACCGAAACGTTACCAAAATAAAGATGTTTGTACCAGCGCTGGTGTTGATTTTTATCATCCGACTCCGATTCCCGCAACAAGAGAGTATTGCTTCTATATATATATATATATATATATATATATATTTATATATAATTATATATATATATATATATAAATATATATATATATATATATTATGTTTCTAATCTCTCAGTGGGGTTCGAACCGCCGACCGTCAGGACGATAGCCGACGCTTTAATCAACTACACCACGGCAGTCTAAAAGACACCCAAATATATAAATAACAGCTATATATTTGGTCACTGTACGTTAGCAAAAAACAAAACAAAATGTCTGACCTCACTTGCATTGAACATAATGTAGATTAATAAAGTTTCCTGATATGGGCATGAAACTGATATATAATATTGGTTTCATACCCTAGATTAAATCCAAGTAGTGATAATTACAGTATATTGTTTTAGTAGAGTATAGGTAGCAATATATTTAGTGTAGCTTAATCCTACGATTATCGTGTTGGCTATCAAACTCATCAACAAAACTCTCCAAATTAATCCCCTCAGCCCGAGCACTTTCAATCGATAGTAGAGCGATGTTACTCAATCTGTCACTTGTCATAGAATTTCTGAGAAATGCTTTCACTAATTTCATTTTTGAAAAACTTCTTTCACATGAAGCGCTGGCAACAGAAAGAGTTACAGCTATGAACAATAGTTTGTACAAACAAATGTTCATCGTTATGTTTTCATTTGTATTGCCTTTTAGAGTATTATTATTATTTACCATACCTTTTTATTGGTTTTATCTTGCTCTATTTCCTCTACTAACTTATTTTCATGTTCTTCTTCAGCCTGTACTTTTATCATTACCTATACTTTATTCTTGTGCCTTATTTAAGCCACAAAATGTTCTTCTTTCACCTCTAAAAAAAAATTTTTTTTTTCCCTTTGTTTACTTTGCGTCGCTAGTAACATTCGAGTCTGCGTGAAATTCAGAACATAGTTCTAATAATACAATCACTGTAATAATAATAAACATTGAAGAATTTAGAATAATATGTTATACTAACACTAATTAATAATATCAGAAACTTTAAAGTAAAATTATATTCATGTCGTCATGAAGGAAAACGAAGATGGCAGGCGAAAAACTAGGGATAGCTATAATGTTTTATTTCTTTATGGTGATACGAGGTCTTGGTAAGTTGGTTACATGTTATGAACTTATGATGATGTTACATAATACCTTGGGTAATGGCTAAAGCCCAATTATCTTTACATTATCCATTGTGTTTATTATCAAGGAGTCAAAATGCCATTACCAAAATTACATCATGGTGTGAACTTTGGGGCATGCAACTTAATGCTAGTAAAACACACTCCATTATCATCAGCAGATCTCGTACCTTGGAGCCTCCCCATCCTTATCTACAAGTTTCTGGCGATCAAATTGAGAATGTGGATACTCTGCGTTTGTTAGGAGTTACTCTTGATACCAAACTTACTTTTGAAAAGCATATTCGTTCTTTCTCCTCTTCCATTTCCCAAAAAATTGGTCTGCTTCGCAAGGTTTATAAAACATTTGCTTGTGACGCCACAGTTATCAAGTATTTGTATGCTTTTCTTTTGCAACATTTCGAGTACTGCTCACCTGTCTGTTTGTCAGCAGCTGACTGCCATCTCAAGTTGCTTGACAGGTCTCTAATTTCCATCAGTTTTATTCTACCTCATTTGTCTCTTGATCTGTGTCATCGACGTAAAGTTGGTGCCCTTAGTCTTTTATTTAAAGTTTTTAACAAGCCTCAGCATCCCTTACATGGGGTTCTGCCTCGTGCAACTAGATTCACAAGCAATCTTAACCCTTGTCTAGCGAGGGGTTTTGGGCTTATTTGGGCATATTCAGGCCCTCCTGAATGATAAATCAAGTATCTGCATGAAAAGAAATGTATTCAGCAAAAAACTAGGCGCTAAAAGCTTCAAAATGAGACCAGAACGAGCTATGTAGCACTCGTGGTTCTCATACAGTGGTACCAGTAACATGGGAGTTTAGCGTATAGCGGTATATTTTCCCCAGCTACGCTCACTACTGGCTACACTGCCGGCCTCTCGAGAACACAGGGAGGGTGAGTTAGTGGGCGGCGGTAAACCCTGGGTGTCGGCCGTGTGGCCTGCTGCGCTCCCGGCCATTTGCACTCTATTTTAACCCTTTAAAAGCCTTAATAATGCTCCTAACTTGCTGCTTTTTTGGATACGGACTTAAGTCGGGCCCCGCTCTTTAAGTGTTAATGATCTTGCCATGAGCCGTGTTAATTTGTCTACTACACAGTTTTCACGGTGTTTTGTGCCAGCCATGGTTGACTTGTGGAATAAGTTGCCAAATGAGCTAGTCAATTCAGCTAATATCTCCATTTTTAAGTCTAGAGTTAATGCTTTTTTGAAGCATTAATTCTAATTTTTAAACTTATTTTATTGTATTTTATTGTATTATATTTATACTTGATATCCTCCACTGCATAATATGTTATCTGTGTTTAAATGTGTATATGTACAGTATACAGTATATGTTTTTATTTTTTCCTAAGTTGCCGTAGTCTCTCTCCAGTGCCTCCGGGTGTTTTGTGTGGATTCATCTTGATGGTGTTTCCGCACCCTGGTTGAAGACTTCGGCATCTCATATAATAATAATAATAATAACCAGTTTTACCACATTATATTAGATGTAGGAATATAAACTGGGGGGGGGGCCAACCCAGGGGCCAGCCCAAATTCTGGGGGGGCCACGGCCCCCCCTGGCCCCTCCTTAGAAACGCCACTGCCTCTTCCCCCTTCCTCAATTATCCGGTATTTTCCCTATTATTCACGTCATTTATCAAGTATTTTCGTGCGAGGACGTCTGAGAGGGAGGATGGAGGAGTGTATCTCCGACCCTCTAAGCCAGCCTGAGAGTTTCCCTTGTCTCTCAGTACCATGCCAGACATGAGAGAGGGAGGGTATCTTACTCTATCCCAGTGTTTCCCAACCTGGGGGGGGGCGTTTGACAATGCTAGGGGGGGCGTGGGGTAATCAAAGTTCAAATTAGGGATAGGCCATTCAAATGCATACAGGGTAATCTCAAAGATATGTATGAATAAGAAAATTTGATAGGAAAACTTCACGACTGTCATTCCGAGCAACCCCATGTAGTGTTGACATAAAACCATTAATCAGTTTTAATCCTTGTATACAGATTGTTTACAGATTTTGAACATTGATTGGCAGCACCAAATAGGCGACTCCGATTCAGTAGAGTTTATTGAGGTAGTACAAGATAGTTTTTATTTCAATTCATAGATACGCCGACTAGAGGTATTAATATTCTTGATTAAGTTTTCAGTAACAATGAACATATGATAAATAATGTAGAGATTGGTGACAACCTAGGAAATAGCGATCATAAATCTATTTATTTTAATATACAATGGACAGGGAATGCCAAAGAGAATACGACACTTATCCCAGATTTCAGAAAAGCCGATTATGGTGGGCTAAGAAGAGACTTAAGGGTGGACCCTATTGTTAAGCAATTAAGTCAGGATATGCCAGAGTTAAACTTGCCACCTAAATATAACCAGTTTATTGCTTCATTCCACAATGCTCAAAATAAATATATCCCTAAAAGAAGATTTAGATCGACGCAGAACCAACCAAAATGGATGACTAACAAGCTAATAGATCTTATAGGAAAAAAGAAAGGAATATATAGAAAAATTAAGAGAGGCGAAAATCATTTACATAATTATATTCTATCAGACTCTATCAAGACAGGTCAAAAAGGAAATCAGGAAAGCAAAAAGAAATTATGAAATAAGGATAGCCAGTGACTCAAAAAATAACCCTAAAGCTTTTTACCAACTATATAAATCAAAAGTTAGAGATGTGATAGGCCCCCTAAAAACTTCAATAGAAGAAATAACAGAAAATGATTTAGAAATGTGCAGTACATTAAATAGTCAGTTTCTTTCCGTTTTCACTAATGAAAATTTGGCACAGATTACAGAAGTCAATATGGTATATAGTGATAGTATAGAAAATATGTTAAGTACAGTTAGTATAAGTAGAAATGATGTGTTTAAGGAAATTGACAGACTGAAACCTCAAAAATCGCCTGGTCCTGACGAGGTATATGCTAGAGTATTAAAAGAATGCAGAGACGAGTTAAGTAGCCCATTAGCATTTTTATTTAACAAGTCATTAGAAACAGGTTTAGTTCCAGAAGCTTGGAAGCTTGCAAATGTAGTTCCGATCTTCAAAAAAGGTGATAAATCGATAGCATCCAATTACCGTCCCATTAGTCTCACATCAATCATAGGAAAGTTGCTAGAGTCTATTATTGCTAGGAAAATTAGAAGCCACTTAGTAAAATTTAACTTAATAAATTCTTCTCAGCATGGATTCACTCAGGGACGTTCTTGCCTTATTAATTTGCTTAGCTTTTTCTCAGAGGTATATGAAGCAGTAGATAGTGACAAGTAATATGATATTATATATTTAGATTTCAGTAAAGCTTTCGACAGAGTCCCTCATGAGAGATTGATGAGAAAGGTTGAGGCACATGGAATAGGAGGGTCGTTGTTGGGATGGATTAGGTCATGGCTAATTGGTAGGAAACAGAGAGTCAGCATAAATGGGACCAAGTCAGAGTGGGGAGCAGTCAAAAGTGGTGTCCCCCAGGGATCGGTATTAGGTCCCCTGTTGTTTCTTATATACATAAATGACCTAGATTTAGGTATAACTAGTAGGATAAGTAAATTCACAGACGATACTAAAATGGGGAGATCAATTGATTCAGATAGCGATATAGAGTGCCTCCAAAGGGATCTAGATACCTTACATGAATGGTCAGTAAATTGGCAGATGAAGTTTAACATTGACAAATGCAAGGTATTAAAGATAGGGAAGATGCAAACAAATGTTAAATATAAACTAGCTAATTTAGAATTAGAAAATTCAGACTGCGAGAAAGATCTAGGTGTGTTTGTTAGCAATGATTTGAAGCCTAGAAAACAGTGTATAAGCGTTCGTAATAAGGCAAACAGGATTCTCGGGTTCATCTCTAGGAGTGTGAGTAACAGAACTGTTGATGTTATCTTAAAACTTTACTTGTCATTAGTGAGACCCCATATGGATTATGCTGTCCAATTTTGGTGTCCTTATTACAGAATGGACATAGATTCATTGGAGATAGTACAGTATAGAATGACAAAAATGATCCATAATATTAGAAATCTTCCGTATGAAGAAAGGTTGAAGAAATTAGGTTTACATTCGTTAGAGAGATGCAGAGTTAGAGGGAATATGATAGAGGTGTTCAAGTGGGTTAGTGGGATTAACAAAGGGGACATGACAAATGTACTAAAGCTCAGTGATAGCGAAAGAACTCGTACCAATGGTTTCAAATTAGATAAATTTCGTTTCAGAAAAGATATAGGTAAATATTGGTTTGGTAACAGAGTTGTAGATGGGTGGACTGGACTACCAAGTGCTATAGTGGGATTAAAAAAGGTAGGGAGCTTTAAGATAAAATTGGAGAAGCATATGGATGAGAAGGGTTGGGTGTGAAGGTGGATCAGCCGGGTTGGGCCAATCAGCGCTCAGCAGACCCCGTAATCCTGCGTTAATCTCTAACCGTTTTGGTAAGATGATCCTCAGGGTATTAGAGTGTTGAGCCTATAATTGGGCTTTGTAATTGGGGTTGTGTGGGACAGGGATCTGCCTTGCTTAGGCCAATCGGCTTTCTGCAGACTCCCATTTTCTTATGTTCTTATGTTCTTATGTTTAATTTTTCGCCTTTTTTACAGTATTTTGCATCTTAACCTCTCCGCTGCGCAGCCCCTGTAGTATACACCATACCGCTGTGCGTAGGTATTATGACTTTCCTCACTAAATTTTTTATTTTACCATAAATATCATTAATACTTATCCATATGTGAATATTTTACGTTTAATATGAAGATAGTAACATGTTACTACAATAAAACAAGTGGGAAAAGTGTTTGGATGGTAAGAAACGTGAAATAAAGTAGAGCGGTTCAGTCATGAAGTTGGAGGAGAGAGAGACCACAACCTCCCTCCACCAACAATGGTGAGAGACTGTATGTAGTAGTGGGGCATATAACTGGAATAATCGTTCATTTCTGGAAACAAGCACCAAAATTGGCACACATACTCCTTGGGGATTGCTCTTTTGATAAAACCCGTTAGCCACCTAAAAATTCAAAATGGCGGCCATTTTTCAAGATGGCCGCCATTGAATATACAGAAACATTGCATTTTGCAATAAAATCGCAAAGACTTGTCCTATTTGAATGATCTTTGTGTCAAATCATTCATTTTTCACTATGTAGAATCCGAATTTGGAACCATGGCCTTACTCACTAGGTTCCTTGTACCATAATATCAGTCCCGGAATCATAATTAGGGTAAAAAGTGCCCATATCATAGGCTCCATCAGTCCGATATATTATTGGATGTACATGTAGGCAGTAGGCCTATACTTGTTTGTCACTTATTGTCTTGCTGCCTGGATGAGTATACTACAACGCTTCTAAACCTCGCATCTGCAGCTGCACAGTGCCGTGCAGGTCATACCAAAGCAGTAGAATTTGCATCGACCGCAGCATTCCAACTTGCATCCACACTTAGTCAGCTGCTGGCAACTCTCTGCAATGGGTGGGAGCTGTCCAAACGATCTGCCACAGATCTCCTTTCTTGGTCCAGCCCCAGTTGGCAGGAGTCTGCGTTTCTGGTTGACGTACTGTTGACTGACTCCAGATGCAGCCCGCCTGGTAGGCAGCATGCTTCACATGCTGCTTCAGTGCTGCTCGGGTTGGAGGAATGGCTTCGTACGGCCTCTGCTTCCGAGCAAACATGTCCAACCTCGCATCATCGACACCTTCAGCTGTGCTGGATCTGTCGTACATCATGACCACGAACTTCTCCAAGGTCTCCAGGTCTTAATCATCAACTACCGGTGGGTACTGGCTGAGTTTGCTGAAGACACCGGAAGCCTCATCACAAACATCCCAGGTTTGCCCAGCAGACTTCTTCCCTTTGCCACATCTTCTTTGGTTGGGTGCTGGAAAACAGAGACGCTGGTTCCATGGAAAGAAGTGGTCGCTGTCGTTGCAGTGGGATTGTGGTCTATGTTGTCCATGGATGATGTGGTGAACAGCCCTTTTCGCAGAACTGGTGGACAGACCACCCCATCCTCCACGTACTTGCTGACTGTTGCATCTCCCAGCTGTGCAGATATCTGTAGCACACTGTTGTATGAAATGCTGATGCCATACTCGTTAAGCATTTCCACCAACTTTCTCTTTCTGGTCTTTGTGTAGACGGACATCCCCATGTAAACAGGGAATGGGGTCTCTCTGTCTTTGGAGTGTCTGTGAGTTGCTGCTCCTTCTTTGTACCTTGCGTAGCAGTGGTGCTGAAGCAGCTGAGCAATTGCTAGATCTGTCTTTGATGCGCCAAACCTCAGTTGAGATTTGATGTCCGCTCCGTGTTCAAGCATGGCCACATACTGAAGAAGAGTGAGTGGAATGGCCTGCTCGATGCACCCCTCATGGAAGGTTCCATCAAATGTGGACTTGTGGTCCAGCATATGTCTTCGCAAGATGTTAGCTGCTTTGCCAAGGATAATAGCTTCACTATAATAGTCAGAGGCTTCTGACAAGACAAAGCCCACATCTTTCTGGAAAGCCAGAAGAACATCCCTTCCCTGCTTGTGCACTTCCAACTCAGGTATTTCTGACAGCAATTTTTCCTTCAGTCTTGTGGAGTTGACAGCAGGTGCATCAACACCCAGCTGTTCCAGGCGCTGGGCATACAGGTGAACTATGTCTGCAAGTCGGAAGACTGCAGGACCCTCGCCAGATCTGGTGGTCTCCACTAGATATGTGATTAGCTCTGAGAATGCCTGTGGGTGGGCATCCTTTTCGGGTGCACGTTCCTGTTCCAGTCTCTTGGTGGCTCTGAGGCACGTCCTCTCTCTATTGTACAGGTCTGTCAAGCATGCAAAATGGTATTTGAGCTCCTGTGCAATAGCATCTCCACCGCTGAGTCTTGCAAGAAGTTTTCCGTCATTTAAAGTTTGGGCACATTCATTAAGTCTGTTATTGAGGTTCATCGTTATAACTTGTCTGAGTTCAGAGGATGGGGCTTCTTTGTCACATATGAAACACGTTTGGCCTTCAAGGCTGGTTCTACGCAGCTTGGTCTGGCATTCTACTGGCTGAGCACTCTCTGCTCTTCTTTTTCTGGCTCTCTCCAGTTTCGTGTTGTTGAACATAAGGCGACAACTTTGGTGATACTGCGCCTTGTTCCTCCTCAGAGTTTCTTCAATGCCACCACCATCATCAAGTCTGGCTGGATCCAGAACAATAGGCATCTCATTAATTGCGTGAAAGAGGGGAATAGTAGTCGCAATCATAGTGTAGCCATCATGTTCTTGTGGTTCACGTGGTGACTTGAGCTCTTCACTCGTCTTCTTCTGGCAAAGACAACACTTGCTCCAGTCAGTCCGGAATTTAGACGGTCCTGGATCTGTATTTGCCATCTTGGTGAATACAGTATGATACTTATCTGTAACACAGATATAATAGATAACAGATAATCACAGTATATAACAGATAATCACAGTATGATATAACACAGTATGTTATATGATAACAGATATAACAGATAATCACAGTATGATAATTATCTGTATTCAGTGAATCAAGGCCGAGGGGTTATCCTTTTACCACCTTGATCACAATCATGCACAATAAGGTATGGGATACGACTAGGTTCGGGAATAAAAATATATGACCTACACCTAGCCCAATCGTTCATCCAGTATCATTTAAGTCCCGTGCAATCTGTACACCATCCAGGTAACTACACGCAAAGCAATGTAAAGCCCTGTTACCCTTGGCCCGGCTCTCCCGCGCTGACACACCCTGTCAAATCAGGCGCAGCTATCTAACTAAACATCTATGTTAAACTACATGTAATCTACAGTAGCGAACTGATGCGGGGCTTATTAGACAGCATTTGGGACACTAAACTAATTATTTAGCTACACTAAACTAATTATTCAGCTGATACTGAACCCCATGCTGAGTTTCACAGCAGCGGTGCCACCAGTGTGCCCTGACTGTGCGTTGACATCCGCTCTGTTGAGCTACTACTCTACACCTTCCGCTGCAAGTCTCTCAACATCCCCCCCCCCCCCCACCGCATCGTGTCATGTCCAGTTTGGAAGCCTTGTACAGGAAGATGCTACACATACTAAACCTCTAATACTACTACGATATACACTACCATGCATTTTAGCCGAGTCAGACGTAACATGAACCTCTAATTTAGCAGAATATTAGGATTCCGGGACTGATATTATGGTACAAGGAAGCTAGTGAGTAAGTCCATGTTTCCAAATTCGGATTCTACATTGTGAAAAATGTATGATTTGACACCAAGATCATTCAAATAGGACAAGACTTTGCGATTTTATTGCGAAATGCAATATTTCTGTATATTCAATGGCGGCCATCTTGAAAAATGGCCGCCATCTTGAATTATTAGGTGGCTAACGGGTTTTATCAAAAGAGCACTCCCCAAGGAGTATGTGTGCCAAATTTGGTGCTTGTTTCCGGAAATGAACGATTATCCTGAAATTTGCAGTTATCTGGTCCACTAGTGAGGGCTATGAGTCTCTCTCCCTCCTCCACCTCCATCCTCCCTCACCACCTTGTAACTGGGTGGCGAATTTTGGCGCCATAAATAAACCGATAATTACAGGAATAAGATAAAAATAGGTGGTAATTGAAGTGGGGGGGGGTGAAAGGGAGTACAAAGGAAATCACCCCACTTTGGGGTGGAAGTGGAGTGGTTGCATTGAGGCAGTTGGACAAAATTCAAAATAAAGCTATTAGATTAATCAATAACCCTGCAATCACACAGGACCTTCCTACATTATCCATACGAAGAAACGTTGCATCCCTTGCATTATTCTACAGATATTTTCACAGCAATTGTTCCGAGGAACTTGCTTCAATTGTGCCGCCTCTCCACATCTTTCCCCGTAGAACTAGGGCAGCTGAGAGCGCCCATGAATTTACACTTTCTCCTCCACAATGCAGAACTTCTGCTTATCAGAATTCATTTATCCCCAGAGCTACTACTCTTTGGAATTCACTTCCCTCGAATTGCTTTCCACAAACTTACAATCTACAAATGTTTAAATCCAGTTGTTACAAACATTTTATGAATGGAGGATGCCTTTAGGCACATGGACCTTTTTGTTTTATCTGTGTTTTTCCTTCCTCCGTTCATTGTCTCTTAAAAAAAAAAAAAAAAAAAAAAAAAAAAAAAGCAACAACAAGTATAGTGACCCTTCTAGGCTGCTTGTCCTCCAAAACACTGAGGATCAAGTGTCCAAACAGTGGTTTAGATTGGGTAAGGGAACATTGGAAAGGGAACTACTGCCCTGGAACTATTGTCCGTGGCAGGATTAGGAAGTTAGTAGGGGACAGATGGGTTAGTAACTGAGGGGGGGGATAAAATATAGTTATTCATTTACAAACGCAGTCAGTCGCGGGTTTGATGCGAGATATTTGTCTAGGCGGAGTTTAAATGAATCAACGGTGCTGCAGTCTATAACGTCTCGGGGAAGCCCATTCCACAAGTTGACAACTCTATTGAAGAAGAAATTCTTAGATTCGTGTGAGTTAAAAGATTTACCAATAATTTTGCAACCGTTTCCCCGCGTGTAATCAGATTGGTCGATAGTGAAGTACTTATTACAGTTCATATTGTCGATGCCTTTTATGATTTTGAACACTTGAATTAAGTCACCTCTTAATCTGCGCTGGGTTAAAGGAAATAGATTTAATTCTCTAAGACGCTCTTCGTATGGTTTGTTCTTTAGGCTAGGTATCATTTTGGTAACTCTACGTTGAACTCGTTCTAGCTTGTTTATATCTTTTTGGTAATAAGCGCACCAGGATTGAACGCAGTTTTCCAGAAGAGGGCGGACTAAGGAATTGTAAAGGGTTAGGATAACTTCTTTTGATTTATGCTCAAATGACCTGCCTATAAAGCCAATTATTTGTTTTGCCTTCTTAACAACTTCTGAACATTGTTGACTCGGTTTTAGGTTACTCGATATTGTTACTCCTAGATCGGTTTCTCTGTTTACATTCTTAAGCTGAGTGCCATTCATCGAATAGTTTGCTTTCTCATTTAGGTATCCGATATGTAGTACTTTATATATATCCGCATTGAAACTCATATGCCAAATTTGGGCCCAACATGACAATTTATCTAGATTGTGTTGCATATCGTCAACTTGTTCTTTTGAGAGTACGCTATTTTCAATTTTTGTATCGTCAGCAAATTTTGAGATTGTACAGGTGAGACCCTCATCTATGTCGTTGATGTAAATTAGAAAGAGAATTGGTCCTAGTACCGATCCCTTGGGTACCCCGCTACTTACATTGGTCCATTTAGATGCCTTACCGTTTATGACTACTCTTTGCTTTCTGTCGCTGAGCCAATTTTCTATCCATTTCAACGCACCGTCTTGTATTCCATGCGCTTTTAGTTTTAGCAGTAAACGTTTTTGGGGACCTTTGTCAAAGGCCTTTTGAAAATCAAGGTATATAATATCTACAGCTTTACTCTCATCGTAGAGGTTGAGGATATCATGGAAGAAGTCCAAGAGATTTGTTACAGGAACTTTTTTTACGAAAGCCGTGTTGAGTATCTTTAAGTAAGTTATTTGCCTCTAAGTGATTTACGAGTCTGTCTCTTATGACCGTTTCTAGCATTTTACATACAATTGAGGTTAAGCTAATTGGACGATAGTTACTGGGTAGGGATTTGCTGCCTTTTTTTAATATCGGTGTTACGTTGGCTAGCTTCCACTGATCAGGCATAGTCCCAGACAGCAAGGATTCATTGAATAGCAATGTCAGTGGTTTGGAGAGCTCATCCTTAGCTTCCTTTAGAACTCTAGGCGAGATTGTATCAGGTCCAGGCGTTTTATTTACCTTGAGTTTATCTAAACAATTCAATACTTCTCTCTCTGTAATGGTGATATTGCTTAGAACATCTGAATTATCAATCTGAATCGGCGATGGTGTAGGGATATCACTGAGGTCTTCGGTTGTATAAACTGATGCAAAGAAGGTATTGAGGGCATTACTCATTTGTACTTCGTCTTTGGTGTATTCTCCATTTTTATCGACTAACGGTCCAACAGTTGAAGTAACTACTTTTTTCTTTCTGATATAACTATAGAATTCTTTCGGGTTTATTTTACTTTGATTCGCAACATGTAACTCCATGGTCTTTTTACTTTGCTTAATTAACTTTTTGGCTTTGTGTCGTAGCTCTACAAATTTCACCCGTTCTTCGTCATTTTGTGAGGATTTTAATCTATCATTAGCAAATCTATCATTAGTGTGTGGAGTGAGGAGAAGAGGGAGGGGAGTGAAAGGTACAGCATGGTGGACAGAAGAGGTAAGAATAGCTGTGGAAGAAAAGAAGAAAGCATATAGAGAGTGGTTGGGTAGTAGAGGGAATGAAGATTCCGAGAGACAGAAACGAGCGAGGTACGTGGAGAGTAAGAGGGTGGTGAAGAGAGTAGTGAAGGAAAGTAAGAGAAGAGTAGATGAAGAATTTGGAAGGAATCTGAGTGTAAAATGGAGGGAGAGTAAGAAACTGTTCTGGAAAGAAGTCAAGAAAGTTAGGGAAGGTAGCAAGGGAAACAGTAAGGGTGTGAAAGATAAGAATGGGAGAATGCTAGCCGAGAAGCAAGAGAGAGTCGAAAGATGGAGGGAGTACTTCAGTGAGTTGCTAAATGAAAGGAATGAAGAGCCAGCAAACATAGCTGGATATGGTATGGGAGGGAGAAGAAGAGAAGTAGTGGAGGAGGAGGTGGGGATCAGGAGGTCAGAAGTGTGGGAAGCCATGAAAAGAGTGAAGTTGGGGAAAGCACCAGGAACAGATGGAGTGTGTGGGGAAATGTTGAGGTATGGTGGTTAGATAGTGATAGAATGGGTATGGAAAATGTGAAAACTAGCATGGGAGAAGGGGAGTGCACCCGATGACTGGAAGACTGGCATAATAGTCCCCCTATATAAGGGCAAAGGGGAAAGAGGAGTGTGTGGTAACCACCGAGGAATATGTCTTCTAAGCGTAGTAGGGAAGGTATACAGTAGGGTAGTGATTGAGAGAGTGAGAGTGAGAACGGAGAAGTGGATAGGCGACGAGCAGGGAGGTTTTAGGAAGGGAAGAGGATGTGTAGATCAGATTTTTACCCTGAATTGTGTTGTGGAGAAGTATCTGGAGAAGAAACAAAAGGTGTATGTTGCCTTTATGGACTTGGAGAAGGCCTATGACAGAGTGGATAGAGAAGGTTTGTGGAAAGTACTTAGAATATACGGAGTAGAGGGCAAGTTGCTGAAAGCAGTGAAGAGCATGTATGAGGGTGCAAAGGCGGCAGTACGTGTGGAGAGTGAGCAGAGCGAGTTCTTTGACCTGAATGTTGGTTTGAAACAGGGGTGTGTGATGTCCCCGTGGTTGTTTACTGTATATATGGATGGAGTTATGAAAGAAATACTATCAAGAGCAGTGGATGTTGGTATATCGCTGAAAAGGGAGGGAATTGAGTGGAAGCTACCTATACTGCTGTTTGCGGATGATACAGTTCTGATGAGTGATAATGAATGGGAGTTGCAGGGTCTGGTAAATGAGTTTGGAACAGTGTGCGAAAAACGGAATTTGAAGGTAAATACGGGGAAGAGCAAGGTTATGGTCTTCGAAAGGGGTGAAGTCACAGAGTGTGAGGTGAAGCTGAACGGTCAGGCTATGGAGATCGTCAACTCTTTTAAGTATCTGGGCAGTGTGTTGAGTAAAGATGGGACTATGGATGAAGAGGTGCGGGAGAGGGTACAACAGGGGAAGAGGGTTGTAGGAACGCTAAAAGCAGTAACAAGAAATAGGGTGGTCAGTATGGAAGTGAAGAAGTCCTTGCATGACAGTGTGGTAATCCCGACACTGACTTACGGAAGCGAAGCATGGACGTTGGTTGAGAGACTCAGACCAAGAGTGAGAGCAGTGGAAATGAATTACTTAAGGAGTGCGTGCGGAGTTACATGGAGGGATAGACAGACTAATGAGGAAGTAAGAAGGAGGTGTGGTGTGGAGGTAGATGTGCTGGAAAGTGTGAAAAGGAACAACTTGAGATGGTTCGGCCATATGGAACGTATGGAAAGCGAGAGAATGACTAAGAGGGTGTACGAGAGCGAGGTGGAGGGACAGAGGGGGAGAGGTAGACCGAATATGAGGTGGAAGGATGGAGTGAGGAACTACATGAACGAAGGCGGTGCTGGTTGGGGGGAGGGGCGTCAACTGACTAGGGACAGAGGTGCATGGGGGCGGTTCGTTCGTGGCCACCCCTTCGGGGATCACGGCGTCAGGCAATAGATAGATAGATAGATTAGCAAATTTGTTAGCAAGCAGACAGTCTGAAATATCTTTATTCCACCATTTGGGCTTATCATTATGGCCTGGACGTCGTATTTTCGATGGTATGCAGCCTTGCACTGCCTTAAGGTAAGTGGTTGTGAAACACTCCCAAGATGTATTTATGTAGTTATTGTTAGTCAGAAAGCTCCAGTCAGTTTCTTTAAGCTTTGATTTAAGTTTATGAAAATTTGCTTTCTTGAAATTAGCGACTTTCTCAATGCTGCTATTTGATTTGTTACTAGTAAACTTAAAAGTGAAAGTTATCGTACAATGGTCTCTGTTACTGAATTCATCACCAACATTCAAATTCTCTATTAATTCTTCTTTTGTTGCGAGTACAAGGTCAAGCACATTACTACCACGGGTCGGAGATTATACAAATTGAAAAAGTGAACTCTCTTGCAAGTTAGCATAGAGGTCGTGTCCAGAGTGTGAAGTAAGAATATCGCCCCATTTAGTCACGGTTAAGTTGAAATCGCCAAGAATTGCGGTATCTTGTATGTTAGTTATTTCTGCAATTTGTTCATAAATTTCACTGTCAGTTTGCACTGATTGAGGTGGGGGTCTGTATAATAAAGCTAGTGTTATTTTAGTTCCTCGTTTATTATTTAATAGTACGTAAGATATGTCTATATTCGCAATTTGAGGTTTTGACATTAAGACGGGATTAAGACTTTCCTTTATAAAAAACAGATCTCCTCCATTTCTATTGATCCGACTTTTCTCAAACATTGTATAACCAGGAAGCGTATATTCGGCTAAAAAGTCTGTCTTCCGTATTTAACCAAGATTCTGTAATGCCGATTATATCATAATGTTCTGTAAACATGATTTCCTCTAGATCTGAAAATGTATTGCGTATGCTACGAGCATTTACATAAAACACCTTAAGAGTATTAGAGTTGGATGTTACTGATTGTGCATTGTCTGAATTTTCAGTTCGTATTTGACTTACACTACCCTGTCTGGATACCCCCGGTTGACCCCATTTTTTGAACAGAAATCCTTGACTGCATCGTTCAGCAGACGACCAAGACGTGCAGCTCCTACTTCATTGAGATGTACACCATCTCCTGAAAACAAAGATTTATCATAGTAAAAATGATCCCACGTGTCGACAAAGCCGATGTCCTCCTCCCTGCAGAGTTTGGCTAGTCGGCGATTTGTACTGGTAGCTATGTTGTAGAATCGGTTTTCTACATCAATCCGGGGAACAATTCCTGAAATTAAGATTCTATTAGATTTTTCCTTGAAGTACCTGATCAGGCGCCGGTACTTGCAAAGTAGTTCCTCTGACCGCGTCCGTTGGACATCGTTAGATCCAACGTGGATGACGTACGTAGTGCTTGCGGGGGCAAGCCTGGAAACCTCTTCCACAGCCGCAACAATGTCGTCCACGCCGCCACCTGGGATACAGAATCGCTTTCTGGTCCTGGGTGCCCTGGCACAGAACTCCGTTACTTGGCCACGGACCATGGAGTCGCCCACAAGCCGAACTTCTTCCGTTTCCTCTTCCTCGTCAATAGCAAGAATTTTGAAGCGATTTTGGCATGTTGTCGGGATGACCTTCCTGGTACTGGTACTGGGATGCACATTGTTTCTCACTAACTGAAAGTTCTCCTGGGGGGGAGTGAGAGTAGAGTCATTATTATTTTCTGCAACATCTAAGTTAGCTCCTGGTGTGGGTACCGGTACCGGTACTGTATGCACTGGAATGGCGGTTGATATCGTAGTGGTTTCTTGGGCCGAGGGCACTCCTACGTTGAGTGTGGCAAATTCTTGAAGGGATTCAAGCTTCGTAGTCAGGGTATCGATCTTGCGGTGAGCTGCATTCAATTCATCCGCAATCTTCTCTCGGAGCTGGCAAAATCTACAAATTTGGACATCAGTATCAACAAACATGGTAGGGCCAAATTTACCGGAACAACTCGTGCAGGTTCGTTGCGGCGCCATGACGATATAATCACAATATGCCTGAAAATCACACAAATTTATGTTTGCAAAATGGTACAATTAAAGCCTGAAAATCACAAACAAATTATGTTAGCAATGTGATACAATTAAAGCCTGAAAATCACACAAAATTTTGTTAGCAATATGATAAAATTAATATGCCTGTAAATCACAAAAAGTATGTTAGCAATAGAACACAATTTATGCCTGAAAATAAAAACAAAATTATGTTAGCAGTATGACACAGTTAAAGCCTGAAAATCACAAATGGACTAGAAATTTGTTACAAAATTTACTGGAAAAAAAGTGGGAGAGGGTTAATGTAGCCTAGTGAGAAAACTGGAAAACAGTATACAGAACAGTAACAAAAAATATTTGTTAGCAATATGGTACAATTAATGCCTGTAAATCACAAAAAGAATATGTTAATCACAAAAAGAATATTATGCCTGTAAATCACAAAAAATATGTTAGCAATAGAACACAATTTATGCCTGAAAATAAAACAAAAGTTGATGTTAGCAGTATGACACAGTTAAAGCCTGAAAATTGCAAATGGACTAGTAATTTGTTACAAAATTTACTGGAAAAAAAAAAGTGGGAGAGGGTTAATTTAGCCTAGTGAGAACACTGGAAAGCAGTATACAGTACAGTAACAAAAAATATTGGTTAGCAGTATGGTACAATTAATGCCTGTAAATCACAAACAAAATATGTTAATCACAAAAAGAATATGTTAGCAATAGAACACAATTTTATGCCTGAAAAAAAAAAAAATTATGTTAGCAGTATAACACAGTTAGGCTAAAGCCTGTATATTAGTTTATACAGTGGTCGACATAGTAATAATAATAATGGAGTTAGTAATATCCCTGGCAAGAGTGTGAGAGGCCTATTAATATGGTGACAAGTATCTGAAATGTGATTAATAAATAGGCTATCACAATGTATTACAGTAACTAAATTATTCTAACCCAATATTAAAACTATCTTAACAAATGCTAGTGTGTGCGATTTATATAGATAACAAAGATAAAAAGTTCAACCAAGTACAGTATTGGCTAGACTTTGATATATAAAATACAAGAAGAGGGTTTGTTTATGCGTACACAGGTGGCGCTGGTATCGGCGGCGTCTCTACTAACTTGACATTTAGAATTTTGAAAAACAAACATTTATCAGTCAAAACTACAGTACAATGTCATGCAAGATAACTACTGGGTGGTTTTCTAAGCACTTAACTACAGTGAGGGCTAAAATATCTACAATAAGTGCTAGAACTTTATAATATCAAACAAGCAAATAGTTTGTTTACTTTAGAGCGTCGGTCGTCACTAACCGGTACAAATGTAAACAAAAGCTGTCTCGATAAACAAACGTTTATCAGTCAAAAACACAGCAAAATTACATGCAAAGCAACTACAGGGCAGTTAAGCTAGAGCTTAGCTACAGCTCATGCAAACAAATAAGGGGATGAATAATGGAGTACTCAAGTTATGGTCAAATTTCGAGGGGGGAAGGAGGGGATGTGGAGGAGTGATATGTGGCATTGCCGAGGGGCAAAAGAAAAACAAAAGTTTCAAGTGCTACTGGGGCCTTTTAAACCTTTTTTTTTAGGCCTAGGATCGTAAGAGTCTCCCCGCAGTCGCCCAGTAAAACCTCTTAAGAGTCTCCCAGCAGCTGCCGGGTTAAGCATCCATATGGAATGGATAACAAAAAAAATTTTGTTCTAGGCATCAGACGCGGGAGGGGGGCATCATGAGTACAGTCCTGACCAAATGGGGGCGCGGTGCTAAAAAGGTTGGGAACTCCTGCTCTATCCGGTCAAGGTCAGCTTACGACCATGGGGCTAAAATATACGATTTTCACCAGCCAATTGTTGTTACCACTTGTTTTATTGCTTTCCAATGTTCATATTAAAAGTAAAATAGGTGCATATGGATAAGTATTAATTATATATATGGTAAATTGATGATTTTAGTCAGGAATGAATCAAATACCTTCGCATGGCGGGCACTTTCAAATACCATAGCTGCACAGCTTATGAGTTAATTTGTTTTTCATTATCCTATCTTGTATGTAAAAGCAAAAATTCAATTACAGGTAAAATGAGAATGGTAGAACGTCGATCGATTCTGTCATTTTGGTTATGTTTTATCTTTGCAGTGGCAATGTGTTAAAAGCAGCCGACCAGTCGCCATGTGAAGGCCAAGGGTTGTGGGGGTCAGGACGGGCTCACTTTACATGCTACACACAAGGTAAAAGACAGTAATAGAAGTTACATAAAAAGTTCCACTCTTATGATGTTATACAGTTACCAGGGCAATACTGGAATCTGTATGTGCGTATCATATATGCAAAGTTGCTTTATTTCAGGGCAGTACTGTATTTATTCGAGTGGATGACCGTGCAATCCACTCAAAGTACATAGATTTCCAGTAACCAAGGACTTTGTATCGAAGACACGTATATTTTTTTTATATTTGTTATTGTTATTGATAATCATGAATTCATCCTTTGAACACAAAGTTTTGATTGTTCAATCAATGCACGTTATTGGAGGGGTACATGCGCATGGTTCGTAATGTCTAATGTGGATGAACCTCTTTGCTAATTTATCTTACTAAGCTCAATATCAAGAACGCTTTTACCGTTCACTAAATAAATAGATGTCTAATTTTCGTATTTTTCTGATTAGCAGTCTTCGTAATAGATTAGTAGGCTATTACCAGAACTAACCTACAGTACTACAGTACAACATTGAAGTTCCAATATATCCACCACTGAACCTGATTCGTCCCGACCCACCTGATATATACACACCAAAATACTTCCACGTACTTACGTTATGTGACTATTGAAAATAGTATTTTGTCCAACTCTACATCTGGAGATAGGCCTATAGCCCATAGGTTCGATGCAACACAATTAAATCAGGAGGTCTTATTCTAGATACTGCACTAGATACTGGGGCAGACGATTTTGCAACTCGTTCGGAATCTTGTCTTCACATAACTACGGCACATGGTGGTTGTCTCCTAGTGGCCCATTACAGTTTCGACTTTTTGAAGTAGCATCGCTACTGCCTTCCAGTCTTGGACGACACTCTGTCTCACGACACCTATAGAGCTTCTCACTCACTAGGCACTGACACCCACTTCCAATATTGGATATTCAGTAGTATTATTCAATTATTGCTAATATATTGGAAACAGCAAGGGTGTTTTATGGTGTGTCAGTTGGCTATGTGATAATGTACTGATACAAGATACAGCACAATGTTCATCCCAATTTGATACATCAAGATTTGAACCCTGGGCTTTACATAACGATCACCAGCTCACCTACTTAAGCATATCGAAATAGTTTGCAAGACAAGGTTGGGTGACAGTTAAAAGTCTGGTACCGGCTTTTACCAAAACTTACATCTAGACAAGACTTGCCGCTTCTTTCCTTAGATAAAAAATATCACATTAAATGACAAAATGAAAAAGCTAAATGCATCCAAAGCTATTCTCCAGGTAATCATTGGTGTAATGGTATACGTTAATTATTTTCTCGGAAGTGGTGTGTGTGGCCTCATAATCAAGGGGAATTAATCACCATACGCAAGGAAATTATGTATGAACATTCCGTGCATTGCCCGACCTTTATCAGAAAAGGAAAATTAATAATATGCAATATTTCTTTACAGTATTGAAAGCCAGAGAGTGAGAGTGATATCCAAATTGATTAATAATGCTGGTCTTCCTGAGGGCTTGTTTATGATCACCTTATCTACTGAAGAACTCCAATTTCTCATTCCCTTGGTTTGGTCACGAGATTAAGCAGGTGAGAGTACTATATTTTGTTTAGGAAAACTAAATGTCCTTACATTATATATTTATAATAGAATACTTTCTTATAAGGTCTGTATTTGAAACGCATATCATATTTTTTATTATTTTTTTTTTCTATGTGATTGAGGGAGGCAAAAGGCAGAACTGACTATAGTTAGTGCCTTCCCCCATAGTTGAAAGAGTGACAGGGCCAAAATCAAGGGATGTTCGAGCCAAAATGCCTGAACACACGGAGTTTGAAGCAATTTAAGTCATAGGAAGAGGGAAAGACTGATTCTGGGAGAGAGTTCCAGAGCTCAGCTGTTGAGTAGAAGAAAGTTTGAGAGTAACGTTTCACTCTTGGGTTGGAGAATTGCACAGAGTAGGGGTGGGATTGAGTTGCAAGACGGGTACCACGTGCCCTACGTAAAGGAGGTGGTATACACTGGGAAAGCTCTGAGGAACACTGATTATTATAGTAGCGATAGAATAGCGAAAGAGATGCAACATTGCGGCGGACAGAGAGAGATTGCAGAGAGTTAGTGAGTGGACGGGAGTTAATGATACGAAAGGCCTTCCTTTCAACTTTGTCTAGGAGAGCGGTGTGAGAGGACCCTCCCCACACATGTGAACAATACTCAATACAAGGACGCACTATGCCCCTGTACAGAGCAAGAAGCTGTGCAGAGGAAAAGAACCCCCTAAGGCGGTTGACCACACCCAGCTTCTGGGAGGCTGCCTTAGCATGACTGGTAATATGGTCCTTCCAACTGAGAGCAGAAGAAAAAGAGACACCAAGAATATTGAGAGAAGATGAAGGATTGATTTTTGTATTGTTGAAGAATAAGGGATAGTCCGCTGGGAGATCCTGACGGGTAGATAGATGGAGAAATTGGGTTTTGGAAGCATTAAAGGTAACAAGGTTTTCTCTGCCCCAATTGGAGATAGTATTTAGATCAGAATTTAAGAATTCTATGGCTTCATTACGTTTGTCATTGAGGGATTGCTGGCTGGGGCATTCTGAAAAACTAATTGATTAGTGTAAGGTTGAGTCGTCTGCGTATGAAGGGATGGGAATTGAGGTACAGTTGAGGAGATCATTTATAAAAATTAGAAAGAGAATAGGAGATAGGACAGAGCCCTGAGGAACACCGGAGTTTATAGCGTGAGGAAGTGAACAATGACCGTCCACAACCGCGGCTATGGAACGGCCGGAAAGGAAATTAGAGACAAAGGCACAGATGGAGGGATAGAAACCGAACGAGGGTAGTTTAGAAATTAAAGATTTGTGCCAGACTCTATCGAAGGCTTTCGATATGTCTACTGTAATAGAAAAAGTCACACCGAATTCCCGAAAGGAGGATGACCAAGAGTTAGTAAGATATGAAAGAAGATCACCAGTAGAGCGACCCTTAACACCTTACGAGCGGCCTATGCGGTTTATTTATGTGTACCGCACAGCGGGGTGTTTTTAGCCAAAATAGGGCTGTTTACGTGATCATTTTCATGCCTAAATAAGACCCAGAACGTAAAACAAGTACCTATCCCTGAAAGGGCATAAACAGAGCTTTCGAATGACACCATAACGATCCTTGTATGATGGATAGTTTTCTTGCAATAACCGTGCAACGCGAGTGCAAAAAGCAGGTAATTCGGTACTTTCAGTACATAATTGAGTATGTAGCGAGTGAGAGAGGGAGGAGGGAGCTGAGATTTGTGTCAGTAGGTTCGCCGCGGTGGTCTGGAGCAGTCATACGCTCGCTAGTCTCCTGCCACCACTTGTCTCTCTCTCTCAGCCACATTACGTGCTGAAATTGCCACTCGAGTTATGTCGAGCGCCGCCACATAGTCCAGCTTTATTTAACTCGACTTATGTTGCTCGCCGCTAAATAAGGGTTAAGGAAGCCATACTGGCGATCTGAGAGCAGATTATGAGCAGAGAAATGCTTAAGAAATTTGGAAGCAAGATTAGTTTCAAAAACTTTAGAAAGACAAGAGATGAGAACAATTGGATGATATTTGGAGGGTTGAGAGCGGTCACCCTTCTTTGGGATAGGTTGAATGAGAGCAAATTTCCAGCATGAAGGGAAGACGTTAGAGGATAGACAGAGACGAAAGAGTTTGCCTAGGGAGGGAGTTAGCACAGAAGCACAGTTTTTGAGAACAACAGGAGGAACACCGTCCGGACCATACGCCTTATTAGTATTAAGCCCAGAGAGGGTAGAAAGTACATCTTTAGAAGAGATTAGGATATTAGGCATAAGTAAGAGAGAGGAGGGTGGGGTGGGAGGAATAGCACCGGAATCATCCAAGGTGGAGTTTCTAGCAAAATTTTGAGCGAAGAGTTTAGCTTTGTCAGAGGAAGAAGTGATGGTTGTGCCATCAGAGTGGAAAAGGGGAGGGAAAGACGAGGAAGAGAAATTGTTGGAGAGGTTTTTGGCTAGATGTCAGAAAGCTTGGGAAGAGCTAGAGTTGGATAGTTCAGTGCATTTATTATTGATGAAAGAGTGTTTGGCAAGTCGAAGAACAGATTTGGCTTGATTCCGGGCAGAAACATAGGAAGAATGAGAGTCCTGAGTTTTAAGGCGTCAGTACCGTTTGAATGCTTCCTCTTTATTGCGGACAGCAGCAGAACGAACAGGCGTGAGTAAACCAAGATTTTTTAGCATTAGTCTGAGAGAAAGAGAATGGAATGTATGCTTCCATGCCCGATAGGATTACCTTGGTAATGCGTTCAGCACTCTCCGAGGGTCCCCGGCCACGGAAGCAGAAATCATTCCATGGGAAATCAAAGAAGTACTGCCGGAGAGCCTCCCAGTCGGCAGCGCCGAAGTGCCACAAGCGCCGCCGGCTAGGAGGATCGGGTGGCCGTACTGGAGAGATAGGACAGGTGACAGAGATAAGTTTATGGTCGGAGGAACCCAAAGGAGAGAAAATATCAACAGTATAAGAAGAAGGGTTAGAAGTTAGAAACAAGTCAAGAATGTTGGGCCGATCTCCGATGCGATCCGGGATACGGGTGGGTTGCTGAACTAACTGCTCTAGGTCATTTAGGATAGAAAAGACGTAGGCATGTTCACCAGCTGGGTCAGTAGTGTGAGAGGAGAGCCATTGGCGGTGGTGAACGTTGATATCTCCTAAGATGGAGATTTCTGAGAAAGGAGAAATGGATAGAATGTGTTCCACTGTAGAGTTTAAATAGTCAAAGAATTTGAGAAAGTTCTTAGAGTTAGGGGAAAGATAGACAGCACAGAAATATTTAGTAAGAGAATGACAAGAAATTTTGAGCCATAAAGTTGGGAATTCAGAGGAGTCGAAATCGGGAACTCGAGAGCAAGTGAGTTTGTTGTGCACATATGCACAACATCCGCCTTTGGATTTGAAACTAGGATAGAGAAAGTAGGAGGATACAGAGAAGGGGCTGCTGGATGTTGCTGCAGACACCTGAGTTTCGGTGAGGAAGAGAAGATCAGGTTTGTAGGAGGAGAGATGGTGTTCAACAGAGTGAAAGTTAGAGGAAAGTCCGCGAATGTTGCAGAAATCAATAGAAAGAGTAACAGGCCGAGGTCCAGGTAATTTTGTGGGGTCGTCAGGGGATGGTCGGTCGGGTGTGGGGGCATTTATGGTCCCCCCCTCCCTGGGAACTCTGAGGCTGGGCTATAATTAATATTTTTTGTGTTTAAATTTGGTGTGGAGGAATGAAGTGTGGTGTGCATGTTTAGTGTAGTGAAGTGAATAGGAAGATAAGGTGTTTGTGAGAGCTAGCTGGATTGCTCTGTGTAAATGAGGCACAAAGAAAATCAGTAAGAGAGGCCAAGCATATGAAACAGGAGTTCCAGCGACTCTTTATCACATGCCTATAACCTCACTTGGGTCTAGCCCTGATCGATTGGTGCCTACAATCTCCCCACTACATAATTAACCCGGCAAGTGCGGGAAGACTCTTAAGAGTTTCCCCGGGCGACTGCGGGAAGACTCTCAAGATCCTGGGCCTAAAAAAATCCATTTAAAACCCCCCAAAAAACTTGAACCCTTTTTTTTTTTTTGCCCCTGGGCCATGCCAAATATCACTCCTCCACATTCCCTCCTTCTCCACTCCCCCCCCCACCCCCTCCTTCAGTTATTACCTATTTTCCCTGTTATTCCCTTATTTTGTGGTCTATTTTCGTGCTAACATTAGCGAGTTGCAAGCAGGGCGTTGTCATCACTGTTACCAAGCGAGTGCAAGAGAGAGAGAGAGAGTATCGATCGACAATCTCTCTCCAGACATGGGGAGGAGAGGAGGGGAGGGAGGTTGCCTTAGCCATGCATTATGTAACTCCCGGCCTGTATCGCCGATTTGGCCATCCAAACGCTGTTTCCACTTGTTTTATTGCTGTAACAGGTTAATACCTTTATAATCAACGTAAAATAGGCGCATAATATGCGCCTTATGTTCTTATGTTCTTATATTATAAGAACATAAGAACATAAGAAAATGGGAGTCTGCAGAAAGCCGATTGGCCTAAGCAAGGCAGATCCCTGTCCCACACGACCCCAATTACAAAGCCCAATTATAGGCTCAACACTCTAATACCCTGAGGATCATCTTACCAAACCGGTTAGAGATTAACGCAGGATTACGGGGGTCTGCAGAGCGCTGATTGGCCCAACCCGGCTGAGCCCCCTTCACACCCAACCCTTCTCGTCCATATGCTTATCCATTTTTTTCTTAAAGCTCCCTATCGTTCTTGATCCCACTATATCACTTGGTAGCCTATTCCACCCATCTACAACTCTGTTACCAAACCAATATTTGCCTATATCTTTTCTGAAACGAAATTTATCTAATTTGAAACCATTGGTACGAGTTCTTTCGCTATCACTGAGCTTTAGTACATTTGTCATGTCCCCTTTGTTAATCCCACTAACCAACTTGAACACCTCTATCATATCCCCTCTAACTCTGCGTCTCTCTAACGAATGTAAACCTAATTTCTTCAATCTTTCTTCATACGGAAAATTTCTAATATTATGGATCATTTTTGTCATTCTACGCTGAATTCTCTCCAATCAATCTATGTCCATTCTGTAATAAGGACACCAAAATTGGACAGCATAATCCATATGGGGTCTCACTAATGACAAGTAAAGTTTTAAGATAACATCAGCAGTTCTGTTACTCACACTCCTAGAGATGAACCCGAGAATCCTGTTTGCCTTATTACGAACGCTTATACACTGTTTTCTAGGCTTCAAATCATTGCTAACAAACACACCTAGATCTTTCTCGCAGTCTGAATTTTCTAATTCTAAATTAGCTAGTTTATATTTAACATTTGTTTGCATCTTCCCTATCTTTAATACCTTGCATTTGTCAATGTTAAACTTCATCTGCCAATTTACTGACCATTCATGTAAGGTATCTAGATCCCTTTGGAGGCACTCTATATCGCTATCTGAATCAATTGATCTCCCCATTTTAGTATCGTCTGCGAATTTACTTATCCTACTAGTTATACCTAAATCTAGGTCATTTATGTATATAAGAAACAACAGGGGACCTAATACCGATCCCTGGGGGACACCACTTTTGACTGCTCCCCACTCTGACTTGGTACCATTTATGCTGACTCTCTGTTTCCTACCAATTAGCCATGACCTAATCCATCCCAACAACGACCCTCCTATTCCATGTGCCTCAACCTTATCCATATGGATAAGTATTAATGCTATTTATGGTAAAATAACAATGTTAGTGATGGGAACAGCTCAAATACGTGCGCACAGGCGTGTGGTGTCTCATACCCCCATGTGCACGTCTTAGGTTAAGGGTTACATGATTAACTGAAATTATAGCCCGCAATTTATAAGTTAGGTATCGCTTAATATTTACAAACAATTATGTGTGGACATTTGATATACTGTAAATTATCATGCATTTATGGACGGTGGATGCATGTTTGTGTGCGAGTCTAATTATTGAGATTGGCATGGAAAAGGACTGTGTCATACAGTTAAAAATTAATAATATAATATTAATTATCAAAATTATATAGTTATGATAATATTATTCTGTCTATCTATCTATATGCTCAGGCCCAATCCCCATTTATCCTAATTTTATTTTATTTTCTATTTTATTCAATTTTATTATTATTATTTTTTTCTTGGGGGTGGCCGACTCAAGACGGAGCAAGAACAGGGAAAACACAAAACAGCGTAAAACAACGAACAAACACAGATAAAACACAAATTCACACACATCTAGGTCACCCAGGAGAGGACCCAGAGACCAGGGTCACCAAAGGTCGCTCCAGCACTCCCCCGGCCCCCGACCACCCGGATAGGCTCCGATCTCGGCAGGCAGACATGCAGCGGAGCCGAAGCCACAAGCCCGCCCACCACACTTCCAGGTGCACCCTTCATATTAATCGTCTCCCCGGGCCAGGCACCTGATGGACTATTATCTAGTCCAATTTGCGCCCGACCCCTTCCCCCAAATGACCACGTGTTCACTCAACTATTCACAAGCATTCTCCATTCATTCCTGTTTATTACCACTTCCTTTGCCTGATCTATAGTCATTCCTCTATCATCCAAAACATGTCTTACAGAGTCTCTCCATCTCAAGGGGGGGGTCTTCCTGCCCTTCTATCTCCCCTTGTATCTGACTCAAATATTCTCATTGTAAGCCTTGCATCTCCCATTCGTTCAACATGACCGTACCAGCTCAGCACCCTTCTGTCCACTCTGGCTGACAAATGTTCCTGCTGCCCCACTCTCCTACGTATCTCTTCATTCCTCAATCCGTCTCTACGAGTAACTCCACACATACTCCTCAAGCAGCTCATCTCCATCACATCCAGCTTTCTTCTCTCCTTTTTCTTCAGAGCCAATGTCTTCCTTAATACATTGCACTTTTTATTTTCATTCCGAGATTTTTCGTCTTCCACATACTTCCCATTGCTCCGAAAACCTTTCTTCCTTCAAACACTCTCTTTTACCTCCATTTCCATACCTCTACTCCTGCTTATCGTTCCTCCTAGATATTTAAAACACTCTACTTGTTCCAATATTTCCCCATCCAGCCTCACATCTAGATTCACCCTATGATCACCCCTATTACACACCATTACTTTACTTTTATTGACGTTCACCTTCAGTTTCCTCCTTCCACAAACCACACCAAACTCTTTGACAACCCGCTGCAGTTTCTCCTCAGAATCCGCCACCAATGCTGTGTCATTAGTGAACAGCAACTGATTCAACTCCCAATCTCTACCATTCTTTCCTACTAAACCCAATCCTCTTCCCATAGTTCTCGTTTTCATAATATTATTAATAAAAATAATATTACAAAATATAACGATAATGATAAAGAAAGCGCATCCAAAAAAGCGCTGCGAACCTTGTACATTGCTAACACCGCCAAATACATCCAGTGATGATGATGATGATGTAATTTTTACCACCATGCACTCCCTGCACAAAAGCTGGGCTAAGGTGCGTGCCCTGATGATCAGGGACTTCAGTGAATAGTTGTCACAGATTGCTAGACCGGTGCTGCACCGTCCACCAACAGTACTGGCGCCAGTCTGCCAATAATACACACTGGCTGGCCGGAGACTCTAACAGTCAACCTCTCGGTTTGCAGGCAAGTGCTCTACCTACTGCACTATAGCCAAGAAGATATTAACCCTTAACTGGCAGCGCGCAACTTATGTCGTGTGAAATAAATATGGACTATGTGGCGGTTCACAACTTATGTCATGCGCCATTTTCACCACGTAATGTTGCTGAGAGAGAGAGCTGAGCGGTGTGAGGAGCGTAGCAACCCTATGAACGTCCCCCACCACCGCGGTGGACCAACTGAACTGTATTCTAACTTCCTCCCCCTCTTCTCACTCGCTACACAGGGAATTATGTAGGGAAATTACCTAATTACAGGGTTTTTGCACTCGTGTTGCACGATCGTTGCAAGAGAACCAGTGGTCGTACAAGGATGGTTCGGGTGTCATTGGAAAGCTCTGTTTATGCCCTTTCAGGGATAGATACTTGTTTTACACTCTGGGTCTTATGTAGGCATGAATATGATCACGTAAACAACCCTATTTAGGGTTAAAAAAAAAAAACGCTGGGCGCTACGGTCAAATAGACCACCTAGCCCGCTAAATAAGGGTTAAGGACGGGTGGTGGAATCATTCAATATCAACCAAAGGTAATGAGATTCTTTTGAGTTGTAAATGAAGGGGCTGACTAAGTCTCGTCAAAATATATTTATTAATTCTTGAAATATGTAAACGGTCATGTATAATGACCATATCAAAATCTTGTTATTCCATGCATTAGCCTTGGAAATAATGAAATAGTGAATTTTATGGGGCAACGCCGCCACACCCCAATGGGGTCAGCTAATCTTTTCCACAAAAAATATATGAATTCAGTAACTAATCAACAACGGTACTTTATATTTCGCAATTATTGGATTGAAATCTCCCCTGGTTTAATGTCGAGAGCCCCATAAAGTAGGGAGTTCAGGGGGCGGGCATCGTCCAATGTGAACCAAAGTCTATGGAGTTAACGGTTATAGCCGTCAGTAATGTATTTGTCTTGTAACTGCCTGTACAAGGCTATTTTTTTTTGTTTAAAGTCTTGTAAAAAAAAAAAAAAGTGAGTAGATCCAATCTTGAGGTGAAAAGGTGGTCTCTCCTGTCATTTTGGCCACATTGCTTGGGACTGCTGGGGACTTATATTACTGTATCCTACGGTACAGTACGGGTTAATGAATATCAAATGAAGTGGCTGACCAAGTCTTGGCGAAATCCAATTCTTCTTTCTCGAGATACTGTAGAAACAGACAGACAATTACGCACACCATTCAGATAAATACACTGAATGTATCGTTTCCGAAAGGTTAATATGGAATGCACTATATTAACAGAGCCATAAAAAAGCGTGATATTCCATGTTATATCATTGAAATTAGTTATATTATTATATGGTAGCCATGGCACCGGATCACCAAAATTATTGCATGATTCGATCACTAAGAATTATTACCTCGAGTATCGTGATTATCGAACAAAAACCTCTCATGTTGGCATTTTTTCGAAAGTGTAGGGCGGGGTTGTCATCCAGTGTTGACCAAAATTTAATGGGAACCTGGGTAAAAATAAAGTGGCCAGCCAAGCCTTGTCCTAATCTAATTGTTTGTACTCACGGCGCATGCCCCCATTAATTGATACATTTATTGAAATAGATAGCCCGGGAACGGCGAGAACACTCTTAAGAGGTTTTGGTGTGTAAGGGTGAGGACCCTCTTAACCCTTTCCGTCTCATATGACGCTACCGTGTCATATGATAGTTCCGCACAAAACAATCAAATGACGCTACGGCGTCATATGAGCCTAGTGAAATAGCTCAATAATAAGTTATATGACACTTCTGTGTCATTTTGAGCTCAGTAAGTTAGGTAAGTTAGATGATAATCTGTCGATTGATGGCAACCCAAAAATTCCTTCGACTCCTAACGGTCCCTCAGCGTGAGAAAGACTGTTGTGGGGGAAGTACCGGGCGGTCTGCCAACCCGTCAGTAAGTTATTATATCCTGTCTGAGGGGGTTAAGAGGTAAGGCCTAAAAAAAAAAATTTAAAAGGCCCCAGTAGCACTTAACCTCTGAAGTGCGCATGGGGGGTATGAGACACCTCTGCCTGTGCGCACGTATTTGAGCTGTTTCCATCACTAAAATATTTATTTTACCATAAATAGCATTAATACTTCTCCATATGCGCCTATTATAGGTTGATTATAAAGGTATTAACCTGTTACAACAATAAAAGAAGTGGAAACAGCGTTTGGATGGTCAAAATCGGCGATACAGGCCGGGAGTTACATAATGTATGGCTGAGGCAACCTCTTTCCCGCCACTTTTCCCAAAGTCTGGAGAGACAATGTCCATCGATACTCTCTCTCTCTCTCTCATGCACTTGCTTGCTAACAGTGATGACAATGCCCTGCTTGCAACTCGCTAATGTTAGCACGAAAATATACCACAGAATAAGGGAATAACAGGGAAAATAGGTGATAACTGAAGGAGGGGAGGAAAGTGGGGAAGGAGGGGAGGTAGAGGAATGATATGGCCCAGGGGCAAAACAAAAAATATAAATTTGTTTCGGTGTTTTAAATTGATATATTTTTTTTCCTGACTCTTAAGAGTCTTCCCGCAGTCCGCCGGGGAAACTCTTAAGAGTCTTCCCGCAGTTCCCGGGTTAAAACAAGTTTATTTTTTTCCCTCCATACCTCATGTCAATCCTCCACATCTGTCAAAATCCCCTCCTTCCACCATTGCCCCCCCTCCCCCCTTTCAATTGTCACCTATTTATCCTCTTATTACCATCTTTATTGGTGTATTTATTATGCCAATATCTGTAACCCGGTTCCAGGGTGTGGTGTTGTTGCTACCGAGTGTGTTGGTTAAGGTAGGGCGTGGGTGAATGAGTCAGTCAAGCTTGAGGCCTCGCGAGGGGAGGGTCTGGCTCGCTCTGCACCACAATGCATGAATGGACCGGCCGACTATAATTCGCGATTTTGACCATACAAACACTATTCCAACTTGTTTTATTGTTGTTACATGTTACTATCTTCATAATAAACATAAAATAGGCGCATATGAATAAGTAATAACGATATTTATCGTAAAATTACGATTTTAGGTGGGAAGAAGGCCTAATATCGATTATCGTCGCCCAGATACATGGTGTCCACTACACCCTGTGCGCGCTCGCTGGGCTAGGGAACATAAACATAGCTAGACAAATAAATACCTTACGTTTCACAACTACCATGACGTATGTTTCTAATGTCGACCCTAATTTGTATGCGAGATTACATTCTGGGACAAATATTCTGATGTACAGTATAATTATCTTATGACAATATATGTATGCTATCTCCAACAGATCATAAAGGAAGATATGGCCTCTGCTACAGTACCGTGTCTGACAGCCAGCTGGAGACAGGAATTAAAGGAACAGATTAGCGATTACAAAGTGGACAAACAATATGAAGAGATATGGAGACATTACGATATACATATATGTGTGTGTGTGTGTGTGTGTGTGTGTGTGTGTGTGTGTGTGTGTGTTTACTCTCATCTGAGATTCGAAACACGGACAGTCAAAACGAGAGTCCATGCTTTAATCAACCACACCACGGCATGATAAAGTATAATTAACCATTTCTTATTTATACTATAATGCTGGATAAATCGTGCTTGGGAAAAGTATGCCATCCTGCTCATGTGTAGTTGTGAGATATTTATATATCTATCTATCTATTGCCGGATGCCTTACTCACCTTTATGAGGGTGACCATACACAAAATGCCCCCAAGCAGACCCATACCCTGTGATGACAACCTATGCCAGTTTACTGAAAGACTTACAGATGTGATCACTCAACTTAGGGTCCCTCCAACTCCAAGGCCTTCTATGTATCTCTTTAGAACTATGTTCTAGTGGTGTGTGGCTAGTCCATCCACTAACCTGCTTCACCCTTAGAGAAGCAGTACGGATTTGTATAATGTTTACTCCCCTAGACAGGTTGCCGACTAAGGCTAATGAGGTCCATCCACCCAGACTTTTATAAGGTTGTCTCCCCTAGATTGGTTCTCGACCAAGGCTAACGAGTCCCATCTACCCAGAGGGGTGAAAAATTAAATAAAATAAATTCAACCCAAGTTGCGTAGGAATAGTTGTAAAAATACCTACATGGTGCTCTGGAAAATGGGTCCTACGACTAAATATGGAATGGAATACTTTCCCCAAGTACGTTTTCTTCATTTCCTTAATATATATAGGACAAGGTTAACTATTATTCATATCGCTGTGGTGTAGCTTACTAAAGCATTGACTCTCGTCCTGACTGTCCGTGGTTCAAATCCCGTCTGGGAGAGAGAGAGAGAGAAGGCGTGCATTATTGGAAAGACAGCTCCTTCACTAGCATGGCATGTTCTATATTCTGGCTAACATTAAATTATTATGTTATTTGTAAAACTGCTAACGTTTTCATCGGATGCCTTTTATTTTGTATTAATAGTTTATGCTAGTAGGTGATTAATATTAATCAAATTAATGATGTAATCTACCATCTCTAGTCTCTACCCTTCACTCTATTGGTAGGTATAGAATGTGCTCTATCATAAAATTAATACTCCGCGTGGACAAGCTTTAAGGAAGACATATTCAAGACAACATTTTGAAACGAGAAAAAGTCTATTGTTCACCTGACGGAAAATGCAATCCCCTAGCTGCACAGGGGTCGGCAACCTGCGGCTCAGGAGCCGCATGCGGCTCTTTCAGAACACTTGTGTGGCTCCAGAAGCTTCAGAAATAATAATTCATCCTTCAAAATGAAGGTATCAAGGCAACATTATATTTAATTATTCAACTTCGAAAAGATGTATAGGTATCAATCGTTATGATTTCTAGAAATGTGACATGTCTTTCCTAAGCTTATGAATACCAGGATATTGAAAAATATCACTATAGTTTGTTTAGCTCAGAAGTAGGGTATATTGTCTTATTTCTGAAGTACTGTAGATTTCGGTTGATGAGACCAATTTTTTGTATTGCGGCTCCGACAGTACAATATTGTTATGAAACTTTTAAAAAATGGCTCTTCTAGCTTTAAGGGTTGCTGACCATTGCCCTAGCAGCTGAAGTACCATGTATAATGGAAACATATGAGGCCGCTATAACTCTATAACTCAGAATGTAATTTATGCCAAATCCCTGTAATTAACAGCATATTTGCCTACACAATCATAATAGTATTGTACTGGACATGCCGCGCATGGCAATATATCGTCCGTCTTTTAATTTCAACTAATTTTCTGCAAACAATTAATGTTCCTCTACTTATACATACCAAATATATAATTAATGTTCCTCTACTTATACATACCAAATATATAATTTGTGGACGTCGTTTTTAGCCTGAGCAGCAATAGGCTTATCAAATAATCACAAAGTAAATACTGATACAAATATGGCAGATACGTATTTGTGACTTAAGGTGACTGTTCTACTTGAGCTTAAATGCCGTAATTCTCATTTGATTTGTTTCCGGCATGATAAGGCGTCATCCGGCCATCTTTTCAAAGATGGCCGCCTACATGAAAAGCTTTGGTTATGGGCTCAGAAGGGCACATGGGGGTGCTAAGGTGAAATCTGGGAGATATGGAGCTTCATGAGATTCTTTGAGTATCTCGCCCGTGGACTCTCAAAGATCCCATAAATTAAGGCGATGTCAGAGGCATAACAAAACCACGAATTCACAGTTTATTCCTTTCCCCCAACATCATAACTTTCTTACGCTCAGCTTAGCTAGGGAATCAAAAGTTATAACTACCAGTTACGAATTTTGGTGTATTAATGACACTAATAGTACTTTGTCGTAATTTACGATACAACGATCGGAGGGAGAAAAAGCATCGTAAATAATTTGACTATTCCAGTCCTGGTATTCTTAACGATTATATTAAGATTAAGAATGATTTATGAAAGCCAAAGGAATTTTAATGATCAATTTTACCCATTTACTTGCTAGAGGCTTGCAGCCAGTAGATTCAACCGCTCAACACGGTGATGTCAGTTTTTTTTTCTCCAGATGGCGAGTTAGACATAGAGACAGTGTATGGATCGTTCGTATGCCTGTGACGCCGTATGTGCGTTTGTAGACAGTGAACAAAGAACCTACATTTTTGATCGGTGAACCGACCTCTCTCAAACCCAAGTATCGTTCCGTCAATGGGTTGTAAACAGAACTGCTTTGTTACCATGGTAATGGGTAATGAACGAAACAAATAATGAAAGAAAACGTGCACAATCAAAACAAATTTTGGTTGAACTAGCCTGTTTAGAGCCCTGAGGCCATTTGGCCAATACATTTATATATGCATGCTGAAAAATGTTTATAGTGTTTTTATAGGATCACTTACTAAAGTTACCTGTGCATCTTAATAGGTGTTCACCAGCCACATCATAACCATGAAAAATGGTATTGCATTCCGAGCAGCAGTAAACTTGTTGAGCGGTAGTGTTTGTTTATACTGTGATGTCACAAAAGAGCGGAGTGACTAAAGCGCCCCACCTTCCGAGGTATTTGGCATTTGGTCACCAACCGGGCCGGAAAAAGTCTCTGGTCATTGCCGTTTGTGAGCGACCGGTCTCTGTCTACAGATGCACCCCAGGTTGTTTCCTCCTTGTCCGTTGCAACTCTGACTTTTCGAATCGGCATTGTCACTGTCTCACTGTCTCATCTGACAATCTCAGACACCTCTCACTCTCTCTCATACACGTCACCTATTGAGCTGTTGACCCCTTCAGTACTATGTCGTTATGGTTATTGTATTCAGTGCAACATTAAATCAGTTTATTCAGATTAGGAAGAACCTCTGGTTATCAAGAGAGTGTGACCTGTCACAGGTAATCGTCCGGTTCCCACTAGTTGTTTGTACAATGAATACAATCTTCTAATGATGACTATAGTTTACTATCTCCTGTCGGAAAAAATAATCCCATAGCAGATAATTTAATGATACTTAATGAGTTAGTGGATTGTCATTAATAATGACAATCCACGAACTATAATTTATCTGCATCAAATTATATCACGGTATATTAATTAACACTAGATCTTGATATTAAATCTTCGCAATAGTTGAATAATGGAAATGGGGACATGCAATCTACCGTCAGCTGAAAATCAACAGACTATAAAATATAAGAAGAAATGCGTGATCGCACTAAAGGGCCTAAAGATATCTAATCATCAAATGTATAGTTTTGCAACTTTTTACTGTAATAAATGATAATTCCATATATTAACAATAAAAATATATTTTATAAAATATATGGTATTAATTATGTACATGTTTCTTTTCCCTTTGTAATTTACTGTTTTGTTTTATCTATTAATTCATATGTTTTGCACGGTATCATACCATGGCAATAAGAAAGCACCCATCAGCGTTTATCTAATATTTATATGAAGTGCTCTTTTACATAAATATAAATCTCTCTCACTCTAGGATAAAGTCTTGGCCACTTCGCAGGGATCGTAAGATCTATGTGGCTAGTGCGTCTATGTAAATATATGTAAATATTTTTCTCAAGCTTGCATACACTCACACTATAATATTTATATAATTACTTATTTCTCCCTCTCCCAGTTGGTTATAATAGTCTTGCACTTTACTCTAACAAAATGGATTAAACACACGCATAATATCTATCTATCTACTGTATATATAGATAGTATGCGTGCGTGATTAATCCATTTTATCATTAATACATTACAGGACAATTATAACTAACCGATAGGTTACATTCACAAGCATTAACCCAGGAACAGCACCGAGACTCTTAAGAGGTTTTGGTGGTGAAAGGCGACGAGACTCTTAAGATCCAAGGCAATAATTTGTCTTTTTCACCCCCCAAATACTATTCCCACTTGTTTTGTTGCTGTTACATGTTAATATCTTCATATTAAACTTAAAATAGGCGCATATGAATAAGTAATAACGATATTTATGGTAAAATTACGATTTTAGGCGGGAATGAAGCCAAATATCCTCGCTTGGCGGGAGGGCTTGGACTTCAGATAGCGGGCCGCTCTCGGGTTAAGCCTACATATGCAAATCATATTTTGAAATTATTTGGTAGGTCTGCTACAGTATTGGCTATTGAAGACTGTAATAGGTTACATCAACCCAGTGGACCCCAAGCGATTTAATATAAATGTACACTCCAGGACCAGCCACTTGTCATTTTTTTTTTGCCTGAAAACGCATGGGTTGGGTTAGTAATAAAGGAAAAACAAACAAAAAATGCTCATCTAGGTCATTTAGGGGTCCTGGGGGGGCAGCAGAAAGTCACAATTAACATGGGGGGATGGGTAGGCAAAATACTGGAAAATCACTCCCGCGCGTGCCCACATGCACGCTGCTGGATTTGGAGTATTGCCAACCATCGGTATTATTCCGTGGGATCCTAAAGTAGTTACTATACAAATGTCAACCCTCTAGGTGCCATAGGACAAGAGTAATTAAGGCCGACGCAACCGTTGCGTCGCTGGGACTGTGCGTTACATACATAGGCGACGTATAACGTGTGTCGTGGGGTCCAGTGGGTTAAGTATGATGATGTAATGCACACAAGCAACTCATTAAGTTGGTCAAATTACCAACCTTAAATTGCCAACAAGGTTTAGAATCACTGCAAAAAACATACAAAACCATTCCAAACCTACTCTTTTACTCAATACAGTAGTCTGTTTCTGGATTTGCCACGCTACTCTAGTAACTATCGTCCAATTAGCTTAACACCTTACGAGCGGCCTATGCGGTTTATTTATGTGTACCGCACAGCGGGGTGTTTTTAGCCAAAATAGGGCTGTTTACGTGATCATTTTCATGACTAAATAAGATCCAGAACGTAAAACAAGTACCTATCCCTGAAAGGGCATAAACAGAGCTTTCGAATGACACCATAACGATCCTTGTATGATGGATAGTTTTCTTGCAATAACCGTGCAACGCGAGTGCAAAAAGCAGGTAATTCGGTACTTTCAGTACATAATTGAGTATGTAGCGAGTGAGAGAGGGAGGAGGGAGCTGAGATTTGTGTCAGTAGGTTCGCCGCGGTGGTCTGGAGCAGTCATACGCTCGCTAGTCTCCTGCCACCACTTGTCTCTCTCTCTCAGCCACATTACGTGCTGAAATTGCCACTCGAGTTATGTCGAGCGCCGCCACATAGTCCAGCTTTATTTAACTCGACTTATGTTGCTCGCCGCTAAATAAGGGTTAACATCAGTTGTATGTAAAATGCTAGAAACGGTCATAAGAGACAGACTCGTAAATCACTTAGAGGAAAATAACATACTTAAAGATACTCAACAGGGCTTTCGTAAAAAAAGTTCATGTTTAACAAACCTCTTAGACTTCTTTCACGATATCCTCAACCTCTACGATGAGAGTAAAACTGTAGATATTATATACCTTGATTTTCAAAAGGCCTTTGACAAAGTTCCCCACAAACGTTTACTGCTAAAACTAAAAGTGCATGGAATACAAGACGGTGTATTGAAATGGATAGAAAATTGGCTCAGCGACAGAAAGCAAAAGTATTCATAAACGGTAAGGCATCTAAATGGATCAATGTAAGTAGCGGGGTACCCCAGGGATCGGTACTAGGACCAATTCTCTTTCTAATTTACATCAACGACATAGATGAGGGTCTCACCTGTACAATCTCAAAATTTGCTGACGATACAAAAATTGCAAATAGCGTACTCTCAAAAGAACAAGTTGACGATATGCAACACAATCTAGATAAATTGTCATGTTGGGCCCAAATTTGGCAAATGAGTTTCAATGCGGATAAATGTAAAGTACTACATATCGGATACCTAAATGAGAAAGCAAACTATTCGATGAATGGCACTCAGCTTAAGAATGTAAACAGAGAAACCGATCTGGGAGTAACAATATCGAGTAACCTAAAACCGAGTCAACAATGTTCAGAAGTTGTTAAGAAGGCAAACAAAATAATTGGCTTTATAGGCAGGTCATTTGAGCATAAATCCAAAGAAGTTATCCTAACCCTTTACAATTCCTTAGTCCGCCCTCTTCTGGAATACTGCGTTCAATCCTGGTGCCCTTATTACCAAAAAGATATAAACAAGCTAGAACGAGTTCAACGTAGAGTTACCAAAATGATACCTAGCCTAAAGAACAAACCATACGAAGAGCGTCTTAGAGAATTAAATCTATTTCCTTTAACCCAGCGCAGATTAAGAAGTGACTGAATTCAAGTGTTCAAAATTATCCAAGGCATCGACAATATGAACTGTGGTAAGTACTTCACTATCGACCAATCTAATTACACGCGGGGAAACGGTTGCAAAATTATTGGTAAATCTTTTAACTCACACGAATCTAAGAATTTCTTCTTCAATCGAGTTGTCAACTTGTGGAATGGGCTTCCCCGAGACGTTATAGACTGCAGCACCGTTGATTAATTTAAACTCCGCCTAGACAAATATCTCGCATCAAACCCGCGACTGACTGCGTTTGTAAATGAATAACTTTATTTTATCCCCCCCTCAGTTACTAACCCATCTGTCACCTACTAACTTCCTAATCCTGCCACGGACATTAGTTCCCTTTCCAATGTTCCCTTACCCACTCTAAACCACTGTTTGGACACTTGATCCTCAGTGTTTTGGAGGACAAGCAGCCTAGAAGGGTCGCTAGACCTGTTGTTGCTTTATTTCCTTTGTATTCCTTTGTACTCCTTTGTAGTGGCAAGGTGAATGTCTGAGAAGAGAGAAAATTATACATCAAGAGATAGGGACATATAATTATACACTAAAGGAGGGGAGGGGAAAAGAGAATATTGACTATATAACTATTTCAACATATATTATTTAATATGTTTAGCCATTGAATACTAACTATGCAAAGTAAGTTTACATTAAGGTTGTTGTATTAGTATATAAGGAAGATCTATTGATGGTGACCAGTGGTGTAGTGAACCCAAATTCATAAGGTTGGGGGTTCAATTCCAGGCAGGGCAAGACTGATGGGCTGTCTATTCGCATCCAAATACTTCTGTTGAGCTAGCAGCAAAGTAGTAACCTGGCATAAGTGGGTTGTTGTGATGATCCATCTTGGGTGACAAAGTGTGGTAACCCATAAAATGTAGCACCCCTGCTTTGGGTTACTTACCACAGGCTCCAAAGGTGAGGTGTCGGAGATGAGCGCCATTGGTATGCGCTATCTCAGCATTGTTTTCCCCATGTATTTGAAGGAGACACAAGTCAAAGCTGCCTGTAACAAGTGTATCCCCCAAAGTTGAAAGAGTGACAGAAAAACAGTTTTTGGTCTATTAGAAAGAAGTGTGTTATGCTTGTTTTGTGTAGTGAAATGAATAGGAGGAGGAGATGGTTATGAGAGCTAGTGTAGGTGAGACAGAAACAGTGAGAGAAACCAGACACATGAAACAAAACAGGAGTTCCAGCAACTCCTTATCACATGCCTATAGGCCTCCCCTGGGTAGTGCCCGATTGTTGTCTACAATCTCACCAGCAGTGCCCCATCAACTGTTTATTATAGATGGTGTTAATAAGAATCACTGTGGAACATATGGATGGAAAGTCTCTATAATTATATAATGTGCATTATAGTCGTAGTACTAAAATATATGACTGTGAATATATACATTAAAGTATTTAGTATTTTAAAATTACAAAAATGGTTGGGAGAGAGGTATGCTGACCAGGGTTCGAGCCTAATCACCCCAGATAGATTTGGGAGAGTTGGGCACCGTAACCACTCGGCCATGAGCGGATATAAGGGAAGCAACCTTAGTTCTAAGCACCAATCATCGAGCAGTATTATTCCCAGACAACCATGGTAAAAGTCACCCAAAATGTCACACAAACACATCTAATGTGACAGCCAATTAGTGTCGTCGCCTGGAACCTGCTGACTTTCAAACTGAGTCAAATAAGAAGCAGCTAATTTATAACTCGCCCTCATTCGCTTCTCGAATTATATATCTTGGCAAAAAGCATTCTATTACCACAGTGCCAGACTTATACTTAAAACTGTGGAAAACGCTTTGCTGGGATATTATGACAACAAAATAAGACAAGATGAAGGAGAGAGAAAACTTCAAAGTTGCCGCACGCACACCGGTGACTCCGCCCGGGCGTCTCAGCCAATCAGCGTGCCGTCTGCCGTGAGGGGCGGGTATTTAAGGAGGGGGGGCGTGGCTGGAGGAGTCAGACCACCGTGACATGGAGCAGTCAAGAGAATGTCTCTCATCAAGCCTATCATCCTTCCCAACCACTATTGGGGGGGGGGGCTACTAAAGAGATCATTCCTGGCCAACTGAATGCGGTAGAAGCAGCATATACAAACGTCAAGTAGTGTATACCCATATAGCACATTTACACAACACTTCCTAAGCCTTCCAAAACCAGAACCAGGTGGTGAATGGAACAGTATAATTTGGAAGAGTGTATTGGCCAGTGCTAAGATGGTAGAAGCCGGGGGAATGAGAAAGAAGAAACTAATCAAGCAAATACACTTTTTTATTAATGGACCCTTGTGGGCCCGAAAATAGTTACTGAGAGAGAAAGAATGTTCTTGAAGGACCATCCTGAGTCACTAAAAAATGTATGTGCCTTTTTGGGCAGACCTTTCCAAAAAGGTGTTAGACAATTGATGCAATAAATATACCAAGAGTTGAAGTATAGCATTCATTTGGTTAGAATAGCGAAAACTATTTAGTTAGAAATAGTGCTAGGTTCTGAAAGCCAGATCAATGATACTTAAATATATGTAGTCATTTACTAAGAGTTTTTGAGAGTTTATCTTTAGCTTATGTAATCAATAGATAAGGGACATATTGCCCATCTATCGAATGAGACTAGGTATATCACTTGAGCAGACTATTAGTCTGGTCTGACTCAAAGCTAGGGAATATGAATTACCGTAGCAATACCCGCAACCTATGCGGGCTTGATAAATAGGTTTGTGTTAGTGGAATTTAGCTGGAGCAATAATTGGGGAAAAGCAATCATACCTGCCCATTTGGAAACTTTTCTGTTAAAAGGAAACTGCATTAAGATCAATTTATAGATATACGCTCGTCCAAGCATGCTATCGATTGTGCGTAATATCTATCGATAAAGAAATAAGAACTTACCTTATTAAATGCATAGTTCTCCTTTTTAGTTTTATAGTTATTGCGCTTGAGACCGAGTCGAAATAAGTCCAACGCTGAATAGGGACCCTACAGATAGATTGTAATGGGAACTCATACTTCCGAAAGACAAGTTATACTGTATTGTTGTAGGTATTCAACCTCTTCTAGTTTGAATGTATTTCGGACCGGATGGAGAACAATTAACTACAAGGAATATTGACTACCTTTGAGTTTACTAAATAAAGTACAAACTTCCGAACAACTGTTGAATCATTCCAACCCTATAAGTAATTTTTAAAATATATACTACAATACTACTACTACTAATACAAATAATTTTATGCCATGTTCTCAAGAAACGTGATATAATCTGATTGCTATTACCAGACTGGAAATGTGCAGATATCTTCAACTAAGGTACCTCTCCACTGGGTGAGGACTGACCTTATTTCCCCAAATCACCACACAAATAACAGGCAATAGATATAAAATACAAGGAAAGATTACAATGGTTTTTATTCTTAACTGTTGGGATACAAAACATCAAAAAGTCTCAATAATGGGTAATAGCCTTATTAATAAATAAAGGTTACACAAAATACACAATAGACAATATGTCTGAATATTAGATACGTCCTTAAGTTATGGCAGAGTATACTCACGAGAAGTTCCGATAAGATATGGATATACAATAATAATAATATAGTGACAATAGAAGTATACTTCTCAAGATAAATACATGAAGGACCCACTGAAGGTGTTAAAGGTAATGATAATTCAATAGAATTCTAAGTTGAACACAAAGTCTTGATAGACTAAACAATCAATACAAGTTACTTCATAAATTATGACAAGCAGTCTAGATCAAGTGACTGAAACGCATTTAACTCTGCGACGAGAATTCATTATTTTGGTATGATCCCGAATGATAAGGAACGAATAAACTCAGATCTGCGACACGTATTCTTGATGACGTATAAACGTATGTATAGGTAATAGGTGATCTTGTATATATATATATATAATCTCCTACTCGAGGAACTCAGGAGCCTGAATTCGAGGAAGTATGTATATAGATCCCCGGTGTGGGATAGGTGTGAATTGTTTCCCAACAAATGGGACAAGGAGAGCAAATCAAGAAGGGAAGAGGTAAAGCCTACTTCAAGTCTTATGTTGCACTTAGTAGAATCTTGGCATATCTGGGCCTAGACCCTCACTATAATCACTGTTGCCACTACGAAACTTAGAAAGGCACTTAAAGGAGTTTGTAGAGGAAAACACTGGGAGAACGATTTTAGCACTGGATTGAAGTTATGTCGAAGGCAGTATAATGTTCAGAGTTACACTTCTACGACAGGGATTTGCGGCACTTAGTTCCCTCTCGCACTCAAGGGCTTGGTTCTGGCCCGAATAACTTTAATAATCGTTTGGCTTCGTTACTCCTCCTTCTCGGTTTCTTGCTCGTCCTCCTACACTCACTCACGCTGGACCTGAGCGATATTGTTAAAGTTTTCGCTACTAAAGGACTGACCAATGTCTTTCCAGGAGTAGGAGGTAAATTAGTTTGATTAGTGGTGACTAGTGAATTATCACACAACTGTTGAACTTCGTCGTTAGTAGCAGACAAAGTTGAACAAGAGCGATACAATTCCGCAAGTCTGCGGTTGTTCCTTTTACAAGCACTGTGTTGAGGAATAACTCTGGCCTGAGTGGTTTTTGGTTGATTCACTCGCTCAACAGTAAGTCCCTTAAGAGGTATTACAGACATTGGGGGGTCGCAATAGGTCTTGGACTTATCAGTAACTTCTAATTTGTCAAATAGGTCAATTTCCCACCCGGCATAATAACCTAGTTGGTTCGACTGTCCTCGGCCTTCAATACAATAATTGAGTGGCGTCAGATGTCTAAGTTGCCTGCCTATTGTGACAAGCTTCAGAATGTGTAACTTTCCTTTCTTCCCTAAGATTACTTGTCAAGGATCCAAAAATAGGATGCAAGCCAGCATGCTGAATGCTTACTGATGTGTTGGTCAGCGTGAGTAGTGTCTCTTCTTTCTAAGGTGTCCTATGCACGGGCTTCCCGGGCATCAAGGGCAGGGTAGGTCGTTTGATTTGTTTTGCAGTTGTGGGGCAAGATGCACTGGTTGCAGCTGGTACTTCTGGTAGGTTGAGTAGTTGTGCAGGCGGTGGAACTGGGTTGGTGTCTGGGAAAGGTGAGGGCTTGTAGATATTAGGGGTAGAAGTGAGTTGCACATTCCCCAAGTCTGGCATGTTATTTCTACCTCGTTGATTTGGAAGATTAGGCGTTGCAGCTGTTGCTGGGTATTTTTCCCCAATGCACGCCGTAGGGCCATTGAAGTATTTGATGTTTGGTTGTAGTTTGGCTTGTCTAGGCTTGCCAGGTTGAAGGGGAAGTGTTGAATCGTCTGAGGTGGCTAGGTCCACGTGGGTGCCACTCTTTCTCCTTTTTATAATAATAATAATAATAAAGTTTATTTCCACCGACAGTGGTTATTCTTCTTACATAGTATTTACAAATATAATTATATACAGTTGGGGGTTTAGTTTTTTCAAAGTAGTTACAATACTAATACATAATACATAATTTAGTGTTACATACAGTAGACATACAGTTGTTAGTTGTGTATTCAGACCAGGTGTGACGGACCACAATTCCTAAGCTCTAATTACAAATACACCAAGTAGGTCAGCTCAGATCTATGTAGATTAAGAGGGCAGATAAGCCTGTGGATTATTAGGTTAGCCCTTGCACCTGGCTCAGGGTAGGACACCTTCATATAGCCTATCTAAATACAGTAACGTTCTCTTTAATACAGTATTATATTTTAACATAAGAACATAACAGTGTATACAATTAAAATTAAAATTTAAAGATCTGCTGTTTAACTAAGACATACCCGGTACTGGAGAGAGAGAGAGAGAGAGAGAGAGAGAGAGAGAGAGAGAGAGAGAGAGAGAGAGAGAGAGAGAGATGAAAGCGCGGGGGATTATGAGGGATTAAAATTGGGGTGGGAATCAGACAGAGAGAGATTTAGGGTTTAGAGAGAGAGAGATATATATACATATACTGTACATACACACATATATATAGGGATGAATGAGGCAATAGATCAGGTTTTCTGTTGTTTCTGCTGGTGCACGTTCCTAGTCTGGTGGTGTGGCCGGAATATAAGGTAGCTTGGTCAGTTGCAAGGGTCGTAAGGGTGATATGAAGGCTGTTGCTGGTGACGATGTTCATATTCTCGGTCGGATTAGAATAGTCCCTCCCGTTTGGTAAGTTCTCTCTCGAGCGGCTGCGTGGTACGTTTTCTATTAGGCAGTTTGTGTTGGTGCTGAATACTTGGATGGTAGCAATCCGGTTTGGCGGCTCTGCTGTTGGAATTGGATGCTGTGGATGCCTGGTGATGGTGGTTTGGCATTTCTTTAACTCCTCGCATCTCAATAATAATAATAATAATAATAATAATGATAATAATGCATTAAACTCTACAATAACATTATTCACATGAAACCCTATTACGTTCTGGACCTTATTTCCAAATTCCAGGTCAACAAATAATACTATTGCAATTTGCTATAGTATGAATACTATCATTAATAGTAATGTTTCTATTTCGGAGAGCATATAATTGCTGAAAGGAGTACGCTGTGTTCATCATGGGATATTACAATCATATCCTAGGATACAGCTTACAAAGTTTTCCATTTGAATTCATTCAGTTACTTATTGATCGACTATGTCGGATGAAATATGCAGGTTTTATATATTTATCTTTCAGCTCTTGTCATATCTAGTCAAAAGGAACTCATATATAAAGGTGAAATGGTTAAATATGTGATACGTAAGGTAGCTCTTTAACCCTTTATTGGCGGCACGCAACTTATGTTGTGTGAAAGAAATTTGGACTAAGTGGCGGTTCACAACTTATGTCGTGTGCCATTTTCAGCACGTAATGTTGCAGAGAGAGAGAGCTGAGCGGGGTGAGGAGCGTAGTAAGGCTATGACCGACGCACACCACCGCGGTGGGCCAACTGAAGTGAAAACCACCCTCCCTTCCCCCCTCACACTCGCTACACAGGGAATTATGTAGGGAAAGTACCTAATTACATGGTTTTTGCACTCGTGTTGCGCAATCGTTGCAAGAAAACTAACGGTCGTACAAGGATGGTTGGGGTGTCATTGGAAAGCTCTGTTTATGCCCTTTCAGGGATAGATACTTGTTTTACGCTCTGGGTCTTATTTAGGCATGAAAATGATCACGTAAACAACCCTATTTAGGGTAAAAACACCCCGCTGGGCGGTACATATAAATTACCGCCTAGGCCGCTCGTTAGGTGTTAAATAAATGTGTTGTAAATGTTGTAAACTAAAATACTGTGGTTCAGTGAGTAAACTATACCAACATCAATAATTAAGGTGTTTGTATAAGGAGTGATTGATGATCGTGTGGCGGCGAAAAATATTGTAGAAATAGCAGTATCCGGCCATAATATAAGTAATATAGTTATGTAATATAGGTTTATACGAAAATTTTCTGAACTGTAGGTAAAGAATATAGGAGTTTGAAAGTGAGGTCAAATGTCGTTGGAGAGTAGGCCAAGCAACAGACGCCATGTTGTTTGACATCTGTATATCCATGTGTTGTAATATCAGGGCCGGATTTAGATCTGTGGAGGCCCTGGGCAGGCTCTGTGTGGAGGCCCCGCTTCATTGCAACATTTTACAAAGGGTGGGGTGCCCAGCAAAGCGAGGCTGAGCTCCTGGGGGTCCAGGGGGGCGCTGTAAGCCCACCCAGAATTTTCTTTGAAATTTGAGGCTTTTTAGGAGCATTTTGAAGCAAAAGGCATAGCTAAATTGAGAATTTTGAGAAAGTGAATTAGCTTTAGTAATGCATACAATAGAGAAGAGATTGATTATCATTATCATATTTATAAGCAAAGTAAGCAATAGCTACAATTTTCAACACCAGTCTGAATAGCTATGATACATAATTATCTACAATATTCATGTCTCTGCAAATAAAACAAATCAATTATACAGTACCAATACCTTTAATTATACAGTACCAATACCTTTAATTATACAGTACCAATACCTTTAATTATACAGTACCAATACCTTTAATTATACAGTACCAATACCTTTAATTATACAGTACCAATACCTTTAATTATACAGTACCAATACCTTTAATTATACAGTACCAATACCTTTAATTATACAGTACCAATACCTTTAATTATACAGTACCAATACCTTTAATTATACAGTACCAATACCTTTAATTATACAGTACCAATACCTTTAATTATACAGTACCAATACCTTTAATTATACAGTACCAATACCTTTAATTACAAAACTGCCAGTGGCACGATACATAGCCCTTGCAAAGTTTTTGATCATCTCATTGAAGTCAGTTTCTCTGAGGATGTCATATTCGATGCTCATCAACGCCAGGTGGCTAAGCCTGTCATGACACATTGTAGTACGAAATATGTTTTTGATAAATTCATTTTACTGAAAGAACGTTCTCCAGAACAATTTGTGACCATGAACACCAAGTACATCCGCAGCATTATTTCAACATTTGGAAATGTATTTACAACTTTCTTGGACATCAACAGCTTGTAAAGGAAATGTGCCTCCCTTTCTCAACATCTTCATCTTTGAGAAATTAAGTACAGAAGGCTGCAAATTACACTAGTTCAACTCCACGTGTTTGATCCAGATCATTCATATACTCAGCAACCAATTTCGCTGCAGCTGCTTCTATTTCATCACAATTCAATGATTCCAGTTTATCCAAGAATCCAAAAAGTTAACAGATTTGTTCATATGCCTTCAATCGTTGATCCAGTGAACTCAGGAACTGATCAATTGCTGGAAGGAATTTCTGAATGCGAAATGCTTCTGACTGTGAGAGGAATGCTTCTTCATATCGTCCATAATCCAAAGGATCGAGTCGTACATTACGTTGGCGCTTGCGTGTCTGTGAATAATCCTCGGTTCCGGACAATTCCTTCCCCTTCTCTTCATAAACATGGAAGCAATTTCGTTTTTTCACGTACAAAACATTCCAAGGACTTCAACATTGCGACTGCTGTGTTCAAATCAAGTTTAGGATCTTGCAATGCGTGGCTTGTTGGATCAACTCTACTAAGAATGTCATGCCAAAAAACAGCATAAATGGCTGTTTCTAGCTTGCCACTGGCTTCATAGCGAATTTTGCTCATCTGATTCTATTTTAGCAAGGGCTTGATGGATTGGGACATATCCTTGGACAACTTCTTTCACTGCAACTGCTCGACAGGACCATCTTGTTGTAGAAAACCTCTTTGGTTCAGACACTGGGCCAGATTCTACATTTCTCAGTAAATCGCTGAGAATTGCATAACGGCGTGTAGAAGTTGTGAAGGACACAGAGTAGGGGTGGGATTGTGTTGCAAGACGGGAACAACGTGCTTTACGAAGGGGGGGTGGTATACACTGAGAGAGCTCTGAGGAACACAGATTTTTGTAGTAGCGGTAGAATAGTGAGAGATAGAACATTGCGGCGAAGAGAGAGAGACTGGAGAGAATTGGTGAGTGGGCGTGAGTTAATGAGACGGAAGGCTTTCTTTTCTACTTTGTCTAGAAGTGCTGTGTGAGAGGATCCTCCCCACACGTGTGAACAATACTCAATACATGGACGCACTGTGCCCCTGTACAGAGCAAGAAGCTGCGCAGGGGTAAAGAATCCCCGGAGGCGGTTGAGCACATCCAGCTTTTGGGAAGCGGTTTTAGCAAGAGTGGTAATATGATCTTTCCAAGAGAGATCAGAAGAAAAGTATAAGAGTAAGCCTCATATATTCAGAAATTTGAGCTCACTGCTTAGAAAATTTGGTTAATATGAAACTTACTGACGGGAATTACTTTCTAGGTTAATTTTGTTATGAGTGTTTTTCTTGTATATATGAATTATATGCAACTTTGACCTAAACCACTGGCTACAGCCTACAGTCAATGCCTACCTAAAAATTATATCAAATAACACTAGTTAGGCACTTAGGCAGCGGCTGTTGGATTCCGATTAATGCATCAAGGCGATCAAGCAACACTAGCTAGGCAGGTAAATATTAGATAAATGAGCAGTAGAGACGAACGCAAAATACACAAGCATATCAAGACAAACAATTGGTTAGCTAGCCACCAATGTTCTGCCTCCCTCCACTAAACCTCATCGTTGGTGCACTTCCTTAATGCCTGTGAATATTCCATGTTATATAAATTGATCATGAAATTAATAGAAGAGGTCACCAAAGTTATACATTTACGCAAATTTCATAAAGAGGAACTTCCAACTTACTTGCCAGCAACCCCCTCCAGGCCTCCTAGCTTATGTAAACAAACAGCATTCGATATTGGAGAACAAAATACATATAATTATTTGTATTTATTTGTTCTCAATGTTATTATTCTCTATCATTCAAAAGTAAAAAAATACATATAATTGTGTATTGTCAGCATCACAGAATTAATAGTGTAGCAATTATTATAAAATATTCGCTTCATAGAAAACGAGGTGCTCATGAATTTCAAGGTTAAACTATTTAATATTATGTTCTCATACTGAACGAATGGAATTTATAAAAATGCTTTCAAAATCCTTGCTCCTCTCTCTTTTTTTTTTTTTTTTTTTTGTAAGTAAATAAACAGAGCAGAAATAACTAAATAACTAAATAAGAGAACATATGTAATATTTGGACGCCCCCAGTTTGACAGTTTGGCCCTGAGTGTGGAGGCCCCTGGGCAGCTGCCCACTTTGACCACTCCTATATCCGCCATTGTGATTAAACTCCTGTTTGGTGTATCCATTTCAGACATCTTTGCTCAACAGTTGGAATACTTTATCAATATAGTAACACTATAGAGAAATAGTATAACCTTGATAAATTGAAGAGAACAGTTATAACACAATGTAAAACAACATATATTAGTCATATTGAACTTAAGAATGTTTTATATATAGTTCTTGCAATCCTTAATATATTTATTTAGTTTGCATAATAATATTTGGAATTAAATACAATTCGACGAAAATAAAATTAATGGGCCATATGGCGTCCACCATATTTGGAGTTTTGTATTTTATGGTAACTGTGACAGGAGAAGAGAGAGTTGGATATAATACTATATATATATAGATAAGAGGAGAGGACCATACTGAGGTAGCATGTGTAACATTACGGCTGAAAGTTAAATAGCAAGAAAAACTAATTTGCATCACAAATTATTAGGGAAACATTAGGGACAGGGAAGAAGAAGCTGTAGCAGCTGATACAGACAAATTGAAACCACAAGAAGAATGAAACAAAAATAAAGTCTAGGAAGTGAACTTTAATCGAATAAGCGGTTAGTTGGAAATGGAGGTACAAGAGAAAGTTAAACGATAATTAATAAATAGTTAATTAAGCAAAATATAGACATACTAGACAGGAAAGTAATCAAAGCAGTACATATTAATTATATATTTTACTTTTAACACTAGCCCTTTTTAACCAAAATGAACACTCAGAGAGTAATAGAATATTAACTTTACTGAACACACATGGAATGGAATAGAATGCACTGTTTTTTACCGATACAAGTGTGTCAATCAATAAGAACACTAGGGTTATCTCGAGTTACACAATTATAGGTGGGGGGACTATGAATGTGAACTGAAAGACTGCAGAGAGACTCTCGGAAGCTGACATGAACACGGTAGCAAGAGGAAGGATGGCACATTTATGAATTCTAATGTACTCAGAGGGTTCAGCGTCACTTCAGGACACCTGGGATCGTCAGGATCGGTCTACCATACATTAGTCATACATCAAGGACCTTGAAAGACACAGGCGTAGGCCCACCACACTTCCAGCGAACTTCAGTAACTCATTCGGTGGCCCACCACACTTCACGCGGTTTTCAGCAACACACAAGGTGGTCCACCACACTTCTGGTGAACAATAACAACATACACAGGAACCCATTACACTTTAGGCAAACTTCAGTATCATTCACACTGGCCCACCACACTTCAAGCTGACTTCACCAACACACAGTGGTCCATCACACTGCAGGCAGACTTCAGCAACTTTGGAGCTTGATGGAGGAGACTTGGGCTAGGGAGCTTCTGTCCTCCACTCCCTTAGTGCCACCGGTAATTCAGCCTTCAACTGTTCACTTACTCAGGAGTAGTAACCAATGGCACTCTGAAAGGATGTCTAGTTCTTGACCTTCGGGCTGACGGGGACAGGAGGGGATGTCCACAGTGTCAGGCTCAAAGTCAGCAAAGAGGGATGGCCGTTATGTTACCAGGTGAGTTGGTGTAGGCGCGTGGAAGGTCGTGGAGAGCATATCGTGGGAACATCATTATGGAGAACTGAGGGAGGGATTTTGTGGAGAGTGTATCCTATTTTAACTCATGAGGGCCCTTATAATGTATATGCCGGTCCAAGATCACACCTTGCTGGGAATGTTCCTAGTTGGCCAACCAGGTCACCTGGCAGTTGTCTGTACTCGTCCTCTGAATCCAGGTTTTCCCTGGACGGGTAAGATGGAAGGTCAGGCAATCCGGCTTGGCAAATCATGTGTCTAGGTTTCCTCTTCTTCCCATTTCGTCCCTTGGTTCGGTTTGTGCGGGGTGTGGGCGTTTGTGGTCTGGTTGCAATTGCAGGAACATGAGTGGTACCGGCTCTGGGGCTGTGGGGTTTCTTTTTGGTACGAGGGGGGCTCCTGTCAGAGCATAGTTTGTCAAGGTTTCCACGTGGGACAAGGATCACAATGTTTGTGTTCAGAATACCTGGTTCGACATGGGCATGCAGGAGGAGTTGCTGGAGGGTCGTGTAAACGGGTCTCGTCAAATATATATTGCTGACAAAGTTGGAGATGCATGGGGTTGTCATTCCATTTTTTTTTTTTTTTTTTTTTTTTTATTTATTAAGGTGACAGTTACAATGTGGTGTACAATCTATCTTATTCTAGTTACATTATAGTTTTTCTTATTGTGCCAGTACCTCCCTACAATCAACCTAGTTGTTCCCCAATTCGGCCTTCCGCCACGACCATTTCAAAGGCCAAATCTCTCACTCTTGTCCTCTGTAGCGGGGAGGACCTTGTACCCCTGAGACATAGGAGTGCAGACCTGAGAAGAGAGAAAGAGAGCCGGCATCTCATCCAAGTTATGACTTGGCTTCTATGCTGGTGCTTTTTCTCCGATATTTGTTCAGCTAATCTGGCATAGAAGACACTTGCAGAAAGTCCCATTCCTCCCGACAATGAGAAGACCAGAGGAGTAAAGCTTCCTTGATCCCTGTTCAAAATTCTTTCTTCATAAGCGCGTTTTTTCTCACTTTCGTTTCTCAAGTATGCCGCCTTGTGTCCTCGCTCACGATATGTTTGTGCTCTTGGGTTGAAGATTCTAATATCGAAAAAAGCCCGTTGTCCCCTCGTCCAAAAACCTCGAGCACTTACGTCCACTCTTGCTTCATTTGAAGTATTTGCAGTATTGTGGGCCAAGCGCTGTCCGTCCATTGGCAGAAGTTCGGTTCGATTCTGACATCATGGCACACCTCGTCCAGCATTTGTGCAGTGATATCTCGTACTTCATCATGCTGGATACAGATGAATCCTCCTTTCTTACAGGTCATACAGTGATCTGAGTTGTTTATTTCACCAAATGCACATTTCAGCGGCAGGTTCGAAACTGGCCACCCATACCTCAAGACTACGGCATCATTGAATTCTTGTTTATTTAAACTGAAGCCTTTTTCCTTTATTGGTAATGAAGTGAGCCAATTTGAAGCCCCCGTGTCTTGTGCCATCTCAACTCTCATTTTCAGTTCTCCACTACATTCGGTCTTAATTTGTTCTAGGCTATGTTTCTGTCTACCTTCTCTGCTCTTTGTAATTTCCTGTCTTGCATTTTGTTGTTCCTCTTCGTCCACCTCATCATTTTCATTTTGCTCCCGTATTTTTTCTGTCAGAGATGTAGTAAGTTTAAGGGAATTTTGGTACTCATGAGGTGCCGCCTCCACTGGGTTTATGATCCCCATACCTCCGAACCTTGGCGGAAGAGCCAATAGATCTCTTAGGTCTTGCCTGACGCCTTCCATCTCTGTTAAAGCAGGTATGAATGCTCCTCTGATTGCTTCTTCCAGCGGTTGGAGCATCTGTCCAATGGCAGGCACTGTTCTCATAAGAATGGTCCATCTGTGCTTAACACCATATGTGAAGGCAGTATATGCAACATGTGGTTCAGATTTCGCAATGTCTGCCAGGGTTTTCACTTCCTTTACCCACTCCGCTACCTTTTTTCGCACATAGGCTCTCTTGCATTCCTCTGTGCCTATTACTGCTCCCAAATGGCGTTGACCATCCTTTGTAATCTTCACTCCTGTCCCATGAAAAGTCCGCACCGCTTCTTCATACTTGTCTTCTTTCACTATTAGTACAGATTAACTAGCATTAGGATTGTACCCTATGACTGCGCCAACCGATTGTACTCTCTGCCACCATTGTTTGAGATCCCTTATACTTCCTGCACCTGTGAGGTCATCTGCATACGCCACTTGTTTCACTCGGGTTGCCTCATGTTTTATTTTCTGCTGCAGAATAGATAGTGCCAGTGCGTACATGGCCATTGCCACTGGATCTCCTTGCGTTGTTCCTTCATTTGATTTGAGAATTTTAATTTCTTCCTTCCTTGTGCTTCCAACTATATACCGGTTAGCTGGCTCCTTATAAGTGTTTTCTATGTACTTTGCGATGCTCGGGCATTTGACCTTGATGTTGTGAATAGCTGCCTCCCTATTAATGGTGTTAAAGGCATTTGTTGCATCCACTAGCAGTACCGCTTCACAATCTTCCTTATCATACACCTTCCCCATTGCATGTATTGCTGCTTCTCCTCCGGCTTGCTGTCCTGCACATACTTGTAAGTTTCCCACTGCTCTTTGTACATCTTTTCCAAATACTGACATGATTGCCTTTCCTATAATCCTTCTAAGAACTTCCCCAACGCCTACTGGTCTAACTCCTGGATTCTTATTTAAAGGTATCAGGCGACATGCTGTCAGAGCTTCTATGTTCACGCATGGTGATGATGCAAGTTTCTTTGCCAGCATTGCTATTGCTTCACAAAGGTCACCAAACTTGTTTTGACTTAGGAAGATCCTCCAAGTCTTAGCATCTACACCTGATGGACCTGCTCCTCCCTGTGTTTTCAGCGCCTTTCTCCATACGAGGTCTCCAGTTATATTCTCATTTATCACCGGGTCTGGAGGAACATATTCCCCGTCTAGTTTAGCCTCATCACTTGCTGGTTTTGCTTCTGGGTGTTTCTCCTTTAGCTGGTCCAAGATGTTTTGATTCATTTCGTGCACCCCACTTGAGGCTTCCCCAGTGACCATTCTGACTGCTTGTGCCACTTTGCCAATCCTCATGCTATTTCCCACTGATCGTGCCATATCATCTGGCTTCCTCTTTCTGTCATTGCAAGTTCTGGTTTTCGTTCAACACACACATATATATATATATATATATACATATACATATAATAAATAGGAATGAATGGAGAATGCTTGTGAAAAGATGAGTGAACAGGTGGTCATTTGGGGGAAGGAGTCGTACGCATGTTGGACTAGATAATAGTCCATCAGGCGCCTTTCCCGGGGAGACGGTTTATATGAAGGTTATGCCTGGAAGTGTGGTGGGTCGGCTTGTGGTTTCGCTCTGTTGCATGTCTGCCTGCCGAGATCGGAACCTCTCCGGGTGTTCGGGGGCCGGGGAAGTGCTGGTGGGACCATGGTGGCCCTGGTCTCTGAGTCTTCCACTGGATGACCTAGATGTGTGTGAATTTGTATTTTGTTTTTGTGTGTTAATTGTTTTCTGTTTTGTTGTCCCTATTCTGGCTCTATCTTGGGTCGGCCACTCCCAGAACAAAAGGATAAGTGAGGATTGGGCCTGAGTATATGGATGGATGGATGGATATATATATTTGGGAATGAAAATATAAATATTATTCCATTACATGAAAAGAAAATTGAAAATCCTTATGTTGTCAACAATACTTAATTTCAAAATGTATATGCTATTCTGTAAATATTAGTTTACAATATTATTTATAGCGCACTCACCCACATGCACAGGTGTAGTACAAAAGCCCATAAACTCCCTAGCACAAAAGCCGCCCGGACAAATATCCCTATAGTAAAAGTGTAAGGTAGGACATTAGTCCTGCAGTAGCAGTTAACTCGAGATATATTGGTAGAGCGTATTAAGCATGCAAAATGTTATGTAATATATTTGCGAATATGCTAACTTATAGATAAATGTTAATCATCACTGGCTTTTGTTCAAAAGAGAGTTATGCCCGGCCTCCCGTAGCCACACACACAGAAATAGTAGCTCGAATATACACACAAACATAACACACACATGCCAACGCACACACATACCAACAGCAATACACATACCAAGCAAGAAATTCACACACATCTACAGCAACACAATCCTATCAACAGCAACACATACACGTACATATCAACAGAAACGTACACGAACCTACAGCAATACACACACACACACACATACATCAACACACAGGATTATCAAAAGCAACACACACATAAACAGGAACACACATATCAACAGTATCACACACACGTCAACAAGAACACACAAGACATATTCTCAGTAACACATTAATAGTAACACAAACGTATAAATAACAACACACACACATAAACAGCAAACACACACACATCAACAGCAACACATACGTCAACAGCAAACACACACACACACCAACAGCAACACACACATATCAACAGCAACACACACATATCAACAGCAACATACACACATCAACAGCAACACACACATATCAACAGCAACACACACACCAATAGCAACGCACACCAACAGCAACACACACGTCAACAGCAACACACATATCAACAGCAACACACACACATCAACAGCAACACACACACATCAACAGCAACACACATACACACACGTCAACAGTAACACAGACACGTCAACAGCAACACACACATGTCAACAGCAACACACCCATCAACAGCAACACACACACACGTCAACAGCAACACACACACATCAACAGCAACACACACACATCAACAGCAACACACACACGTCAAGAGCAACACACACACGTCAACAACAACACACACATGTCAACAGCAACACACACATCAACAGCAACACACACATCAACAGCAACACACACACGTCAACAGCAACACACACACATCAACAGCAAAACACACACGTCAACAGCAACACACACATGTCAACAGCAACCCACACATGTCAACAGCAACACACACACATCAACAGCATCACACACGTCAACAGCAACACACATGTCAACAGCATCACACACACATCAACAGCAACACACACACGTCAACAGCAACACACACATGTCAACAGCAACACACACATGTCAACAGCAACACACACACATATGTCAACAGCAACATACACACGTCAACAGCATCACACACACATCAACTGCAACACACACACACGTCAACAGCAACACACACATGTCAACAGCAACACACACACATCAACAGCAACACACACACGTCAACAGCAACACACACACACATCAACAGCAACACACACACGTCAATAGCAACACACATACATCAACAGCAACACACACACCAACAGCAACACACACACACATCAACAGCACACAAACGTCAACAGCAACACACACACATCAACAGCAACACATACATATCAACAGCAACACACACACACACCAACAGCAACACACACACACATCAACAGCAACACACAAACGTCAACAGCAACACACACACACACACACACGTCAACAGCAACACACACACGTCAACAGCAACACACACACACACACATCAACAGCAACACACACACATCAACAGCAACACACACACATCAACAGCAACACACACATGTCAACAGCAACACACACACATCAACAGCAACACACACATATCAACAGCAACACACACACATCAACAGCAACACATACACACGTCAACAGCAACACACACACGTCAACAGCAACACACACATGTCAAGAGCAACACACACATCAACAGCAACACAAACACATCAACAGCAACACACACATCAACAGCAACACACACACATCAACACATACACGTCAACAGCAACATGCTCACATCAACAGCAACACACTCACATCAACAGCAACACACACACACATCAGTAGCAACACACACACGTCAACAGCAACACACACCTATCAACAGCAACACACACACATCAACAGCAACACACACACACATCAACAGCAACAAGCACACATCAACAGCAACACACACACATCAACAGCCACACAAACATCAACAGCAACACACACACATAATAATAATAATAATAATAAACGGTTTATTAAAGAATGGCAGCCTCATGAGCTGAAAATACACATTTTACAATTTAGTGGATGAACATGAGATGTACAGATATGAGGATGGTAAGCTTAGTTTACAAACAAAATAAATAAATACAATAATGATGCATGTGCAGAATACAAATTATCATAAAATAACCATGAGAGTAAGTGATATACAGTACATATACACATTTATTTACTTACTCATATACAGAACATACGTATATACACGTACGTGCGCACATATATATACATACATATATAGGAACATAAGAACATGCAGTAAGTGTGCACATCAACAGCAACACACGCACATCAACAGCAACACACACACACATCAACAGCAACAAGCACACATCAACAGCAACACACACACATCAACAGCCACACAAACATCAACAGCAACACACACACATCAACAGCAACACACGCACATCAACAGCAACGCACACAAATCAACAGCAACACACATAACAACAGCAACACATACTTCAACAGCAACACACACCAATAGCAACACACACACGTCAACAGGAACACACACATATGCACAGCAACACACACACATCAACAGGAACACACACATATGCACAGCAACACACACACATCAACAGGAACACACATATATGCACAGCAACACACACACATCAACAGGAACACACACATATGAACAGCAACACTCACACATTCATATCGCCAACAACACAGACACACCTCCACTCATCATCCAGGGCCTCCCGTGCTGATAATAATCTATTAAATCCAGGTAATGGCTTTGTTAACTCCACTCGGAGCAGGAAACCTCCTCTTATTAAGTTGTTGGAGGGTCGTAAATTGTGGTGGTTGGGGTCGGAACGCAGGGGGGCTGCCAGGAATATGTAAACAAACAACAAATTCAGCCAGGGAGGGAGAGAGCAAAAATATATGTGGTGGTGTGGATCTTAGATATATCGTAAATGTGTGGCTGTGTGCAAATAATAATAATGGATGTATCCCTGAATCTAAAACGCTTCAGTTTCTTAAATATAATACAATATACATTTTACCTTTCGTACGAGGTCATATGCGACCATTGCCTACCGTTATGGTGCCTCAGTTTCGTACATGCACAGATCAACTGTCTATTAGAGACGAGGAAAGAAATGTAGGCTAACACAAGCAGGCAGATAATATAAAATAGCCGAAAATACTTTTAGAGTTGTAGGGGACTCGAACTCTCACCGCCAAGTCTGGGACATCAGCGTGCGCCGCCGCTCCAAGCACGAAAGGTTAGGTTGCTCTGCAATCTCTTCTCCATATTTTTTTAGAACATTCTCCTAGTCATGATGGTTCTGGTGTTGGTTTTGGAGTTGTTCCCGGACTTCAGCCGTGGAGGTAGTCTTCCTTTAGCTGTCTCAGGTTTTACTACAAATTTGTCTGCTATTATATAACCTTTGAAGTTGGTGTTTGCTCACCAGGTCAATAATTTTACTATTTTTAGTGACTCAAGGGGCACTTTTGGCCCTGGAATCTTTTACTTCTCCCCATCCTATAGTTTTAGTTATTTTAGAGTGGCTGCTCCTTATTTATCGTCAAAGGAAAATATATTTTATTTTTGCTAAGTACCCGAACACCCATTGGTTTCAGAGGTAATGAAAGGGTGGATGCATTGGTAAAGGCTGCAGCTTTGAGACCTGCACACATGCACATTACCCTCTACCTGCTTCTGATCTGCGTACTCAATTCATGTTTGCTGTTTGTATCCGTTGGCAGCCACGGTGGGATTGTGTTATTGTTAACAAGCTCAGAGAAATTACCAAGTTTGTCTCTCCAAGAGTTTGCCTTCCCACGTCTTGCAAGTTGAAGAATGCTTCGGCTGGCCTCCACATTGGACATATCAGGCTCACACATGAGTTCTATATGTGTGGAGGCATACAGCCATTCTGTAATGACTATCTAGTTTCCATTAATGTCAGGCACTTGATGGTTCAGTGTCCTAGTTTGACGTAAGTCAGAGGTTGCTAATTCAGTAGTTGAAGGCGAATGGTACTGCCTGTCTTCGGTGCTTGGAAGGGAGGCTGGTACCCCTGGAGATGATGTGTTTATATTTTTCATGCAGGCTGTAATATTTTGTTTTAATTATGCATAATGTGTGTTTATAAAATAATATTTTGTTTTTATTTTAAACACACTCCATCTGGCAAAATAATGAATCTCGATCTCGATATATAATGTGTAGGGCGCTGGACTTGCGCATATCACATACTGTACAGTATATAAGGGTATTAGGGTGGAGGATGTGGGTCAGGATATGGGATGGGGAGAGCTAAGTGGAGGGTTTATGACGTGTGCGTGTGTGTGATGTGCATTTTAAGTGGTGAAATTTTAATTTATTTTGTGTTTGAATGTGTCTAGTTTAGGGCTATTAATTGTATTTTCTGGGAGACTGTTCCAATCCTGTATAGTTCGTGGAAAGAATGAGTGCTTGTAGAAGTATGTGTTTGTGTGCTATGTTTGGTACTTATGAGAGTGTGTGTTGCGGGTGTTTGAGTTGTGTAGGTATTCATGTTTTTAATGTCAATATAATTGTGTGTGATTTTATACATTACTGTGAGCCTGTGCCTGAGTCTTCGTATGCTAAGGGTGTCCATGTTTATTTGTTGTTTGATACGGGTTGTGATGCCTGGGGTTTGCGTGTAATTGTGTGTGATGGAACCTGGCTGCCTTTGTGTTAATTTGTTTAAGTGTGTTAATGTTAGATTGTGTGTATGGATCCCAAACTGCGGCACAGTACTCCAGTGTTGGGCGAACAAGGGTGTTATATGCTAAGTGGTTTATGTCTCGTGTACAATTGTGTAAATCCCTCCTCAAGAACCCTAGTGTGCGGTTTGCCTGACTTTGTACGTGATGAATGTGGGTGTTGAATCTTAAGTTGGTGGAGAGGTGGATGCCAAAATATTTATATGAAGGAAATGATTGTAGTGGATGTGTAATGTGTAATTGAAAGTGATGGGTGATCGGGAGCGGGTGAAGCGGAGAAGTTTACATTTGTCTGGGCAGAAAGACATCTGCCAGGTGTTTTCCCAATGTTCAAGGGCGTCTAAGTCATGCTGGATAAGTCCAAAGTCGTCGCTAGTCTGTACGGGCCTAAAGATCAACTTGTCGTCGGCAAATAGTCTAGTAGAAGAGTTACCTGTTAACAGAGGAAGGTCATTGATATAAAGAAGGAAAAGGAGAGGGCCAAGAATGGTGCCTTGCGGGACACCAGAAGAAACAGGGACAAAGTCTGAGGAAGAGCCATCAAGGAGTACTCGTTGGGTCCGTTTTGTAAGGAAATTTGTGATCCAGTGAAGAGTAGGTCCAGTTATACCGTAGAAAGCTAATTTATGCTGAAGTATTTTGTGGGGGACTTTGTCAAAGGCTTTGGCGAAGTCGAGGACAATAGCGTCAACCTGTTTAATGTCTCATCGGCCCAATTGTTTAGTCAAGTCATGATATGTGGCAATGAGTTGAGATTCGCATGATCTTTTGGGCCGAAATCCATGTTGTGTATCAGTAAGGATGTTGTTTGTGTCAATATGATTCATATTTGTTTATGTATAATGTGTTCAAAAGTTTTGCATGGGATGGATGTGAGTGAGATGGGTCTATAGTTCTTTGGGTCAGTCCTGTCACCTGTCTTGAAAAGGGGAGTGATGTTCGCACAAAGCCAGTCAGGTGGAAGGATGCCTGTGTGAAGTGACTGGGTGAAGATGCTCCGCAGGATGGGGGCAAGGATTGAGGCACAATTTTTAGAATGAAGGCAGGGATATTGTCAGGACCAGTGGCTTTGTTTGTGTCAAGTGTCTCTAGTAGTTTCTGTATACCGCTAGTCGTTATGTCTAGGTGGGGTATGGGTGCGTGGGGGTTTTCTGGCATGTTAGGTATTTGGTTGTTTTCTTGTGTGAATACTGATTGGATATGAGTGTTGAGTATCTGTGCTTTGTGTTGTGGAGTGGTTTGTAAAGTGTCTTTGTTGTCTTTAACCCGTCCAGCCCCGGCTAGTTTTGTAATGTTTGTTCACCAGAACCCGGCCGGTTTTCAAAAAATGGTTTTATTCCAGAAACAATAGCGAATGGGTTAGGAATGAAGGAAAAACCACGAAAAACCGCTCAAAAAGCTTAAAGAATGGTCCTACAGAGCCCCCGAAAACGTATTTTACAAGAGTAAAAAATTGAAGGCAATTACCCCAAAAAAACAGGTTATTGCGCGCTCACGCGCACGCGCACGCACGTGGACTTTGAGAGTTTTCAACCCTCGGCACGGTTGCGTGGGATACGTACACAGTTCCCATACAAATCTGAGCCCTCTTGAGTGGCTACACCTGAGGTTACGGTCGGCGCAATTAGGGTGACGCGCCAGGTGCGTCTCTGGGGCTGTGCGTTACATACATCGCCGATGCGTCAGGCGCGTCGCTGGGGCTGTACGGGTTAAGTGATGTGATGGTGGTGGAATCCTGCCTGTGCGACTTGAAAAATTTGAAGAAATGTTTGGTGTTGTTTCTGACTTTGTCTGCGAGATAAGAAGCTATGTGTTTGTGTTCTGCCTTTTATATGTTTTTGGCAAATGTTTTTTGGTGTGATGTATACGCGGACCAGTTGGCAGGTGTGTTGTGTGTCTGAGCGCGTTTATAAAGTGATTGTTTTTTGCAATGTTGCCTGCGTAGATCCCTGGTGAACCATGGAAGAGTATATCTACTTGATGTTTTTTTGTTGTGGTATGTATTTGTTCATGGCTGTATGGATGGTGTGTTGCAAGCTATTCCAGTTTGATAAGAGGGGTCTTGTATGTGGGTCTGTTATAACAAAGTCATTTTTAAATTTAGTCAAGTCTTATTTGATCGCATCTAAGTCAGCTCTGGAGTAGATAAAGATAAGTCTTGGTCGCTGTTTTTGTCTAGTTGGTCAACTTGGTCGGAGATCAGTGTCAACAAGTACAATGTCATGGTCGCTCAGTCCTGGAACAACTTGTGTGTTTGTTATGTGAAGAATGTTGTTAGTGAGAAATAGGTCTAAGGTGTGAGATGTGGTAGAAGGGCCCCCGATGCCACCAGGGCAAGTTGAGGTTTGTGTTCGTGTTGGCTTGAGTACTGTTTGTGAAAGTGAGAATGTATTTATGGTGTCTATGAAGGTGTCGTGTAGTTGGCGTCTGTTAGTGTGGGGATTGATAGGATCAGGAGTATCAGCATCAGGAGGATCGAGGTGGGAGATAGCAGTCCAGTCTATGTCGGGGAGGTTAAAATCGCCTGAGATCCATATGTGTTTGTCTGCGTTAATACGTGCTAGGGAAGTGTGAAGGTTGTGTAAGTAATCAGTGTTGGAAGAAGGTGGTCTGTAGAAAGCAGAGAGAAGGAGTGATTTACAGTTGGAAAGTTGGAGTTGGATCCAGACAATTTCACAGTCTGTGTCGAGGTCCGGTCTGTGTTTAACTGTGAGGCCAGGTTTGGTGGCAATTAGTACACCACCACCTTTCCCGGCCTCCGGCAATCGGTCTTTACGTATTACTGTCATGTTAAAGGGAGAGGGAAATATTTCTGTTGAGTCAATGTCCGGCGTCGACCATGTCTCTGTCCCTATTATGATATCAGGGTTATAGGTGGTGATTGTAGTTGAGGTATTTTTGATTGAATGCTGCGAAAATTAATATTAAGGAGGCGGAGGGTTGTTGGACTATGATAAGGAATATCAGATATGGAGTCAAGTGAGTTGGGAGAGGATAATGGAGGAACAGTCTAGGTTTGAGTCGCATGGTATGGAGGTGGAGGTGGAGGATAAGGAGGAATGAGACCTAGGGGGGGCAATGATAGGAGTGATGGGGTGAGAGATTAGGGAGGAGGAGGAAAGGGTGGATGGATGGGAATGGATATAAGTGGAAGGTGAGGATTCTGAGGAAGAAGGAACTGGTAGTGCCGGGCTCATTGATAAGGAAGGAGATGGATGGTTTGAGGGTGGTGGTGATTGGTGAGAATGTTTTAGAGCAGGTGAGTAGTGATAATGTGAAGGATTTTGGTTGGAATAGGGTGTAGTTATTACTGAGGATGAGTTGCGAGAGGTTGATGAGTCCCTGGAACACTGGGAGAACATCTGGGGACTGGGAATTATGCTAAGAGATAGTGGCGATGAGCTGTGAGATGGAGTATGTTTGACTGGTGTTGAGTGTTTGGGGTTCACGAGAGAGGTGTGTTTTTTTTTTTTTTTTTTTTTTTTTCAACTACTCCCTCTCGGGCATAGGCTGAGAGCCTTTTACATTCCACCTCTCAACACGATGAAGCCCGTGAGGTCTCGTTCCAGTCTGGGGAGTGAGACAAATGAAGCATCCATTCATGGCTCGAAGCAGCTCCATCTCTGAAGCCGCTGATTGCTTCGTTCAAGTGCTTCACTGTCTCACCCTCCAGATTCAGACCCTCACTCTCAGAACGCCACCTATTGAGCAGTGAACTCACTAGGCATTGACCCCCTGTAGCATATTTTGAATATGGGAATATTCATACAGTGCTATTTAATCAGGGAAAAATGAGGGTATTTTTTTGGCATTTCGGTGGGCTTTGTGGTAATGCACTGATACTAGGTACAGCTCAAATTCAATCCCAATAATATCTTCCCATTGACATATCGGGATTTGAACCCGGGTCCATTGGATTACCAATCCAGTGGCAAGACCATTTGTTGTGTTCATTTAGTGTGTCGAAGGAGTTGTTTAATGGGATGGGAGAAGGTGAGGAGAAAGAGCTAGAAAAATTAGGCATGCCGCACCTGTCGCAGATCCACGAGACAGACGCAATTGTCAACTAATCCAGCATAAACCTGTGTGAAAGATCTGATACAGCTGACATGATACTAGCCTTCATGTTCGGACCTATCACCGCAAGGTTCACACTGAATGGCCCTCTGTCCTCATTTAACCGCTTTTCTACAAATATTACATGGGCATTTGGGACAGTAGGGTCCATGGTTGACTATAGCGCCTGTGTCCCCACACAGTAGCAACAGAAGTAGGATGGTGTGTTTATGATGTGTGTTTGTATTGTTGTGGTGTGGTTTGGAGCACTGGATTACAGAGAGGGCTAGTGTTGTTGTGTCATTATATGTGCTTGGTGGCGTTTGTGCTTGTTTATGTGTAACTGAATGAAGTGTCAAAGCAAGGAGTGTAATTGTAATACTATGTGAGGTTATGTGTGAGGCTAAGAAATGTGTTAGATGTAAAGACTATACCTTATGTGAGGGTGAATATTTCCGGTGTTTGCGTGTTCTCGGCCATACTCGAACTGTATTATTGTGACCTGTCATGGTAGAATGGGCCAGTTTCCAGTCAGGCTTAAACATATTAAACATTAAACGAGTACATTTAAACACTTTTGCTAGCGTTGCTTAAGTCAGATGGTAAAAGGTCTAATTCTAAATTTTAAAGTAAGATTATACAATGCTCAGGTTAAAAAGCTAATGTGAATGTTTGGTTAAAAAACACTCAGCTGGACATGGGGGCGGGGAGAGGCAGGGCGGGAAAAGAAGAGGGAGCAGCTGCGTCCACACTGTCTGGCAGTTGGCACACAACGAATAACAAAGGATGAAGAACCGGTAAAGAAAAAACAATACTTAATAAACAAATTCAAAAGAAGTATCAGTAGAGACACAAAACAAATGGGGTTGATAATAAGGGAGAGTTTTGGCGAAAATGTAATAGTAGGAAAGAACTAATGCTCGTCTTTATGGCAAGGGAATAGATTGGCCACAACTCAGTACCATTATTATTACTTATATTGTGGTGTCATTTTTCAATGTTATTATTTAATGTTATCGAAGTTTTATTTTAGATTATTTGTCAATAACCTTCACTTTTTAAGCTTTATTTGCATTAACTTTTATTTCTATATTTCACTTACAGCATATGTTTTGTTGATGGTGACCGGATAGTTTAACCAGTGCAACTTAAACCAGTGCCACCTAATCTAGTATCAATTATTCAACCATTACCAGATCAACCAGTACCAACTCAAGCAGTACAAAAACAATCAATAGCAACTCAACCAGTACCAACTCAACCAGTATCAACTCAACCACAACCAACTCAACAAGTACTAACCCGACCAGTACCATCTCAACCAGTACCCTCTCAACCAGTGACTAACTCAACCAGTGACCACTTCAACCAGTGACCATTTCAACCAGTGACCACCTCAACCAGTGAAAAACTCAACCAGTATTATATCATACGGTGAGCATCTCAACCAGTGACCACCTCAACCGGTGACCACCTCAACCAGTGACTATCTCAACCAGTACTACTATATCATACGGTGACCATCTCAACCAGTGATTATTTCAACCAGTGACTAACTCAACCAGTGACCATCTCAACCAGTAGTATAATAATATGGTGACCATCTTTTAGGGACGGGAGGGGAAAGGCACGCCGCATCGCAAGTTTATCGATAATTGTGATGTGATTTGATAAAATTACATACAGAAGCAAATTTAGTGTTGCAGATCTATGTAGTGTAAATTAGAGTTAATTGCTGTAATATTATGGGATAAATATTCTTGGCGTTATTTAAAATAGCCATCACAACCCCCTGAGTGAGTGGGCCAAACATAGCCCAAGAGTTAGTCTAGTGAAATATCTGTAATTGTAAGTGAATATGTAAACCTGTGAAATAAGTGAAACTAGGGAAAAATGGTCAGGGCAGTGATGAATCATGTTTAATCCTGAAATATTATCGAATGTGTTACAGATAAATAACATCAAAGAAAATCTTAGGATATTGGAAGGTTTGGCCGCCGTGCCTACACATCTTCCCTTCCAGACCCTTTGACTATAAAACCATAAACCCCTCCCATCACTCAGTACTCTTGCCTCCCCCCCCCCCCCCCCACACACACACACACTCATAACCACACATATACGCACACCCTCCCACTGCATCGTATGTTTCATAAAGTCGGAAGAAGAGGACATAACGTTATAAAAGAGTTCCAGGGACTTTAGCACAAGCTGTTAGGACATAACACGTGAGAAGAATGGCATAAATGTCAGCTATGAAAATAAAATGTTCATTGGTGTTGCATACGCCTGTCACCACCTTTAAACGATGCTTATAAAGTACACACAAACCTCCATATTTGCAACAATTGTTTCGAGGTCACAATGCGAATTATCTAGACTGTGGAAATACGGATGTACATTTATTGTACAAGATAGACCTAAATACATCCAAGACTTAGTGATTTTCCATCAAAATTGAGGAGACATATGCAAGAAAATTCCCCTCCAACATCTCTGACCACAGCCGCATCGCATTGGACTACTCCCACTACACCTAACACACACCAACCTAACACACTTCACTCTGGACAAGCGCACACAATGCCTACCTCATTACGACCCACAGGTTCCCTCCCCAAACCCCGGAATTGGACGATTGGGCGCGGACATTTAGACGCCGGCTTTTTGGCATGACTACAGCGCCGCATAATTTGGCACCCCACTGTTGGCCTCTAGAAAAGTATATGTTATTTGATTTATCATCATTCAAATGTGAAAGTTTAAACAGCTTTAAAACTGTAATGTAACTTTATTGAAATAATTAATAACATTAAAACTGTTAATCACTAAAAATACTGTAATGTAGCTTTATTTAGTTAATTTGGTAAGTGTGAGCAAGGCTCCTTGGGTAGAATAGAAGAGTTCGTCTTCCATTTCCTCGTCTGTATTGATGAACAAATGTTGAATAAACCTTGAAACTCTTGGGAATTTCGGTCACCAGAACATCTAGATATTCGTTGATCATGTTCAAAGTTACAAAGACATGGGCAAATATTACTTTAGCTTTTAACCCCTTACGAACGGGGATGTTTGTAACTTCTTCTACCTGCCTGGCGGGCACATTTACCCAAAACGAGCTTCATTCCATGCTCTTTTTCATGCATAAAAAAGACCCAGAGCGTAATACAATTATGCATCCATGAAAGGGCGATAATAGAGCTTTCCAATGACACCTGAATCATCCTTGTACGACCACGGGTTATCCTGTAGCAATCGCGCAACACGAGGGGAAAAACCCTTAAATACGGTAATTTCCCGAGTTTTTTCCTGATCTCGCGAAGCCGTGGGTGTGGAATGTTGTAGAGGTACTGTCAGTCGCGGCACTGGGTCCGTGCCGAATGGTCAGAGCCCGCCTATTGTCCTCTCAATGCGTGGACTCTCTCTCAGAGCCGATAATGTGCTCACAATCCCTTTCGACATATGTCGGGTACCGCAGGGGTGGCCATGATATTCTCATATGACATATGTGGGGCCCCGCGGCTTGAATGTTAACGTGAAATCTGAATCAGTCTTACACACATTAGTGAAACCCAATCTAGCTAGATGGTTGTGCATATTTTGAGTTAAATGGACAAGAAACATTTTATTATGTGATCGTCAGGGAATATGTTCTTCATAGCACTGTGCGTAGATTGTTAAAAGTTGCAGACGATTGAAGTGGGATTCAAATTGGGTTCCATTTCTCTCAATAACTAGAACATTCTCACGTATGTGATGCGTTGCTTGTTGGGCAAAACAGCATAAAATATAGGGTGCAGCGCCCTTCCCTTTTTTTTTTTTTTTTTTTTTTTAATATAAATAATCGATACATTGCAATTTTGTTACACTTCTGTCGATACAGACTGATTGGCAAATAAATGGTATTCATCGCGCCAAAACCTCAGTCGCCAAATGGGATGGTGCCCAAATAGTTTTGGTGCCAAAACAGCCATGCCTAAAGGCCAGCATCCAAAAGGCTGCGCCAAAACGTACCAACCGCCCAAACCCCACCCCAACAAAAACCCGTTCACATCGTCGCCTATGACACCGACCCACCACATAAATATATCCTTCGAATCTCACTCCACATTATCTCACAACACGATGGCCCACATACACCACACAAATACTTCAACAAAATCTCCATCCACTCCACACTATCTCGCAACACCACAAGATCACCAATCACCACCCCTAAATCCCCCACCCAAAACCAAAAAATCTTGAAGAAAATAGTCAGAAATTAAAAGTGCAGGTTTGGTCATAACAGTAAATAGCACCATTCACCCCTCTGCCAGGCCTCATTAGAGGGTAGGGCCTGCTATAATGATATCAAATGCCCAAGAGGGACTTGGAGGATTGCGGAAAACAGTAAATGGAAAACAAAAATAATAATACAAAATAAAAACCTCAAGATATGGAAGGTATAGACAGAGAATGAAGACACAGATAGGGATGGCAGAAGAAGATGAACAGAATGAGAATGCTGGAAAATCAGATAGCACACCTCGAGCACCTCCTGTCCTCCCAAGCATGGCACAGGAATGTGCTCTACGCAGCGATCCCGAAAACTATTAGGTACAATCAGCTGGGCAAATGTACTCTCACAACTCCTGTTTGCAAATATCCAAGTACTATAAATTAGAACCACAAGCAAAGTACCATTTACTAGGGGTCTACTAGAAGGGAATGCTATATTTGCAGCTTACAGACACCCTTATTAAGGACCACGAAGATAGTGAAGTATGGATTCCTGGCTATAACCTACATAGGGCAGACAGAATACGTAGAATATGTGGAGGTGTAGTGGACAGCACGCTCACGTGTGATTCCGCTTGACCTGGGTTCAATCCCAGCCAAAACGGACATATTTATTGAATGTGGTTGTACGCCCTAGCGTGTTTAACATGCTCAAACATGCTCGTACCCAGACTGGGGACACCTCGACGAAGTATACAGACAAATAACACACATAACAAATCTACTCCAACAGCCTCTTCTCTCTCCAACGGGTCTCAACACTCTCAACACTCTTCCAAAAGTATTTGAAAAAAGTTGCAAAGGCCTATCCCTCAATACCTTCACCTGACTTTACCTGTACAGTCGGCCTAATAAGTGATGGGTCGGCACCAAGTATGTTTCGATCAATAATTATTGGTATCAGTGCTATCTAAGCTTTCATTCATCGTTTCGAGTGAGATATACAAACATGTTCCTACACTTACCCACCCTATTCAACATCTGACAGACATTAATACAGCCCATAGCGAGCCAAACGTAATGACAGCTGATACATGACTTACTAGCGCCACTGTACATCCATAGCTCACTGATATGTACTGAGTTTCTGAAAAACAACATTGAAGTGGTATAAATAATTGGGGCTAAATAGAATCCATTAATTTAACAAATATTGTCACATACTTATTTCACTACACTAAACAAGCACACCACTCTTCTTTCTGACACACTATATCTACCAATAAAAATTAATGATGCTAAATAATAGCCCAGTCTTAGCGTCCCCAGAGGGGGAAGGTGGGGGAGGGCGGACCATTAACCTCTGAACTGCGCATGTGGGTAATTAGAAACGTCTGCCTGTGCTGACGTATTTGAGCTGTTTCCATCACTAAAATATTCATTTTACCATAAATAGCATTAATACTTATCCATATGCGCCTATTATAGGTTGATTATAAAGGTATTAACCTGTTACAACAATAAAACGAGTGAAAACAGCGTTTGGATGGTCAAAATCGGCGATACAGTCCGCGAGTTACATAATGTATGGGTGAGGCAACCCCCTTTCCCGCCAATTTCCCCCAAGGCCACTGAGACACTGTCCATCGATACTCTCTCTCTCTCTCTTGCACTCGCTTGCTAACAGTGATGACAATGCCCTGCTTGCAACTCGCTAATGTTAGCACGGAAATATACCTCAGAATAATGGAATAACAGGGAAAATAGGTGATAACTGAAGAAGGGGAGGAAAGTGGGGAAGGAGGGGAGGTAGAGGAGTGATATTTTGCATGGCCCAGGGGCATTTTTTTTTTTTTTTTTCGATGTTTAACCCCTAACTATCGGTGCGCAACATAAGTCGAGTTAAATAAATCTGGACTATCTGGCGGCGCGCGACATAGGTCATGTGGCAATTTCAGCACGTAATGTTGCTGAGAGAGAGAGACAAGTGGTGGCAGGAGAGTAGCGAGCGTATGACTGCTCCAGACCACCGCGGCGAACCTACTGACACGAATCCCACCTCCTCCCTCCCTCTCTCACTCCCTACATACTGAATTGTATGGGGAAAGTACCGAATTACATGCTTTTTGCACTCGTGTTGCGCGGTTGTTGCAAGAAAACTAGCCGTCATAAAAGGATCGTTATGGTGTCATAGGAAAGCTCTGTTTATGCCCTTTCAGGGATAGATACTTGTTTTACGCTCTGGGTCTTATTTAGGCATGAAAATGATCACGTAAACAGCCCTATTTTGGCTAAAAACACCCCGCTGGGCGGTACATATAAATAGACCGCTAGCCCGCTAATAAGGTGTTAAAATTGATTTTTTTTTCTCTGACTCTTAAGAGTCTTCCCGCAGTCCGCCGGGGGAACTCTTATGAGTCTTCCTGCAGTTCCCGGGTTAATGCCCCCATATTCGACCGTCCTTCCCCAAACAACCACTTGACATACTCTGGACCACAGCTTGTCACTCTCACTATCAACTTTTGCAATATGTGTGGTCTTTCCACTAATTTTCCCGTTGTTCAAAACCACCTCTCCTCCTAAAAACCTGATCTTCTTTTCCTCACCTTGACTCAAGTCAAGTGTCTAGAGCAACTGCCAGCATCCCCTTCTCTATCACCTCATACTTTCTCTATTCTAATTTCCGACCCAAAGGTGGAATTTTTTATATGTGGATGAGGGAGACAAAAGGCAAAACTGCCTGTGATGAGTGCCACCCCCAGTGTTGAAAGAATGGCAGGGCCAAAATCAAGGAATGTTCGAGCCAAAATGCCTGGACACACAAAGTTTGAAGCAATCTAAGTCATAGGATGAGGAAAAATGGATCCAGGGAGAGAGTAGTAGTAGTAGTCGTTTCGTTGGCTGGCTGGCCGAATAGCCCCACCATGGAGAGAGTTCCAGAGCTCAACTATTGAATAGAACAAAGATTGGGAATATCGTTTCACTCTTGGGTTGGAGAGTTGCACTGAATAGAGGTGGAATTGTGTTGCAAGATGGTTGCTATGTATTCTATGTTGAGGAGATGGTATACTCTGAGAAAGATCGGACAAACACTAATTATTGTAATAGCGGTAGAATAGCGAGAGAGATGCAACTTTGCGGCGAAGAGAGAGAGATTGCAGAGAATCAGTGAGTGGATGTGAGTTAATAAGACAAAAGGTTTCCTTTCTACTCCCCACACCTGCGAACAATACTCAATACACAGACGCACTGTGCCCCTGTACAGAGCAAGAAGCTGTGCAGGGGTAAAGAACCCCCTATGGCGGTTGAGCACACCCAGCTTCTGGGAAGCTGTTTTAGCAAGAGTGGTAATAATGTCTTTCCAGGACAGATCAGAAGAAGAAGGGTTGATTTTTTTATTGTTGAAGTGTAGGGGATAGTCCTGTGGGAGTTCTTGACGGGTAGATAGATGGAGAAATTGAGTTTTGCAAGCATTGCAAGCAACAAGGTTTTATCTGCCCCAATTGGAAATGGTTGATAGATCAGAAGATAGGCATGCCATGTCCCTGTTATGTGAGGTTTGGAGTGATTGCATGCTGGGGAGTTCTGAAAAACTATTTGAATAGTGTAAGGTAGAGTCATCAGCATATGAATGGATAGGACTGGAGGTACAGTTGAGAAGATCATTAATGAATATTAGAAAGTGAACAGGAAATAGGACAGAACCCTGAGGAACACCACAGTTGATTGGATAGGGAAGTGAATGATTGCCATGCTCAACCTCAGCTATGGAACGGCCTGAAAAGAAATTAGAGATAAAGGCACAGATGGAGGGATGGAAACCGAAGGAGGGTAGCTTAGAAAGTAAATATTTGTGCCAGACTCTTTCGTAGGTCTTCAATATTCAATATGTCTAGTAGTGCAATAGAAAAGATTTTATCAAAGTCCCGAAAAGAGGATGACCAAGAGTTAGTAAGAAATTAAAGAAGATCACCAGGAGAGCAGCCACTAAGGAAGCCATACTGGGGATCTGAGAGTAGATTATGAAAAGAAAATGCTCAAGAAATGTTGAAGTAAGTGAGATGACGGGGCTGGAAGAAGATAAGCCAACATCAATAAAGAACCCGTTCCCACAACCAGAAGAGCCCCGAATATTACCTTGCAAAATAGCGTCTATAACCAGCAGAAGAAGAAGCAAGAAAAAGACCAAGCATCACCACAGGAACCAGGTTTAAATTACGATGAGGCATACTTTATGGAATTACGCCACAAACCTCCTCCCTTTCCGTTTCTCTACCCAGACGAAAATACCAACCATGGCCACTACGAAGTGAGGCAACAACTACAATAAGAAGATTCCAACCAACAACCAAACTATTGCATAGAAACGCATAGATAGTAAGAAGCTATAACGGTTATTGCAAGAAAACTATCCATCATACAAGGATCGTTATGGTGTCATTCGAAAGCTCTGTTTATGCCCTTTCAGGGATAGGTACTTGTTTTACGTTCTGGGTCTTATTTAGGCATGAAAATGATCACGTAAACAGCCCTATTTTGGCTAAAAACACCCCGCTGTGCGGTACACATAAATAAACCGCATAGGCCGCTCGTAAGGTGATAAAAATGTAAAACTATTTATCCTGTCTTATCCAAGCTGTATACGACTTACTTCTAAAATTAAATAAATAAAGGATACCATTCCCCATATAAACATGTATGTACTATATTCTAAGACTTTAAATAACCGAGCAATAATTAAAAAACTATAATTCTCATGCCTCTCATATTCCGAAACACATCAGCCATGCTCATAGCTGTAATGTGCAATATTACCTGATCAAAAATAGGATATTGTTAGGCAAAGTTGATTCACTGTCTAGCACAGGTTTTCTGTGTTGGAGTATATGTGACCAAGTCAACTCGGAGAATATTTCCGTAGGGGCTAGCCAAAATCCCCTTGAAAAGTATCCTATAAGCTGCGAGGAGTGCTGGAGGACATAGAGAGTGTGTTGTGCTAGAAGTGCCCTTTCTAGCTATACCGTGTGAAGGTATCGTCTATCCCTGGTGCAAACAGGCAGACCGACACCGCACTATAGTCGCCACGTATGACCAGATCTCTCATGGCTGCTTTCTCCTATACTTCAACCCAAATTAAGTGCTTTTGTGATTCTTATGTGTTTGGTGATTATTGAGAAGGTTATATAGGATATGTTATGTGTTCAATTTAACGTAAACCTCCAAGATTAATTATTCTCGTCTTCTAGCAATCGTTGCTCATATCAAGAGAACATACAAACTCTGTCCTGGGATTGATGTATCTATATACTTTGTAATATATATTCCTATATTACAGTTAAGGTTTATAGATTATATTCGTTCGAAAATACTACCCGCACACTACACGTAAGTACCTGTGAACACCCTAACAGATCTTACTCTATGTTTATATTATTAGCAGGGTACGTAATCTTGCGTAAGTGTTCACAGAGAGAGTTAAATATTTTGTCTCTTATTTAAACTTATTGTATTCATGCTTCCTGACTTCAAACTCAGACTAAGCGTTATTTGAGTTAATTAATAACTTCTATTTATACCACATCGCGTTAATATTTCAACGACGAGACCTCAGCCTTTCACACAGGCTAAAATAAATTATCCTCAGTTCCATGAACTAATATCTACATATGTACTTATATGAGTTGATAGAGATTAATATACTCTAAATATCGATCCAACTTCCCAATTATTTATACCTCATCTGATATCCTAAAATCCATATCTTGCCCTCACTGAATACGTATGACCTCAGTATTATTGACCTACCTTGATCTATGCTATACCTCGCATTCGTTTTCTAAACTCAGGATATCAGTTATTGTTTGAGACTAACTGCTCTGTGTGCATTTATGCTTTTGATGTATATTCATCATCTTATATTAACTTGATCTTATTGTTGATGAAGAATAACCTTTATTATTATTTATGTATGATCTAGGAATAGTGTTATTTATTCCATATGCATTCTTGAACTTATTTCTATATAAGTAAGATTCAGACAAACTTTATATGTGCTGTGTACCCTAGCTAAGTAAATGAAATAAAACTTGTGAACCGCAATTGTGTATTCTGTGACTTTGGTGGAGATTGATTTGATTTAGATTCATATGATTGAAGTCAGTTATGCTCCAGTTGAGTGTTGTAGTTCTAAAGCTTTCCTAAGGTGGAAATAGTGAACTAACTTAAAACGAGCAGAATTATAGCATGACATAACACTGGAGGAAGCGGTGTCTCAACACGGCATAGCGACTTTTATTTTTTATTTGATCAATCTACCCCAATACACGAGTAATCATGGCCGGCAAATTGCTTGATGTTATTTCATTCAAGCCAGGACATGATATCGCTACATATCTTGAAGTTGTGAAACCTGTCCTTAATGTTGTATTCAGGGACGATGAAAATGCTAAAATCCACACTGTAGTAATGAAGTTGGGCAGGCATATGTCCCTCGTGTCGGGTTATGTGCGTGATTCTCAACAGTTGACCTGGGCTCAGTTCGATAGTTACACCAAAACAGCCATTAACCCAACTCTAGGAAAAACTATAGCAGACCGATAGTTCCATCAAATCAAGTTTCAGGAAATTTAGACCACACTCTCCGCCAGTTTAATCAACTGGTAGTGACAACATTTCCTACTGATACTGCTGCTAAAATAAAAGAGTTTGTGTTTAGTGCATTGTTGGGGATACTTCCCACACCTGTGAGATATAATTTTGTCATAACAGAACCCACGGGTTATGACGAGGACATGCCAGTAATTCGGCGTATCTTAGCCTTGACGCAAACTCAAGAGAAGGATAAAATCGCCGTAGTTAGCCGAGCTACTACTCAACCTCAAGCTCCTATCAATTCCACCCCAAATACTGCTTCCATCCGTTCACAGGACAAAATGGAAGAATGGGCCAGAGTTCGACCCTCAGACTGTAAGCCATGCAATTCCAGGTGTCCTTTGTCTCTCTAAAAAAGTCATTCAGGGAACTAGTTAAACGTCGACCCAACCTTCCTCAGTTCTGGGGCCAAATTCCGTGGGTTAAGCCCCAGCGCGTGGCCACAATAAATGAGGATGGGACTGCAGGAATAGAGGGAAATGAGGAGGACCAATACTCCGAAGAAATGGAGGCAGTGGAGGAAATAGCAAAACTTCAAGAAAACCAGGATTTTAAATCCGCCCCCCTCCGCAGACCGTCAAATTGGCGTGGGCTCATGATGGGACAAGCACAGACAAACCTCCCATTTACAATAAACTAACAATAAATAGGGTAAAAACTCGACTTCTTGTTGAAACTGGAGCTTCACGTTCCTGTCTTTTCTCTTCCTTTTTCAAACAAAACCAAGCCTCTTTTGGTCCCCTCCAACCCTCCACCATAATTCTCGTAGAAGCAAATGATGGCATCATTCCAAACTGTGGTGAAACTGCATCACTTTATGTTTGCACCCCCATTCATGATCACGGCGAACACCATTCCTTTATGACATTCCCCTCCCAAGAAATCAAGTACGATAGATATTTGGGTTTTGACCTACTCACTTCCCATCACGCCACAATTGATTGTAAGCAAAGAGCTCTGACATTCACTCCTCCAACTAAAAAACAAAAAAAAACAAAATTAGTCTAACATAAACACAGCCATCAAATCCGAGATTAACATCGAACCTAACGTAGCCAAGCTTAGCACCATCCAGGCCATAGGAAATATCACAACTGCTCAAGCTGTCACATCCAAATCCATTACGCTACCCCCTCACCACGAACAGTGAATCCCTATTCTACCCATGTTACCTGGTGACGTCATCATCACCCCGAACCTTCAAAGCCTGTTCGACTGAAATTGCCTGACTGCTCCAGCCATTGGCCCCCATAAACTTAGTTGCATTAAAGTCGCAAATATCTTTGACCAACCCCTTACCTTACCCAAAGAATTAGCTATTGGAGAGCTAGAGAACCACGACGAAGAACCAACTTTAGCTAATGATCAAGAAACCCCCTTCCCTTTTCAATATCCTGACATACCTTCTCACTTGACTCCTCAACAGCAACTTGACTTATGCGACTTGATGACTTCATTCCAAGACACCTTCGTCACATCCAGCCTAGACGTCGGGAAAACTAACGTACTCCACCACCAAATCCATACGATAGGGCAACCCATTAGACAACCTATCCGCAGGAAAACCCTATTCAAAGACAGGAGGAAGACTCTCATGTAAAATAAATGTTAGACACTGGCGTTACTAAAGATAACACCAGCCGTTGGTCCTCCCCCGTAGTCCTAGTTATAAAAAAAGATGGCTTCACTAGGTTTTGCATATATTATAGACAACTCAATGACGTAACCATCAAAGACACCACCCCCCTTCCCCGCATTGATGATTCTTTAGACTTCTTGCTAGGGGCGAAAGGGTTTACCACCCTAGACCTTCAGGCCGGATGTTGGCAAGTACCAATACTTCCGGAACACCAATAGTAAACAGCTATTGCCACCAGTCAAGAAGCCTTTCGGCCTCTGTAACGGTCCTGCAACTTTTTCTAGGCTCATGGAATCCGTATTGCAAGGATTAACCTGGGAGACATGCTTAGCATACCTAGATGACATCATTGTGTTTGGGAAAACTTGGGCAGAACACATCCAATGTCTTCATCAAGTGTTTCAACGAATACAGAAAGCTAACTTAAAATCAAAACCTCCAAATGCACGCTAGCCCAGAAAGAAGTAAAATTTTTAGGTCATGTAGTGTCAGAACGAATCGCCCCCGATCCAGAGAAACTCAAAGCAATGAGTTCAATCCTCCCCCCCCCCCACTAATGTGAAAGGAGTCCGAGCATTTTTAGGATTAGCCTCATACTAACGTAGATTCGTCAAGAACTTTGCCACTATTGCCAAACCCTTACATGATTTAACCCGGAAAGAAGAACCCTTCTTGTGGACTGACCAACGCATTCAAGCTTTTCAATCCCTCAAAGTTCTCTTAATTGCCTCCCCAGTTGTGTCATTTCCGGATTACAACAAACCTTTCCATTTGTACACTGATGTATCCCAATTTGGTATCTGAGCAGTTCTTGGTCAAAGACGAAACGGACGCGAACATATCATTGCATGCGCCAGCCGTACCCTCAACCCTGCTGAAATCAATTATCCCGTCACAAAGAGAGAATGTCTAGGAATCATTTTGGCCCTCCAGTATTTTAAAGCCTACATAAAAAAAAAGTCACAATCATTACTGACCACCACGCCCTTCAGTGGCTCCGTAAATCAGACACTAAGAACGCATTAACCGTCAGATGACGCGAATCCCTCGAAGAATTCAATTTCGAAATAGCTTATCGGCCTGGTAAATTGCACACGAACGCCGACGATCTTTCTAGAATCCCCGTCAACCTAACCATCCATGACCCCCTGCCCCCCTCAGATCACGAAATTAGCCCTATCCTAGCCATTCACCACCAAAATTCCAATGATGAAGATCAACAGCACCTCTTGCAAAAGTTCCAAAAACAACAAAAACCTGATTGGATAAAGCGACATCTTTTCTCACAGCTACACAGATAAGGAGACAACCTATACAACCCTTGGATGGGAAAATTGTCCTTAGCCCCCAGACCGCCCTCCCTACCATGTAATCCTTACACTCCCATAATGGCATTCATTTAGCCCAACGTAAATTAACTTCAACCTTTCAACAAGTCTACTGGACTCCTTCCCCTACATCACAGCGAAAAAAGTAACGGAAGCATGTAGAGCATGTGCCCTAGGTAAAGACCGCACTCCCACCCCCGGGCCTTCAGGCAAACTTGTTGCCTCCAAACCTTGGCAATTACTTGCCATAGACGTAATGGGCCCCCGCGAAGGTGTATAAGGATTCAAATATATCATCACATTCGTAGCCACCTACTTTAAATATGTAATTGCTTGCCCAGCCAAAGACCACACTGCTTTCTCCGTCGCCGAAGCTATGATCCAACACGTTTTTCCCTATTTCGGCCTTCACAAAGCCATTCACTCAGACAACGCCCCCGAATTCACAGGCCACATCTGGACTCAAATATCTCTGATGTGTGGGTTCAAAATCAGTCATTCCTCACCATACTGGCCCCATGGCAACTCTATCTGCGAAAGGAGCCACTGTACCATTGCCAATCAGATCAGAACTCGATTACAGCAGATGAACACCACTGATTGGCCTAGTCAAATAAAAGTATTGCAGTGGGGAATAAATACTTGCCCCCGCCAAGACGGGATCTCCCCCCACGAACGTGTTTTTGGCATGCCCCCTCTCCTTCTTCCCTTACGTCACCTGTCTGGCCCATACAAGCCCTCCTCAAACTTCGACCAGGCTCTGGTACACTTAAAAAAAAACGCCTACGACAATTACAGTACCTGCAAGACCACCAGCCTGACGAAACCCCAAAAGTCAGTCCTCACCACATTGGCGATCTAGTTATGGTAGCTGTCCTTCCAGTACCCTCTAAACTCAAGCCTAGATATAAAGGACCCTTTGAAATCCTCACCGTTCCAAACTGTTACCAGGTCACCATCAATAACCACGGAGAATCACGCATATACCGTAATCGATATGTACGCCGGTTCCAACCTATTGATGAAAATATAACCATGCTTGCTGACCCTGATGATAATAACACATGCCTTGCTACTGATAACCAAAACCTAAGGTCAACAGAATCATTACCTTCCCAAATTCCCCTCATCACACCTCTTCCCATTCGATCAAAAACAACTCTTCCAATTATTGATAAATTACCTCACATTTCTCCCCCTCCTTCCACCCCAATTATTCACCATCTAAATCACTCACCCCCCCCTCACCCCCCCCCAGCGCACCATCTCCGCCCCCCCCCCCCCCCCCCACCCTTGCCACGCAACCACACCCAAAGCCACTTCGCACCCCCACCCCCTCTTGTTCTCCCGACTCCTTCGAAGTTGATGTTGTTATGTCTTCTCTCTCACCTACTACTCGACCCACTTCACCATCTTTCTCTCGTATTCCCTCTTCCAAATCAGACACTTATGCCCCTTTCCCACTGATGCGATTTCATACGATTTTCGTCGCCGAGGACATAGTTTTGTCAATTCGCAACGAATTTGTGCGACGTCAACGATTTTGACCGTTAAAATCCGTTGACAAGTTTACACTCGGCGACGATGTCGCCGATGGATACGACTTAATTGGCGACATTATGCGACGCCATCGGCAAATTGAGCGATGGTTCGCCGATGACCTCGGTGAGAACTGTCACATTTGAATAAAATATTGCGAAATAATGCGAAGGATGAACAAATCCTCGACATATGTTCTGCGACGTCTTCGGCGAATTAAGCGATGGTTCGGCGGATACCTCGGCGAGATTATCCGAAAACTTTTTGCATATATTTCATGGCACAAACAAAAGAACATAAGAAAACGGGAGTCTGCAGAAAGCTGATCGGCCCACACAAGGCAGATCCCTGTCACACCCAACCCCTATTACAAGGCCTAATTATGGACCCAACTCACTAATGCCTTGAGGACTGACCTCACAAAAACGGTCAGAGATCAACACAAGATTACGGGGGTCTGCAGAGCGCCGATTGGCCCACACCAAGCAGATCCCCCTTCATACCCAACCCATCTCGTCGAAAATTTTGTACATTTTTCGATAGAAAAATATTCTGGCCGAAGGCCGGTTCCTCAAAAAGTACAGGCTCGCTATCGCTAGCCAGGAAAAACTCGACGCCTAAATGACACGAAAGGTCTTAATATTGACAACGAAATAGGGTGAAATGTCTTAAAATCGCCAAACTAATGGGCCGAACGTCATAAAATATGAAAACTAGTGGGGTTAACCATGAGGAAGAAAGGGGACCAGAAAAACGACCCATCTCCCCTTAATTCGGAGATTGGCAATGTCCTTGCCGTAAGTTTACGAATTACGACTTAATTGAGCCCACCTCGCTTTTTTTTTTTTCTCTTTCTCTCCCTCTCTCTTTGCCTTTTATCCTTTCGGCCCCATGCAGCCTACTGTTTTAAGACGTTTACCCCCATCCAGGTTTCAATATTTTTCTGGTGAGCGGTAGCGAGCCAACATATATATATTTTTGTTTTGAGAGCAAGCTAAATTTGTTCATTTTTCGATAGAAACATTTCTCCGGCGAAGCCGTATTTCTCCATACAATGCTGGCTCGCTATCGCTCGCCAGGAAGATATCGATACTTGGATGGGAATTAACGTCTTATATCAGTTGGCTGAATGGGGCCAAATGGATACAGGCCAGAGAAAGAGAGAAAAGGAGAGAAAGAGAACAAAAAACAGGTGAACCCCCTTACGAGAGGTGCATAGAAAAAAGGGTTGACAGGTTCACTATAGGCCTAATCCTTTTTTTTACCCACCTCGCTGAAGATGCTCTTTGGCCTCGGCGAGGTGTTTTCCGAGCATTCATCTACGTCGCACAGCCCTTCGCACGCCTCTGCGAAGTATACCCGTGGCGGGTATACTCTCGGCGACGCTTTTTTTTCGTGCGACACCCTCGTTGATGTCTCGCCGAGGATCTCCGAGGGCCTCGCCGATCCCTCGGCAATATTCGACGATGTTTTCGAGGGTTCGGACCCCTCGCAAGTCCTTGTCCCAAATTTTGAACAATCCGAACATTTGCGATGACCCGCGAGGGCCCTTTCGAGGCCTTGCGAGCCAAACGATTATCATGCGAGGGTTCAAGATTTTGTTGCGACATTTCATGAATGTGCCCATTTCTTGGTGTCGGCGATGAAAATTGTATGAAATCGCATCAGTGGGAAAGGGGCATTACTCTCCTAAGGCCAAATTGTCCTCACGAATACCAAAACCAGTCACAAAACCACCCCCACCTTCCACTTCCACCCATAAATCACTTCCACCCATAAATCAAGATAACTCCACCCATAAATCACTTCCACCCATAAATAAAGATAACTTCTCTCCCCAGACTTCCACCTCTACCACCCACTCAAACACATCACCTTCACCCACTTCAAACAAAATTATCACCCATGTTAACACACCAGACCCCCCCTACATCCCCACTTCAACCTCTCAGCAAACCAAGTTGAACCGTTCCATTGCTTTAAACCCTCATATTTGTCCAGCCTCAATGCAGACGATCTGGCAGACTTGTGACCCAGACTACATGGTGGACACCTGAAACCTTCACCCCAAAACGGAGGAAGCCAACCTCTACCACCAGTCAACATGCATTCTCCACACCCACACCCCCTCCAGCCACACCTGTCACCACCTCCACCGCCAAACACGCCCTCACACCTACCCACGACCGGATCTCACCTTGTCAACCCACCTAGTCAGCCTCGTGACCCCACACCCTCTAAGCCCCTCCCACCTCTACAGGAGGGTACAGAGAGCAACGACTCCTCCTCCACCGTCAGTCCAAGCATTGACCCCAAACCGACAACATCCTCTGGTCCCACAACCACCACCACCACCATGAAGATAAATAAGCTGTCCATTACACATAACCATCAAGAGACAACTATCAAGACCACATCCCAGTTGGTATATCTGGCTCGCAACTCGCCCATTCCTCTCCATCTAACCATCTCCTACGACCACGCTGCCCCTCACAACGTAGCAGCCCCTGTCTGGTGCCGCTTTCTCAAGGACCTCACACCATATGCCTGTACAAATACACACCGGGCATACGTTATTCAAGCTCGAGGCCAAGATTTTTTTATGGACGACGATGGTGAGATGACGAGGCTGGAAGAAGATAAGCCAACAGCAATAAAGAACCCGTTCCCGCAACCAGAAGAGCCCCAAATATTACCTTGCAAAATTGCGGCCATAACCAGCAGAAGAAGAAGCAAGAAGAAGTCTACCCTCCTAACTAAAAATCACCTACACCAGTTGTCGAGACTCATAAGTAACTTGACAGTTTAGGTTAAGTAAACATACTGGAAGCTCAAATTAGGCGCCAGTATTAGGCTAAGTTGTATTTCTTTTTAAAAGATATGTACTATTTTGTATTAAGTTTCTATGGGTTTATTATCCATAATTATATCGCGTTATCATTACAATTAATCCGGTATATCTTGTAGATAGTTAAATGACGCCTTGGTGGGTATTAACTGTCCATGAGTCAATTTCGGGACTGACGGGCTGACTGCCGGGAACCTCAGACTTGCTTTACGACCTCGTGAACACCTCCTTCTACCCGCTGGACTTGTTGGTTGGTGCCGATTATTATTATGACTTAGTGCGGCCAGGGTACAAAAAAGGGATGCTAGACATCTCATGACCATGCCATATCACCACACAAACAAGACGAGTCACTTCATGACCATGCCATCTCATGACCAGACCTTTTCTTCACCAGTCGGTTTCATCACCATACCAGTTCATTACCAAGGCATCTCAATACCACACGTTGCCACATCTACTGTCTTGTACAGTGATCACGGGTACCCCCCCCCCCCTCTCTCTCTCTCGAGTGCGTTCTATCTGACAAATTAAATCATCAATTAGAAAAAAAAAAAAAGGTTGCGGGACTTGTTATGATGCAAGAAAAACACGCGAATAGTGCGACATTCTATCACTATAATAACTAATAACGTTACACGGCGAACTAGCTTCATATACGGAAACTTAAGAAGTGCTTGGAAGGACTCCTTGTGCACACGACTTAGGTTAGGATATTGTTATATGTGGAAACTTGATGTTCCTAAAGGAGAACACGAAATATGTTGTCAATTATGTAAAGAACCAAGAAGTCATACCTTAAATCATTATATACTGCACTGCCAACACCTAGCGAAATATAGAAACAATGTCATAGATAAGGTCGATGAACAAATTATATGGATGTTCAATCATAATATGATTACTCAAATAATAGCCAAATGCAAAAATATACAATACATCGTTAGGTAAATATACATAAAACAAAGTTTAGGATTTAGTGTTATGATTATTATGTAATTGATAGCTTCATGATATCATTAGTGGTGTTATTATAATAATAAATGTGTATGTATATACTGTATATTGTTATATTTGTGTGTTGTTGTATGAATGAATGTGTGTATATGTATGTATGTAGGTATATGTACATGCATGTGTATGTGTGTGTGTGCATATGTATATGTATGTATATTTTTTTTTTTTTTTTTTTTTAAAGAGACAATGAACGGAGGAAGGAAAAACACAGATAAAACAAAAAGGTCCATGTGCCTAAAGGCATCCTCCATTCATAAAATGTTTGTAACAACTGGATTTAAACATTTGTTGATTGTAAGTTTGTGGAAAGCAATTCGAGGGAAGTGAATTCCAAAGAGTAGTAGCTCTGGGGATAAATGAATTCTGATAAGCAGAAGTTCTGCATTGTGGAGGAGAAAGTGTAAATTCATGGGCGCTCTCAGCTGCCCTAGTTCTACGGGGAAAGATGTGGAGAGGCGGCACAATTGAAGCAAGTTCCTCGGAACAATTGCTGTGAAAATATCTGTAGAATAATGCAAGGGATGCAACGTTTCTTCGTATGGCTAATGTAGGAAGGTCCTGTGTGATTGCAGGGTTATTGATTAATCTAATAGCTTTATTTTGAATTTTGTCCAACTGCCTCAATGCAACCACTCCACTTCCACCCCACAGAGGTGAACAGTAATCCATCTGAGAGCGCACATGACTTTTATATATTACGGCCAACTGCTCGTCAGTGAAGAATTCTCGAACTCTGTACAGGAGTCCCAGTTTTTTAGAGGCATTCTTAGCAATGCTTCTAACATAATGTGTCCAGCTCAAGTTAGTAGTTAATGTTACACCGAGAATGTCAATACTAGAGGAAGTGGGAATATTTACATCATTAAAAAATATATGGGAGTCAGTGAGATTCTGTCGGTTAGAAAATTGAATGTACTTGGTTTTCTGTGCATTAAAGGAAACTAGATTCTCTTGTCCCCATTCATTAATTCTAGAAAGGTCCTGGTTCAGAGAAATTGCAGTGTTTATTTTTGAATTAATAAGATCGGGTTGGGTGAAAGAATTGGTAAATGTGAAGGAACTGTGGAGTGTTGAGTCATCTGCGTAGGAATGTATTGGATTATGAGTGGTAGATATGAGATCATTGATATGAATGAGGAACAGAGTTGGGGCCAAAACTGATCCCTGGGGAACACCAGCATTTATTGAGTGAAATTGAGAATAAAGGCCATCTACCATTACACATATTTTTCTGTTATGAAGATAAGAAGAAATTAGTGGAACTAATGATGCAAGGCCGTAGTGTGACATCTTCGACAATAAGGATTGATGCCAGACTCTATCAAATGCCTTTGATATATCCAGTGCTATTGTATGTGTTTCACCATGTTGGTCTGTAGCTTGGTTGATTTGATGCGTAAGAAGGCAAAGAATGTCTGCAGTTGATCGACATCGTCTAAAACCATATTGCCTATCACTGATTAATTTATTATTCTCCAGATGCTTAATTATGTGATTATTTAATATAATTTCAAAAACTTGGCCAAGAGTGGAAGTTATAGCTATTGGTCTGTAGTTTGATGGATCTGAAGAGGCACCTTTTTTAGGAACTGGATGGATGTTTGCTTCTTTCCAGGGTACTGGGAAGCATGAGGTATGAGTACACAGACGGAAAAATTTTGCCAATACAGGAGCGAGCACCAAGGAGCAATTCTTAAGTACTATTGGAGGAATTTCATCTGGACCAGGAGCCTTATCTACTGAGAGATTCTGCAAAATAGTTTTGACATGTCTGGTGTGGATCTTAAGTGAGGGAATTTCAGGTGAATTAAAATTAAGTACAGGGACATCTTGATTTATTTCATCTAAGGTTGAGTTGGTGGAGAAAATATCTGCAAGAAGGTTAGCTTTACCTCGTGGGTCACTTACAAGATTGCCAGTCGGAGATTTTAATGGTGGAATGGATGAAGCAGTAGTGAAGTTGGATTTGAATGAGTTAAGAGTAGACCAAAATATTTTGTTATCATTTGGATTATTTAGAAGTTTATTTGCCTGCTTATGGAGAAAGTTTGATTTAGTTAGGTTTAATACAGTTTTGGCATGATTTCTGATGTTTCTAAAGAAATTAAAGGCTTCATGTGTTTTTGATCTTGTGTATGCATTGTAGGCTATTGCTTTTTGTTCAGTTACTCTAGCACAATTATGGTCAAACCATTTAGGTGAATTAGATCTTTTACTGTACTTTTGATGAGGAATAAAAGTTTCCATTCCAATTTTTACAAAATCTTGTATGTGGCTCAAGGTGGAGTGTGCATCATTGTGTATATATGTGTATATATGTATATATATGTATGTATATACTGTATATGTATATATGTGTGTATGGGTGTATGTATGTGTGTGGGAAACAAAATATATATGATCCATATATAATAAACCCTGCTAGCACAGACACAACTCTGGCTTTATATTCCTGCGCCGCCAATGACACAGAAATTAGAGTAGTAGCAGTGACGAGAGGATCTTTTTGGAAATTGGGGATTAAACTGGAGTGGGAGGGTCATTCTCTGACATTAAGGGAAGTAGCAGGATTATAACAAACCCACGCTAAGCCTAAGGCTTGTATAGTGATCACGGGTACCCCCCCCCCCCCCCTCTCTCTCTCTCTCTCTCTCTCTCTCTCATCTATGCAGTAAAGATAGGGATAACCAATTGCTCTCTACCCACTACAGGATAAGTTTTCGTTTATTTTGACACACACATACTTGTAGGCCTACACGTATTATATATACACTATATATATATATATATATATATTGCGGTACGGTAATGTGTGTTTTATATTTCAAATATATTTAGACGGCTTTGTACTGCTTAGGAAGGGTCATGTTAGCTAAGGTTCATTGAGATGGTTTGTAGCACTATAACTGATAGACGTCCTTCCTAATTTGAATAAGATCGTATAATAGTTAGTAAAACAAAATAATGCCACCGAACTATTTCATTCGGTGCCGTATATTAAATCATTTAAGATATGATAGAGGTTTACGGTCTATTCGCCCACAATTCTTCACTTCCGGGCGTTCACAGGGTGCTCGGTCATGGTAATTATGTTCCCACTAACCCTGGTTGGTTACTGACTCTCTTGAGAAAGTGGATAAAGTAATAGTCTTTGTTGGCTGTTACAGCTCTATTGAATATCTAAGGAGACAAATTTCGCTTACTAATATACCTGATTATTATTATTATTATTATTATTATTATTATTATTATTACAAGGTCTTTTTATGTTCTAAATTATTTTGTTTTAACTCTTACCAAATTGCTTTAATTTTGCCCGAAGGATAAACGAACATTGAACAAAATTGATGCTATTATATTATAATATATGTGTACGTCTATATAAAAGAAGGAATAGGGAGACATGTGCGGGAAGTCAGTGAAAGTTGGCCGCCTGGAGTTCATTATGAGGGTGATCTGACGGATTTGGGCGAATCGACGCTCTGCAGACCCCAACTTGTTTTCTTATGTTGACCTCTGATCGTGTTGGTGAGGTCAGTCCTCATGGTGTTAGTGAGTTGGGCCTATAATTAGGCCTTACAATTAGTGTTGGGTGTGAGAGGGATCTGCCTTGTGTGGACCAATCGGCTTTCTGCAGAATCCAATTTGATATGTTCTTATGTACTTTGACACATACACCTATTATATATACAGTATATATATATATATATATATATATATATATCAGAGTTGGTCGAATAACTCAACTAGATAAGTTAAGTTAATTTGGGTGTCTTGTCAACTAAGTTAGGTTAACTCGAATTTGAGAAATTAACTAGTTAAGTTAATTTAAGAAATTAATCGATTGAGTTAATCAATTAACATTGATCTATATTTCAATTGTTATACTCTCTAAGCTGGAATTTCTGCTTCTTTCATAGTCATTTGCTCCTATTATTTAACTTGTGATCATCAACATCCATTTTAAATCAAATAAATATATAGGATATACAGTATACAGCAGATAAACTATCACATAATATTCATCTTTTATATATACTACAGATCTATGTTATTTGGAAGACAAACACAATATATCATAAAGGCGCATTGTGTACTCGAACTTCTCACTCTTATTGCTTGTTAACTGGTCAGAAAAATAACCAAGACGGACCATGATAATTTGAAAATGTACATGGATGTAAAGATTAATGAGTATTTAAATGCAAAAAGAGCATAACAAATATTTGCCTATATCTTTTCAGAAACGAAATTCATCTAATTTGAAACCAATTGTTCTAGTTCTTTCGGTATCACTGAGCATTAGTATATCTTTCATGTCCCCTGTATTAATCCCACTAACCCATTTGAACACCTCTAACTCTGCGTTTCTCTAACGAATGTAAGCCTACTTTCTTCAACCTTTCTTCCTATGGAAGATTTCTAATATTATGGATAATTTTTGTCATTCTACGTTGTACTCTCTCCAAGGAATCTAAAGACACCAACATTGAACAGCATAATCCAAATGGGGTCTCACTAATGACAAGTAAAGTTTTAAGATAACATCAGAAGTTCTGTTACTCAAACTCCTAGAGATGAACCCGAAAATCCTGTTTGCCTTGTTACTAACGCTAGCCTAATGCACTATTTTCTAAGATTCAAATCATTGCTAACACACCCAGATCTTCCTCACAGTCTGAGTTTTCTAATTCCATATAAATAAACTTTCCACATATAATATAGGTAGCGCCAACGAACTTAACAATAATCTTGACCCCATAACTTCTTATAACTCAGAATATATGAAAGAACATAAGAACATAAGAACATAAGAACATAAGAACATAAGAACATAAGAACATAAGAAAATGGGAGTCTGCAGAAAGCCGATCGTCCCATACAAGGGAGATCCCTGTCACACCCAACCCCAATTACTAGGCCCCATTATAGGCCCAACTCACTAATACCTTGAGTACTGACCCCACCAAAACGGTCAGAGATTAACACAAGATTACGGGGTCTGCTGAGCGCCAATTGGCCCACACCTGGTAGATTCCCCTCACACCCAACCCATCTCGTCCATATGCCTGTCTAACATTATCTTAAAGCTCCCTATCGTTCTTTATCCCACTATATCACTCGGTAGCCTATTCCACCCATCTACAACTCTGTTACCAAACCAATATTTGTATATATCTTTTCTGAAACTAAATTAATCTAATTTGAAACCATTTGTCCGAGTTCTTTCGCTATCATTGAGCTTCAGTACATTGTTCATGTCTCCTTTATTTATCCCACTAACCCACTTGAACACTTCTATCATATCCCCTCTAACTCTGCGTCTTTCTAACGAATGTAAGCCTAATTTGTTCAACCTTTCTTTTTCATATGGTAGATTTCTAATATTATGAATAATTTTTGTCATTCTCCGCTGTACTCTCTCCAACGAATCTATGTCCATTATGTAATAGGGACACCAAAATTGGACAGCATAATCCATATGAGGTCTCACTAATGACAAGTAAAGTTTCAAGATAATATCGGCAGTTCTGTTACTCACACTCCTTGAGATGAACCCTAGAATCCTGTTTGCCTTGTTACGAACGCTTATACACTGTTTTCTAGGTTTCAAATCGTTGCTAACAAACACACCCAAATCTTTCTCGCAGTCTGAGTTTTCTAATTCAGCATTAGCTAGTTTATATTTTGCATTAGTATTCGTCTTCCCTATCTTTAATACCTTGCATTTGTCAATGTTAAAATTCATCTGCCAATTTACTGACCATTCGTGTAAGGTATCTAGATCCCTTTGGAGGCACTCTATGTCGCTATCTGAATCTGTTGGTCTCCCTATTTTAGTATCGTCTGCGAATTTACTTATCCTACTAGTTATACTTAAATCAAGGTCATTTATGTATGTAATAAATAACAGAGGACCCAACACAGATCCCTGGGGGACACCACTCTTGACTGATCCCCACTCTGACTTAGTACCATTTATGCTGACTCTCTGCTTCCTACCAATTAGCCATGACCTAATCCATCCCAACAACGACCCACCTATTCCATGCGCCTCAACTGTTCTCATCAATCTCTCATGAGGGACTCTGTCGAAAGCTTTACTGAAATAAGAACATAAGAACAAAAGAAAATGGGAGTCTGCAAAAAGCCGATCGGCCCACACAAGGCAGATCTCTGTCACACCCAACACCAATTACAAGGCCCAATTATAGGCCCAACTCACTAATACCTTGAGCACTGACCCCACCAAAACGGTCAGGGATTAACACAAGATTACGGGGATCTGCTGAGTGCCGATTTGCCAACAATCGCACATCCCCCTCACACCCAACCCATCTCGTCCATATGCCTATCTAATTTTATCTTAAAGCTCCTTATCGTTCTTGATCCCACTATATCACTTGGTAGTCTATTCCACCCATCTACAACTCTGTTACCAAACCAATATTTGCCTATATCTTTTCTGAAACGAAATGTATCCAATTTGAAACCATTTGTTCGAGTTCTTTCGCTATCACTGAGCTTCAGTACATTTGTCATGTCTCCTTTATTTATCCCACTAACCCACTTGAACACTTCTATCATATCCCCTCTAACTCTGCGTCTTTCTAACGAATGTAAGCCTAATTTTTTCAACCTTTTTTCAAATGGTAGATTTCTAATATTATGAATTATTTTTGTCATTCTTCGCTGTACTCTCTCCAACGAATCTATGTCCATTCTGTAATAAGGACACCAAAATTGGACAGCATAATCTATATGAGGTCTCACTAATGACAAGTAAAGTTTCAAGATAACATCGGCAGTTCTGTTACTTACATTCCTTGAGATGAACCCTAGAATCCTGTTTGCCTTGTTGCGAACGCTTATACACTGTTTTCTAGGCATCAAATCGTTGCTAACAAACACACCAAAATCTTTCTCACAGTCTGAGTTTTCTAATTCCGTATTCGCTAGTTTATATTTTGCATTAGTATTCGTCTTCCCTATCTTTAATACCTTGCATTTGTCAATGTTAAAATTCATCTGCCAATTTACTGACCATTCGTGTAAGGTATCTAGATCCCTTTGGAGGCACTCTGTCACTATCTGAATCTATTGCTCTCCCCATTTTGGTATCGTCTGCGAATTTACTTATCCTACTAGTTATACCTAAATCAAGGTCATTTATGTATATTATAAACAACAGAGGACCCAATACAGATCCCTGGGGGACACCACTCTTGAGTGATCCCCACTCTGACTTAGTACCATTTATGCGGACTCTCTGCTTCCTACCAATTAGCCATGACCTAATCCATCCCAACAACGACCCACCTATTCCATGCGCCTCAACTTTTCTCATCAATCTAAATATATTATATCATATGACTTGTCATTATCTACTGCTTCATACACCTCTGAGAAAAAACTAAGCAAATTAGTAAGGCAAGAACGTCCCTGAGTGAATCCATGCTGAAAAGAATTTATTAAATTAAATGTTTCTAAGTGGTTTCTAATTTTACTAGCAATAATTTACTCTAGTAGCTTTCCTATGATCGATGTGAGACTATTGGGACGGTAATTGGATGCAATTGATTTATCACCCTTTTTGAAGATCGGAACTACATTTGCAATCTTCCAAGCTTCTGGAACTAAACCGGTTTCTAATGACTTGTTAAATAGAAATGTTAATGGGTAACTTAACTCATCTCTGCATTCTTTTAATACTCTAGCATATACCTCATCCGGACCAGGCGATTTCTGAGGTTTCAGGCTGACTTTTCTATAATTTGGAAAGAGTCCACCAAGTAATAGTTGTGGATATTTACAGCCAGCTTGATCCAGGCATTTTAAGTTACAAAGAGGTCAGGGATCAAGATTATTGTCAAGTTCGCTCGTGCTACCTATAGTGCTGAACCTTTTCAATTCTAACTTCCAGACATGGTTGCGTGTTGTATTCATATTTAAGTTAAACAGAGAGAGAGAGAGAGAGAGAGAGAGAGAAAGAGAGAGAGAGAGAGAGAGATAATATATAAACACACACACATATATATATATATATATATATATATATATATATATATATATATATATATATATATATATATATATATATATATATATATATATATATATATACAGTATATAATATATATATATATATATATACATATCGTTCTTGATCCCACTATATCATTTGGTAGCCTAATCCACCTATCTACAACTCTGTTACCAAACCAATATTTGCATATATATTGTCTGAAACGAAATGTTTCTAATTTGGGGAGCAGTCAAAAGTGGTGTCCCCCAGTGATCTGCATTAGGTCCTTTGTTGTTTGTTATATACATAAATTACATTGATTTAGGTATAACTAGTAGGATAAGTAAATTCGCAGACGATACCAAAATTGGGAGAACAATAGATTCAGATAGTGACAGAGTGCCTCCAAAGGGATCTAGATACCTTACACGAATGGTCAGTAAATTGGCAGATGAATTTTAACATTGACAAATGCAAGGTATTAAAGATAGAGAAGATAAATAAATACATCCCCAAAAATAAATACATCCCCAAAAATAAATATATCCCCAAAAGACAATTTAGATCAACACAGAACCAACCCAAATGGATGAATAATAGACTATTAGATCTTCTAGGACAAAAGAGAGGAATATATAGAAACATTAGGAAAGGCGAAATTCACCTACTTGCTTACTATCAGAATCTATCAAGACAGGTAAAAAAGGATATTAGGAAAGAAAAAAGAAATTATGAAATAAATGTTGCCAATGACTCAAAAAATAATCCTAAAACTGTTTACCAACTATATAAATCCAAGGTTAGAGATGTAATTGATCCCCTTAAAACTTCGATATGATAAATGACAGAAAATGATTTAGAAATGTGCAGTACATTACATAGTCAATTTCTTTCCGTTTTGACTAATGAAAATTCGGCACAGTTTCCAGAAGTCCATAAGGTATATAGCGATAGTATAGAAAATAGGTTAAGTACGGTTACTATAAGTAGAAATGATGTGCTTAAGGAAATTGACAGACTGAAACCTCATAAATCGCCTGGTCCTGATGAGGTATATGCTAGAGTATTAAAAGAATGTAGGGATGAGTTAAGTTACCCATTAACATATATATTTAACAAGTCATTAGAGACATGTATAGTTCCAGAAGCTTGGAAACTTGCAAACGTAGTTCCGATCTTCCAAAAAGGTGACAAATCAATAGCATCCAATTACCGTCCCATTAGTCTTGCATCAATCATAGGAAAGCTACTAGAGTCAATTATTACTAGTAAAATTAGAAACCACTTAGATACATTTAATTTAATAAATTCTTCTCAGCATGGATTCACTCAGGGACGTTCTTGCCTTACTAATTTGCTTAGTTTGTTCTCAGAGGTATATGAAGCAGTAGATAATGACAAGTCATATGATATAATATATTTAGATTTCAGTAAAGCTTTCGACAGAGTCCCCCATGAGAGATTGATGAGAAAGGTTGAGGCGCATGGAATAGGTGGGGCGTTGTTGGGATGGATTAGGTCATGGCTAATTGGTAGGAAGCAGAGAGTCAGCATAAATGGTACGAAGTCAGAATGGGGAGCAGTCAAAAGTGGTGTCCCCCAGAGATCTGTATTAGGTCCTCTGTTGTTTGTTATATACATAAATGACCTTGATTTAGGTATAACTAGTAGGATAAGTAAATTTGCAGAGATACCAAAATGGGGAGAACAATTGATTCAGATAGAGATATAGAGTGCCTCCAAAGGGATCTAGATACCTTACACGAATGGTCAGTAAATTGGCAGATGAAGTTTAACATTGACAACTGCAAGGTATTAAAGATAGGGAAGATGCATACAAATGTTAAATATAAACTAGCTAATATGGAATTAGAAAACTCGAATTGTGAGAAAGATCTAGGTGTGTTTGTTAGCAATGATTTGAAGCCTAGAAAACAGTGTATAAGCGTTCAAAACAAGGCAAACAGGATTCTCGGGTTCATCTCTAGGAGTGTGAGTAACAGAACTGCTGATGTTATCTTAAAACTTTACTTGTCATTAGTGAGACCCCATATGGATTATGCTGTTCAATTTTGGTGTCCTTATTACAGAATGGACATAGATTCATTGGAGAGAGTACAACGTAGAATGACAAAAATGATCCATAATATTAGAAATCTTCCGTATAAAGAAAGGTTGAAGAAATTAGGCTTACATTCGTTAGAGAGACGCAGAGTTAGAGGGGATATGATAGAGGTGTTCAAGTGGGTTAGTGGGATTAACAAAGGGGACATGACAAATGTACTAAAGCTCAGTGATAGCGTAAGAACTCGTACCAATGGTTTCAAATTAGATAAATTTCGTTTCAGAAAAGATATAGGCAAATATTGGTTTGGTAACAGAGTTGTAGATGGGTGGAATGGACTACCAAGTGCTATAGTCGGATTACAAACGGTAGGGAGCTTTAAGATAAAATTGGATAAGCATATGGACGAGAAGGGTTGGGTGTGAAGGGGGATCAGCCGGGTTGGGCCAATCAGCGCTCTGCAGACCCCTGTAATCCTGTGTTAATCTCTAACCATTTTGGTAAGATGATCCTCAGGGTATTAGAGTGTTGAGCCTATAATTGGGCTTTGTAATTGGGGTTGTGTGGGACAGGGATCTGCCTTGCTTAGGCCAATCGGCTTTCTGCAGACTCCCATTTTCTTATGTTCTTATGTTCTTATGAATAATATATACATTTGCTAATATGGAATTAGAAAACTCAGACTGTGAGAAAGTTCTAGGTGTGTTTGTTAGCAATGGTTAGGCTAGCGTTCGTAACAAGGCAAACAGGATTTTCGGGTTCATCTCTAGGAGTGTGAGTAACAGAACTTCTGATGTTATCTTAGAACTTTACTTGTCATTAGTGAGATAACATATGGATTATGCTGTTAAGTTTTGATGTCCTTATTACAGAATGGACATAGATTCCTTGGAGAGAGTACAGCGTAGAATGACAAAAATGATCCAAAATATTATAATTTTCCATAAGAAGAAACGTTGAAGAAATTAGGCTTACATTCGTTAGGGAGACGCAGAGTTAGAGGGGATATGATAGAGGTGTTCAAGTGGGTTAGTGGGATTTATAAAGGGGACACGAAAGATGTACTGAAGCTCAGTGATAGCGAAATAACTCGAACAAATTGTTTCAAATGAGATAAATTTAGTTTCAGAAAAGATATAGGCATATATTGATTTGGTAACAGAGTTGTAGATATGTGGAATAGGCTACCAAATGCTATAGTGGGATCAAGACATACTTCAGAGATTGACATGTACGTGTGAATTACAATACCAGCCCTCACATCTCCTACAATAAGCGGCATATACCCAACAAGATTTCCCAATTCCCAAAATAAGAAGAAGGAAGGGTCTTTATGTTTTCCAAAGTTTCTTACTATCTATCTATCTATCTATCTATCTCTCTCTCTCTATATATATATATATATCCATCCATCCTTCTTAGTAGGGGTAATTAACTTCTTCACACCTTCATACCTTGGGTCAATAGGCAGACCACACACACACACACACACACACACACACACACACACACACACACACACACACACACACACACACATAGTTCTTTCGAAAAGTCTATACTCGGCGTATTATAATTAATTTGAAGTTAGATAATATACATTTGCAAATTACAAATTACAGAAAGGTGGGAATTCTTCAGTACCCCTTTAGGCTTCCCCGAGATGGTATAGACTGCAGCACCGTTGATTCATTTAAACTTCGTCTAGACAAATATCTCGCATCAAACCCGCGACTGACTGCGTTTGTAAATAAGAACATAAAAAAATGGGAGTCTGCAAAAAGCCGATAGGCCCACGCAAGGCAGATCCCTGTCACACCCAACCCCAATTACACAAGAACACTAGGTCATAAGATCGTGGGAAACTGCATATGGCCATGTGGCCCACATGAGGCAGCTCAAATTCACACCCAGCCCACATCACCCATATGGGAATCCAACTTATGCTTAAAGCTTTCAAATGTTTCTGAGCTAACCTCTGTTCTGGGCAGCGCATTCCACATGTTAACAACTCTATTCCCAAACCAGTACTTTCCTATATCTTTCCTAAATCTAAACTTATCTAACTTGAAACCATTTGAGCGGGTTATGTCGCCGTTCTTTAGCTTCAATACCTCATCTATATCGCCCTTATTTAAACCTTTTATCCATTTAAATACCTCTATCATGTCTCCCCTACATCTTCGTCTTTCTAGTGAGTGCAAGCCTAAGACTTTCAACCTCTCATCATACGACAAATTTCTAATATTATGTATCTTTTTCGTCATTCTTCTTTGGACTGCCTCTAAAGGGTCGATATCCATTCTGTAATAAGGGCACCAACATTGAACAGTATAGTTTAAATGGGGTCTTACTAGTGCTAAGTATAGTTTTAAGAAAACTTCAGCAGTCCTGTTGCTAACACTCCTAGATATGAATCTTTTAATTCTATTTGCCCTGTTCCTAACACTTATACATTGTTTTCTGGGTTTCAGATCATTACTAACGAGCACCCCCAGATCCTTCTCACACTCTGAGTTATCCAATTCTACATTGTCTAGTTTGTATTTCGCATCTAAATTACGATTTCCAATCCTTAATACCTTACATTTGTCTACATTGAAACTCATCTGCCAATTTATGGACCACTCGTGCAAATGATCGACATAATTTTGAAGACATTCCCTGTCGCTAGCTGGCTCAATTATCCTACCTGTTTTAGTATCATCAGCAAATTTACTGATCCTACTCTTTATGCCTAAGTCAAGATCATTTATGTAGATAATGAACAGAAGGGGACCCAAAATCGACCCTTGGGGGACCCCACTTTTAACTAATCCCCAGTCCGATTTTACACCATTTATACTAACTCTCTGCTTCCTACCAATCAGCCAAGACTTAATCCACTTGAGTAGCATCCACCAATACCATGTCCTTCTATCTTCCTTAACAGCCTTGCATGTGGAACTTTATCAAAGGCCTTACTGAAGTCTAAGTAAACTATATCATATGACTTGTCGTTATCTACCGCTTCATAAACCTCGGAGAAAAAACTGAGTAAATTTGTTAGGCAGGATCGTCCTGGAGTGAAACCATGTTGAGAGGGTTTTATTAACTTGAACATTTCTAAGTTATTTCTAATTTTCCTGGCAATAATTGATTCTAGCAATTTCCCTATAATTGATGTGAGACTAATAGGACGGTAATTTGATGCTATGGACTTATCACCTTTCTTAAATATCGGAATTATATTTGCGAGCTTCCATGAATCAGGAACTAAGCCTAAAGCTAGTGAATTAATAAATAGGTGAGTTAATGGGTAACTTAATTCGTCCTTGCATTCTTTTAATACCCTAGCATACACCTCATCTGGACCTGGAGATTTCTGAGGTTTTAGTCTATCTATTTCCTTAATTACTTCGTCACTAGTGACCTGAACTGTGCTTAATATTTCGTCTAGACTACCGTTAAACACTTGGTTGACTACTGGAACTTGATCTAAATTTTCGTTTGTAAAAACAGAAAGGAAATGACTATTTAGAGTATTGCATATTTCTAACTCATCATCTGTAATCTCACCTATCACATTCTTAAGAGGTCCTACTGTATCCTTTACCTTAGATTTATACAATTGATAAAATGCTTTAGGGTTGTTTTTGGATTCATTTGCTACCTTGATTTCGTAGTTTCTTTTTTTCTTTCTAATTTCTTTCTTTACTTGCCTCGACAAGTTATGGTGGTATCCTATAAGGTGGATTTCGCCTTTCTGTATTTTTCTGTATACACTTCTCTTTCTACCTATAAGATCTAATAATTTATTTGTCATCCATTTTGGTTGGTTTGTATGTGATCTAAATTTTCTTTTTGGTATATATTTATCTGGTTCGCTCTGTAAGGCAGAGATGAACTGATTATACACACTATTTAAATTTTCAGTAGGTTGTCTTAACTATCTCAGCTGCGTGATCCACCTGGCCAATGCCTTCTCTATACTGGCCCGGACATCTCTCTTCTGCTGGAACTAACTGGCTTACTTGACCTAAATCTCCTGCCTCACCTTTAATTCTGAGTGACCTTTTTAATCCCCTAAAATTTGCCTTTCTAAAGTCAGGGATAAGAACCTTATTTTCCTTTGATTTATAATGTAATTCTATAGATAAATATATTGATTTATGGTCACTGTTCCCTAGCTGGTCGCCCACTTCTAAATCTTTTATCTAATTTTCTCTGTTGCTTAAGAACTAGGTCCAGAATATTATATCCTCTAGTTGGCGAATTTACAAATTGAAAGATAAAGTTGTCTAGTACTACTTCAAGAAAATCTTCGGATTCGTTATTGCTAGTTTGATTAACCCAGTCTATACCTGGAAGATTAAAGTCGCCTAAAATGCAAACATTATTGTTCTGAGATGGCTTACTGATTTCTTCCCATAATAATTTGCCTAAATTTCGACAAAGACAGGGTGCCCTACAAATGGTTCCCAAAATAATTGTCTCACCTTCCCCGCTAATTTCTACCCACACACTTTCATTATCGCTATTTGTTTTAATGTCTGATCTAAGGCAATATTTTAAAGTATCTTTGACATAAATTGCAACTCCACCTCCCCTTCTGTCTGTTGTCGAATTTAAATAAATTGTATCCTGGCATATGAAATTCTGCTAATAGATGTCTAGAGTCAGTATTTATCCAGGTTTCTGTAATCGCTACGATGTTTATATTTTCCTTGCTAACAATTGCCCTAAGCTGATCCATTTTATTAAATAAACTTCGCCTTTCTGTATTTTTCTGTATACACCTCTCTTTCTACATATAAGATCTAATAATTTATTTGTCATCCATTTTGGTTGGTTTGTATTATTTTTTTTTTTTTTTTTTTAAGAGACAATGAACGGAGGAAGGAAAAACACAGATAAAACAAAAAGGTCCATGTGCCTAAAGGCATCCTCCATTCATAAAATGTTTGTAACAACTGGATTTAAACATTTGTAGATTGTAAGTTTGTGGAAAGCAATTCGAGGGAAGTGAATTCCAAAGAGTAGTAGCTCTGGGGATAAATGAATTCTGATAAGCAGAAGTTCTGCATTGTGGAGGAGAAAGTGTAAATTCATGGGCGCTCTCAGCTGCCCTAGTTCTACGGGGAAAGATGTGGAGAGGCGGCACAATTGAAGCAAGTTCCTCGGAACAATTGCTGTGAAAATATCTGTAGAATAATGCAAGGGATGCAACGTTTCTTCGTATGGCTAATGTAGGAAGGTCCTGTGTGATTGCAGGGTTATTGATTAATCTAATAGATTTATTTTGAATTTTGTCCAACTGCCTCAATGCAACCACTCCACTTCCACCCCACAGAGGTGAACAGTAATCCATCTGAGAGCGCACATGACTTTTATATATTACGGCCAACTGCTCGTCAGTGAAGAATTCTCGAACTCTGTACAGGAGTCCCAGTTTTTTAGAGGCATTCTTAGCAATGCTTCTAACATAATGTGTCCAGCTCAAGTTAGTAGTTAATGTTACAGCGAGAATGTCAATACTAGGGGAAGTGGGAATATTTACATCATTAAAAAATATATGGGAGTCAGTGAGATTCTGTCGGTTAGAAAATTGAATGTACTTGGTTTTCTGTGCATTAAAGGAAACTAGATTCTCTTGTCCCCATTCATCAATTCTAGAAAGGTCCTGGTTCAGAGAAATTGCAGTGTTTATTTTTGAATTTATAAGATCGGGTTGGGTGAAAGAATTGGTAAATGTGAAGGAACTGTGGAGTGTTGAGTCATCTGCGTAGGAATGTATTGGATTATGAGTGGTAGATATGAGATCATTGATATGAATGAGGAACAGAGTTGGGGCCAAAACTGATCCCTGGGGAACACCAGCATTTATTGAGTGAAATTGAGAATAAAGGCCATCTACCATTACACATATTTTTCTGTTATGAAGATAAGAAGAAATTAGTGGAACTAATGATGCAAGGCCGTAGTGTGACATCTTCGACAATAAGGATTGATGCCAGACTCTATCAAATGCCTTTGATATATCCAGTGCTATTGTATGTGTTTCACCATGTTGGTCTGTAGCTTGGTTGATTTGATGCGTAAGAAGGCAAAGAATGTCTGCAGTTGATCGACATCGTCTAAAACCATATTGCCTATCACTGATTAATTTATTATTCTCCAGATGCTTAATTATGTGATTATTTAATATAATTTCAAAAACTTTGCCAAGAGTGGAAGTTATAGCTATTGGTCTGTAGTTTGATGGATCTGAAGAGGCACCTTTTTTAGGAACTGGATGGATGTTTGCTTCTTTCCAGGGTACTGGGAAGCATGAGGTATGAGTACACAGACGGAAAAATTTTGCCAATACAGGAGCGAGCACCAAGGAGCAATTCTTAAGTACTATTGGAGGAATTTCATCTGGACCAGGAGCCTTATCTACTGAGAGATTCTGCAAAATAGTTTTGACATGTCTGGTGTGGATCTTAAGTGAGGGAATTTCAGGCGAATTAAAATTAAGCACAGGGACATCTTGATTTATTTCATCTAAGGTTGAGTTGGTGGAGAAAATATCCGCAAGAAGGTTAGCTTTACCTCGTGGGTCACTTACAAGATTGCTAGTCGGAGATTTTAATGGTGGAATGGATGAAGCAGTAGTGAAGTTGGATTTAAATGAGTTAAGAGTAGACCAAAATATTTTGTTATCATTTGGATTATTTAGAAGTTTATTTGCCTGCTTATGGAGAAAGTTTGATTTAGTTAGGTTTAATACAGTTTTGGCATGATTTCTGATGTTTCTAAAGTAATTAAAGGCTTCATGTGTTTTTGATCTCGTGAATGCATTGTAGGCTATTGCTTTTTGTTCAGTTACTCTAGCACAATTATGGTCAAACCATTTAGGTGAATTAGATCTTTTACTGTACTTTTGATGAGGAATAAAAGTTTCCATTCCAATTTTTACAAAATCTTGTGTGTGGCTCAAGGTGGAGTGTGCATCATTAGAAAAGAAAGAGGTCCAGGGAATATCAATAAAGAAACCTTGAAGACCCTCCCAGTCTGCCCTATCGTAATGCCATTTAGTCACCAAAACAGGTTCAGAGTGGGAAGGTGTGGTAGGTGATAGACAGGTGGCCTGTATCAGACAGTGATCAGAAGATCCAAGTGGGGACCTCACTGTAACATCATAATTTTCTGAATTGGTTGTTAAAAATAAGTCCAGTAGGTGGGAATTATGATTAGGATTATCTGGTACACGGGGGGGTTGGTTGACTAGTTGAATGAGATTAAATGAGTCTACAAATAGCTCACATTCAAGACCAGCATCATCAGTCCTGGCTGAATGAGTGAGCCATTCAACATTATGGACATTAAAATCACCCAACACAGTGATTTCAGAAGAAGCATTTAAGTTGAGGACACTGAGTTGTGAGGACAGAGAATCAAAAAGACTTTGCTCTGGAGGAGTATTTGGGGAACGGTAGATGCAACACATGTATTTAAATTTACCAGCAGAAATTAATTTGTATATAGAATAATCAAAATAGGGACAATTGAAACTAGTAACCTCCTCCAGGGCAATTTCAGATTTTGCGAAGCAACACACACCACCTTTAGGTCTGAAATTTTGGAGCAGTTGATAACCTGGAAAATTAAATCTAGATGTGTCAGATGTGGATGTTACTTGAGTCTCTGTCAAAAAAAGGAGAGTAGGGGATTCTGCTTGAAGAAATTGGTGTACAGAATTGATGTTAGAGTGAAGTCCCCTTATATTACTAAAGAAATAGCTGTACTGACAAGCAGCTTTGGGACGTTGCAATGCTCTTGACACAGTCGCATGATGACGACCGGGAGGGCCCTGTGTCAATAACCCAACCCTGCCGGGGTTGGATATCCGAGGGACCACCAGGTTTGCTCTTAACAATTGTACTGCCATATTTATAAGGTAAGTGTATGGTGTTACATGTATGATATGTAGTGGGAAGAGTAGTATTTTATGGATAGAGGATAGCGATGTAGGGCAATGTCGTGAAGTTGGATGTGTATGTTATATAAAGAGGGTTTTCCTGATACCCCTGATGTGTGAGGCAGAAAGATATGTATCCAGCTACCAAGGCCGGGGAGAGAAAATGGAATTCAGGCTATTCCCTGAGTCTCCCGAAACCTTGGCGGTAGTACTTCCCTGGGCGGGGCTGCCTACCCCTACTACCTACAAAATCTAAATGTTCTTTTTGGTATATATTTATCTTGTTCGCTCTGTAAGGCAGAGATGAACTGATTATACACACCATTTACATTTTCAGTAGGTTGTCTAACTATCTCAGCCAAAGTATATATACACTAACAAGTAGACCCACCAGATACTAAAATTTCTGGTAGCTCGCCGAAATTTGTTAGTCTTGTAAAATCGTGACGTCACGCATGGGATGTAGGCTAGATGTTGACAACATGGGGAGAATGACGTTCCACGTTGTTTTTCCATAATTAACTCGTACTGGAGAAGCTTTGCATATTTTATGGCTAGACATTCAAGAAAGCACTATATTAAGAACAAGTAGAATATGAACAAAAATCAATCAAGTAATTAATTTTGTAATGATATTCGATATAAATATGAAGACGAAGGAAGCTCATACCCTGCAGCCGGTATAATTCTACTATATTCACGCCCAATTACAGGTATATGTCGATGTATGTTTACTGTATGTCTTGAATTAGGTTTGGTTACGTTGGTTGGGATAGTTTTTATCATCAAAGTATTTTAAATGCATCGAAATAGAATCGTGATTCAGTGTAAATGTCAGGGCATAGCGGCTGCGGCCATGCCTTCCCCGTAGACGAAAGCACAGTTGTCATAGCGAACTCTCTTATAAAGCATTTAATATATTACCCAGGTCTATTATTGTATGCTGGTGAAAGTTATAATAAGTAAACAAAACAAAAGCTGGAAATTTGTTTAGGTACTCATGATAGTGGTGAAAAAGAAAACAAATTAAAGAATATGTCAGTCATAATAACGGGGTTCGTGTGTGTCTGTGTTCCCGAGTGGCTTTAGACGGTGTTGCCATATTTCAAAGTATCTTTGTTTTCTTGTTCTTCTTTCAATTGTGCAGTACCTACAGTACAATCATACTGCATGTACCCGGGGTACGTTGTGGTGACTACATTTAAAGGCAGTTTATACTGCTCAGGCAATCATGTGTTAGTGGGAGAAGGTTAATGGGAACATAATAATGAACACACTTAAATTATCGTATGTGCCAGCTGTCCTAGTGTGCGCCGCCCTCTACACCACGTATATTCCATATTCCGCGTATATTTCACTATCTTATGACTCAGTAAACACTCCCATGACCAATATATCGCAACATTAACCCATTTTTAAGACAATTCACCATAATCCTCATTATGGAACACAATAGGTTAGCATAATGAGTTGATGACTGGCCAATACTGCATGCAGACAGTATGCAGAGACCTTGGCTATGATATTCGTACAACGATTTTATCCCGAAAATGATATAATAATGACTCCTTAACCCTTAACCCTTAATTAGCGGCGAGCAACATAAGTCGAGTTAAAGAAAGCTGGAATATGTGGCGGCGCTCGACATAGGTTGAGTGGCAATTTCAGCACGTAATGTTGCTGAGAGAGAGAGACAAGTGGTGGCAGGAGAGTAGCGAGCGTATGACTGCTCCAGACCACCGCGGCGAACATACTGACACGAATCCCAGCTCCCTCCTCCCTCTCTCACTCGCTATATAAGGAATTGTATCGGGAAAGTGGCTAATTACATGCTTTTTGCACTCGCGTTGCACGGTTATTGCAAGAAAACTAGCCATCATAAAAGGATCGTTATGGTGTCATTCGAAAGCTCTGTTTATGCCCTTTCAGGGATAGATACTTGTTTTACGTTCTGGGTCTTATTTAGGCATGAAAATGATCACGTAAACAGCCCTATTTTGGCTAAAAACACCCCGCTGGGCGGTACATATAAATAAACCGCATAGGCCGCTCTTAAGGTGTTAAAGATCGGGGCCCGACTTAAGTCCGAATCGAGAAAATTGGACTAAATGGCGGGGCCCGCCTTAAGTCTGTGGGCGTATTCCCACCCTAATTTAGGTGGAAAGCGAAACCTGGTGGTCAGGCGGTGTACTACAAGGTCCCACCCACACATCCCCACTGTGTGACCATGACTCAGTAACCCTCAAGCAGCCGTAATGGAAGGTCAAGATTTTCCCGTGTCCGATTCGGTGGCCGCCACTCCTAGTGCGTCGCGCCACCCTACTCATCATGCCCGGCTCACCGCCCAGGAACTAGATATCATGCTGAACTCTTCAGAACTTTCTAATAGGCTGTTGAATGAAACCATGGAAGGTCTGGGTGAGAGTTTTGATAGTGTGGATGACTCAGACGACGAAAATATGCCGATCATAGGCTTTCACCCCAAGCATAATTTGCGTGTCGCAAATGTTCTGGTTGATGTTGCACAGACCGTTGAGCAAAATGGAGACGTTCCTGACGAAGAACATACTGGTGTGGGTGTTGGTAAGTACAATTTACATTTTATAATTGCTTGAAAGTTTGATTGCAAGCATTTTATCACTTTACGAGCGGGTGGTGGAGTATATTTCACTGTGCTGCCCAGCGTTTTTTTTTAACCATAAATGGGGTTGTTTCCATGCTCTTTTTCATGCATAAACAAGACCCAGAGCGTAATACAAGTATGTATCCCTGAAAGGGCGTAAATTGAGATATCCAATGACATCCGAACCATCCTTCTACGCTCACTGGTTGTCTTGCAATGATCGTGCAACCGAAGGGCAAAATCGCTAAAATACGGTAATTTCTTTATATAATTACGTATGTAGCGAGGGAGTGAGGGTGGATGTAAGTGGAGTACATTTCAGTTGGTCCACGGCGTGGCGAGCGGTCATGAGAAGATTGTGGTCTACAATATACCTTTTTATAATTGCATGTGACCTTGTAATTGCTTGAAAGTTTGATTGCAAGCATTTTATAGCGTATTATTTTCAGGCGTTCGGTAAATTTCTTACGGTAATACAAACAACGAAAGATTGAATATTTGTGCTTGGCATTATATGATTGTGGGGAACATATGTACCGTATATATTATTTTATCATATTTATGATACATATGTAAAATAGTTATATTATCACGACACTCTCTCTCTCTCTCTCTCTGTCTCTTCCTCTCTGGGTCTACCATACATTTATAATTGCATGTGACCTTGAAATTGCTTGAGAGTTTGATTGCAAGTATTTTATATCGTATTATTTGCAGGCGTTCGGTAAATTTCTCACGATAACCAGGGTGTACGGTACATTTCTCACGATAATACAAGCAACAACGAAGCTTGGCGAAGATTGTGGTCTACAATATACCTTTTTATAATTGCATGTGACCTTGTAATTGCTTGAAAGTTTGATTGCAAGCATTTTATAGCGGATTATTTTCAGGCGTTCGGTAAATTTCTTACGATAATACAAACAACGAAAGATTGAATATTTGTGCTTGGCATTATATGATTGTGGGGAACATATGTACCGTATATATTATTTTATCATATATATGATACATATGTAAAATAGTTATATTATCACGACACTCTCTCTCTCTCTCTCTCTCTGTCTCTTCCTCTCTGGGTCTACCTATACATTTATAATTGCATGTGACCTTGAAATTGCTTGAGAGTTTGATTGCAAGCATTTTATAGCGTATTATTTGCAGGCGTTCGGTAAATTTCTCACGATAACCAGGGTGTACGGTACATTTCTCACGATAGAGAGAGAGAGACAGAGCGCGCGAGAGAGGGAAAGCGAGCCAGCCAGAGAGAGAGAGAGAGAGAGAGACAGACAGACAGGAGGAGTGAGAGAGTAAGAAAGAAAGAGAGAGAGAGAGAGAGAGAATACAGAGAATACAGAAATAAGGAGAAATAAGAGAAAAATAAGACCTATTACGGAAGGAATAGTAGACGCGCGGGAGGCCAAGTCAGGGCAAAGCGAACGCATCCGAACGCGCCAGGGAAATAGACCAAAAAGTACCTCCTCTTCCCACCCTCCACACTCGCTCATAACATCCATAATAGACTTATATGGGGAGACGAAGAGTTGCTCTTTCCAAAAAATTACCGTTTCGTTTGCATTGGAGCCATAGTAACGGCGCTAGGGCGAGTGAAAGTGAGCGAATATTTCGGGATTATGCCCGCTGGGCGGCACGGTGTAAAATACCTTACCACCCGCTAAATAAGGGTTAAAGTGGTGACAAGCTCACAAGATACTGTCATTAGACTTAATCACAACTAAATATAGTATACTCCAATGAAAGACATGTTATTCAGCTTTTCAAAGCCACACATCCTTAGATTCTTCAGGTTTGTATATGAAAGATAGCGCTACTGTCCCAGGCGTGATATCACACTGGATGTCAGAGGTTCCAATTTTACTTCGGTGAGTTAACTTCTTGTATGTATATAAACTTTGATCTCAGCTGCGTGACCCACCTGGCTCGTACATCTCTGTTCTGATAGACAAATATCTTACATCAAACCCGCGACTGACTGCATTTGTAAATGAATAACTTTATTTTATCTTCCCCTCAGTTACTAACCCATCTGTCCCCTACTAACTTCCTAATCCTGCCGCGGACATTAGTTCCAGGGCAGTAGTTCCCTTTCCAATGTTCCCTTACCCACTCTAAACCACTGTTTGAACACTTGATCCTCAGTGTTTTGGAGGACAAGCAACCTAGAAGGGTCACTAGACCTGTTGTTGCTTGATTTCCTTTGTACTAGGTGGGAGGGGGGAGGGGGGACATTAACATGGCGAACTCGCGGCGGGGCGATTTCTCAAATAAGCAATGTTCTTGTTAGTATTTCAATAAATTACGAGTGATAATAAATATGTAGGACTTTTGAGGTTATATTAGTTGACATAGAGTGTATACAGGAATCATTGCACAGGTACAGGCTATTTCTGGAAATTTTCGATCGACAGTTATGTTTGTGGTAGCACTATGAGGCGCTATTATGTATATAATTGACAACTATACTGAGTTTGAATGATATAATGACCATGATCTACATTCTAATAATAACATGTATTTAGAAGCTTCCAAAATTAATATTAGATATTCCAGAATACAGTTGCCCAGAAAAGTGGCCGGGGAAATGTGACCGAGTTAATCCTATATAATTATTATGCCTTCTCCTCCTACTCTAATCCTTCTAATCGGTCACGTCATTAGTCTCCCCACACACTCAAACACAGGACATTCCTAGTTGTACAATGCTTTACTTTTTTTTTTTTTTTTTTTTAAAGACCTCCGTCTACGTATTGTGAAAAACCTGTTATCCTCCGGCAAATTGTGGGGTTGCTTTACTAGTATTGTTATATATTTCTTATGATTTGCTATTTGAATATGAGCTATATATACTCTCTCTCTCTCTCTCTCTCTCTCTCTCTCTCTCTCTCTCTCTCTCTCTCTCTCTCTCTCTCTCTCTCTCTCTCATATGGAAGTCTTATATATACTGAATGGGTCAGACAATGTGGATTAAAGCAAAATGATTACCCTCAACATTACACATAGTTAGTAATATGAATTTGGTGAAAAGTTAACCAATTAATCTGAAGATATTTAAGCTAAGTTAAGTCCGGAAATGAGATAACACAAATTATTCATAGTATTATTTCATTATGAATGGACAACATTTTGTCGTCAACATAATACACAAAATGTGCATCCTTTAGAAGCAGTTTAGAGTGTGGGAGGCTAACAAACTTCAAAGTGTGGGCGAAAAGAGTTCAAGATGTGGGCGAACAAACTTCATTGTTTGGGCGAACAAATTCCTAGTTTGGGTGAAGACTTGTGGGCGAATAGACCGTAAACCTCTATCATATCTTAAATGATTTAATATACGGTACCGAATGAAATAGTTCGGTGGCATTATTTTGTTTTACTAACTATTATACGATCTTATTCAAATTAGGAAGGACGTCTATCAGTTATAGTGCTACAAACTATCTCAATGAACCTTAGCTAACATGACCCTTCCTAAGCAGTACAAAGCCGTCTAAATATATTTGAAATATAAAACACACATTACCGGTACTGCAATATATATATATATATATATATATATATATATATATATATATATATATATATATATATATATATATAATTTATAGTGTATATATAATGCGTGTAGGCCTACAGGTATGTGTGCGACAAAATAAACGAAAACTTTTTCCTGTAGGGGGTAGAGAGCAATTTGATATCCCTTTCTTTACTGCATAGATGAGAGAGAGAGAGAGAGAGAGAGAGAGAGAGAGAGAGAGAGAGAGAGAGAGAGAGTGGGGGGGGGGAGGGTACCCGTGATCACTGTACAAGACAGTAGATGTGGCAACGTGTGGTATTGAGATGCCTTGGTAATGAATTGGCTTTGTAATGAACTGGTATGGTGATGAAACCGACTGGTGAAGAAAAGGTCTGGTCATGAAGTGACTCGTCTTGTTTGTGTGGGGATATGGCATGGTCATGAGATGTCCTGATACCCAAAAAAGAGGGTGACATAATTCTCTTGCCCACTAAATTTGGCTATGCACTAAGTGGTTCCTGCCATAACGACAAGTCTAGCGCCCAAGTAGAGGTAGTTACAATATTGAAGGTTGCGGTCACCCCGATGGATCAATACATATCCACGGAATCATATAATCCATGTAATAATGAATTAAAATATATGTGGTAACTGGATCATCTAGGAATTTCTCCGACCGAAGATTCAAAGGAAAACAAGACTGCTTTGGACATCTACAAGGAGACAGTAACATACTCTGCACAGAATCAGCAATATGAGGTCAGACTGCCATGGAACCAACAAAAAGAGAAGCTGCACATCACGGGGTCACCAAGAATAGCACAACGACACCCATTCGTATTGTATACGGCTGCTTCGCTAGTATTGGCAAAGGCAGACCAAGTCTTAATGACTGCCTTTACACAGGGCCATCACTAGTGCCAGATCTAGCAAAAATATTGCTGCGATTCAGTTTTTTTTTTTTTTTTTTTTTTTTCTATGTGATTGAGGGAGGCAAAAGGCATAACTGCCTATAGCGAGTGCCTCCCCCATAGTTGAAAGAGTGACAGGGCCAAAATCAAGGGACGTTCGAGCCAAAATGCCTGGACACACGGAGTTTGAAGCAATTTAAGTCATAGGAAGCGGGAAAAACTGATTCTGGGAGAGAGTTCCCGAGCTCAACTGTTGAGTAGAAGAAAGTTGAGAGTAACGTTTCACTCTTGGGTTGGAGAGTTGCACAGAGTAGGGGTGGGATTGAGTTGTAAGACGGGTACCACGTGCCCTACGTACAGGAGGTGGTATGCACTGGGATAGCTCTGAGGAACACTGATTATTATAGTAGCGATAGAATAGCGAGAGAGATGCAACATTGCGGCGGAGAGAGAGAGATTGCAGAGAGTTGGTGAGTGGACGGGAGTTAATGATACGAAAGGCCTTCCTTTCAACCTTGTCTAGGAGAGCGGTGTGAGAGGAACCTCCCCACACATGTGAACAATACTCAATACAAGGGCGCACTATGCCCCTGTACAGAGCAAGAAGCTGTGCAGGGGAAAAGAACCCCCTAAGGCGGTTGAGCACACCCAGCTTCTGGGAGGCTACCTTAGCATGACTGGTAATATGGTCCTTCCAAATGAGAGCAGAAGAAAAAGAGACACCAAGAATATTGAGAGAAGATGAAGGGTTGATTTTTGTATTGTTGAAGAATAAGGGATAGTCCGCTGGGAGATCCTGACGGGTAGATAGATGGAGAAATTGGGTTTTGGAAGCATTAAAGTTAACAAGGTTTTCTCTGCCCCAATTGGAAATAGTATTTAGATCAGAATTTAAGAGTTGTATGGCTTCATTTCGTTTGTCGTTGAGGGATTGCTGGCTGGGGCGTTCTGAAAAAGTAATGGAGTAGTGTAAGGTTGAGTCGTCTGCGTATGAATGGATGGGAATTAAGGTACAGTTAAGGAGATCATTTATAAAAATTAGAAAGAGAATAGGAGATAGGACAGAGCCCTGAGGAACACCAGAGTTTATAGGGTGAGGAAGTGAACAATGGCCGTCCACAACCGCGGCTATGGAACGGCCGGAAAGGAAATTAGAGACAAAGGCACAGATGGAGGGATAGAAACCGAAGGAGGGTAGTTTAGAAATTATAGATTTGTGCCAGACTCTATCGAAGGCTTTCGTTATGTCTAGTGCAATAGAAAAAGTCTCACCGAAGTCCCGAAAGGAGGATGACCAAGAGTTAGTAAGATATGAAAGAAGATCACCAGTAGAGCGACCCTTAAGGAAGCCATACTGGCGATCTGAGAGCAGATTATGAGAAGAGAAATGCTTAAAAAATTTGGAAGCAAGAATAGTTTCAAAAACTTTAGAAAGACAAGAAATGAGAGCAATTGGACGATAGTTGGAGGGTTGAGAGCGGTCACCCTTCTTTGGGACAGGTTGAATGTGAGCAAACTTCCAGCATGAAGGGAAGACGTTAGAGGATAGACAGAGACGAAAGAGTTTGCCTAGGCAGGGAGTCAGCACGGAAGCACAGTTTTTGAGAACAACAGGAGGAACACCGTCCGGACCGTACGCCTTATTAGTGTTAAGCCCAGAGAGGGTAGAAAGTACATCTTTTGAAGAGATTAGGATATTCGGCATAAGTAAGAGAGAGGAGGGCGGAGTGGGAGGAATAGCACCGGAATCATCCAAGGTGGAGTTTCTAGCAAAAGTTTGAGCGAAGAGTTTAGCTTTGTCAGAGGAAGAAGTGATGGTTGCGCCATCAGAGTGGGAAAGGGGAGGGAAAGACGAGGAAGAGAAATTGTTGGAGAGGTTTTTGGCTAGATGCCAGAAAGCTTGGGAAGAGCTCGAGTTGGATAGTTCAGTGCATTTATTATTGATGAAAGAGTGTTTGGCAAGTCGAAGAACAGATTTGGCTTGATTCCGGGCAGAAACATATGAAGAATGAGAGTCTTGAGTTTTAAGTCTTCGGTACCGTTTGAATGCTTCCTCCTTATTGCGGACAGCAGTAGAACAGGTGTGAGTAAACCAAGATTTTTTAGCATTAGTCTGAGAGAAAGAGAATGGAATGTAAGCTTCCATGCCCGATAGGATTACCTTGGTAATGCGTTCAGCACTCTCCGAGGGTCCTCGGCCACGGAAGCAGAAATCATTCCATGGGAAATCAAAGAAGTACTGCCGAAGAGCCTCCCAGTCGGCAGCGCCAAAGTGCCACAAGCGCCGCCGGCTAGGAGGATCGGGTGGCCGTACTGGAGAGATAGGACAGGTGACAGAGATAAGTTTATGGTCGGAGGAGCCCAAAGGAGAAAAGATCGACAGTATAAGAAGAAGGGTTAGAAGTTAGAAACAGGTCAAGAATGTTGGGCCGATCTCCGATGCGATCCGGGATACGGGTGGGTTGCTGAACTAACTGCTCTAGGTCATTTAGGATAGAAAAGACGTAGGCTTGTTCACCAGGTGGATCAGTAGTGTGAGAGGAGAGCCATTGGCGGTGGTGAATGTTGAAATCTCCTAAGATGGAGATTTCTGAGAAAGGAGAAATGGATAGAATGTGTTCCACTGTAGATTTAGATAGTCAAAGAATTTGGGAAAGTTGGTAGAGTTAGGGGAAAGATAGACAGCACAGAAATATTTAGTTAGAGAATGACAGGAAAGTTTGAGCCATAAAGTTGAGAATTCAGAGGAGTCGAAATCGGGAATACGAGAGCAAGGGTACACAAATATGCCTGGATAAGTGACATCGAGAAAGCCTTTCTCATGTTGAGACTTCATGAAGAAGATCGTGACTACACCCGATCCCTTGGACTTATCTTCACCCTTACTTTGCTACCGATTTAAGGTAGTGTTGTTCGGGGCGACTTGCTCACAGTTTCTTCTTAATGCCACGATCATAAAGCATCTTTCCATTATCAAAGAGGATCCTGAAGTTGTGGAGGCTATTAAGGAAGGTTTGTACATTGACAACCTCTAGGGTACAGGCAGTGATGAAGAGACTGTCATTAAGCGTTACGGGGATGCCCAGAGAATAATGTCTCAAGCACATTTATATCTCAGAGAGTGGGCTACCAATAGTCCTCAACTACGTGACCTCCGGCAATTGGATGGTGTTGCTGCCAAGAATCAAGAGCGAGTGAAGACGTTAGGACTCTTACCGTTACCTGACTCTGATCTGTTGACGTTCAATGCTAGTCTCCCAGAGACCAATAAGGCCACAAAAAGTGAGTGCTTAAGAGTGACGGCACAACTGTTCGATCCACTCGGTGTACTGTTGCCTGTTGCAATAAGGTCCAGAATTTTCTTAAAGCAATTATGGAGACTGAAACTAGATTGGGACGATCCGCTACCTGAAGATTGCGCTACCGAATGGTATACAATTTCCAAGGACCTGAACCTCTGCTGTGACTTTACTTATCCTCGGAGGACGGTATATGCTGACTCAGTGGAACTTCATGCGTTTAGCGATGCAAGTGGTGTCGCCTATGGCACTGCAATATATTATGTGAGCCCGGAATGTAGTAGTCTGGTCATCGCTAAAGCGAAGGTCGCTCCCATTAGGTCCATAACTATACCAAGACTAGAGCTAACTGCTGCTTTGCTAGCTGCCAGATTAATCAAATTTGTGGAGGAAGCCTATCATAATATTGTAAAAGTCAACAAAATTGTTTTATGGAGCGACAGCCAGGTTACATTGCACTGGTTGCACAGTATGAAGAAGCTTCCAGTGTATGTCGCGAACCGAGTTGACGAAATAAAATCCCTTCTTCCGACTGTAGAATTCCGGTAAGTGTCCTCTAAAGAAAACCCTAGTGACTTACTGTCTAGAGGTGTTTCGGCAAAACATCTGAAATCTTCTGCATTATGGTGGGAGGGGCCCATGTGGCTCCGAAACAAAGACGAGTGGCCAGAACACATATTACCAGATTACCCAACGCCAAAATTAACTAGCCAAGTCATTGGGACCAATGATGAACAGGACAAACACTTATGGAACTGGGACAAATATGGCAGTTATGAGAAATTGATTTGGGTAGTTGCATGGACTATTCGATACAAGAATAATTTGAAGGCAAAAATTAAAGGGACGTCTCCCACAGACTGTGCCCTCTTCAGCATTAAGGAACTAAATGTAGTAGAAAAGATTGTAGCTCAAAGATGCCAGCAGGAATGCTTCCCAAAGGAGTACGAGATGCTGTCTGGTGACAAGGGTACTCGCAATAATTTGGTAAACCAATTAGGACTTGTCATTAAAGGAGGTTTAATTGTATGTAAAGGTTTATTGAAGTTAGCGGCTCTTCCGGATTCAAGGAAATATCCGATACTACTGCCTTCCAAACACTATTTCACTACCATGCTCATCAATATGTGCCATGGTGTCTGTTGTCACTATGGAGTTAATCACGTGGTCGCATATATACGGCAAAAATGGTGGATTCCTAAGATAAGACAAGCTGTAAAACAAGTGACCAATAAGTGTATAACCTGTCGTAAAATACAGGGTAATACCTACGCGAAAGCTGGAGTACCTCCCCTGCCAGACATCAGGACTACTCCTAGAGATCCCTTCGAGGTCATGGGGGTCGATTATACAGGAGCAATTCCTGTCCGGGACTCACACAACAACAAGGCTTATATGCTATTATTTACGTGCGCTACTACAAGAGTTATTCACATTGAAATAGTTAGCAATATGACCTGTGACAGCTTTATCCATGCATTCCGGAGATTTTGTAGTAGGCAGGGATTTCCACAGATAATGTTAAGCGACAATGCTGCTACATTTGTAGGAGCTTCCAGACACTTGGAAGACATCCAAAGCGATCCCAGTCTTCAGGTTCATCTTACCGAAATCCGATGTGAATGGCGTTTTATACCAACACATGCACCTTGGTTCGGAGCTATTTGGGAGAGAGCCATAGGTATTATGAAGGCTGGGCTTAAAAATGTACTAGGTCGTGCTCTAGTCTCCTTTGAGGAACTAAATACTGTCCTATTGGAGCTGGAGGCTACCGTGAATGATCGCCCTTTAACATATGTCTCGGGTGATCTGGAGGACCCTTCTCCTATTACTCCATCCATGCTGGTTAAAGGTCGTAGACTTCGTGACTTCCCAAAGGACGTAATTCAGCTAGATGAGCTGCAGGACCCTTATTACGATAGTAAAGCAGCGATACACAGCAGGTACAATTACATCAATAAATTGATACGGGACCTATGGAGGCATTGGTCTAGTGAATACTTGGCATCACTACGAGAAGCCTATAAGCATAAAAGAGGCTCATCAAGCAGTGTATGGCCAAAGGTAAATTACATCGTTCTTATACATGACGAGGGACCTCGTGTCCTTTGGAAACTTGGTAGGGTAGTTAGACTCTATCCAGGACGAGATTATCTGGTTAGAGTGGTCCAGATTAGGACAAAAACTGGCCTGGCCACTCGACCCATCGCCAAGTTGTATCCATTGGAACAGGAAATCGAAAGGTTTTTGATCCCTCAACCGACGGTCGCTGGTGACGGTGTTAGCTCTCATGACTCCACCCTTATGTCACCAGTGGTCGCTGGACCATCTGCCAGTAACGATCCTGTTGGAAGATTACCTCTTCGTCGAGCCGCTGTTAGTTCTTCACAGCTTTGGAGATCTAACATTACTGCGGGTTCATTGTAGATATGTATATATTGGTGGTGGGAATGTGTCGGGACTCGTAAGTAACTCGACAGTTTAATTAAGTTAAGTAAACATACTGGAAGTTCAAATTAGGTGCCAGTATTAGGCTAAGTTATATATCTTTATAAATGATATGTACTATTTTGTATTAAGTTTCTATGGGTTTATTATCCATAATTATATCGGGTTATCATTACAATTAATCCGGTATATCTTGTAGATAGTTAAATGACGCATTGGTGGGTATTAACTGCGCATGCATCATTTTCGGGACTGGCGGGCTGACTGCCGGGAACCTCAGACTCTCTTTAGTTATGACCTCGTGAACACCTCCTTCTAGCCGCTCCAATACAACCACCTGTTTCATGCTAAGTCACTCTAATTCTTAACTCCTAGTGGCCACTATACCTTCTATCTATTCCTAATTCTATCCTTAAGCTATCCATCACTATCAACAAGTAAAGTAAGTTAACTCTTATAAGTGTATAGGTAAATTGCACTTTGTTTACTGTCAAATTCTTATAAATTGTTCGAACAGGATCTGAACCAGTGACCTACAGAAGCCAGATAGAAAACAAGGTTCACCTGGCCCCTTAAAATACGTTCCGGTTATTGTCAGAAACCCTTTTGCTAATTACCCCCGGGTGGCCAAGAAAACATGGCCACTCACACCACCAAGCATCACCACAGGAACCAGATTTAAATTACGATGAGGAGTACTTTATGGAACTACGCCACAAATCTCCTCCCTTTCCGTCTCTCTACCCAGACAAAAATACCAACCATGGCCACTACGAAGTGAGGCAACAACTACAATAAGAAGATTCCAACCAACAACCAAACTATTGCATAGAAACGCATAGATAGTTAGACGCTATACAAATGTAAAACTATTTATCCTGTCTTATCCAAGCTGTATACGACTTACTTCTAAAATTAAATAAATAAAGGATACCATTCCCCATATAAACATGAATGTACTCTATTTCTAAGACTTTAAATAACCGAGCAATAATTCAAAAACTATAATTCTCATGCCTCTCATATTCCGAAACACATCAGCCATGCTCATAGCTGTAATGTGCAATATTACCTGACCAAAAAGAGTATATTGTTAGGCAAAGTTTATTCACCATCTAGCACGGGTTTTCTGTGTTGAAGTATACATGACCAAGTCAACTCGGAGAATATTTCCGTAGGGGCTAGCCAAAATCCCCTGAAAAGTATCCTACAAACTACGAGGAGTGCTGGAGGACCGATAGAGTGCGTTGTGCTAGAAGTGCCCTTTCTAGTTATACCGTGTGAAAGTATCATCTATCCCTGGTGCTAACAGGCAGACCGACACCGCACTATACTCACCACGTGTGACCAGATCTCTCACGGCTGCTTTCCCCTATCTATCTATTGCCTGACGCCATGATCCCCGAAGGGGTGGCCACGAACGAACCGCCTCCATGCACCTCTGTCCCCAGTCAGTCGATGCCCCTCCTCCCAACCAGCACCGCCTTCATTCATATACTTCCTCACTCCATCCTTCCACCTCTCTCTCGATTTACATCTCCCTCTCTGTCCTTCCACCTAGCTCTCGTACACCTTCTTAGTCATTCTCTCGCTTCCCATACGTTCCATATGGCCGAACAATCTCAAGGTGTTCCTTTTCACACTTTCCAGCACATCTACCTCCACACCACACCTCCTTCTTACTTCCTCATTCGTCTATCTATCGCTCCATGTAACTCCACACGCACTTCTTAAGTAACTCATTTCGACCCCTCTCACTCTTGGTCTGAGTCTCTTCTCAAACATCCATGCCTCGCTTCTGTAAGTCAGTGTCGGGATTACCACACTGTCATGCAAGGACTTCTTCACTTCCATACTGATCACCCTATTTCGTGTTACTGCTTTCAGCGTCCCTACAACAGTCTTCCCCTGTTGCACCCTCTCCCGCACTTCTTCATCCAGAGTCCCATCTTTACTCAACACACTGCCCATATACTTAAATAAGCTGACAATCTCCATAGCCTGACCGTTCAACTTCACCTCACACTCTGTGACTTCACCCCTTTCGAAGACCATAACCTTGCTCTTCCCAGCATTTACCTTCAGATTCCGTTTTTCGCACACTGTTTCAAACGCATTTACCAGACCCTGCAACTCCCATTCATTATCGCTCATCAGAACTGTATCATCAGTGTTACGATCCAGGTTCTGCAAGACCTGGGGCTCTTCATCATTGGACTAGATAAGGCTAAATGCAACAACGGTAACACTAGTTCCAACCCCTGCCTGAACCACTGGAGAACAAAACACCTATACCGCCCTGAGTCGTGCCTGGACAACGAGGTATCCTATGACTCGGTAAAAGGTGCACACTATAGGCTGATGATCACTGAAGCAGCCTATACTCATACAACATACAATTACTTTATTAAAGTATACAAGGAAAATGATAGATAGCGTAATTAAATCGCAGCAACGATTTAATAGCAAACTAGAAGAAGGATAATTAACGTTACGTTAAATAATCAGTAAACTGTCACTCCTATCTGAAAGAAAGTGAAACAAAGAAAGTCCTAAAGCATCATGCCAGAATCTTCTGCAAAAGTCAGATGCAACTAAGAAGTACGTATCGGATTCTGAACTGTGTATTATTACTGTGGGAACATATATATTGTAGGGACATACGGTGTTATCTGGCACATGTGTAATTATAAAACAGTCGGCAGTCTAAACTCTAACCACAAAAATATGTGCTTTCTCCCACCAGACACTAACCTGCTCTGGTTGGGTCTCTCAGCAACAATCACGACTTACTATAAATATAAGGAGCAATAATGCTGCACACATATGCACAATGAGATTATAAACCCTAATCGGGGGTCTGCCATAAGTCTAGCAGGGGAGTCGTAGGCTAAGCTACCTGGGCCGAGCCACCTGCTCGGTAGCCTAGTGTCGTTCTCAAGTCTGTGCGCCTAGTTACATTAAATGACGGGGTGCTCTCTTGAGAGATCCAGGTCTCGTGTACCTGGTTCTCTCCTGGCGACCCACCTAAGTCAAAAGCTAACAAGCTAGCACACTGCTGGGTGGACTAGGCCAACGCCCTCACGCCAACACAGTGCTAGGCTCTAAGGTACACAGACAAGAAAATGACCTAGGCCTCCACAGGTATCCGGTACAGTTGCATAGGCTCAACAAAGTCTATGCTCATAGGAAACTGCAACCTGATAGCCTCTCCCCAGTCTAGCATCGACTAACCTGGTAGACACCCAAGAAAATAAGGTTGGGGCAACACGATGAGTATGTCAAACTTCCCCAAGCCAAAATGGATAACCCTCGGATCCAAAATGCCTAACTAAGTACATATAATATCTCTGAGAGCTCGCTGTATAATACAGTGACGGATATATGAAATCAACGTCAAGGGGAAGGGCAGTTAATTAATAGTAAGATATACAGAGAGAAGAAGGTAAGCAGTGGTAGAGAAAGTTCGCAATAGGGGGGTGAGGTGGGCTGATAGATTGCAAAAGGGTGTTAGCGTTACAGCACTAAGAGGAGCTCTGAGGGAAACACAAGGACAGGAGCCCGCACCACCGTCCCAGGACCAAGGCCGCCAATCACAGACGACTACGTCACCAGGCAGCAGGTCTGCAGAAGGCGCCAGGAACCACCAGCCAATCAAGGGCGCGGAAAAGCGCGCGAGCGGGAAAACACCTCGAGCGAGGAAGGCAACACATACCTACGCACGCACACACTACCACCATGCCCTCGCTATTCTCTCTCTCCTTCCACAATGCATCTCATATTCAACTAATGATATAAAATACTTCCCATTGTCACAGACGAAATTAAAGGCCACCACGGGACTGTCTGTAACAACACGAACACTATGAAAGAAAGAATAACATTCTCTGATACCTGTAGCCCATTTCACTGCCTGGGGAGAGGGGAGAAGAGGATAGGGAGCCAACCGCCGCTCCCTCGCGGTCGCTGGGGAGCTGACATGCGTCACATCAGCAAACAACAGTAGGCTTCAGGCAGCTTCCACTCATTTCCCTCCCTTATCAGCGATACACCAATATCCACTGCTCTTTCTTGTATTTCTTTCATGACTCCATCCATATATTCAGTAAACAACCACAGGGACATCACACACCCCTGTTTCAACCCAACATTCAGGTCAAAGAACTCGCTCTGCTCATTCTCCACACGTACTGCCACCTTTGCACCCTCATACGTCATGCTCTTGCCATCTACTCTGTGTATTCTAAGTACTTTCCACATACCTTCTCTATCCACTCTGTCATAGGCCTTCTTCAAGTCCATAAAGGCAACATTATAGGTTTGAGTCCCGTAGGGAAGAAGGAAAACCTAATATTTAGTAGTGGCCCCTGAATCATTGACGATGCGCCTTAGCTTTGGTAATGGCCAATCTTTGAACTCAAGCTTGCCTTTCAAACTTCCCGCCCGGGAGAGATCAAAATACGATTGCCACACATCGTGAGCGAAACGCTCTTAAAAACCACTCACAGACTCGTTCTATATGATGTGGGTACCACTACTAGAACAAACTAGCAAAAAATAATGAAATAAAAAGATTAAACTTGATCATAGCATTGCGCTTCTCATGCGTCTGCTGTTTCTGCACGCTTAGCCTCACTCATCGAAGTGATCACCCGTTCTTAATCTGACATATCGAGACTCTCGAAACGTAGCAGATGAATGGAAAGGGGATGGAAGGGAGGGTAAAAATCGTCAATGATTCTAGGGCCACTACTAAATATTAGGTTTTCCTTCTTCCCTACGGGACTCAAACCTATAATTTATTAGTGGCCCCTTCATCATTGGCAATGCGCCTGATATCTCAAGACTGGAGGGGGACATTCATCATGAACATCATAACCACTAATAAATTACTAAGAAGAGTTAAACACGTACAAAAAAGATCAAAGTTAAATAAACATAATAAAAGGTTGTACAGGCGGCGTTCCTTAAAGGTAGCCTGTTGTGTACTCATCTTTACGTTTGATAGAACAGTTGATGAGACACATATAAACTATACATTTAGCTTATGAATACATATATAAATCAATATCTCATCTCTTATAAAATACTGATAATATGTTGGCCTATACATATATGGCCTACAGGTAGTGTATTACACAAATATTTGTACTCTTGCTTTTAATCCTAATCCTTAAGATTAATAAGCATAATGGCAACTCTATTGCCATACCTACAGTAGAGTAAACATAAAAAAAATTCTAACTAGACTTACTTTAGTCTAAGGAACGGGTTATCACATGACCTTTATTCATGTCATCTTGTATCACATAAGAGGCAGGTTAGAGGCCCTAGCTAGGATACCTCCTCCCCCTTTTCTTTACAAAAATTGCATAAAACTAGACTCTCTGCCTTAATGCTATACACGTACGAGAAGTTTTCATGAGATTCACGGACAGGTAACGTGTTACGAAAGTATGTTTAGATGACCATGTCATCGAGTGAGTAAATGTGTAGGAATCTGAGTGATGCAGCCCACTACCGGATATCGTGTGACCTAGCCAAAATGCCCGGATTACTCTCTCTGATTACTTCTACTACTAACGTGGCTAGCCGACGTTTTTGGGAGACGTTTACCTGTCCGCGAAACCCAGAGGGACCCCGCCTGTGCCGGCCGAGAGTCCCGCATAATAAAATTAGTGATTGCACCGGGTAAAGTAAATGGTGCTGATCGCCCAGTTTCAGAGCAGGAACTTCAAACTCTGTAAAATATGAATATTGTGTTCATTCTTTCCGATGAAATTAGGAGCAGGCGCAATATGTACACGCATGTTGCGCCTCGAAAATCTTAAGCAAGATGGCTCCAAACTCATCGCCGCCAACTCAGACACCCTGTCACCCGTAGCTAATGCCACTAGAAATATGGCTTTCGTAAGTCGTAACTCGAAAGGAGGATTGTGACAATATTTACGGGAGTGAAGCATTTCAAGGGCCAGATCAAGAGACCAGGTGGGTGCAAGTTGATGAGGAGGAGGGCGAAGCCGGAAGCAAGACCGCATGAGCCCCTTCTCCTTCGCCTCTGGCACGGACAAACCAGTTAACCCGTTGAGCACCAGCTAATTATAAATAAAAGTACATCGAGAGACCGGCCGATTTGGCAATTTTTTTTATTTTTTTCTTAAATGGCAGAAAAAGGTAAGAAATGAAGAAAAAAAAACACTCACCTTGGTCATTTGGGGGTCGTATGGCGGGGGAGGGGGGGGGGGGGGGTTGCAGCCTCAGACATCAGCTGAGGCCGGGCGGCCTTCAAAGTTCCCGCCCGGCCAGCCACAGCTGAGCGCGGCAGCATGGCAGATGTACGATGGGTCCACTTTTCGAGTGACGGTTATTTACACCACCCGAGCATCATGTGTGCCTTCATAGTTCATATACTACCAACATGTATCACATAATGTCACTATAAGTGAAATAATAGTGTGATAAGTGCTTAGATATAAGTTTTATAAGTGCTCACGAGTGGCAAGACCGTTGCGCGTCCCCGTTGCCATGGAGACTGGCAGCCATCATGGTCTCAGACAATAACAGAACGCACGTACGTACACACCCAGCTGGCTGACACGCGCCCTCAACACTTTCCCTTTTATTGTCTTTCTCTCTTACTCCCCCGCTTTATTCAGTTTATACTGTCACTTCCCCTCTTTATTCAGTTTATACTTTATCATATGTTTTATAGTTATAAAATATGGGTTTCACACATTGTTTTACACACTTTTGACTTAGAAATATGCTATATTTACACTTATTGGAGTCCGTCATTGTTTTACGTATATTTGAGTGTCAATCTCACTTACATATTGTGTTCGGCACTTTGTATATATTTATTATTTACACTAGGTTTATATACACACACACACTTCACATTTCATTTTTATTTTTTGTTATTTTTTTTCTTCTATGTGATTGAGGGAGGCAAAAGGCAGAACTGCCTATAGCGAGTGCCTCTCTCATAGTTGAAAGAGTGACAGGGCCAAAATCAAGGGACGTTCGACCCAAAATGCCTGGACACACGGAGTTTGAAGCAATTGAAGTCATAGGAAGAGGGAAAGACTGATTCTGGGAGAGAGTTCCAGAGCTCAGCTGTTGATTAGAAGAAAGTTTGAGAGTAACGTTTCACTCTTGGGTTGGAGAGTTGCACAGAGTAGGGGTGGGATTGAGTTGCAAGACGGGTACCACGAGCCCTACATAAAGGAGGTGGTATACACTGCGAAAGCTCTGAGGAACACTGATTATTATAGTAGCGATAGAATAGCGAGAGAGATGCAACATTGCGGCGGAGAGAGAGAGATTGCAGAGAGTTGGTGAGTGGACGGGAGTTAATGATACGAAAGGCCTTCCTTTCAACTTTGCCTAGGAGAGCCGTGTGAGAGGAACCTCCCCACACATGTGAACAATACTCAAAACAAGGACGCACTATGCCCCTGTACAGAGCAAGAAGCTGTGCAGGGGAAAAGAACTCCCTAAGGCGGTTGAGCACACCCAGGTCCCTCTGTGTCGTGTTGCGGTACGCATGACACCGTCTTCAGGGTTTGTCATTGTGTTCTGTGGGCGGCACATATTCAGGGAAGTGGTGTTGTGTCAGCCTGGCAATCCCTTCTGCTGCTGGCCATCGATGGGCGGGGGGTTGCTGGAGGTGGGGGGGCAGTCATTTATTCCCTCAACATCTCCCTGGACAACTCCATGCAGAAGTTCTCCATCGTTTCCTGCTTGCCGGTGATTGTTGCTTAGAGGATGTGGCTGTTATAGAGGGTGAGATCGAGGAGGTGGAAGAATAACTTCTTATACCACCTCAGCGTCTTCCTCGCACACTCAACTGACGAGATGACAGCATCTGATTTGTCCACCAGCCGCATGTTGATGTTATAATCACAAATAGCCAAAGGTTTCTTGATAATTTCGCCAGTTGCTCTGTCACGACGTCTGCTGTCTTGGAAGATGGGACGGTGGACTGTTGAGAGGACATTCACATCCCGGTTATCCATCCAGGACAACAGGAGGACATTGTTAGCCTGCTTGTGGATGATAGAGCCCTTTTCCCGCCTGGGTGGTAGTTCGGGCATGAAGATCCGATTCCTCCTGACGGTGCCACAGACTCCTTTAGTGCGGCTATGCAGGAACTTGGCAAGGGAGGGGCTGGTGTACCAGTTGTCCAGGTACAGTATGTGGCCCCTGTCCAAGTAGCCCTGCATCATGGTGATGACGACGGCCCCAGAAATTCCGTATGTCCTCGTTTCCACCAATTCTTTTTTCTTGCCCATATACAGAATTAGGTCCTGGATGTAACCGGTTTGACAGTCACACATCACGAAGGTCTTCAGGCCATATCGATGTCGTTTGCTGGGCATGTACTGCCGGATGCCAATATTCCCCCTCCACAGCAGCAAACTCTCATCAATAATGAGCTTCTGATGCGGTTTGAAGGCGGCAGCAAGCTTCACCTTCAGGTACTCGAAGATAGGTCTTATCCTCTCCATGGGATCCTTCATTGCTCTTGGTTGACTTTGATTTGTGGTGTGGGCTGCCAGGCTGTCAATGAAATGTAGGTTCCCCATTATGGCTGTGATCCTATTTCTGCTCATTATTTGGCCAAAAATAGGGGTTTGGACGAGGGGATCCCAGGACCAGTACTTTTTTATGGAGGATTTCCTTGTGACCCCCATCAGGATGACAATGCCCAAGAATGTGTAAAACTCTGGGACATCTAGGGTGGACCATGACAGCCTTGCAGAGTATTTGAGCTGCACCTTCCCAGCCATGAAATAATAATTGTACAAGTTGGTCTGGTCAACAATTAGAGCCACGAGATTTGTAGTAAAAAAATGCCTGAAGATTTCAAGTCTCGTGGTCTGCCGCCCCTGGTTTGGGAGCGTAGGGCCGGCAATCCCAGCGCCCACAAAGTTGTAGTTGGTGGGCACAAAGTTGTCTCCATCAACCCAATCCCACACATCGGGTTGAGCGGCACCTTTGTCGCCAAAGTCGTCAGGAGGGGAGTCACCATCAGGGCGGCGGGAGGGCATTGGCCTGCCTCTTGCCGTGCCTCTTGCCCCTGCCCTCAACCTCGGCCTTGGTTGAGCCAGCCCAGCCCTTGCTCTCGCACCGCCAGGGGTGGGGCGTCGTATTAGGGACACCTTAGAACCCCTTCGGCCACGCCCACGCACAGGACCACGGGCACGCCCACGTATGCTGATAGGGCGTTGCGCACGATCAGGGCGTTGTGGCAACGCAGGCGGTGATGGTGTCTGAGTGTCATGTCTGAGGGAGATCCCAGGCTGAGGAGAAGGTACAGGTGAGTATGGTAGTGGTCCGGGAGGTGATGGTGGGGGCGAGTCAATCCGGGCTGATAAGGGAAACAGGCGGCGTGGGTGGCCTGGTGGATATGATTCTAGGGCAGGCATATCCTCATCTGTTTCTTCTGAAGAAGAAGTCAATGGCTGTGCTGCTAAGATGGCTGCACCCCTGCACAGCCCATAGAAAGTGTTAGGGGCTGGCGCTTTTAGTGGAGAGGCAATGCGGGGTGGTGGGAGAGGCAAACGCTGGGGAGCACCACGGCGAGGCACGTGTGGGGTCGGACCTTGACCCACCTCCTCCTCCTCCTCCTCCTCCTCCTCACCTCTTTTCTTCTCAGCCCTACGATGAGAAGGTGGAATGTTGAGGAAGGCCATGGGGTCTGGGTCATCTGCCTCATCCTCATCATGCTCTTCCCCACTTGCTGGGGAGTCCACAATGTCACGGGGAGCGATGGGAGAACGATAGCTACTCTCCTCCCTTTCTTATAACATGGCATACCGATGAGAGATGGGGACATAGGGTTCCTCCTCATGCATGTCGTCTATCTCGGCCAAAGTGGGACTATATTCGTCCTCTGATTCGTCATTTGATGATCCAGTGTCACTATCAGGCACATCACTCTCCTCAAGTATGGCCATGGCATCGGCAAGGGATATTCCCATGCGTGGGTAACGACGTGCTAAATCCGACATGGTGTTGCACTCGCGAGATGTATGGGTAAACTGACTTTCCTTTGTCACGCACGTCCCTTGTCACAACAAACCTAGATTTGGGGGTTGCCATACTGTACATTGCCTACATCCTAAGGAATATCCCATACAAATATCAAGCCTATAGCTACCATAGGACAAGAGTAAATAAGGTCAAAAGTCGTTGAGAGATAAGTGGGTACAGTGTTTTTCATCACCTCCCCCGCATGACCACCCGCCCGGCAGGACTTGGGGGATAACTTAGTATGGTCAAGTATTGCGTACATCCTAAAGTGTATCTCACCTCCGCCGACCTCCGAGCTGTCAACACCTCGCAGCTGCTCCCCGATAATGAGTTACCTTGTGTGAAGTTGATAGGAGTGTCTAAGTGTTGTCCCGGAAATTTATATGTGCATTTCAATAAGTAATTAGGTGTTTTATGAGCAATTCAGATTTAATTGGATATTCCAAGTAATTGAAAATATGGATTAAGTAAAACAGTTCCTGGAGTGAGATGGGATAGTGGGGCGATTGTTGTTTTTAGGCTGGCAGACGACCACCTCGCGATGGCGGGAAGGCGTGAAAGCCTAGCTGGGGATGAGGAGGATTATGAATTTGAAGGCTTTATCACCGAGGACAAGGATGATCAGTTGGCAAGTATGAAAAAACAATTAATGGGTCTTGTGAGATGGAGGGGAGTGATGGAAAATTGGAGGAAGGAGTTAGGGGCTAAAGTAGAAGTTTTGTCCGATATGTGTGGCGTTACTAGCGGGGTGGATAGGCCTAGGCCAGTAAGTGACAGCCTAGAGGCAGTGATGGCCAGAGTAGACGAGTTAGCGTCGGAAAATGTGGCACTCAAGGCTCAGCTTAAGGAATATGAGGGCCACCTGAGTGAGGAAGTAAAAGGAATTAGTGAGGTAAAAAATGAGTGGACAAGGGTAGAGAGTGCCACGATGGTAGCCCTTGAAGAAATTGTGAAGGAGCAGAAGGAAGAGAGAGAAAAGGAAAAGAAAGAGTTTGAAAAAAATGTAGTGCAAGTTTTAAAGAAGAAAGAGAAGGTAGTGAGAGAGACAATAGATAGAGGTAAGTGTGTAGTAATCTTTGGAGATGTGGAAGAGCACCTGGCAGATATGAAGGTAAGAAAGGAAAGTGATGTTGTGAAAGTCAAGGGGATACTGGATTACTTAGACGAGGGTTATGGATGGGTAAAAGAACTGGAGGAGGTGAGAAGGTTAGGAATATATAAGAAGGGCGAGATGAGACCACTAAGAGTGGAACTAAAGTTTAGATCAACAGCAGAAGCAGTAGCCAATGTGAGCTGGAAATTAAATTTTCGACAGAGCTGAATCATATAAGGGTAAAAAAGGACCTAAGTGTAGAAGAACGAGAACAGTTAAGGGAACTCCAAGCTAAGGCTGATGAAGAGAATGGAAAGTTGTCTGAAGAGCAAAAGAAGAATATTTTATGGAGAATAAGGGAAGGGCAAGTAAGGAAGTGGTACATCAGGAGCCACCAAGAACCGAAAGTAAGAGGAGTGATAGGGAAAGAGACAGAGAGACAAGTACGAAGTCAAAGCAAGGAGACGGAGCGAGAGATACTGCAGGGAGCAGGGGACCGGAGAGAGAGCCAGGATGTGGTGGAGAGGGTGGAACAGAGGGAGAGAGAGGGGGGAGGAGAATAGAATTAGTGGGGGAGGTGGAACTGAGTCAGGGAAGGGATGGAGGAGGAGGAGGTGAACCTGGTAGGAGGCAGAGAGGGAAGAGAAACAAGGAGGTGGATTCAAATATACTGTGCTACTACACTAATATAGATGGAATAAACAGTAAAAAGGTAGAGTTAGATAATATATTAAGAAAAGATCAACCACAGATAGTCTGTTTGACAGAGACAAAGCTGAACCAGGACTTTGACAGCAACATAGTGTTTAGTGAAGGATATAATATATGGAGAAATGATAGAAAGGGTAAAAGGGGAGGTGGAGTGGCAGTATTAGTTAAGAACCCTATGACAGCAAAGCACGTGGAGTTAAATAATGACAAGGCAAAAATAATGGCAGTTGAACTCAATGATATAGAAGGAAAAAAGCTAGACATAGCAGTAGCTTACATGCCACCAAAGACCAGAGCATGGAGGGAGTTGGAGTTTGAGGAGATGGTAGAGGATATGATTCAGTCGTTGAGAAGATTGCTTTTAAGGAAGAATCGATTGATCTTGGTAGGAGATTTCAACTGTAGTGAGGTTGATTGGGAATCGGGAGATTCAGGGCCAAATCAGAGATTTTGGGGAAGTCGGCTAGTGGAGTTGGTTACGGAAAATGTACTTACACAACATGTGAAGGAAAATACAAGAATGAGGGGTAATAACGAACCTTCTAAACTCGATCTGATTTTTACAAAAGATCCTCACGAAATTAGTGATATAAACTATCTATGTCCTGTAGGTAAAAGTGATCACCTATTACTAAAATGGAAGTTGACCTCGAGTAATGCCAATAGATTAGACAATAGCTACATAAATGACAGATTAAATTATAGTAAAGCTGATTATGTATCCTTGAAAAGATATTTAGAGGGAGTAGATTGGGATCTTATTTTGAAGGAACGGGACGTACAAGGTAAATATAGTAGATTCCTCGAAATTTATAGAGTAGGAACCAATATGTTTGTCCCAAGATATAAAACTGGAAATTTTACTAAGCAGAAAGATTGGTTTAATTTGAAATGCAAAAGAGCTTTGGGTAGGCGTGATGCAGCTTGGGCTAGATTAAGAAGAAGGAACACTGAGAGTAATCGGAATAAATATAAACAGGAGAGGAATAGATATGTTAACATAATTAGGCAAGTTAAAATGAACTATGAGAAGAACATAGTAAATAAATGTGAAAGTGACCCTAGATTATTTTATAAATATATAAACAGTAAGTTGAAGGTAAGAAACAAATTACTAAATTAAGAGTTGATGCTAGGACGTATGAAAATGTATCGGACATGTGTGAGGTAATGAATAACAAATTGGGGTCAGTTTTTACTAGAGAGGAAGGTTTTGACGAACCACAGGCGGGAGTACTGGAGAGTGGTCTTAGTAAGATTGAAATAACTAGAGATGAGCTGTTATCTGCGATGAGAGGACTTGAAGTAAGGAAAGCTATGGGACCGGATGAAGTGTCTGCCTGGGTTTTAAAGGAGTGTGCAGAGCAATTAGTGGAGCCAGTGAGGGACATAATTCAAGCTTCCTTAGATAAAGGACAGGTTCCTGTTGAATGGAAAAGAGCTAATATCATTCCGATATACAAGAATGGAAACCCTGAGGACCCTCTAAACTATAGACCAGTTTCACTTACTAGTATTGTATGCAAGATTTGTGAAAAGCTAATTAGGAAGAGATGGATGAAAATGTTGGAGAGAAAGAAAATAATAACCCCAAAGCAATTTGGATTCAGAGAAGGGACATCTTGTGTTACCAGTTTGCTATGTTATTACAGTAGGGTGATAGATGTACTCCAAGAAAGAGGCGGATGGGTGGACTGCGTCTACTTAGACCTTTCCAAAGCATTCGATAAGGTACCACATAAGAGATTGTTATCTATGCTTGAGACGCTAGGATGTGTCAGGGGGAGTTTGTTGAAATGGATGGAGAGCTATTTAACAGATAGGGAAATGAGGACCAACATTAGAGGAACTTACTCATCGTGGCGGAAAGTTGAGAGTGGTGTGCCGCAGGGATCTGTGTTGGCACCTCTCATGTTCCTTATGTACGTGAATGACCTGCCGATAGGCATAAACTCTTACATGTCAATGTTTGCAGATGACGTAAAAATTATGAGACAAATAACAAATAAAAGTAGTTGTGAGGAGCTGCAAGGGGATTTAGATAAAATATACGAATGGAGCACCAAGTGGAAAATGAAATTTAATATAAGTAAATGTCATGTGTTAAATATGGGAAGAAGTGTGAATAGACCAAATTGGGAGTACAGGATGGGAGATAATAAAATTAGCAAGGCCGAAAAAGAAAAAGATTTAGGGTTGATTATACAAGATAATTTGTCGCCAGAGAAACATATTAACAAGCTCTTTAGCGGAATGTATGCAATGGCCGGGAATATGAAAGTTGCTCTGAACTATTTGGATGAGACCATGGTAGCGAAAATTATGAAGAGTATGATTAGACCAAGATTGGAGTATGCAGCAGTGGTGTGGTCCCCGCATCTAAAGAAGCATATTCACAAGTTAGAAAGAATCCAAAGAGCAGTCACTAGATTGGTTCCAAGTCTCAGAGAACTGCCATATGAAGGGAGGCTAGACAAATTAAATCTACCGAGTCTAAAAGAGAGGAGAGAGAGGGGAGACATGATAATGATGTACAAATGTACCCGGGGGCTGGAGAGGCTGGATAGGGAGGATATATTAATTATGGATACAGGAATAACTAGAGGCCACAGCTACAAAGTAAAAAGACCTACCTGCAAGAACGATATCAGGAAGTTTAGCTTCCCCTATAGATGTATTGACAAATGGAATTGGCTGGAGGAGGAGGTGGTAGGGGCAAGGAACATCCATATTTTCAAGAAAAAATTGGATAAAAAGTAGACTGAGAGACGGGACAACACGAGCTTAGCTCAACTCCTGTAAACTACAATTAGGTAAATACAATTAGGTAAATACACAAATTTCAAGCCTATAGCTCCCATACGACAGGAGTAAATAAGGTTGAAAGTCGAGGTGAAGTAAGTGGGTAAAGTGGCGCCACTAATCCGCCCATCACCACTGCGCGGCTTGCCTGGACGGTTCCCGCATACCGCCACTGTTTGGCAACAGTCTACGGTATATCCCCTACCATTCTTCAGCCATTCCCTACCATACGAGCCGAATAATAGAGGTTTTAGTGGCCGACGCAATGTTCGCGTCGCTGGGGTTCAGCGTTACATACATTGCCGACGCAAACAGTGCGTCGCTGGGGCTCAGTGGGTTAAGTCGAAAAAAGGTGTCCGAATTGCTGTGAGGCAATTCCTTAATGCGACAACTGACAACTTTTGTATTTCAAATAGGTAATTTAAATAATTAAACACCAGAGCCACCGAGGACTGTTGTTGGTCAGTTTCTACGATCCAGGTAGTGAATGACTTCCAGTAAGAGTGGTGCTGATTAATCAACTTGTGAGTCACGGCTCCCCAAACTGGCCTAGCCACTTAGCCTTCTGAATAACCAATAGGCAAAAGTCAGCGAGGTCTGGAGGATGCCAATTGTGTCTAAGTGGAAGTACGAGATCGGGAGCGACACCGGGTTGTCGCACCACGTCTTTAATTGATTGTACCAAACTTGAGCCGGCCACAACGGCGCGATCATCGAGACCATGCCTCGATAACCCCGTAGTTTGTGAACTACTTTGCACATTAACCCTTGTCTAGCGGGGGGTTTTGGGCTTATTTGGGCATATTCAGGCCCTCCTGAATGATAAATCAAGTATCTGCATGAAAAGAAATGTATTCAGCAAAAACCTAGGCGCTAAAAGCTTCAAAATGAGACCAAAACGAGCTATGTAGCACTCGTGGTTCTCATACAATGGTACCAGTAACATGGGAGTTTAGCGTATAGCGGTATATTTTTCCCAGCTACGCTCACTACTGGCTACACTGCCGGCCTCTCGAGAACACAGGGAGGGTGAGTTAGTGGGCGGCGGTAAGCCCTGGGTGTCGGCCGTGTGGCCTGCTGCGCTCCCGGCCATTTGCACTCGATTTTAACCCTTTAAAAGCCTTATTAATGGTCCTAACTTGGATTCGGACTTAAGTCGGGCCCCGCTCTTTAAATGTTAAGGATGCGTCTGGAGGTGGAAACATATAAATGGAGCTCCATTTGTTCCACTCTACCAGAAATGCATCTGGGCCCCCCCCCCCCCCCCCCCCCCCGACGCGTGAGGTACTGAGGCAGCCTGTGGTTTGCCTCTGACGCTAACAAGTCCACTTGTTGATGGTAGGGTTCGGCAATCATCTCTTGAAAGATGGTTTGCTCGAGAGCCCTTTCTACTTGAGTGCTCTGTCTCCGAGACAGAGCGTCTGCCCACTCGTTCGCCACGCCGGGCAGATATGTTGCATGAAGATAAATCTCCAGCCTAGCGGCTAGTTGAAAGATGTTTTCTGACAACCCTTGTAACACTCGAGATCTCACTGACCCGTACTTCTGAATGCATGTCATTGCAGTCAGATAGTCCATTCTGAAGGCTAGGGACTTTCCCGCCTGGCTCATGCCGTGCTCCTGTAAAAAGAATAGTGGGACTAGCAACTCCTTAGCATTGATATGAAGATAATTTGATTTGGACCATAGACCCTGACCCTGATGACCTAGGTTTGACTGGTATCCCCATCCCTGGGTACCTGACGTGTCTGTATCCATCCAGACCATCGGAGGAGGAGCTGTCCATGTCAAGGAGTGTACTTCTGGCTTCGCCCAAGCCATCAGGAGGTTGTGGATTAAAGTTGGAATTTTCCTCAGTGATTCTGCTGGCAACAGCGGAAAGCACCTGTTTCCTTCCAAAATAATTTGTTGTACCTTCAGACGTCCTAACAGGACCATCATGTTGGAGGTAGATAATTTTGGATTGTGCTACCATTAACCAATCGTCTAGGTACCATAATACCATGATCCCTTGTTTGAGTAATGGTAGCAGAGCCTGTCGGACTAATATTGTGAAAATTCGAGGTGCTAGATTTAACCCAAAGAACATTAATTGAAAGACAAACGTTTGATCCCCGTTGCGCAAAGCTAGATACTTTTGAAAACGTTTGTTGATTGGAACATGCCAAAAGGCGTCTGATAGATCGATGGAACACATCCGACCCTGCGGCGGGAGTGCCAATTTGATCTGAGTCACAGTCAGCATCCTGAACGACTGATTGTGAATATGAGTGCTGAGATAAGAGAGGGCGATCACTGGCCTCATCTAAACACTGTCCCTTTTTGGCACCAGGAACAACCGGGATGTGAACATGGGCTGTGACAAAGGACTCGGGATAATAATCTGCTTTTGGGCCATCTCTTTGACGACAGATCCCACCTTCAATAAAACAAGATTGAATTCTGTGGGGATACGTAAACGGGGTCGCCGGGACCACCGCCAGGAGAGGCCTTTGCGGACTACTGTCCTTGCCCATGTCCGCCAGGGCCATGCCCAATGACAATCTCGGAAGTTACCAGTCGCATGACTGGTGTTGTCCGGCAGTAGGCCTACTACTCTTGTTTCCATCTCGCCTTGCTTTGGCACTGGGAGTGAGAGAGCCTTGTGGTGTCTCAGTTTTGTGAAGAGGAGGGTTGTGACTCTGATTTTGGAATGGGGGGATGAGAGGCCTTGCTACCATCACTAGTGGATTTACCCCTAGACTGACCCCTAAACCAACGCCCTCTGCCCCTGGATTGGCTTCGTCCACGAGACGTCCCGCTACTCGCAGGGGCTGTGTAAGTCTTTGATGACTGAAATGACTGGGATTGACCACGAAAGAAACTCTTAGCAGTAAATTTAGATTTAACTGACTGCTCACTCTTTGACTTAGAAACAGTGGCAGGTTGTGAGTCTAGAAGGAAATTGACAGTGCGCCAGGCATCGTCTGAGGCTAGGGTCTTGGTGAAAACATCTGATAAAATCAGTCTTCTACCGATCTCTGCAGGGAGTCTCCTAACCAAGTACACCCTCAGGTCTTGACGGACCCGTACCGCCTCAAAGAGAGCAGTCCAGATGTCGCCGAGACTGAATGGAGTTTTGGAGAAGAAGGCGCCTAGTCAGCCTTCTGGATACCGACGTCCGTTATTGACTCAGACGTCCTGGCCAGAGAGGCCGCAAGTTGGCGGCTGAATAAGTATTGGGACGCCAGTCTCCAGGCTTTCTGCCTCATCTTGTAGTCTTTATCGATCTGAACCTGTGTGGGAGGACAAAAAGGTTCAGGTAACTGGCATAAAGAAAGTTTAGAGGCCCTCCAAAATAAGAAATATATGGAGGTATCCCTACCGCCGTGCCTACCGGCATTGACAACCAATGATTGTCTTCTTGCGGAAGCTGATGACTGCTTTTGTTTGTTATTGTGCTGGCAAACAGCTGGGCCTCTTGTCCCCATGCAACCCCCGGCCCTGACTCCCCCCCTTGAATCTGAACTAGAGAAGACCCCGCAGAGTCCCTGAAGGGTATCAAATTTTAAGTATGGGGTCAAGCCCTGTAACAGCATTAAATCGTTAAACCCCTCTGACTTAGTCCAGTCGGAAAAAAGTTTTCCGGCGGAAGCGGGAGGCAAGGCAGGAAATGGCATGTACACAAAATAGTCAGGATTTATAAAATGTAGGAATGGCCCTGACGACAACATCAAGTACCTCTCCAGACTGGTTCTTGGCCCTTCATGTCTTAGCCTCACTTGCCTCAGTAACCCAATGTTTCAGAACAGGGGACTCACCCGTGACTGTGGGTCGTGCAACCTCGGGGCGTAAAGGCTTAACGACAGACCAAGATGCATCCGGCCCATATAAAAGTGGCATAAGGCCCTTTTTTTACTAGGGATGGATATAACAAGAGGGGGAGGAAGCAAATCTGAGAACAACGTCAGATTGGACGGCAACAGCGCCGTAGCCCCCGAAGTGGAAGCTACAGGAATGATAGTAGAGGGAGGTAAAGTTACATCAACCAGAGGTTGAACCAGTACGTGCCCTAGAGGTCGCACCACCGGGGCTACTGGTACTGGAACTGATACCTGTCGCTCACCTTTAACCTGTCTCATGAAATCAATAACTCCTGTAATTGGTCCCTCGCTACAAAAAACCCACTTTCTTGGTCTGACTGGGACGCGGACTTTGACATTGTCTGAGTCCTGCGTTCCCGAATGCCGGGAAGATGGACATTGGCCAGACGCCATTTCCTCGGCGTGTTCACCTTGGTGGTGTAAAGTAGATCCCGGTGACCGGGTCAGGGGGGGCCGGTAAAGCCTCCAACTGAGACTCGCCGACCCGGGCAGCAGAATCATGTGTTGTTGTTTGTGAGTCATCAAGAACGTTGAACTCAGAAAGGTCCCGAAAGTTCAGATCCGGTATGTCATACTCTGAAGGGTCTTGATCTGAGGCGGGCTGGTCAGAAGAACTCATACTCCTGCCCGCTAGAGCACATGCTGCTGCCCCTCTCTGTTCCCCATACTGGCAAAGCCTTAAATTCTGGCTGCGGGTTGTGAGGAATGGTAAACCGGTAAAATGGCCTGAGACATGACTAGATGTGTCTCTGGTTGCCTCCCTGCCTGACGAAGACTGTTTAACCGGTTTGGGTAGAGGCTGCGCCGCCGTCTTCGACGAGGAGGAGGACTTCCGAGACCGACTCTTTTTGGACTTGTCATCGCCTGCAGATAGTGCGGCGTCAAAATCAGAGCGAGACCTCTTCGCCGCTTGTTTTACAGAAGGCGACTTGGTCCTTGGTCTAAGTGAGCGGGACCTGTCACGCCGGCTAGACAACGGAGGTGCGTCCGGCGGATCTGAGGGCCTAGGTCGCTTGGGCTGGCGGAAGGAAGACTCACGAGAAGAAACCCCCAAGGGCTGAAGTAACTGATGCCCCTTTAAGCAAATCTTCTAATATATGGACATCGAACTGTAAAGATTTGCGGGCTACCGTCTTACAGTACGTTACATACACTGACTGAATATGAAGTAAAATAGTCTTGCACCGACTATCTGCATGGTTTAAATAAGCATTGCGGAGGGCTGAACACTCGGGGCATGATTGGGAAAGCCAACGACCATAAGATCGGTCTAGACAAAGAACACACTTAACACATAGAGAGTGCCCGATGACCGTTAAATTTGTACAACCCAAAGCAGCACAAAAGGAGAAAGTACTCCTATCCATGATAAACCTCCTCCCACCAGGGAGATAGCCGACCTTCCTAGGTGTCCCACATGCGAACCAGTGGGTGAGAAAGATCCAAGAATCAATGCTCATAAGGACATGCTAGGCCGGCAAAGCTTAATATATAATAAATATATCTCCTACGTTAAAGAAAAAGAAGAGTTGAGTAACACTATACAATCTTAGTTTCCTTAACGTTAAGTACATTCCCCAGAAATGTAAGTGAGTAGTGAGTAGCCTACCATGTGCTACTTATATAATAACTTCTTACCTAAGTGAATAACACTGACCTCATCCCGTCTTGTGATGTAAGAACTAAATCCGGCGACAACGCAACTATTGATTTTAATTCTTAATCCCGGCGGACCACCGCCTTTCATGCAAGCAATACAGATAACTGAAAGCTACAAGATAGGAATGGGGAGTTCGTTTCTCGGCTCAGCCGTCACTGTCCCGGCGGCAGTGGCTCCCCATTTCAACCACCAGGCGGAACGTCCGGATAGCACCAACCAACGAACGTTTTTCTTTGTTAAGTTTATGAGGCGGAAACAGTTGTTGTAACGGAGGCGGACTAGTCGAACACTCTCCAAACACAATTGTGTAGTGAAATGCCGGGCGAGCCGGAATCATACTAGACGCCGTAAACAAAACAGACAAAATCCATTACAATCCTGTACCAAATGCGGATGTTTTGAATTTTAACATAACTCTTAGGTGTTTCTGGGCGGAAAAACCACGCGAAACAACTAGAGACACGTTGCTATTAAGTCTTACTTTATAAAAAATCCGGCCGGAAGGGCCAACCCTCCAATATGGAAAGAACAATGTGTACATACATGGCATGGTTATACATGAATAGTAATAAATACATCAATAATAACACACCCTAACCATATATATAATAACCTACACGAGGCCAACTAGAAGGGGGCAGATGGCGATGAATTAGACATTGTAGCACAAACCTGCGATCCACCGAAGGCCACACCAACACGTACAAATACGAAGAGTAGGTTGAAGAGCAGCATGGGTCCGTGCAGGATCCCTCAGCTAAGTGAGACAATCCACGAGCACTAGCCCACGAGGAATACTAGTTGAACACCCAAAATGGACCGAACAACAGGCCCCATTTCACCCTATAAGAAGCCTCATGACTAATAGTGAACTAAAATGAGCTAGGATAATAAAAACAAGCACTTAGGAGCCTCGCCTTATCACAACGAGGACTCCGCCTAACACAACCGCTTTAGCATATTGAACCCTGATAAACAGTCTCCAGGGCCCACTAAAGGACACTCACAGCCAACCCCTAGTCTATAAGCTACCTATTATCAGCACTTAGCATGTACATGTGAGCAAAAGACTCACTACAGCTGAGGAAAGGTGAAGAATGAAGGCTGGCTGGAGCACCCGAACGCACGTCCGATTCAAGTGGGCCCAGGAGAATTAAGAACGGGTGATCGCTTCGATGAGTGGGGCGAAGCGTGCAGAAACAGCAGACGCATAAGAAGCGCAATGATAAGATCAAGTTTAATCTTTTTATTTCATTATTTTTTGCTAGTTTTTTCTAGTAGTGGTACCCACATCATATAGGATGAGTCCGTGAGTAGTTTTTAAGAGCATTTCGCTCAGGATGTGTGGCAATCGTATATTGATCTCTCCCGGGCAGGAAGTTTGAAAGGCAAGCTTGAGTTCAAAGATTGGCCATTACCAAAGCTAAGGCGCATCGTCAATGATGAAGGGGACACTAATAAATACACCTTTTGTTGCTTCTCCAGATATTTCTCCACAACACAATTCAGGGTAAAAATCTGATCTAAACATCCTCTTCCCTTCCTAAAACCTCCCTGCTCGTCACTTATCCATTTCTCTGTTCTCATTCTCACTCTCTCAATCACTACCCTACTGTACACCTTCCCTACTACGCTTAGAAGACATATTCCTCGGTGGTTACCACACACTCCTCTTTCCCCTTTACCCTTATATAGGGGGAATATTATGCCTGTCTTTCAGTCATCAGGTGCACTCCCCTGCTCCCATGCTAATTTGCACATTTTTCATACCCATTCGATCACTATCTCACCACCATACATCAACATTTCCCCACACACTCCATCTGTTCCTGGTTCTTTCCCCAACTTCACTCTTTTCATGGCTTCCCACACTTCTGACATCCTGATCCCCACCTCCTCCTCCACTACTTCTCGCTCCCATACCCCATCCAACTATGTTTGCTGGCGGTTTATTCCTTACATTTAGCAACTCGTTGAAGTACTCCCTCCATTTTTCGACTCTCTCTTGCTTCTCGGCTAGCATTCTCCCATTCTTATCTTTCACACCCTTACTGTTTCCCTTGCTACCTTCCCTAACTTTCTTGACTTCTTTCCAGAACATTTTCTTACACTCCCTCCATTTTACACTCAGATTCCTTCCAAATTCCTCATCTACTCTTCTCTTACTTTCCTTCACTACTCTCTTCACCACTCTCTTTCTCTCCAAGTATTTATGTCGTACCACACTCTATAGGCTTTCTTCTTGTCTTCCAGATATTTTTACCTCTTCTGTCCATCATGCTGTACCTTTCACTCCCCTCCCTTTTCTCCTTACTCCACACACCTCCTCACATGCTGCACAGATCTCTTCCTTAAACACCTTGCTCATCTCCTCCACTTACTCCATAGCTTCCAGGTCGAACCCACCTAGTCGTCTTTCTACTGCTCTCCTGTACTCTTCCCTGATTTCTTCCTCCTGTATCCTCTCCACCCTCCTTGCCATTCCACCCTCCTCTCGCCTACCTCCAGCTCTCGTCACCCACTTCTTTTGTATCCTAATTTTAGCTACTACTACATAATGATCAGACCCCCTCCTACACCCCTATACACCCTAGCATCCAGCACAGATTTCTTCATTCGTTCATCCACACATATATAATCAATCAGTGCCTTCCGTTCCACCACTGGTTTATCCTTATCCTTCATCTTCCACACCACTTTCCATGTGTACCTGTGTATCATGCTGTGTCGGAAGAAGGTGTTGGCTATCCACATCCTCCTCCCCACACATACGTCCACAAGTGCACTACCATTCCCATTCACCTCTGACGGTACCCCCCACCCTCCCACCACTCCATCAAATTTCCTATCACCCACCTTCCCATTCATATCCCCAATTAGAAATATTCGTTCGTTCTTGTCAAGCTTATCCAGGCACACCTCCACATTCACCCAGAACTCCTCTTTCTCTCTAACAAGTGTATCCTCTGTCGGAGCATATGCACACACAATCACCCGCGTTTGTATTCCTACTTTCATTCCTACCCACACAATCCTTGGACCCACAGACCCATATTCTCATACACGCTCCTTCCATTGTTACTTACAAACCCTTCTCCTATACTTCAACCCAAAGTAAGTGCTTTTGTGATTCTTATGCGTTTGGTGATTATTGCGAAGGTTATATAGGATATGTTATGTGTTCAATTTAACGTAAACCTCCAAGATTAATTATTCTCGTCTTCTAGCAATCGTTGCTCATATCGAGAGAACATACAAACTCTGTCCTGGGATTGATGTATCTATATTCTTTGTAATATATACTGTACAGTATTCCTATATTACATTTAAGGTTAATAGATATATTCGTTCGGAAATACTACCCGCACACTACACGTAAATACCTGTGAACACCCTATCAGATCATATTCTATTTTTAATATTATTAGCAGGGTACGTAATCTTGCATAAGTGTTCACAGAGAATGTTAAATATTGTGTCTCTTATTTAAACTTATTGTATTCATGCTTGCTGACTTCAAACTCAGACTAAGAGTTATTTGAGTTAATTAATAACTTCTATTTATACCACATCGCGTTAATATTTCAACGACGAGACCTCAGCAATTCACACGGGCTTAAATAAATTATCCTCAGTTCCATGAACTAATATCTACATTTGTACTTATATGAGTTGATAGAGATTAATATACTCTAAATATCGATCCAACTTCCCAATTATTTATACCTCATCTGATATCCTAAATTCCATATCTTGCCATCACTGTATACGTGTGACCTCAGTATCATTGACCTACCTTGATCTATGATATGCCTCGCGTTCGTTTTCTAAACTCAGGATATCAGTTATTGTTTGAGACTAACCGCTCTGTGTGCATTTATGCTTTTGATGTATATTCATCATCTTATATTAACCCTCTCCGTCATATATGACGCGATCGCATCATATGGCGGTTTGCTCAAAAGTATCATATGATGCGATTGCGTCATATGAACTTAGTGAAATAGCTCAATAATAAGTTTATGATGTGACTTGCGTCATATTGAGCTCAGTAATTTAGGTAAGTTAGATCATAATCTGTCGGTTGGTGGCAACCCCAAATTCCTCCGACTTCTAACGGTCCCTCAGTGTGAGAAAGAGTGTTGTGGGGGAAATACCGGGCGTTCGGGCAACCCCTAACTTACGGAACTAAATATGACGGAGAGAGTTAACTTGATCTTATTGTTGATGAAGAATAATCTTTATTATTATTTATATATAATAATCTTTATTATTATTTATATATGATCTGGGAATAGTGTTATTTATTCCATATGCATTCCTGAACTTATTTATATATAAGTATGATTCAGACAAACTTTATATGTGCTGTGTACCCTAGTTAAGTAAATTAAATAAAACTTGTGAACCACAATTGTGTATTTTGTGACATTGGTGGAGATTGATTTGATTTAGATTCATATGATTGAAGTCAGTTATGTTCCAATTGAGTGTTGTAGTTCCAAAGCTTTCCTAAGATGGAAATAGTGAACTAACTTAAAACGTGCAGAATTTTAGCGAGACGTAACAGTAAGAATAGTTTTAAAAACTTTAAAAATGCAAGAAATAAGAGCATGTGGATGATTGTTGGAGGGGTTGACAGTGGTCACCCTTCTTTGGGATAGGTTGAATGACAGCAAACTTCCAGCATGAAGGGAAGATGTTAGAAGAGAGACAGAGATGGAAGAGTTTGCCTAGGCAGGGAGTCAGCACGGAATCACAGTTTGTTAGTACAACAGGAGGAACACCATCCAGACTGTATACCTTCTTTGTATTAAACCCAGAGAGGATAGAAAGTGCATGATTAGAAGACATTAAGATATTAGGCTTAAGTAGACAAGAGGAGGGTGGAGAGGGAGAAAATGCACTGGAATCATGCAAGGTGGAGTTTCTAGCAAAAGTTTGGACGAAGAGTTCAGCTATGTCAGAGGAAGAGGTGATGGTAGGTAGTCACCTTTAAACTTAAGAATCTCATTCTTTCTATTTCTCTGCCCGGAATCAAGCCAAGTCCGTTCATCGACTCGCTAAACACTCTTTCATTAACAACAAATGCACTGAACTATCCAACTTTAGCTCTTCCCAAACTTTCTGGCATCTATCCAAATACTTCTACAATTTCTTCTCCTCGTCCTTCCCTTCCCTTTTCCACTCTTACGGCATTATCATCACTTCTTCCTCAGGCAAAGCTGAACTCTTCGCCCAAACCTTCGCTAAATTCCACCTTGGATGATTCCGGTGCTATTCCTCCCTCTCCACCACCTTCCCTCCTATTTATGCTTAATATCCTAATTTCTTCTAAAGATGTACTTGCTACCATCTCTGGGGTTAGTACTAAGAAGGCGTATGGACAGGATGGTGTTCGGTGTTCCTCCTGTTGTACTGAAAAACTGTGCTTCCATGCTGACTCCCTGCCTAGGCAAACTCTTTTGTCTCTGTCTCTCCTCTAACATCTTCCCTTCTTGCTGGAAGTTTGCTCTCATTCAACCTGCGCCGTTCTCAATTCCTCAACTATCGTCCAATCGTTCTTATTTCTTGCATTTCCAAAGTTTTTTAAACTCTTCTCACTTCAAAATTTCTTAAGCATTTCTCTTCTCATAATCTACTATCAGATCGCCAGTATGGCTTCCATAGGGGTCGCTCTGCTGGTTCCTTCTTTCCTATCTTACTAACCCTTGGTCATCCTACTTTTGGGACTTCGGCGAGATTTTTCTAATGCGCTAGACATATCAAAGGCCTTTGATAGAGTCTGACACAAATCTCTAATTTCTAAATTACCTTCCTTCGGTTTCTATCCCTCCATCTCTACCGTTTTCTGTAATATCTTTGTTAACCGTTCCATAGTTGCGTTTGTGGATGGCGATCATTCACTTCCTCAACCTATCAACTCCGGTGTTCCTCAGGGGTCTGTCCTATCTCCAGTTATCTTTCTAATATTCATTAATGATCTCAACTGTACCTCTAACCCCATCCGTTCATACGCTGATGACTCTACCTTACAGTGTTCAACTAGTTTTTCACAACAACTCGGCATTCAATCACTCCAAAACCCATGTAACAGGGCCTTGGCACACTTATCTTCTGATCTTTTTACTATCTCTGATTAAGACTGAGAAAACCTTGTTACTTTCAATGCTATCGTAAAAATCCCAAGATTTGAATTTACCGGGTCCACGATAGAGCAGTATTTATGTCCATAATTTGTTCCTTGTTTATTTACTTCAGTGGATATGTAAATATTGATAATGTATGATTATAATAATATATCCTTGGAGGTATATTTAAATTAATGTTACTTAACCCACTGAGCTCCAGCTAATAAATAATAAAAATACACTGCAGGACCAGCGGATTTTCGTTAATTTTTTGTCTTTCCCTAAAATAGCTCAAATAGGTTAGAAATTAAGAAAACAAAAAACACTCACCTCGGTCAATTGGGGGTCATAAGGGGGGGGGGGGGGGGCTCAACCATCAGCTGGTGTCGGGCGCCTCTTAAAACCTCCCGTGCAGGCATACCACAGCTGGGCAAGGCAGCATGGCAGATGTACGATGCCTCCAGTTTTTGAGTGACGGTTATTTACACCACCCGAGCATCATGTGTGCGTTCATAGTTCATATATTAGCAACATGTATCACGTAATGTTATTGTAAGTGAAGTTACATTGTGATAAGTGCATAGATTCAAGTTTTATAAATGCCGACGAGTGGCAAGCCCTGTGCGCGTCCTGGTTACCATGGCGACCGGCGGCCATCTTGGCCCAGGACGCACGCACGTACACACGGACAGCTGACTGACACCCACCTCCCCCTTCACTTTCCCTTTCATTCTATGCCTCTCTCACGCACTCTGTTTATTGATTTTATACTTTATCGTATGTTGTATAGTTAGAATATGAGTTTTACACATTGTTTTAGTCACTTTTGACTTAGAAATATGGGTTTTGACATTGTATTTTTAGTGGGGAGAGTGGTGGTGGTGGTGGTGGTGAAGGCAGGCATGAGGGTACTGGGTGTTGACCACGTACGCCGCACTTGTTGTGTACGTAGCAACATGACACACTCTTATCCTCAGCTCGTCTCTTCTGACCCCTACGATGGCCTAGCGGAATTTTGAGGAATGCCATGGGGTCTGGGTCATCCTCCTCCTCCTGCTCTTCCCCACTTGGTGGGGAGTCAACTGTGTCATGGGGAGCAGAAAGGGAGTGATGTACACTCTATTCCCATTGTTCCAACATAACAATGCGACAAGGTAGGTCAGACACTCGCAAAGTCAACGGGTCCCAACTGTCTTCCCCCCTCCTCCCGCACGTCCCTCTCTCCACTCCCCACCACGGCTGGACTTGACGGTTGCCAAGTATTGCCACTATTTGGCAACATGATAAGGTATATTCCATACAAATTTGAACCCTCTAGCTACCATAGGAAAAGAGTAAATAAGCTCGAAAGTGGCGGTGAGATAAGTGGGTAAACTGGCTTTCCCCATCCGCCCGTACCCACCCGCATGGCTGGATTTGGGGGTTGCCGAGTACCGACACTGTTCGGCAACATCATAAGGTATATCCCATACAAAGTGGAATCCTATAGCTTTCATAGGACAAGAGTAAATAAGTCGACAGTGCTGACGCACCCTATGCGGCTCTGGGGTTTAGCGTTACACACATACCACGTTGACACACATAGCGTCACAAGATACCGTAATTTTTGGTGACTTTAATTTACCTGTGACCAAGTGGGGCGATACTCTTACTTCACACTCCGGACATGACTTGCATACGAACTTGCAAGAGAGTTCGCTTTATCAATTTGTTGGAACGCCGACCCGTGGTAATAACGTTCTTGACATTGTACTTGCAACAAAAGAAGAATTAATAGAGAATTTGAATGTTGGTGATGAATTCAGTAACAGCGACCATCGTACGATAACTTTCACTTTAAAGTTTACTAGTAACGAACCAAATAGTAGCATCGAAAAAGTCCCTAATTTCAAGAAAGCAAACTTCCATAAACTTAGAGCTATGTTTAAAGAAACTGACTGGAGCTTTTTAATTCACAATAACGACATAAATACATCTTGGAAGTTATTCGAAGCCACTTACCTAAAAGCAGTGCAAGACTGCATACCATCGAAAACTCGGCGTCCAGGCCATAATAATAAGCCCAAATGGTGGAATAAAGATATTTCAAACTGCCTGCTTGCTAAAAAATGTGCTAATGATAGATTAAAATCCTCACAAAATGACGAAGAACGGCTGAAATTTGTAGAGCTACGACGCAAAGCCAAAAAGTTAATTAAGCAAAGTAAAAAGACCTTAGAGTTACATATTGCGAATCAAAGTAAAACAAACCCGAAAGAATTCTATAGTTATATCAGAAAGAAAAAAGTCGTTACTTCAACTGTTGGACCGTTAGTCGATGAAAATGGAGAATACACCAAAGACGAAGAACAAATGAGTAATGCCCTCAATACCTTCTTTGCATCAGTTTTTACAACAGAAGACCTCAGTGATATCCCTACACCATCGCCGATTCAGATTGATAATTCAGATGTTCTAAGCAATATCACCGTTACAGAGAGAGAAGTATTGAATTGTTTAGATAAACTCAAGGTAAATAAAAGGCCTGGACCTGATACAATCTCGCCTAGAGTTCTAAAGGAAGCTAAGGATGAGCTCTCTAAACCACTGACATTACTATTCAATAAATCCTTGCAGTCTGGAACTATGCCCGATCAGTGGAAGCTAGCCAACGTAACACCGATATTCAAAAAAGGCAGCAAATCCCTACCCAGTAACTATCGTCCAATTAGCTTAACCTCAGTTGTATGTAAAATGCTAGAAACGGTCATACGAGACAGACTCGTAAATCACTTAGAGGAAAATAACATACTTAAAGATACTCAACACGGCTTTCGTAAAAAACGTTCCTGTTTAACAAACCTCTTAGACTTCTTCCACGATATCCTCAACCTCTACGATGAGAGTAAAGCTGTAGATATTATATACCTTGATTTTCAAAAGGCCTTTGACAAAGTTCCCCACAAACGTTTACTGCTAAAACTAAAAGTGCATGGAATACAAGACGGTGTGTTGAAATGGATAGAAAATTGGCTCAGCGACAGAAAGCAAAGAGTAGTCATAAACGGTAAGGCATCAAAATGGACCAATGTAAGTAGCGGGGTACCCCAGGGATCGGTACTAGGACCAATTATCTTTCTAATTTACATCAACGACATAGATGAGGGTCTCACCTGTACAATCTCAAAATTTGCTGACGATACAAAAATTGCAAATAGCGTACTCTCAAAAGAACAAGTTGACGATATGCAACACAATCTAGATAAATTGTCATGTTGGGCCCAAATTTGGCAAATGAGTTTCAATGCGGATAAATGTAAAGTACTACATATCGGATACCTAAATGAGAAAGCAAACTATTCGATGAATGGCACTCAGCTTAAGAATGTAAACAGAGAAACCGATCTGGGAGTAACAATATCGAGTAACCTAAAACCGAGTCAACAATGTTCAGAAGTTGTTAAGAAGGCAAACAAAATAATTGGCTTTATAGGCAGGTCATTTGAGCATAAATCCAAAGAAGTTATCCTAACCTTTTACAATTCATTAGTCCGCCCTCTTCTGGAATACTGCGTTCAATCCTGGTGCCCTTATTACCAAAAAGATATAAACAAGCTAGAACGAGTTCAACGTAGAGTTACCAAAATGATACCTAGCCTAAAGAACAAACCATACGAAGAGCGTCTTAGAGAATTAAATCTATTTCCTTTAACCCAGCGCAGATTAAGAGGTGACTTAATTCAAGTGTTCAAAATCATCAAAGGCATCGACAATATGAACTGTAGTAAGTACTTCACTATCGACCAATCTAATTACACGCGGGGAAACGGTTGCAAAATTATTGGTAAATCTTTTAACTCACACTAATCTAAGAATTTCTTCTTCAATCGAGTTGTCAACTTGTGGAATGGGCTTCCCCGAAACGTTATAGACTGCATCACCGTTGATTCATTTAAACTCCGCCTAGACAAATATCTCGCATCAAACCCGCGACTGACTGCGTTTGTAAATGAATAACTTTATTTTATCCCCCCCTCAGTTACTAACCCATCTGTCCCCTACTAACTTCCTAATCCTGCCACGGACATTGGTTCCAGGGCAGTGGTTCCCTTTCCAATGTTCCCTTACCCACTCTAAACCACTGTTTGGACGCTTGATCCTCAGTGTTTTGGAGGACAAGCAACCTAGAAGGGTCACTGGATCTGTTGTTGCTTGATTTCCTTTGTACTCCTTTGTACATTGCCGACGTATACTCAGGAGCTCTGGTGCCTAGTAGGTTAAGATACCAGCCCTCATTATTAGATGTGGAGGAGTGAAGGCCGCATAAACTATGCTGTATGTATGGGTGTCTTAAACTGCTAAAGGGAGAGGTATTGGAGTGAGTAGTCGAATTAGGTTTTCACACATTTATTGTAATTATGGGATTGAAGATATAGGGCATAAGAGTCCTAACATAACACTAATTATGAGGCAGTTTATTTACCTGGGGTTCACCTTAAGGAGGTTACCCAGTAGCAAGGTCAAATGGTAGCAATCAGGTATTCACTTTATTTTATTTACCTATACAAATCAGAACTAGGACAATAATATATACACAACATACACAGAATTAGATAAAGAAGATATAATATGTTAAATAATCAAGAATGATGCTTGTGTGTGGTTAGAATGAACGGGGGTTTCTAGCTGGACTCGGTAGGGCAGAGTTTAGCTATATATGAGTAGGCAGTGGCTAGATGACTGAGTGGTCATTTCGGCATGTGACAACCTACTTATAAGATGGCGAGATTAGTTGTGATAGTGTACTGAAGGTTTGACTTAGAACTACGACTAATCGAATGCAAGTTTACGTTAGGGGAGGGTTTGATAGACAGACCACCGATAATCTCAGCAGTGAGGCTTACCGAGATAGTAAGTACTTTTACGTCCAACAACGAATGGCTTCAGCAGTGAAACTGACCGTGGGTCCAGGAGATATTAAATACTCCTTATTTTCTAGCACACTGAGACTTTGGGCTTTCGGAGCACCTAGGGAGGTCATTGACACTCAGCTCAGGAGGAAGGGTGAGGTACCTTTCCTAATCTGGTCTGAGTACATGTTCACTCTTTAGGTCTTCATAGGCCTGGGTGGGCTACAAGGAAAAAAGGCGCGCTTGGCCCTTCCCAGCATTGACATAGGTCCTAGTCGCTCCGGTGATGAAGGGAGGGGGGATAACATTGGTAGGGCCTTCAGTATTTGTTTACGTATCCTCTCCCACGTCTACTCTACAGGTGATGCTCCTTCCTGATTAGCGGGGTTGACCTGGCCGTCAGCCAACCCTGGGTTGGCTGGTGGTGGTGACGTCACTCCTGTAGATATGGGGCCGTGTGACCGCCCACTGGTACTCCAAGAAGTAGTTCTGGCTAGGTGTTGGTCGGGGGTTAGTACACCTGTCTTCATGAGGACTTTTTAATATTTCCCCCGTTCCGCTTTAGAGAGAACAGTTGAAGGACGGGCTTCGTTATATGGGGCCCCAATGGTCGACGATGCCGTAGGGGGTTGGATTTGGGTAAGCCTGTTGTCTGTGCCCCTGGCTCTAGGTGTGTGTCCGGTTCTGGTGTAGAGGTCGGCTGGGGTCGCCCTGGTATTTCCTGAGGTCTGCGGGTGGTTGGTTACCATGGGCGGCTTCCTTTTCCTTTGGTATAACACTACCCCCTCCTGTATAAAAGTCATGACCTCGTGGCTGGAGAAGGAACTTCTTCTCTGAAGCCGTGACGGCGAAGGGCTGCAGTGTTTGAGGAAGTAATACCAGTGGCGGGTGAAGTCGTTACAGGGCCCGTCCCTCCTGACGATGGTGAGTACTGTGGACTGGCTGGTGGATTTTAGCATCTCCAGTAGTTGATCTGGACGACTCAGGTGGCACTTCCTTCCCTCTACTGAGGTCCACAAAACAAAACGGATCAGCATGTTTGGGACTTCTGAGGCTCCTCTAGGTGTGTTCGGTGTGGTATGGTACAGATAACTGGTGACCTCTGACCTGTGTGGATCCCTTTTATCAATTGCTGCAGACGCAAAAATACAGTTAATCCCTAATCTGTCTGGGGGGTGGGAGACTGTGCCTGAGCAAGTGATTGTATTAGTTGTGAGCATCTTAGAAGGTTGTAGTGGGGTTGTGGTGTGTAAGGTGGGAAGGAAAGTGGTTTGAATGGGTAGGGTGCTGCAAGGGCATTATGTGACGAAGTTTGAAGGTCATGGGTGGTAGGGTTAGGAAGACGGGGAGGATTTGGTGGGTTTTGTGGAGATGATGTTTGATTTTGGGGAAGGTTATGGGTGGGTTGTGAAGTTGTTGGGGTTGGTACCTGTATCAGGTAGTAGTGTGGGATGTCTGTGGTGGGGTGGAAAAGGTATGGAGGTGGTAGGTGATTTAGGGGTTGGAGTAAGAAGGTGGGAGGTTTTTGGGGTGGGGATGTGTGAGGTTGATCTTAGGTAGTAGGGAGCATATCATTGGTTATTGTGGACGGAGATGGTGGGGTTGGTTAGTGGCTTGGGGTGGGGGTGTTTGAGGTTTGGCGGTTGATGGTGGGTTGTGTGGTGGTGTGCGGGGTCGTTCACCTGGAGGTTTTTGAATGAGGGGAGGTGGAGGGGTTGGGGGTTGTGGTGATGGTGGGTGTCTGGGGAAAGGTGGGGGAATTGGAATTGATGTGGGTAAGGTGGAAATTGGTCGGGAGGTGTGGGGGGAGGTGTGTGTGGTGTGGTATGTGTGTGTGGTATGAGGGAGGGGATTGCGCGGGTAACGTGGCCGGGTTGAATGTGGGCTGTGGGGGTGGCGTGGGTGTTTGTTCTTTCGTGTCGCTAATGTGTACCTTTCTAACATGGCGATTCTGAAATATTCTAGTCTCCCCGTGGTAGTTGATGACTACCTGATACGCATTCATGATTTTATTTATTTGAAATGGGCCAACGAATTTTGGTTGGATCTTATTTCGACAGGGTAGATTTGCCATCATGACGTTGTCACCAATTTTTAAGGGGTTTCTCGCGTTTTGTTCGTCCCTGGATAGGTCTTGGCAAGCTTGCAACTGATACAATCTCGCTTTTATATGTGCAACAGTGGGGTGAGCGTCTACGGTGACTGAGGGGGGTTGGATTAAGTGTCGAAGGGGGATTAAGACGGGCGCAACCCCGAATACCTTTTTGTGAGGTGATATGCCGTCATGTTTTGGGGGGGGAATTTAACCCCCACCTAATCATTCTCAGTTGGCTAGGCAAGTCTCTTGACTGACTGGCGAGGAGTCTTGAACGTATTTGTTTATTGATGCTCCTGTGACTTCTTTCGCAGACGGCGTTGCCCTTAGGCCAGTAAGGGGACGAATGTGAAATTGAGTACCCATTATTTCTGACAGAGCTGCCCAGATTTGGCTAGAAAATTCCGGCGCGTTGTCTGTGTGTAAGGCCTAAAGTAGGCCGAAATTGGGGAAAACATGGTTCAGCATGGCATTGGCAACTGCTTTTGCGCTGTAATCTTTGACGGTGATTGCGATGAGGAATCTTGAATATGTGTCTACAAATGTGAGGATAAAGCGAAACGAGTTAAATGTGAGGAGGGGACCTAATGTGTCAAGGGATAGGAGTTGCCATGGCAAGGAGGCATTGATGGTACCGGACGGGCCTCAGGTTCGTGATGTGTCTTTTCCGCCCGTGCAGGCAAGGCAGGATTCTACTGTTGTTTTGACAAGGGGGTTAGGGTGGGGGTTCCTGTAGGTCGTTTTGAATGCTTGCAACAGTTTTGTATAGCCCAAGTGGATGCCGCTGCCATCGTGAAGGAGTATGAATGTTTTCTTTGTCTCGTCGGGGCTTAACACGATGTGGCCGGAGTCAGTACAAAATTAATCCCTATTTGCGTGAGAGTGGAAGCCATGTTTGGCGGTAGCCAGTCGGGTTTGTTCTCTATGTCTCATGTGGAGATGCTGGCTATGGACATGACAGGCATGGCTGGGGGGGGTGAGACAAGGCAAGGCCTGGGGCAAGGGGTGGACGTGTTTAGGCAAGATAGTGCGTCGGCGTTCGTGTTTAGTTTCCCTAGTCTATAAGTTATCTTGAAATTGAAATCTTCTAATGTCTCCCGCCACCTTATTAGTATTGCGTTCATGGTTTGAGACGTCCGGAGCCACTGTAAAGCATGATGGTCCGTAATAATGATGGTGATCTTTGCACCCAATAAGTATGACCGGAAATGTTGCAGTGCCCATACTAGTCCGAAACATTCTCTTTGTGTTGCGGCATAGTTTGTTTCTGCTTGTGTCAGTGAGCGGCTGGCGTATACTACGATGTTTTCTATATTATCTGTGATTTTACCTAGTACGGCACCGATACCTGTTAAAGACACGTCTGTATACAATCGGAATGGTTGACTGTAATCTGGGAAAGCTACTACTGGAGCCGAAGTGAGTGTGATAAATGCATTCAGGCGGGCCTCGGTCCACATAAATTTCTTGCCTTTATGCGTCAACTCATATAAGGGTTTGGCAATGGATGCGAAGCCTTTCACGAAACACCTTATAGTAGGAGGCTAAATCGAGGAAAGATCATATGCCTTTAACTGATTGCGGTGGTTGAATTTCCCGAATTGCAGCAAGTTTGTTCGGATCGGGTGAAATGCCATTTTTTGAGATAATGTGGCCTAGATAAGGAACGGAGTCTCGTGCCAGGGTACATTTGGAAGGTTATAATTTTAACCCGGCTCGTCGTATCCGCAAACAAATTACGGTGAGGTGGGCTAGATGCTCTTCCCATGAGTTGGCGAAAACGATGATACGCTAGGCATGTTTCCCAGGTGAGGCTTTGCAAGATGGAATCCATTAATCGGGAAAAGGTAGCGGGTCCGTTGCATAGGCCGAAAGGTAGTACGTTAAATTCATATTGTCTGCCGCTACTTGTAGAGAAAGTAGCTTTTTGTTGGTGCCAATACCCAGCTTGCAAGTCGAGGGTAGAAAATATGTTCGCTCCGTGTAAAGAATCGAGGGAGTCGTCTATGCGTGGAGGGGGGGATCGTCTTTAATTGTTATGTCATTCAATTGGCGGTAATCGACACAGAACCGCAGGGAGCCATTTTTTTTTTTATTACTGGTACGATGGGTGAAGACCAAGGGCTAATGGAGGGATTCAATAGTCCTGCATCTAACATTTCTCTGACTTGCTTTTCCTCCTCACGGCGCTGAATGGGGTTCCTACGCCACAGGGGCTGCCTGACAGGGGGGGCTAGTGGTGTGTATGGGGTGGTTGAAGGCCTTAGTATGGCCAATGTCGTCGGAGGTTTGTGAAAATATATCCTGAAAGGATAGCAATACCTGTTGCAAGGCTCATTGATGATGACGGGGGAGGTGGGGTGGTACTGACGGTAATAAGGGGGTTTCTGGGGGGGGGGGGGAGGGGGGGCGTGGCAGGAAGGGTTCACATCGTCGAATGTTTCCACCTCTCCCATCAGCAGGCCCTTCGGTAGGCTGATGGGGTGGTTGGAAATGTTCGCAATTTTTAAACAGTTCATAGACGGGGACATTAACCCTTGTCTATCGGGGCCCGACTTAAGGCGGTCAAGAGAACCAAAACCTAATTGGCGGGGCCCGACTTTAAGTCCAATGCGATGTTGAGCACATAATTGGCTCTGAGAGAGAGTTCGAGCGGTGGGAGGAGCGCGGGTGGGCTCTGACCGTTCGGCACGGCTCCCGTACCGCGACTGGTCCTACCTCCACACTCATCCACATCCACTGCCTCCCTAGACAGGGAAATATGCAAGGAAATTACCGTATTTTAGGGTTTTTGTACTTGCGTTGTAACATCGTTGCAATACAACCCGTGGTCGTGCAAGGATGGTTCAGGTGTCATTGGAAAGCTCAATTATCGCCCTTTAACGGATACATAATTGTATTACGCTCTGGCTTTTGTTTATGCATGAAAAAGAGCATGGAATGAAGCTCGTTTAGGGTAAATCTGCCCGCTTGGCAGGTAGTAGACGGGTGTTAAAGCGGGGGAGGTCAAGCAGTGTGGCAAAATGTGAGAGGAAGGGGAAAACACCAGGGGTACATTGGCGGGGCGATTAATAGGTACCCATGCTTGATGATGTGGGGGAATTGATATGGCATCAGACGTGGTGGCCTGGGCAATGAGGTGTGGCGTCTGAGGTTGGGCTTCGAATTGTAAGTGTCGGTGTTTGCAGTCAATATGTCAGTGATGACGGATGTAATGGGCCAAATTTGTGGTGTAATCGCGTTTTTTTTTCCAACTTACTTCCTCTCGGGCATAGGATGAGAGCCTTAACACCTTAAGAGCGGCCTATGCGGTTTATTTATATGTACCGCCCAGCGGGGTGTTTTTAGCCAAAATAGGGCTGTTTACATGATCATTTTCATGCCTAAATAAGACCCAGAACGTAAAACAAGTATCTATCCCTGAAAGGGCATAAACAGAGCTTTCGAATGACACCATAACGATCCTTTTATGATGGCTAGTTTTCTTGCAATAACCGTGCAACGCGAGTGCAAAAAGCATGTAATTAGGCACTTTCCCCATACAATTCCGTATATAGCGAGTGAGAGAGGGAGGAGGGAGGTGGGATTCGTGTCAGTAGGTTCGCCGCGGTGGTCTGGAGCAGTCATACGCTCGCTACTCTCCTGCCACCACTTGTCTCTCTCTCTCTCAGCAACATTACGTGCTGAAATTGCCACTCGACCTATGTCGAGCACCGCCACATAGTCCAGCTTTATTTAACTCGACTTATGTTGCTCGCCGCTAATTAAGGGTTAACATTCACCACTTTACAATGAACAGTGAAGCCCGTGAGGTCTTGTTCCAGTCTCGGTCAAGGCCAGTCGTGGGATTTTTTGTAAGTGGGGGCGGTATGGACGACAGCCACAGAAATGGTTCGACTGATGCTGGTTGAATCGAGGTTGGGGCGTATACACAGCTTGTTGATTTGCAAATTGGTTGGGGGGATGGATCGATTGCGTTCGGTTGCGAGCTCGCCAAGTTCGGACAGGACAATTTTTTGAACAGGGAGGAAATTCATACAAGTTTACGGGAGATGGGCGGGGTGCATCTTGGTCGTTCCTCGGTGCATGCTGGGGAACTGATGAGGGTGAGAACCCATAAGAGATGGGGTTAATAGGAGCAACATTGCATGGGTGGAAGGTGGGCGTAGCAAACGTAGGTGCGGAAGGCTGAGTTTGGTAGGTGACGTTGTAGGTATGAAGGCGGGGTGTGTCTTAGAAACATATGCGGAAGGCTGAGCTAGGTGAGTCTGGGGGGTGGAATAATTTTTTACCTGATGGGGATCCGTGGGGGTGCAGCTGAGGGCACAAATTTTACTGGGAGTCCCCTGAGTTTACGGATGGTGGCAATATCTGTAGCTGGGGTGGTGGTTTCGTGGACAGTGAAATATTGTTTGACATAACTTGGTACAATTCTGATTAGATTATCGAACACGACTTCATTTATGCGTTCGGTGGATGCTATGGGGTAGGCAGTCTGTGTACACTTGCGTAATTTATGCAAGGTGCCATCAAAGTCCCCTGTGAACGAAATGCCGTTAAGTTTATCTAGGGCTGGAACGGCGCGTTCCAGCCCTAGATAAACTTAACGGCATTTCGTTCACAGGGGACTTTGATGGCACCTTGCATAAATTACGCAAGTGTACACAGACTGCCTACCCCATAGCATCCACCGAACGCATAAATGAAGTCGTGTTCGATAATCTAATCAGAATTGTACCAAGTTATGTTATGATGGTTGCAAAGTGGTGATGATAAATTGTTTAGGTCCTTCCATGGTGTCTCGGTGGTCTAGGTCCCGGTTAAACGAGAATACTATGTTAGAGAGAAAAATGGATGTACGTTTAGTTTCGGGATAATTCAGAGTTATGGTAGGCATGACCATTTCTAGGTATGTTGCGATGTCCATAGTTTCTGAGCAGAAGGCCGTAATGGAGGGTTTTGGTCCTTCCTCTGACATTTTTAATTATACTTACTTGATGGGGTAACTAGTAGTTTCCTAATTCATTTTTACGCGCTCCTTTACCTCTAGCCTCGCAGACACCGCTGCCACCAGTAAGATACCAGCCCTCATTATTAGATGTGGAGAAGTGAGGGCCGTGTAAACTATACTGTAAGTATGGGTGTCTGCTAAAGGGAGAGGTATTGGAGTGAGTACGAATTAGGTTTTCACACATTTATTGTAATTACAGGATTGAAGATATAAGGCATAGTAGTCCCAACATAACAATAATTTTCAGGCAGTTTATTTACCTGGGGTTCACCTTAAGGAGGTTACCCGTAGCAAGGTCAAATGGTAGCAATCAGGTATTCACTTTATTTTATTTACCAATACAAATCAGAGCTAGGACAATAATATTATACACAACATACACAGCATTAGACAAATAAGATATATGTTAAATAATCAAGAATGATGCTCGTGTGTGGTTAGAATGAACGGGGGTTTCTACCTGGACTCGAAAAAGATACAGGGTAAGGCAAAGTTTAGCTATCTATGAGTAGGCAGTGGCTAGATGACTGAGTGGTCATTTCGGCATGTGACAATCTACTCATAAGATGGCAAGGTTTGACTTAGAACTAAGACTAATCGAATGCAAGTTTACGTTAAGAGAGGGTCTGATAGACAGACCACCGATAATCTCAGTAGTGAGGCTGACCGTGATAGCAAGTACTTTTAAGTCCAACAACGAATGGCCTCGGCAGTGACTCTGACCGAGGGACCAGGAGATGTTGAATACTCCTTATTTTCTACCACACTGAGACTTTGGGCTTTCGGAGCACCTAGGGAGGTCATTGACACTCAGCTCAGGAGGAAGGAGGAAATACCTTTCCTAACCTGGTCTGAGTACATGTTCACTCCTTAGGTCTCTTCCTAGGCCTGGTTTGGCTACATGGAAAAAGGGCGCCCTTGGCCCTTCCTATCATTGACATAGGTCCTTGTCGCTCCGGTTGGCTGGTGCTGGTGACGTTACTCCTGTAGATATGGGGCCGTGTGATCACCCTCTGGTACTCCAAGAAGTAGTTCCGGCTAGGTGTTGTCTTCGGGGGGACTTTTCTATATTTCCCCCGTTCTGCTTTAGAGAGAACGGTTGAAGAACGGGCTTCGTTATCATGCGGCCACAATGGTCGACGATGTTTCTGGTAATGCTAGTGCCATACGGGGTTGGATTTGGGTTTAGCCTGTCGTCTGTGCCCCTGGCTGTAGGTTTGTGTCCGGTTCTGGTGTGGAGGTCGGCCGGGGTTGCCCTGGTATTTCTCGAGGTCTGCGGGTGGCTGGTTTCCATAGGCATCTTCCGTTTCCTTCGGTATAACATTACTTAACACAATGACTGCGGCACTTGTCATATGACAATTGCTTGGTCACCACTGTGCCATACAGTGTTTTTGGACTAAAAGTAACCTTCATTCCCCGAACATTTTCATGTATCAACAAGAGCTAGAACGTATTTCAATGATATATCCCTGAAAGCAGAGGAATAGACTTTTCCAATGACATCTGAATCATGTCTGTACGACCACTGGTTGCTGTGCAACAATATTGCACAGGTGACGCTAAATCAGTAAAAAACAGCGAGTTTGAGCGGTTTGAGCTATCCCCGAGTCTGTAAGGGAGCTGGAGATGTCTCCCACTGACACTAGTCTTCGCCCAGACTCATTGGCCTATGGATAGGACCATATGGATGGGACCGTTCCGCGCTGTTCGAAATATTCCCACTTGTTTCCCAACCACCACTGTGTAAAGACCGTCCTCATCCCTCCTCTCTTTGCCGGCTTTTTATCCATAGTCCAACAATATTGCCTCTACCAGACCATTTTCATATCAATCAAGGCTAAGTACCCATTAATAGCTTAGAGAGTGCACTCCATTATTATTTACAGGTACGCACTATTTAGGCTAGCTTAAGCCAACGAGATTGAAACTGTTAAACTACTACTATTATTATGATCAAGGTTAGTATGTATTAATTATTGATACTTTCTTTTATATTTTACTATGTAACGTAAAATATTTGCTTTATCCTATCAATCCTTTTACCCTCCAAGGATGTATTTTGTGAATACCACAAATTTAGGATAAATGCCTCCCAAACTCAATTCACCATGTGTCTACTTGTCACAACCTTTCACAAAACTATCACTTACTCTTCAACATACAATTTAACCCTTCATCTTCTCTCAATATTCTTGGTGTCTCTTTTTCTTCTGATACCTCTTGGAAACACCATATTACCACTCTTGCTAAAACTGTTTTGCAGAAGCTGGGTGTGCTCAACCGCCTCAGGGGTTTCTTTACCCCTACACAGCTTCTTGCTTTGTACAGGGGCACAGTTCATCCATGTATTGAGTATTGTTCGCATGTGTGTGGACTGTGGGGGTTTCTTTCACAACGCACTTCTAGACAAAGTAGAGAAGAAAGCCTTTCATCTCATCAACTTATGTCCATTCACTGATTCTCTGCAAACTCTCTTTTTTCGCTGCAATGTTGCATCTCTCTCACTATTCTACCACTATTACAATAATCAGTGTTCCTTAGAGCTCTCTCAGTGTATACCACCTCCTCTACATAGAGAATGTAGCACCCGACTTGCAACACAATACTGCCCCTACTCTGTGCAACTCTCCAACCCAAGAGTGAAACGATATTCCCATTTTTTCTTCTATTCAACAGCTGAGCTCTAGCACTCTCTCCCTGAATCAATCTTGCCCTCATCCTATGACTTCAATTACTTCAAACTTTGGGTGTCCAGGTATTTTGGCTCATATATTCCTTTATTTTGGCCCTTTCACTCGTTTACATGTACACACTATATACTGTATAGTGTAAGCTAATATCAGTGTACTGTATAACCAGTTTGAACATAAAACCATTATGATTGCTACGATTCATGTACGACGAATTAGTTGTGTAATTAATCATATAATATCAGATATGTGGAGTAGGGACTTTGAATCAGATATGTGGAGTAGGGACTTTGAATTGTTTTCATTTCTTCCTCATATAATGATCTATACTTTTCACTATAATATATAGCTCTAAAACACCTTAGAACACCATCAACCGAGAACGATGTATATCATATGAATTCTAGTACATTCATATAACAAAACTATTCACGATAGACAAATTATGATTGATTTTTTTGGAGTGCGTGAAAATAAATTTAAAAACCTATTGTCGTCACTGAAATTATATATCTACATTGATACGAAGTCGATTTTTTTGTTTAAACATTATTATTTTTGTTTGCATCACTTGCATCGAGGATTATATATATTTTGGTTTCCTGTCAGCCAACGCCCATCCTCCCAACCAACACCGCTTCCTCTCATATACCTCTCAATTCCATCCTTCCACCTTTCTCTCGGTCTGCTCTCCCTCTCTGTCCCTCCACCTCACACTCCCATTCAATCTCTTAGTCATTCTCTCGCTTCCCATACATTCCACATGGCCGAAGCATCTCACGGTGTTCTATTTCACACTTTTCACACATCCACACCACACCGCTCTCTTACTTTGTCTGTCTATCCCACCATGTAACTCCACATGCACTTCTCAAATACCTAATTTCCACCTCCCTCACTCTTGATTTGTGCTGCTCCAACAACATCCATGTTTCACTCCAGTAAGTCAATGTCGGATTACCAGATTATCATGCAATTACTTTTTTACTTCCATGCTGACCACCCTATTATTTTCTTGTCACTGCTTTCAATGTTCCTACAATCCTTTTCCCTTGTTGTACCCTCTCCCGTACTTCATCCTCCATCCTTTTTGGAATGAGCGTGAAAAATGCTTCTTGCATCTAAAATATATTATTGCTTTAGCATGTAAGGAAATTATGGCCATGTAAACTCGGAAAAGCGGTTAAATATTTCTTATATATCGACTTTCAATTTGATCTTATGGCATATTTTTCCGGTTTTATGACAGTATGGGTCTTGATTTATCTTTGGATGTATAATATATTGCATTTAAAAGTGATTGCTGTTGGTTAAAACAGAGCAATAACATACATGTATCATTTCATGGTAGTGTAATTAGCGCTTGAGCGTGAACGGTAGTGTTCAATAAGTTTCAAAGTAACTAATGCTTAATCATCATCCATGTATTGTTGTTTTGCTAAATTTTGATTATCGTTAAGCTTGTTGTTATGCCAGGTTTTTGCTAGGGTAAACTGCACTATTTAGGTAGGTACTTACTCGACAGGAGAATTTGAAACCACATGAACACATGCACACAGGTAATAGAGGATAAATATAACACAGAGTACGAGCATAGAGTATTTTATTCCATGTAACTATACTATATTTACAGAGTTACATTCAGACATGGATAGGTATATACACAATTTTCCTAGCACGATCGAGGATCCACAATAAGTTCCAGGGGGATGGCACTATGCACTTCCGGTGATGTTGTACTTCCGTGGCACTTCCGACGAGGGTCTTGGGCCGTGATGGTGGTCCTGTCGTGTGGTGATGACAGCAGGATGGAAGATGTTGTAGAACTCTTGGGTTTGGGGTCTTCAATGAATATGTTACATTCTACCAGTGTTATACGTAACATATCATCGGATTAATGTGAGGAGAAGTTATACCAGTGTTATACTGTCTCTCTCAACTATCCTGACCTTTATAAGAGTTGTTAATCAAAAACCTTTACAGTACTCTTGGGTTTGGGGTCTTAAATGAATACGAGTCTGTTTGCCAGTGTTATACATATCGTATCATCGGACTAACGTAAGAGGGTTGGGATGCCTGTGCTCTCCAACTTCACTTAACTGTCCTGACCTTTATGAGAGTCTTCCAGGGACTTTGGATGGGTTTGCCAGTGCCTGGGACAGCGTACCGTAAGGACTCTATGGTGGAGTGGTCATGCCACTGGACTGGTAATCCAATGGTCCCTGGTTCAAATCCTGATGTATCAATGGGAAGATATTATTGGGATGGAATTTGTGCTGTACCTAGTAGTATCAGTGCATTACCACAAAGCCCACCAAAACGCCAACAAAATACCCTCATTCTTCCCTGATTAAATAGCATTGTATGAATATTCCCATATTAAAAATGCGCTATAGGGGGGCAATGCCTAGTGAGTTCATTGCTCAATAGGTGGCGTTCAGAGAGTGAGGATCCGAGTCTAGGTGGTGAGACAGTGAAGCACTGGAGCGAAGCAGCTTCAGAGATGTGGCTGCTTCGACCTGTGGGTGGGCAACCGTGCATCTTGCAAAAGCAAGATATTAGGGGCTGGTTGTATCCCAAAGTGCTTCACATGTCTCACTCCCTAGACTCGAACGAACTGGAAGATGGGTTAGTGGCTGACGAAGGGAGTGAGTTGGAGGAAGAAGGTGGTCTTTGTTTCGTAGTGGGGGACGGCGCTTAGGGTGAGGAGGGGGAGTGATGAAAGGGTGTCGAGCTATAGCATGGCATGGGGTGGTGGGAGGAAGGCGAGGGCGAAGGGAATAACGGGGACGAGTAGGCGCTAAAGAAGGGGGAAAGGGTCTGGGTGGAGGATGAGGGATAGAATGGTGACGAGGAGGATGGGTAGGGGGGGAATAAGATGGGACAGGTTGGTGAGGATAGGGGGAAGGGGTAGGTACTGAGGGTAAAGAAGGAGGTGAATAGGGCAACTCACAAGGGGTTGGTGGCGTGGCGGTTTGAGCCTTGGCGTGGTGGATGATGGAGGTGTTGTGTGAGGTTTGGCGGTGTCCCTATCCATAATTAGAGGACGATAAATCCACACAAAGCTATTTCGGTAGGTCCGAGACTCTCCGTGATAGTTTATGATGATCTGATATGGGTTGGGGACTTTGGTCATTTTATAGGGCCCGATGTATTCTGGGGTCATGTTTGTTGGACACTGGTAGTTTGGCCACCGTTACCAAATCGTTGACTGCGTAGAGGCTTTGCGGGGACGTGATGTCCCGGGCTGTGTCCTGGCAGACTTGGTCAATATGAAGCACGTGTTTTAAGTGCTGGAGAGGGTCAGTGGATATGATTGCTGTGGAGGATTAAGCCAGAATACGGAAGGGTAGCAACAGGGGTGCCACGCCATATAGTCTCTCGTGGGGCGTGATGCCGTCTTTCCTAGTGCATGAGTTCATACCCCACTGGATAATTTTTATCTGGGCCGGCCAGTCTTGAGTTTGTAAGGTGACGAGCTGAGTCCTTAGCTGTTTATTAACTGTTTTGTGGCTCCTTTCACAAATTACATTTCCTTGAGGTTAGTAGGGGGACGAGTGGGACACCTGGATGCCCCATAATCGTGATATTTTTTCCCATATTTGGCCAGAGAACTCGGGGGCATTGTCAGACAGGAGCACAGCAGGTAATCCGAAGTTGGCGAAGACTTCGGTGGCCAAGACCTCTGCCACGGTCAGGGCGCTAAGTTCCTTAACAGGGCAGGCCACCAAGAACCGGGAGTAGACGTTGATGAAGGTAATGACGAATCTCTGCCTTGTTTCATGGGGAAGGGGCTCATGACATCGAGGAACAGTGTCTGCCAAGGTTTGAATGCGACTAATTTCCCGGCTGGACCTGGAGTTCTGGTTCGGTCTTTTCCTAATCCACAAGGCCTGCAAGCTTCTGCAACTTTCTTGGCGAGGCTGGTAGGACTGGTAGTCCAATAAATTTGTTGAAAGACTTGCAACATTTTTGCTTGGCCAAGGCCAAGTTATTAAAAGTCCTCCACGATTTTGCTGATGTGTTCGCCCAGACATCCACAGAAATCGGACAAACCAAAGTCGTCAAGCACCCCATCCACACTGAAAGGCCACCCATCCGTCAACCTTCCTGGAGAAAAAATCCTCTGCAACGTCAGGAGGAAGACCGCCAAGTGCAGGAAATGCTCGACGCAGGGATAGCCACCCCCTACGTCAGTCCATGGTCTTCCCTCCGTCATCTTAGTCAAGAAAAAAGACCGGTCTACTAGGTTCTGTGTGGACTATCGACAACTCAAAAATGCCTATACCTAAAATAAACTTTACAAAGTAAATATCATGGTCCAAATGTTGTTCATAAAACAATTAGTAATGTCCATTATGTCCTAAAAACTCCTGATCCTAGAAAGTCGGAGAGACTAGTGCATGTCAACTTACTGAAGGCCTATCATGTTAGGGATAATGTTGTTGATAATATGGTCCTTAAACTGAAATCTGTGGAACACTTTAAAGAAGGGGAACTAGAAGAAGTAAGGGTAATGGAGCATAATGACCTCCCTTTGCCTCAGGATAGTACAATGCAAAACTCTGCCTTCCTAGCTCATCCCCATTTGAAATTTCAGCACTTGTCACCCCAGACGGTTTATTTCAATATACCGTTATGCTGTTTGGTATGGTGAATGCACCCGCCACCTTTCAGCGACTGATCCATCGGGTGACAGACGGCCTACAGGGAGTGCAGTCTTACCTCGATGACATTGTTGTCTACAGCGAGTCTTGGCAAGAACATCTTCAACAACTACAAGCCCTCTTCTCCAACTTATCAATGGCAGGGCTCACTGTCAACTTGGACAAGAGTGAGTTCGACCATGCCAAGCTGATATTTCTGGGTCACGTGGTCGGAGAGGGAGAAGTCAGCCCAGTAACAGCTAAAGTTGAGGCCATCTCATCACTGCCTGCCCCACATGACCGCAAGACAGTGATGCGCTTTTTGGGTATGGCTGGCTTCTATCGTAGATTTGTGCCAAACTTTGCTGACATTTCTAGCCCCCTAACCGACTTAATTAGTCCCAAGAGAAAGTTTGTGTGTTGTGTGGACCAAAAAGTGCCAAAGATTTCTTTACTAGAATCCGTTCTCTATCAATTACCGCACCCATTCTAAAGTCTTCTCAGTTTCACAAGCCTTTCATAATACAAGTTGATGCTAGTGATGTTAGTGTAGGAGCACTTTTGTTGCAGTTTGATGATGCTGAAGTGTTGCATCCTGTTTGCTATGCATCCGGTAAATTCAAACCTCATCAGAGACATTATAGAGAGTGTTTTACCTTGAGTTTTGCAGTAGATAAGTTTAACGTGTATATCAGTGACTCACATTTCCCCATACAAGTGTATACTGATCACAACCCCTTGAAATTCGTGTGTACAATGAAAAACTCTAATCAACGGTTAATGAGATGGTGCTTGGCATTGCAACCGTATAAACTGGACATTCACCACATAAAGGGAAAGAACAATGTAATAGCAGATATTTTGTCCCGAAACTAGGTCAACCTTTCATTTGTGGTGTGCTTTTCTGCCGTTAGCAGTAGTTATGTAAAATAGGTAGTGTGGTTATAGTTTGGTGTTGGGAAATTTAATTATATTGATTTATTTTGCTTCCCTTATATTTCTCTTTGTGAGGGAGGTATTAAGGTTATCAAACTTATTCAGTAGGTTAGGTACTATATTTTAGGTTTGTAGTGTACCACACGTGGTGATCGAGGAACCTTCTAGAAATTCCCCAATCCTGTTCTCTCTCTCCCCCTCCTCTCCCTCTCACTGCCCCTCTCAATTCCCCCCACTCTCTCTCTCTTATTCCCCCTCCTGTTCCTCCATTTCACGGTGCTACCAGACCTAAGATACCCTTCGTAAGATACCCTCAGTTGGCAAATATTATTTAGATCAAGATTTATTTTATGATTATGTTATCATACTATTGGATAATTTAGTGAGTTCAAATGTTATGAGAGTAACTAGGATATTCCAATATAATGGCAGTAGGATATGTTTAGCCTTTACGAGGTTATAAATAGACTGACGTGAGTTTTTAAAGGCTTTTCAGGATCCATCACCACCTTCAACCTGTCCTGACTCGACCATTGTAAAAGAGTTACCATGAGGATTACATAAGTAGATTATTTGCATTGCCTTGTCCATACTTACTCTCTTAAAAGATAGGATTATATATTTAGTTAATCATGTGTTGTTAATTTTCTATTTAATCGATTGTATTCAGTTAATTGTATATGATAACTTCATGTATATCAATTATGAATTTACTTAATGTTTTGCAGTTACCAATACCACTTACACCTAATATTATTTGTTCACTTATATATTAATAGTATTAATACTTATAGTGCAATAATCTAAGGTCTTTAATTAATAATGATTGACGAGGATTAAGGAAGGAATATCTTTGGGGTTTCTTAATGCTTATGACTATTTGATATCATTTGATATTTTCTTAACTGTCCACTTTTCACCTACAAAGGCAACTCATATGAGATACTAGTTTATGGAAGTTATAACATACCACTTTTTGACATAAAGGATAAGTCATTCACACCACTTTATTATTAGGACTGAATAATAGATCTCTGTTTTGTGGTTTCTTTTGTGGGATGTTTGCTAATGTTGTGGGTTCGAACCCCGCCTGTAACGTTACAATATACAGTACATACAGTATATATATATATATATATATATATATATATATATATATATATATAATGTTACGTATCTTGATCCTCAAGTGGTTAACTTGATGAATCTAGATAGCACAGAGGTATTAAGGTATCAGTCAGCTGAAGGCAAAACAAAAGTAAAATATAATAAAATTATTTCCTGTTGTTGCTTCCTTTCCTTTTGGATCTTAGGACTTGGTATCCTTTATTGACTGATACTATTATGGAAAAATATTGAAACTAATTAAAGTCATGTAGTATTTATAAATAATTATTATTTAACCGAAGCTTAGTAGGCTATGGTTATGAACCGAATAAGTTATATCTAAAGAAGGACTATTAATTATATATCAAGTCGTGAAAGATAAATATTAAGGTAAGAATATTTCTGTCTCTTACCCTTTTTGAAATGAATAGATAGTTTTCTTATATCATGTCTTTTTATTTATATTTATGTAGTTATTATTCTTGGTTCTTGTCTACGTTAATAGTATTATATTATTATTATCAGGATTAATATCAAAGTCACATACAAAGTTAGATATATATTTAATAATTAGATAAATGTATTTCTTAACCACGTAACATTGAGGTTTGATTATGAGTAAATTAAGTTACAGGATCGCTTCATAGATTCGATTCAGGTCTTACTCAAATAATATGAAAAGCAAAAATAATATTTTGAAGCTAAAAGAATTTTCTTCAGCTTAGGAAATCACTAGAAGTAACATTAAAACAGCCATGTCTAATATTTAGATATTACGATATTACTAATATGAGACAATAGTATCACCGTTCTTCTTCTTACCAGTAGTGTAAGCAAATGAAAGAACTCGTAAGTATTAATATAAAACAATAGTATTACTTTTATCATAACCCAATTACTCGAAGAGTTGCTTTAGTCCACAAGTCAGTCAACTAAAATAGTTAAGTACATAATAGTAGCGTTAACGTTAATTCCCAATCACATATCTCACTAACCAACATAACGTAAGTGTTTACACCGAACACACTTAACACACACTTATATAATCTGACTGACAGTCACAATCCCATTATAATACTTCACCCCGTCTTCCTCCAGCTGCAAGTTCACCTTCCCAACTCCAAATGAGACTGATTTGAATGCCCACTACTCGGGTCTTATATACTATGCAATGATGGTGTCGGAACGAATCAGGAGGCGGGGGATGGTGCACACCCCAATCACAGCTCCTCTAGTTGTGTAGCAGGTGCGTGGTCCAATGGCGTTCATTGGCGTCGATCATCGTCATAGCGTCGGGTCATCGAAGTAGTTTGCAGGGTCCCCTATGACGCATGCAGGTGTGAAGGCTTGTTTGCTGGTATGCAGACGAGCTGGTTTCTCACTCGCTGGTTCGCTCGCTGGTCTGCTTAGCCGCCTGGGTAATTCGGCACTCCTTCAACTCTTAATTCTAACTCTTAAATAAACATATGTCATACTCCGAATGTCAGAATATATATATATATATGTATACTGTATATATACATATATATATATATATCTATATATATATATATTATAAATATACTGTATATATATATATATATATATATATATATATATATATATATATATATATATATATATATATATATATTATATATATATATATATATATTATTATTATTATTATTATTATTATTATTATTATTTCTATGTGGATGAGGGAGACAAAAGGGCACTTACAAGGATTTTTTAACCAATCCATTCATTACCATTTTGATGATAATAATTATGAAATTGATGATGATGGTAGTGCGGTGGTCATGAACAAAATGAATTAATTCGTAATTTTTAAGCTTCTCTCATTTTGTAATGTAATTAACTTTTCAATTACATCCCTATCCCTGACCTGACACATTAATAGGTAATTCAGATTTTTGGTTCCGAACTCAGGTTATCGTTTAACTCGGCCGTAATTAGGAGACTTTGGTGCAAAATTCCTGTCATTAATTCCTCAAGGCTCTTGATTACCATGATATTAATTTCGGTACATCATAATACATTTCTTTCTGACGGAGCATGTAAAGTGAAGAGCTCTGGCCGCGCTGTGAATACTTTAATATGAAACTTTATAAATATACTGTATATGTCGGATATATTGTTCATAAGTATATTGTAATTGATACCCAAGTTAATGTCGCTGCTCATAATATCTAATTTGACATGAAAACTGTAAGAGTTAAATGAGTAGATATTTTGATTGATATTTATCAACAAGTTATATAACATTATCAAACGACATCAACATGATTTGTTTTAGTACATTGAATTGTTCGGTAGATATAAACAAAATATATATACAGTATATATATACTGTATATATATATATATATATATATATATGTATATATATATATGTATAATATATATATATATATATATATATATATATACAGTATATATATATATATATATATATATATATATATATATATATATATATATATATATAAGCGATGCTCTCTTCACGGGGGAAGCGGAGGCGTATAATAAATAGAAAAACCAGCGCTGGGATGAACATCTTTATTGTGGGACGTTTCGGCTTACACACAAGCCATCTTCAGCCTAAAGTAAGACAAAAAGGGCCTACATAAATATTTGCATATTACTAATGGTTAATATTTAAAACGTGTAGGAGAATTATGAATATAATTATAATTTAAATAATATACTAAAATTAAGTAGGTTGGCAACACGAAATACAAGTAAATTGTACGAAAGGGGGGAGACAATATTGAAAACAACAACAGTGTAGAAACGGGTTTGCATTAAAGTAGAATGGGGTCGCCGAAATATAATCGTAAACACCGAAGATTTTTGAAAAATCAGAAAATGCAAAAAACAAAAATAAAAAAATCTTCGGTGTTTACAATTATATTTAGTAGCAGTCTCTACGTTTCCAACGTAGGGCTTATGATCTCAGCCGCTACCACAGCGGGCCGATTTATCGGTACTCACACGAAGTGCCAAATAATCTCTAGAGTTGCACCTCAATTCACTACTAGGCACGTTGTAAACACTCCGAGACGACTAAAGAAGGAAGGAAAGCGAAGGAGAGAAAGAATTGTTATAGTTACCCAATTAATCTAGCTGCTCTCCTCATAGCCATGCTCCATTTTCTATGAGCCTACACCAGTACATGAAACAGTATCAGTCTCTTCGCGCACACCGTCGATGACACACGCTTTTTTCTGTGTTCCGCGAGTGCCTGTTTTGCCTGCCCCTTCGCTTCAACTAAGTGAGTGTGAGCCTTTTCAGGCTATTGAGGTTTTAGAAGGATGTTTCAGTGATGTAGGCAGCACTTTACTACGGATTTATGGCGTGTTTTTGGGTGTGCACGGAGTGCTGGAGACGTGTTTATTTATTTTGTTTACTTCGAGGGTGGTTGGTCCTCAACATCGCGTAGCGGTCGTTGAGTGTACTATTCTACCCTCGCTTTTCGGCTTCATGTTCACTTTAAATTACCCTTAACGTAACTTGGGGGGGGGGGGATGTATGCTTCCCATGTGATGCATTGTGTTTCTTTTCCCTTTTTGCGTGAGTTTTGTTTTATTTTGTCTTTCGTCTGACTGCGTGTCTATGTTTTACAAGACTTGAGCATGAGGTTTCTCAGGATTCTGCTTTTGTGTGAGCATAGGGCATACAGCCTTTATTCTCTTTCAAACATGCTGCTTTGGTCTCATCTGACCTATAAGCCCTTCTGACTTGTTTTTCAACATGTCCATAGTTGGTAGTCTTGTATTTCATAAGCCTGGTTCACTCTTTTGTCAGTTCCTTTTCGTTTCCCCGGGCCTAATTGACTCGGGGATACGTGGTTCTGGTAACAGTGGCAGTCGCTCGCTTGCCCTAACTTTTATTTTAATTTTATTTTAACGTAATTGTGGGGGGTTTCGGGCAGTGTTTAGCTTTGTTACTAGGTTCTTTCAATGAGGGATTGACGCTGCCTTAATGTTTTCTCTTTTTATATGTATTGTGTAACTAAGCTAGGCTTGTTTTTTTTACCTTGAGCAGACCGCCGTCGGAATGGTCCACACAGGTCCTTTCCTTCTGTTTTCCTCTTGTCTCTACTGACTTGGTGGTTATGGTCTTATACGCTCTTGTTAAAATTCTCGCCTTTATGTGTTGTGCAACTAAGCTAATCGGTGATTTACCTTGAGCAGATCGCTGTCGGAATGGTCCACACAGGTCCTTTCCTTCTATATTCCTCTTGTCTCAACTGACTTGGAGGTCTCGGTCCCGTCGCTCTTGTTAAAATTCTCGCTGTTCTTACATTTAACCTGTTTCCGTTCTTCCCCTGCCTGTGTTTACTTGATCATAGGGGGGGGGGGGGGGGGATGTCTGGAGACTGTGTACGGGCCCCGCTCACAGGGAGGATAAGCTTGGACAAGTTGACTCGACATTCGTGTTTACACACGTTTTTTTGCCACACAGGCGGGGGTCTTCAGGTGTCCTCAGCTCTTTCATCTTTTTATTTTTCCGCTATACAAGCGAAATTCTACTTTTGATGTGCCCTGTGCCTTGGCAAGGACTCGGCCACATAGCCTTTTGCCTTGATTTTAGTGTTGGTGCCCTGTTATACCCCTTTTTAATTGTACCTGGACAGGGCTCCATGGACAACAGCTGCTTGGCTGTTTCCTCTCCCTCGTGTCCTGTCCCTTGTGTCCTCCTTCTTTACCTAGTTTCCGCCCTACAGGCGGCCTCCTAGTATACTAGGTGGACCCAAGGACCTCCTGAAAAGTCCTAGGACTCGACCCAAAGTGGCGATTGTCCTGTGTGTATTGGATTCCCTCCCCTCCCCTATTTCCACTAATAGGGTACTGTTGGGTTGCTCACACTTAACCTTTTTCCTTCCAGCTGGTGCCCGCTCTACTGCCGGCCAAACCTACACCGCCGCCGCTTCGGCCCCTCCTCCCTCCGCTCTCCCAGAGGGTTCTCAGGTATTTTGGATGGGGTCTTTTTTCCCCAAAGGAATTGGACCTGTTTACCAGGGTTGGGTCTTGCCGAATGGGCTTGTCCCAGCCCTGGTGTTTTTGGTCTACTGTGTGGGTTCTTTTTACTTGACTTTCCTTGTTATCTTCGCTACTTGGCGTCTTCCTGGATATTGTCTTACTTGGGTTTCAACTTCTATTTTGGCTATACTGCCTCATATTTTTACCCTGTCTCACCTCCACTGGTGTGTAACGCTCCCCCCCATTTTTCGGTGCCGTAATGCCGGCTCCTCCCTGCTTCCGCCTGACATGCAATCGGTCGGCCATGCTGGACCGTTGGGGGTGCTGCCTCCACAAAGCCTGGTATGGCAAGGATGTATACGACCCCCACCGATGTGAAGTTTGTCTCTCCGCCCTTCAACTCCTGGAATTGCACCCTGCATCGGAGGAAGGCCGACGGGCCAAGAGCTCTCTCCGTCTATCATTGGATATCATCTCCCATTACGTACGCCTTGCCTCTGCCCTGTGTCCAGCCCTCTCCTCTCCATTCCCCATTCGGTCTCACTGATGTCCTCGAGGTGGATCGGGGGGGAGGGGGGGGGGGGGAATGGTCGCATTATGGACGACCTTTGTCGGCACACATTCCCTTGACAAGTTGACTCGACATTCGTGTTTACACTCGTTTTTTCGCCACACAGGTGAGGGTCTCCTGGTGTCCTCTGGCTCTTCATCTTTTTCTAGAATTCCGCTCTACAAGCGAATTTTCTACTTTTTGATGTACCCTGTACTGTATCTGTATCTGGGAATCGGCCACATCGCCTTTTTTCTTGGTTATTGATGAAGTTGGTGCCCTGTCTAAGTTTGAATGTATGTATGGTCCTGGATATGGCTACTTGGCTGATTTCCTATCCTCTGTGTCCTCCTTCTGTGCTTCGTTTCCGCCCTACAGGCGGCCTTCTAGTGTACTAGGTGGACTCAGGGACCTGTTGCCAAGTCCCAGGACTCTGCTCGCGTGGCGATTGTCCTGTGTGTCTTGGATTCCCCCTCCTATTTGTACCAAAGGTGTCGGGTAGCTCACACTTGACTTTTTACTGACAGGGAGGTTCGGCCTTGACTCCACGTTGTGTTTACACACGTTTTCCGCCAAACAGGCGGGGTGTCCTCTGCCTCTTCCTCTTTCTATAGAAACTCGCTCCACAGGTGGATTTTCTATTCTTGGATATACCCTGTGACCTGTATCTGTAACCAGGAATCGGCCACGTGTCTTTTTCCTCTGGTTGTTTATGCCCTTTGCATTCATATGCACCCAGGGAACGGCTGCTTAGCTGGGTTTCCCCCCTTGATATGTCCTCTGTTTCCTTCTGTGCCTCGAATCCGCTCCACAGGCGGCCTCTTGCTCCTAGATTGACACAGAGACTCGCTGAAAGGTCCCAGGCCTCCGCTCACGTGGCGTTGGTCCTGTGTGTAATGGATTCCCCCCTTTCTTCATTGAACTTTTACCGACCATCCCCACCGTGGCCTCCACTTTTGTGTCTGGCCTGCTGCTCAGCTCCTCGGGCTTCACTGGGATCTTAAGCCCTATGTTGAATTTGCGTTTCCTGCCCAGTCCAGGACGTTCGCCACCCATTGCCGTCGACAGGTTCGGGTGGTTTTTCTGCTCGTCAGCCCCTGCCGACGTCCGCAGCCACCTCCTCCTGCCGGACCATTTAAGTCTGGGACTGACGTTCCTGGGGGTGGCTTGGCCGGAGGCTTTCTTGCTTGTGCTAAGCGACACATGCTCCGCACAATGGGAGGTCGTAGCGAAGCCGTCATCGTCCTCCTCCGACCATGCAAGTGGAGGTCTGTCGCCGGCAAGGAGCCCTGGGCCTGGAGCTTGGGCTATGGGACGGGCCGCGGGGGGCGTTGTATACGCTCCTTCCGTGGCCGTTCGTACCCGGTTTGCCGTTCCGTCCTGTGGGTGGACTGTGCTGGCAAGTTCCGGGACCCTCGTCCTACGCTCCCTTGCTCGGACAGGAGGGGGACAGGCCAGAGCGTGAAGCCCGCTCTCCGTTTTCGTCAGGACGGCCAGGTGGACGGGGGTTGGCCATGGTAGTTCCTTTCTCTGTGACAGGTTAAGGGAGGCTATGCTCCACACAATGCATAGCTCCTCCTGGCCAATACCCTCTCCCCTCACCCAGCCGTCTCATTGACTTGGTGGTGGGCCTGACGCAAAGCGCCCGCACCGGCTTCTCCCGCCCCCACTTCCGGCACTAGCCACGCCGGTCGTGGGCACGACGGTGGTATAGAATGATATGGCCTGAAGGTGGAGGTATCAACCTCCTCTCGGGCGCCCTCCCCGTCATCGACGCAGTGTCTCAGGAGGTGGCCCAGGTAATCCGGTCCATGTATGGGGGAGGTGCCTTCGCGATAAAGTCTTCTCCACACATTGTGTCCTGGACACACTCGCTGTAGTCGTCCGTGTCGCGTACCTGGGGTACACAATCACTATTTAACAAGGCGGGCCTCCCACCTTCACACTGAGGGCCATGGGACCTACAGAGTGATCCTGTTCCCCGGAGTCGGGTGTACGCGTCAACACTTCGCGTGTCGTGTTCTGCCCGTTCTCGTTCACGAACGTGTTCTGGGATCATTACCTTGGGTGGCACTGACCGTGCCTGTAAGCCTGCTCGGACTCGACCACATTGTTCTGCTGGTCCCCTAACACTTCCCTGTATCGCCCCCCCCTTACTGGCTGTGGCCGGTACCGCACTTGCTACATATGAGACTGTCACACTGGGTCGCTCGGGGCTCGCTCGCTGCGGCGGTGCCCTGGACTGCTCCCCCGGCGGCCATCTGGATAGACACAGATGCGTCATGTGAGGTGGGGTGGGGCTCCCAATCTAATATGGGTCGTCGACACCACAGCAAGTGGTCAGGGCTCATACGCTTATACACTGACATAACCGACACAGGGTTATGGTCCCCCCGCAGTGCATTTGTCTCTTCGTACCTCTCCATGTCCTCGGCCGGGCTGGGTATACCTTGGATTGCGTTCAACCAACGTGTCACCTGCTTCGTCATCCATCCTGATTTTCTTCATGCTGTATTCGTCCCATACTGTATTTTCTTCCTTTCCCTGAAAAAGGGGGGGGGGGAGGTATTTTTGTATGCTTGTACAAAGCCTTTCTTTCAATACATGTATGTCCTGTCTGTTTAGTATTGAGGATGTAGCTCCTACGGTTTTTACATTCTGACTCCACTGTCTCCGGGTATTGTGTTGGTATGCTTATACCTCCTACCCATTTCATGTAACTACAGAGTGTCCTATGATGATGTCCGCCAGCTATGCCATGCCTTGTGTTTTTGTGAATATTTTACACTTGGCTTCACTTTAGGATTTCGCTCTTACAGTTTTTACATTCTGACTCCACTGTCTCCGGGTTTTGTGTTGGTATGCTTCTGCCTCCTACCCATGTCGTGTAACTACAGAGTGTCATATGGTGACGTCCACCACCTCCTGTGTCTCTTCATCCCATTCTGTATTTTCTTCCTTTCCCTAAAACAGGGGGGGGGGGAGTTCTTTTTGTATGCTTGTACAAAGACTTTCTCTTTCAATACATGTATGAACAGTACTGTCTGTTTAGTGTTAAGAATGTAACTCTTAAGGTTTATTACATTTGGACTATACTGTCTAGGTTTTTTTGTATTGGTATGCCTATGCCTCATACCCATGTCTTGTACTTAAGAGTGTCTTCGGAGGTCATCCACATGCTGTGCCGTGCTGTTTGTTATTGTAATACTTTACAATTGACTTCACCTTTCCCATGTTGGTGTGCCATTCCAAGGTCGACATGACCTATTCCTTTACCTGCCTGTGCATTTTAGACCCTAGACTGATCCGCTAGTAACTGTATTTTCTTAATATGCACCATACTGTTACGCTCTTTTTTCCCGATAAACTAAAATGTTTATTTGTGTCTTTTCTTGGTCCTCTACTTTGCTAAGGCTTTGTGTTTTTTTGGATGTCCGCTTCCAATGTGGGATTCAAGCCTACGTTGGAAACGTAGAGACTGCTACTAAATTGGAAGGTTTGACGACCTCCCTTATAACCAAATAAGGAAAACCTCTTATTTGGTAGCAGTCTCGGAGTATCCAACGACAGAGTATCCCGCCCTCATGCCGATCCCCTGCCCATCCAATCTAAACTGATTACTTGATACCTAGATACTGTTTCATGTACTGGTGTAGGCTCATAGAACATGGAGCATGGCTATGAGGAGAGCAGCTAGATTAAATGGGTAACTATAACAATTCTTTCTCTCCTTCACTTTCTCTTCCTTCTTTAGTCGTCTTGGAGTGTGTACAAAGTGAATTGAGGTGCAACTCTAGAGATTATTTGGTACTTCGCGTGAGTACCGATAAATCGGCCCGCTGTGGTAGCGGCTGAGATCATAAGCCCTACGTTGGATACTCTGAGACTGCTACCAAATAAGAGGTTTTCCTTATTTGGTTATAAGGGAGGTCGTCAAACCTCTCAATTTCCGCGACCCCATTCTACTTTAATGCGAACCCGTTTCTACACTGTTGTTGTTTTCAATATTGTCTCCCCCCTTTCGTACAATTGACTTGTATTTCGTGTTGCCAACCTACTTAATTTTAGTATATAATTTAAATTATAATTATATTCATAATTCTCCTACACGTTTTAAATATTAACCATTAGTAATATGCAAATATTTATGTAGGCCCTTTTTGTCTTACTTAGGCTGAAGATGGCTTGTGTGTAACCCGAAACGTCCTACAATAAAGATGTTCATCTCATATATATATATATATATACTGTTTGTTTTTTCATTAAGACATACGAGGTTAAATGAAATGGCAATTTCAACATTAGTGAGTTTATTATTTAATTTTTCAATTTGTTTAACTAATTTTCTCTGATTTTCGTTGTGTTTTGTAGTAGTTAGCCTATGTTTAACGACGTTTCAGGATAGCTGTCTCCATCTTCAGGTTTGTTGTTGTTGTTGCTGTTCCCCAGGCTGCCTGGCCGAACAGCCCCAAGGCCCCGAGCAAGACCAAGGCCAAAACCGAGCGCCCCCTTAGAACCCTCTCTGCCTACCACAATAAAGCCTGGGTGACCAAAGCCACTCCATGGCGGGGAGCTGAGGAGGGTGCGGAAACGCCCGGGAAACCAAAGGCCCACCCAGGGCCCTGTGCCCCTCAGCAATTATGAAGAGAAAGTTGAGGGGGAAAGGAAAAATGTGACGCTTTGGCTTCCAATCTTGGTAGATTGGGAGGTCAATCCACGGAACAGATGCCGTCACTTGAGATTTAGAAAATATATAAGTAAAAGGAACAGTCAGATTAAGCTATGGGTATGGCAGAGATCGCTCAGTTCTCACTCTGATAGACCAGCCCATCACCACGTTTTTAATAGGTAATGGTTTGATGTGAAGTTTTGGGGGTTTATGTATGGGTCAGTGTGATCTGGGTGTGCCCTGATGTCCTTGAAACCGCTAACAACAACAGCTTCAGAACCAACGTATACACCAAACCTACCAACTCGGGAATTTGCCTACACGGGGAGAGTGAATGCCCTCTGAGATATCTTTGCTTCACCATCAATGCCTAAGTCAGGAGGGCCATCTCCCAGTGCACCAGTTGGAAGGACACTCACATCGAACTTGACCGCCTCACCCAAGTTCTCATAAACAATGGCTACAGTAACTCCGATGTTCAACAAGCCATCAATAAACACTTAGAAAAATGGTACACAGATGAAGCCCCTACCCCCAACGATAATATCAAGATCTATTACAGGAACCACATGTCCTTCGAGCATAAAACTGATGAGGCAATCATACGAAACATACTCAAGAAAAACGTACTTCCCACCAACCCCGAGCAGCAATTTAACTCATCATTTACTATAAATCTAAGAAAACCTCCCAGCTCCTCCTCTGTAACTGACCTGCCCTCACCAAGACGTCTCTACAGGAAGACCACGTCAACTACCGACATACCTGCAACAATGTGGACTGTGTGCCACATTCTTACGCAGACATGACTGACAAGACGTGTCATCATGCACCTCCAAAATGGCGCCATTAAAACACACTACAAAACCCCCTTCCACCAGCCCCTCACTCGACCAGACCTAGACCAACACACCACCATTCTAGACCAAGAAAACGACCCCAGACGCCTAGCTTTCCTTGAGGCTATTATACATCCAAACACTTCGTCCCACTTTAAACACTCAGGTAAAAAATGTGCAGCCCCTTCCCAGTGACAACCCCCCCCCCCCCCCTCTTACAGTAGTCAGAGACCCCCTGCGACCCTAGCTCCTCCTCCTGTATCACCAGCCAACCAGCGACCTACCAATTCCCACCACCACCAATTGAGGTCAACCTGGCCAACTCCAGCTAATCAGGCCATGCCGCCCCAAGTGTAGCCCCGCCTCCCTACCCCTCGCAGGTCACACCCAGATCACACTGACCCCTACAAAAAACTTCACATCAAACCATTACCTATTCCAAACCTGAAGATGGAGACAGCTCTCTCCGACACGTCGTTAAACATAAAACAGCTACTGCAGAACATCAACGAAGATCAGAGAAAATTAGTTAGACAAATTGAACAATTTAATAATAAACTCACTAATGTTGAAATTGCCATTTCATTTAACATAATATGTCTTAATGAAAATATCCTCCCTGGCTACACAAACCTAATATATATATATATAATATATATATATATATATATATATATATATATATTTATATATATATATATATATATATATATATATATATATATATATATATATATATATATATAGTGTATATATGATAGGCGCAAAACTCACAAAGCATGAGCTATTTCCTTCCACAATATGAATAAACATTTGTACAAACATTGTGTAAATATTAGGAACATACTTACACTTACTTTATATATAATCCTGAATATCTAAAACTGTATGTACAATTTCGGGTGAGGTAACACGAGAAGTATATATAAAATATACAATTGCTTCTTTGCTTAACGTTTCTTCGAGATATTGGTCACTGACAGGACATGACTACGAAAATCGTGTGGTAGATGAGCGAGAAAGCAGAACTGAGATCGGATTTTGCTATGCTTCATTTCAACCCTTTCAGTAGAACAATGGTTATATTCTTTATGCCATGGCCATCACTAGAAGGCAAAATATGAATAACATTTACGAATTCAAGAAGTATTTACAAAAAATCAATTTACCCAAAGACTCCATCAGAACCTTTCCAAACTGAATACAATTTGTCAATCATAATAGTGTGATGAGAAGCGCCTTTGTATACCGAAACATTTCCTTCATTCAGGATGTTGACGACTTTCTTTATTATATCCTGGCTATCATTAGACTACTTAAGTCAGCAGAGGAAGTATCTATGGATGTTAATTAGCATCATGTTGTAGACCACATAGTATTTAATGTTTTTTTCCTAAGTGATTGCCGATATATAAAATATATAATACTGAAAGGGTTAAGGTACAATTGTACATAACATTACAGGCCGAGCACACGGGTCGGTCCTCAAAAGAGGGGAATTTCGGAGGGGTATAGTGGGGCTAAGTGACCGATATACGTATCAGAAGATCGGCGATGATACGGTGTTTCGGCACATAGTAAACAGAACGTGCTTTTTTGTTTAAACAGCACCCATAAAGAATCTTTAGTAAAATCTTGAGAGTGTTAATACCAGTGTCAGTGAGGGGACAAGGGAACCGTTACCCAGCCCTGGCAGTGACATAAACCCTACAAAAACAACAAGGTGAGTGAAGTGACCGTGTGTAGGACAGGCAATTTCACCCTTATGGTTCCCCACCATAGCCCTTACCTTCCACCTACCCTGAGAACTTGACCCTTGCTCTTTCAATTTATCAAGCAATTCTAACCATTATGAAGTACTTGCTATAAGGTTTAAATATTCTCTCTCTCTCACTATTTTTTATCCTGAACATCTTTCCATCCACTTTCAATCACCGTACTTAACCGTCACAGGTCAGGTCGCTCTTATTGTTATTATTTTGTTTCCTCCAACTTTATTCAACCATCACAGATCGCTCTTTATTATTTTATTTTATTTGTTTTTCTCCAACATTATTCAATACCCAACTAGGCCAGCTCCCTCTCCCTCTCGCTTTCACTCTCTCTCGCCCCCACCCCAGCTCTCTCTCTCTCTCTCTCTCTCTCTCCTAGCATTTTGTACAATTTAAACATTTTGCCATAGATGCCATAGTCCTAGATTCGGTTACTCACTCAGATCCTGGCTCTCGCACGCTCTCTGGCTCTCTTCCTATCTTGATGTTGACGGCATTATCAATATCATAAGCACTTATTAATGCTCAGCATTAAGGTGGAGTCACCAGTTTAATCATAGGACACAATTGGCGTGTTTTCTTTTACTGAGTAGGATAATTTAGTTGTACCGGTACCCAATACCTAGGATTTATACATGTAACCACATAGCTTTAGGAGAAGCAGGCCAATTGCGCATATGAGCCCATCAGAAAGTTTGATTAACATATGGGAATTTAATGCATACAACTAGTTTTACATTAATAACAGCAATAATCTAGATATGGTCCAGGAGAGATTTCCCGGGGTTTCTGAAACAAGGGAGACATGGCAGAGGCGGAAGCACCACTGGAAAAACAGACAGATCAGGAGGTCGGCTTGGTAGAGGCAGAGGAACGGATAATCTTGGAGGACTATAGTCTAGCTGCCTCTAGCAGATACTAAGTGTTTTATCTGCCGACAAATCAAAGCGAGAAAGGCGTCGCGAAAATGTTCCGGCTGTCTTAGACCTGTTCATTTAAGTTGTGTTAAGTTGATAAAGAAGGGTTCAGGGGAACAACCAAACTGGAAATGTCACCCATGTCCAGGGCCCACTGCAGGACCTACCAGGGCAACACCGGACGTTGACTTGACCCAACTTGTGACAAAATGAAAAGCGCGGATCCGGGTCCTTCTCCGTGTACCGAAAGGAGCCAGAATCCAAGTGGCGGAGGCCCTTACATCCATCATAAAGCATGTAACGGGGGGGGGGGGGGGTCGGATATCTCTCCTTCTTCTGCTAACAACAAGAGAGAGTAGGTAAGACAGAAAAAGATAGATTAAGCTGCGAAGGTGGAAAATAGGTACTCAAGGATAGAAAGGAAGAGATGACGACAAACCCGTTATTGCATTCTAATTAACGAGAGGACAACCCTGTTTGGTTGACCCACATCCAACATCCTTCGAGGAAGGGGATAAGGCTGCAACTCCGACACGATGATAACACCAAAGAACCACAAAAACCCCACTGAGACCTAGCATATTCTCTACTTTCTAGATATCACATAAGGATGTTTTTGGGAACGGTAATTCATTCGAATTATTTGATCGCCCACCTTCAGGTGAACTGGCCGTCCCCATGGTTTTCTTATTCTTTATGCAATCGTAATTCATGCTCATTATTCAGGTACATTAGGACAGTAGGATACATCGGAGGCTAGCAAAGACCAATCAAGAACTTCACCTTCAATGTTGGCTGACAAGACTTTAACTCGGTTAGGCTACTGGTACTACTCTTAGACCAATTTAATACTGACGGCTCCGATTTACCATCCTGATAACACATTTAGATCCAAATAGGTACGGGAGGATAGATACAAACATATTGCAGTAATCTTAAGCTTGATATTAATACCGTATAAGGAACATTTTACCGTTTACAATTCTTAATATTGGTATATACCGTATCTAATTATCTCTATACCATTAACCTGGGACCAATCCATTACCGTACTGGGACAGTCTCTTAACCTAGGAGTAGGACTCGAATATTGCTGTTTGTATCCACCCCATTCCTCTCAGTATTATACATCCCAATTCCGCTAGATACCGGTATCGGCCAGGCTTGCCTGTAGGTTTCTTCGGCCTACCGTATCCTGAGGTATAGGGGGTAATCATACGTCTTCCGGCGGTCCTTGAACCCTCGTACAGTACACGAGTTCAGCATCCTGCACTCAGCCAATGGGAGGGGTGAATCTCCGATTCTCCGCCATCAGCAATTCAGCATCACATCAACTCCGTCCCAAACTGGTTCCCTGGTAAGTCGAATACATTCTTAACCCACGGTTGACAAATAGCTAACCTTTAATAATGGGGTTAATCAATATCCTAATTACGGTACACAGTAATACTAAAACAAATACATATCAAAAATATAGGCTAATATAAACATATAAAAATACATGGATTCCTATTAACGTATAAAAAGAGATGAGCTAATATAAGTACAGAAATACAATGACAGATCAAATTATGACATTACAGTACAGTACCGAAATAATCTCTTAAGGCATCCAAAGATCCTCTCATTAAGTACAGGTACATATGTTACTCAGCAGTACTCTACACACAATTAGGAATACATAATTACACAGCATATCTATGGAGTCAAATCAATACAATAATGGCATAAATCAAAGGTAATTGTCATGGTCAAACTTAACAGGTTGGACTGCTCAATGCGGAGGGTGCTATACAAGGCTCAAACAAAGCTAAACGTTAATTCTACTGTAACTCGAGTAACTTATCCCCTGAAATCAGCTGCCCAGAATCTCACTACAGCGTTCCATCCCTTGCAAGGCAACTCTGTTCATTAGACCATGTCAAACATAATTATATCATAGTAATCAATATTCATAATACACTCTAAATGCACAATAATTAATAATAGCCTACTGTACTTCCAATTAGGTGAAAGTTAGGTAGCCTAATTAAAATGTAAAATCATATAACCTACCATAATAATTCAGCAAGTAACCATACCTAAACGGCCTTTTCACAAGTTAACTTTAAGTAACAATAGGTAAGAACAAATAATCATCTGAAATAAACCCGACCCAATGGGGGTCCGAAATTTGACGGTACTGGGGTTGGGAAATGAGGACCTCTAAATCAAGATAACAAGTAACTCTTTACACTATAACCCAGTAAAAACATTTAAAATGAACAATAACCAGGCCTAGGAGACGTTAGTTATCAATACTTATCTGAATAGGCCTAACTTTGGAACGTCGGAGACACGAAAGGTAAACAAAACTCAAGGACACGATCTCAAACGAATGTCCTTTCCTGATTTACACGTTAAAATACAATCATATTTACCAAAATGCATGGTTTTATAAACTCAAAGTAATGAACAAGTTCTAAACATACAATACAACTGCTACATTAGTAATTTACTCAACCTGGTCGTCTCTCCGAAATGCGAGATGGTCTAAATCCTAAAATGGCGGTCAAGCTTCAAAAGCATTTTAATCAACTTCGTCCTCAATTCTACTCTTAAGTGGTGTTCTCGCACTACCTCAGGATTATGTAAAACGGTGAAAGACAAACTCGCAAAATAGGCTAGCCTAAGTTTGGTCGGGAATTATGGAAAAACACAAGAATTGGAAGGCCATCAAATGGCGTCCCTCTGACTGAAATTATTACACACGAAGTTAATTTGACGTTAAATTGGAATAACAAAGTCTAAAATATCAGAATAACGCTTAGCAGAAGGTGCACAGACAAAGTTTTACTGAACACAATGATAATGGGGAAATTTGTATGGTTGTAGGCACTTGGCAGGTGAGGGGTGCCTGTCGACCAACCCGATGGTAGGCTCGAGTTCACAAATTTTTCAATCACCGTAATATCTCCTACATTACACACCTAGTACTTACTTAACTGAATAAGCAATACCTTATGACACTATAAACCTTAATTACGAACCTCTGAATGGAGGGAAAGGAAGCCTAAGTCCGGAGAAGAAGCGGGGAATGATGACTGAGACTGGGGGGTAGGTCTCTCTCGTAGGCCTGGGGTCACGACAGTGAGGAGCCGAGGGCCAGTGCCAGGGATCCCGCCAAAAAAGGGGAGGGTGACCACAAAGGCCTAGTATAGGGTTGGTGGTTAACATGGACTTGTAGTCAAAGAAGAGATATCGGCAGGCCATACACACTCTTCACTAGACGAACTAGTCACCACCTAAGTAGGATATCTACTTTACCTAGGCAGGCCCGGGACTAACGAGATTCCTAGTATAGCTTTGGTGGTTAACGGGGACTTGTAGTCTGAGAATAGATATCGGCAGGCTGTACACACTCTTCACTAGAATAACTAGTCACCGCCTAAGTAGGGTATCCACGTTAGCTAGGCAGGCCCGAGTCCAACGAGATCCCTAGTATAGGGATTTACAGACAGTATCTGAACTTTACGGCAAGACGGTCAGTTCAACTGAATGGAGAGCAAGCTTGGTTTCTTAAGTCAATACTTTTTGAAGCCTTAACAATTGCCTGACTTTCCCCAAAAATCCTGAACTGGTATTGTGGATTACTGAGTGCCCTCCTGTGGTACCTCTAAGATGGTAAGGGCATGGGGAGTTCTCCTAGATGTGGTCCTTGAACCCTTCTTACACTGTGGGTCAGGTCTCCTTCAACAGAAGGTTATTACTCGGTGGTGGTGTGGTGAGTAAGGTCAATTAATGTTCCTAGAGTAGGCTACTTCATCAAGGTTAAATTATAAAATCATAGGTCACTTCAATAGAACTCTGAAAAACAATAATAGTGGGTGAAGTGAAGGAATTCCGATTTTGGGCTCTCGGGGAGGATTGGTGGTGTCGGGTGCATTGAAGGTGTGTCGTGTGTACCCGACAGTTGAGGGTCGCGATGCGTGCGAGACAGCGTTGTTCTTTCTCCTCCTTCTTGTGGTGGTGTTGGCTGGGTTTTACTACTGATCTTGGTTGATATTAATTTTAGGCATAAGAATATATAAATCTCTCCCGACAGGGCTGTGTACGTATCTACCTTCCCGGTTCGTGTTGGTAGGCCTGTGTGTACACAAGGTATTTAAACGTCCGGAGCGCCCCCTCTCGGGGCGCGTTAGCGGCAGATCTCCCGCGCTATTTTACCTGGGGATGAGGATTTACAGGGGACTCTTATATAGAAAGAAGCATGTGTGGTTTGTATAACTAGTAAACTAGTTGAAGAATGTCAAAACAACGTATGTGTATCAATGTGTGGAAAAAACAAGTTTCCAAGGTCTATTGAAGTATGGTTTCACATCTTATTGCATAAACACGTTTTCATACAGGCATATAATGGTTTCATCTGGCATTGGTTTCTATTGTAGTGAAGATTCTCTTAATACTACTTCTCAATTACTTCCCGGAGTATATTGTGAGTTGGGGAGAACCGATAATACAATAATACATGGATTACTACTTTTCAAATCTCCCTTGAGTATATTGTGAGTTAGGGAGAACCAATAACACAGGAATACATGGTTGATCATAACGTTGGTTTATTTTTGGTTATGCAGGGTTATGATAACATTACTTAACAATTACAATGTGATAATCATATAGTATAGACATGGTGGCTTAGAAATGGACACTGAACCTCAATTTCTTCTTTGTGGTGGTATTTGGAGTCGGTGTCCGTTTTGGTATGGTGGGGTGTTCTTCTCCCGGGGTGTTTTCTCGTATCCGGTCCGGGTCCATTCGTGATGTGCCTGCTTCCGGTACCTCCTCTGCCTTCTCTCTCATCTTCTTCAGCCTCCATGCTGGTTTCCTGTGTTCCTTCTCGTCTGGGGATTCTGCCTCTCTCTTTCTCTTTCGAGGTATTTTACTTTCGTCTTCCCCTTTTAAGGCCCGTCCTCGGGCCTCAGGTGCAAAGGTTAGTAAATTTCTTGGGCGCGTATTACGGGCATTCGAGCGATGTGTGTCCACCACCTTAGTGTTCTTAAGTCGGGTGTTTTGATGGGATCCACAAGTACAGCGATGTGAGCTTTGGTGTTTGGTTCTAATGATGCCACGAAAGCTTCTTGGATGTGCCTTATTCTCGTGAAGTTTACGCCGTCGTTGGACCATTTTATTCTCTTGATGAATGGAGTAAAAGGCATGGCTATGGTGGTAGTAGACAAGAGATCGGCAGGAGTTGTTTCTGTGGTGGGGTCGTCTGAGTGAATGACCTTCCTAGCTTCCTGAGGCGAGATGTCATGACCTCTTGCGGACGCGGAAGTAGCAGGTCGGCTGGTTGGTTGGCAGGGGGGCCAGTTTTGTGTGTGTGGAGCAGAATTTGTGTTAGTTTCAAGGTGTATTTGATGGATTTCTGGTTGCTGGAGAGGGCGAATTGTTTTTCTTTTGTGGTGAGGGTATGGATGTGTGGCAGGAATTTGGATTGCTGACAATGTCTGTGTGAATCGGTCGGGTGGTTTGCTTAATCGACCTGATTTAGAGCGAATATTTCCGCGGAGAGGTGTTTCAGTACTGGTGGTGGATGAGGGCGACGGGGATGCTGGTTTAGGATTTGGAGTGGAGGGGGGAAGAGATAGAGTTTTTGGAGTATAATTTGGAGAGTATGTTGATGTTGGAGATAGAGGTGGTTTTTGTATGGTCGAGGGAAATGGAGATGTAGTTGGAGGGGCTAGACGAGGTGGTGTTGTTGTTGGTCGGTGTAGTGAAAAGGAAGTTGAAGGTTGAGAGGGTGAATATGGGGTAAGGACAGGAGGGGAAAGGGAATTTCGCGGGGTGGTGGGGAGAGACATTGTTTTTGGCAGGTGACGCGGAGAGGTTGGGGAGGTTATTTGAGGTGGAGATGATGTTGGTAGAGGGAGGGTTGGTTTTAAAATCGGCGGAACTTTAGCCTTGATGGGTAAAGGCAGGGGAAGATGATGCTGAAGGGAGGAAGAAGGTGATCTTGAAGTGGAGTGTGGAGGAGCAGAGGAGGACATTGACTTGGTGGGTGAGGTGAGTGGTGACATCGTTGGGCGGCATTTCTTTGCAGGTGGTGACGATGCGGGGGAGGATTCTGGAGAAGGGTGAGGCTGGGGTGTGGGTTTTTTTCTTTGTTTGGACCTGAAGGGTGTGGGAATTATGGATTTCTTCAATTTTTCACGCGGTCTTAGTTTATAGCGGGAAGTGGTGGTTTTGGGGGCAGAAGTGGTAGGAGGTTTACGTTTGAGAGCATCCGAGGTAGAGGGGCTGGTGGTGACGTTACGAGAAAGTTGAAAGGGGGGTGGTGTTCTTGGCGTGTGTTGTATGATCTGTTGTGTGGTTTGTATGTTAACTTTTGGAATGATGGGAAGCAAGGGGGGCATATTGACTAGCGGAAAGACTAGCGGAAAGTTCTAGCTTGAGGTGTGATGGTTGTTTTTTATGGTTCTGGAGTTTGGTTTTGTTCTGCTGTTGGTGATGGTATGGTATCGCGCTGAATGGGTAAATATCTTCTCACGAACCTGTTTCGGTAAGTTCTGAACTCCCCGTGGTAATTGATGATGACTTGGAAAGGGTTGGGTATTTTCTCAATTGAGTGGGGGCCCACATATCGTGGGCCAAGTTAATTAATGACAGGTAACTTGGCGACCATGACGGTGTCCCCAATAGCAAAGGGGTTTTGAGGGTCGGAGACGTCGGTGGTGACATCTTGACAGGCTTGTGCAGTGTGGAGGGTATTTCTTAATTGTTGGAGGGGTCTACGGTATACTGGGTAGACGGGGGAGTGGTCAGATGTCGGAATGGTAGCAGCAATGGTGCTACTCCGTAGACGCGTTCGTGGGGAGATATTCCATCTGCTCGGGGGCAAGAGTTTAGACCCCATTGTTTAATTTTTATCTGACTGGGCCAGTCAGTGGATTGTAACTCGATCATTTTCGTTCTTAACTGGTTGTTAATAGATAGGTGGCTCCGTTCACATATGGCGTTCCCTTGTGGCCAATGAGGGGAAGAGTGTTTCACCTTTATTCCACATTTGGAGGTGAAAGCTTCCCATATTTGTCCTGTGAATTCTGGGGCGTTGTCAGACAGCAGGGCTAGGGGTAGTCCGAACACAGGACAAATTTTGGTGGCGATTAATTCGGCCACTGTTATTGCTGAATGATCTTTGCTGAGACAGGTGATTAAGAACTTTGAGTACATGTCCACGAACGTAACGATGAAACGTTTTCCGTGACTGAGTGGAAAAGGTCCCATGACATCCAATGAAAGTACTTGCCACGGTTTATGGGCAGAGATGGTTTCGGCTGGTCCTGGGGTTTTGCACCTATCTTTGCCCATGGCACAGGATTTGCAGGGCTCGGTTACCCGTTTCGCAATACCTGAAGGATTAACCATCCAGTATTGACACTGGAACACCTGGAGCATCTTCCTTTGTCCCAAATGGATGCCATTTCACTCATGGATAGAGATCATGTATTCCTGGGCCAGGATGGGTTCGACAATAATGTGTCCGGACTCGGTGGTCAACTGATCACCCCATCGACAGATATGTGAAAAAATGTGACGAGGGATCTACTTAGGTTTGATTTTCTTCTCCCAGAGTTGCAACATGGCGGTGAGGGTTTGTCTGTCGGGGTAGGTGAGTGTTGGTCAGTGGGCTGTAGTGCAGCTAGAGGGGTGGGCGACGAGGCTGGGACAGGTAAACGTGACAAAGCGTCCGCGTTGGTATGTAGCTTCCAGGGCCTATAATGAATTTCGAAATCGTACTCCTTTAGGGTTTCTCTCCATCGTACCAAGAGGGCAGAGCTAGTTTCGCAACGTCTAAGCCATTGCAGGGACTGATGGTCCGTGATGACGTCTAGTTTAGCTCCTAACACAAAAGATCTAAAGTGGTTCAGGGCCCAGATGACGCCTAAGCACTCGCGCTTGGTGGCTGAGTAGTTTTGTTGCGCAGCATTCAGGGTCGAACTGGCGTATGCTATGACATGCTCCTTGCCGTCTTGTACCTGGGCTAGTACTGCGCCAATGGCGCACAAAGAAACATCGGTATACAATTGGAAAGGTTGTTGATAGTCTGGAAAAGCTACAGTCGGGGCTTGCACTAATTTCTCCTTCAATGTTTCAAATGCTAAGTTGAGTTCAGAGGTCCATTCGAAAGGGGTGTCTTTATGGGTCAATTGATGGAGGGGCTGAGCAATCTCGGCGAATTTTGGAACAAATCTTCTGTAGTAGGTGGCTAATCCCAGAAAAGACCTCATTCCTTTCACTGTGGTGGGTGGTTGTTGATTAGCGATAGCTGAGAGCTTCTTAGGGTCAGGGGAAATGCCTTGTGCGGAAATGATGTGTCCTAAGAATTCTACAGTGTTTTTCGCAAGTTCGCACTTTGAGGGTTTTAATTTTAGCCCGGCGTCTCGGATGAGTTGCAATACCTGACGAAACCTTTGCAGCTGTTCTGACCAAGTTTTAGAGTAGACGATGACGTCGTCGAGGTAGGTCAGACAGGTTTCCCAAGTAAGTCCTTTGAGTACGGACTCCATTAGTCGGGAAAAAGTGGCGGGACCATTGCATAATCCAAAAGGCAGCACGTTGAATTCGTAGAGATGTCCTCCACTGGTCGAAAATGCTGTCTTTTGGTGCTCAGGGGTTATGGGAACTTGCCAATATCCGGCCTGTAAGTCTAGCGTGGTAAACCATCTGGAGCCATGTAGAGAATCGAGGGTATCATCGATTCTAGGCAATGGTGTGGCATCCTAAATTGTGGAGTCGTTGAGGCGGCGATAGTCCACGCAAAACCGGGTGGAGCCGTCTTTCTTTTTCACCAGGACGACTGGGGATAACCATGGGCTGACGGAGGGAGTGGCGATACCGGCATCCAGCATGTCTTAGACTTGCTGCTCTTCCTCTTTTTGCTGCACCGGATTTTTCCGGCGGGAAGGCTGTCGCAGAGGGGGTCCTGTGGTGTGGATGGAGTGTTCCTCTACGGTGGTCTTGCCGATTTCGGTCGAAGTTTGGGGGAAAACATCATGAAACTCCAGGAGGAATTGTCTCATCTCCTGTTGTTGGTGCTGGGTAAATTTTTCGGGAACATGGGGCAATATGGGCGACTACTGAGTCCTCACTCGAATAGGGGCGACCTCATCAAAGGTTTCTAAGTCTCCTATTATGAGGCCTCGAGTTAATGTCAGTTTCTCATCCGAGATGTTGGCAATGAGGATGGCATTGTGTCGGGAGGATAGGATGGCGGGCTGGATCCTACACCGGTTGGGTCCTTCGGAAATACCGGTGGGGGTCAAGATCATGATGGGCTGCGGCATGCGTCGGATTCTTACCCATTTTTCATGTTGGGGGGGGGAATCTCGGTTTTTTCGTTTGTGATGGAAGGACTAATTATGGTGGGGGGGGGTGCACAGACTGAAAACATTTGGTCTGGCAGGAGATTATACTGGGCGGGTTCACCTTTGATTGATGTCCTGCCTATCGGGTATCATAATTATGGGCTTCAGTAGCAATGGAAGAGTTAGGGAAAAGGTCACAAAGATCATGTTGGGCTTCAGTAGCAATGTTCACTCCAGGGGGAGCAATCTCTGGGTCAGGAAAATGAGAAAATAGAGCTTCAGTAGCAATGTTGCAACAGTGCCCACCATTGGGTGCATGTTCTGAACCTTCTGCGGGAGTTTCCTTGGGCGGATGAGCAAGGTTGACACTTGGGCGGTCGTTGGTGGTGAGGGGCTTCTTACGATTGTGGTGGGGCCAATTTGGGTTGATGAATGCTGGCTTGGAATCCTGGTAGCTTTGTGGTTGTACCTTCTTCTTTTGTTGTTTATTTGGATTCTGGGAACTCAGTTGTTTTCTTAAGTTTGATTTAGGAAGCGGAGGTTTTGGTTGAAGTTTTTTTTTTTGGAAGTGGATTAGTCGTTGCCCGCAGTCCACTTGGGCTTGGAGCTTCTGAAGTAGGTCCAATCCCAAATATCCGTCGTAGTGTCTGCATTCCGAATGGAACACCACAAAAGGATGATGACAGTGTGCATGTTTGGCAGGAGTGGTTATTTGGAGGGGTAGAGTTTCCCCTCTGGTGTGAAGAGGGGTGTCACCTGCACTAATGAGATTTGAAGTGGTAGGTTGGAGATTGCCAAATCTTTTCTTGTGTTTTACATAATAGGAATTAAATTAACACGATCGAGCAGCGCCAGTGTCGATCAGCAGTAGGACGGGAACGCCCTTGATCTTGGCTAGGTGATAAATGGGAGGTGGGCGCTCACTTTTCGACTCCCCCCACCGAAGCCATGGTGGGCGGGGGAGAACTTAAAATTCCGGGGATTCTGTTTCCTCTTCTCCTTCTACAAGGTCGAGGTTGTCCTCCTCTAGGTACATCTGAAGGACGTCTTCTGTTTCCGTGGTCTCGTTGATTTTCTCCTCTGGCAGTTCTTCCTCATTCGCGGAAATTCTGGGCTGTATGGCTCGGTTAGGCTTGGCGGAGTCACGGATGAAATGGAGATGGCACCGGGAATTAAAAGCAGAAAAGTAATATGGGTTAATGATAACTAGAGGGTGTGGTTTACTTGGGCGTTGATGTTGGTTGCGGGGAAACACTCTCTTCAGCTGGTGTGGTTTGAAGGCTGGTCTGCTTGGCTGGTAGTACCCGGGACGGTGGTGGATGGAGCAGTTTGACGGTTGTATTGAGCCTGTTCACCAGCTCGGTATGGTAATTGTGGGTGCGTGGTGAACCTTTTAATCGCTACAATCACTGGTTTCTTGGGTTGGGAGGCTTATATCCTCCGTATGGTCACGATATCCCGCTGAAACCCTACGGGATCGTGAATGGCAAAATATTCTTGTACTGCTGAGGGTAGTACTTGCACTAAATGCACTAGAATATGCTGTTCTTGCATATTTCTAGTCAATGTAGGGAATGCGGCCCTTACTTCTTGATTGATGCTTGTGATCGTTGTATCAAGGACACCATCATACTTGATGTCCTTGATTTTGTTGTGTGCTATAAACACACCTAGAGAAGGCATAATTGCCTCAATTACCATGGGTTTGAACTCATCCCAGGTGAGTGCAGGGGTTATTTGTGGGGCTACAAGGGAAACGGCCTTTCCCAAGTGCGTAAGAAGGACGGCTATTTTCTCGCGGTCTGTTGTATAAGCTAAGTCTAGCACTGGTTTTACTATGTCCATATACACTTCAATTTCATACGTCTCCCCATCATATTTGGGGATGGGAATATGAGAGCGTGGAGCGGCCATATTTATAGTATCTTTATCTCTGTTTATTTTCAAATATGTTCAATATATTGCATTCTTCCGTCCGAAAAGAGAACCACCGCTAGCCACCAATGTTATGCCCTGATTTTATGCAGGATTAACAATTGGATATGGTGAGTTTTACTCCACTGGGACTTCCAAGTTCAAATGCGTACATATAATATGAAAGGAAAACAGAGGATAAGTATATCACAAGATATGGTTTAATAATACAGTTTTATTTCTCTTGCACTATATTGGAGAAAAAATCTGGAACTGAACATATAAAAACACGTATCACTGCCAGTGAATAGTGCTTAATTCTATCACTGACTTCGAGCACAGTCGCGGAACTAGATAGGGAGCACTTGTTACTGACCAACTTCACTAAATCTTTGAGATAGTTTCAAAGTCACTGGGGTAGATGATGGAGAAGTGTTTCTAGTAGTGGGGGTGACCACTGTCACTTTCGTTCAGGAATGTCACAGTGTTTAAAGTTCAAGATCGAGGACCCCTATGGGTATGCAGCTGGGTCGTATAGAAAATGGGGAGTCACGGGTAGACTCTGAAATATTTTCTCGCACTTTGGTAAATCTCGGCAGAGTCGCTGAGGTCTCAAAATGAGGTTAAAATGTATTAATTCAAATTGGATTCAATGGTGGATGGCAAAATATTGACCCGTATCACTAATTGTACTGTATGGAAGTACAACTCGTAGCTTTAGGACCTGCTTATTAACACTGGTGCGGATTTATACGTATTTAAGCCACTTAACCCACAAGTATATGGGAGGGACTCTACTTATTTTAAGCACTCGACACTTTTCCCACTTGTTGTCACTCTATCTTCTTCTCTTGGTCTTCCGGCGTGGTAACTTCTCGATGAATGTCTCCAGTGAACACTTCTGGAGGTGATTGATTCTCGTTGGCTGCTTCCCCGTAGGCCGTCTAGGTAGGCCGGCGGTGTGAAGTAGTTACAGATGGATTGATTGGGCTTGAGATCTTAAGTATGGCTCCGTAACATATAGTAACCGTCTGGCGAATTACTGTTGGGCACCATACCGAACTAACGTGAGTATTTCAGAGGTAGGAGAAACTACTCGACTGTTCTGATCAGTATATCAACCGTTGATGAAGTCCTGTTATGCCCCTTTCCCACTGATGCGATTTCATACGATTTTCGTCGCCGAGGACGTAGTATTGTCAATTCGCAACGAATTTGTGCGACGTCAACGATTTTGACCGTTAATAAACGTTGACAAGTTTACACTCGGCGACGATGTCGCCGAGGGGTAAGACTTAATCGGCGACATTATGCGACCGCATCGGCAAATTGAGTGATGGTTCGCCGATGACCTCGGCGAGAACTGTCACATTTGAATAAAAGATTGCGAAATGATGCGAAGGATGAATGAATCCTCGGCGTATGTTCTGCGACGTCTTCGGCGAATTAAGCGATGGTTCGGCGAATACCTCGGCGAGATTATCCGAAAACTTTTGCATATATTTCATGCCTCATAAGCAACCCAACTCGTCGAAAATGTACAAATTTATCTTAAAATTGCCCAACTAATGGGCCGAATGTCATAAAATATGAAAACTAATGGGGTTAACCATGAGGAAGAAAGGGGACCAGAAAAACGACCCATCTCCCCTTAATTCGGAGATTGGCAATGTTCGGCTTCGCCGGAGAAATTTGTCTATCAAACAATGTACAAATTTAGCTTGCTCTCAAAACAAAACATATATATGTTGGCTCGCTACCGCTCACCAGGAAAATATTGAAACCTGGATGGGGTAAACGTCTTAAAACAGTAGGCTGAACGGGGCCGAATTGATACAAGGCAAAGAGAGAGGGAGAGAAATAGAAAAAAAAAAAAAAAAACGGAGAGCGGGAAAGAAAGAGAAAACAAAAAACAGCGAGGTGGGCTCAATGTTTGCGTTACGGCTTAACAATTAAGCCCACCTTGCCTTTCTTTGTTTTCTCTTTCAGGAATAGCCTACATGGTTGATCATAATGTTGGTTTATTTTTGGTTATACAGGGTTATGATAACATTACTTAACAATTACAATGTGATAATCATATAGTATAGACATGGTGGCTTAGAAATGAACACTGAACCTCAGTTTCTTCTTTGTGATGGTATTTGGAGTTGGTGTCCGTTTTGGTATGGTGGGGTGTTCTTCTCCCGGGCTGTTTTCTCGTATCCGGTCCGGGTCCATTCGTGATGTGCCTGCTTCTGGTACCTCCTCTGCCTTCTCTCTCATCTACTTCGGCCTTCGTGCTGGTTTCCTGTTCCTTCTCGTCTGGGGAATCTGCCTCTCGCTTTCTCTTTCGAGGTATTTTAATAACCTTATTTCTGTCACTTGTCCTGTCTCTCCAGTACGGCCTTCTGACCCCCACAGCCAGCGGTTCTTGTGGCATTTTGGCGCTGCTGACTGGCAGGCTCTACGGCAGTACTTCTTTGATTTCCCATGGATTAATTTTTGCTTACGTGGCCGGGGACCCTCAGAGAATGTCGAGCGCATTACTGAGGTAATCTTTTCGGGCATGGACGCATACATACCATTCTCTTTCTCTCGGACTAACTCACATAATTTATATCTTGGTTTACTCACGCTTGTTCAACTGCTGTTCGCAATAATGAGGAAGCATTCAAACCGTACCGTCGCCTTCACACTCAAGAATCCCGTACATTTTATGTCTCTACCCGGAATCAAGCCAAATCTGTTCTCCGACTTCCCAAAAAATCTTTCATCAATAACAAATGCTATGAACTGTCCAACTCTAGCTCTTCCCAAGCTTTCTGGCTTCTAGCCAAAAACCTCTCCAACAATTTCACTTCCTCATTTTTTCCTCCTCTTTTCCACTCTGACGGTACCACCGTCACCTCTTCCTCTGACAAAGCTGAACTCTTCGCTCAAACTTTCACTAATAACTCCACTTTGGATGATTCCGGGGCTATTCCTCCCTCTCCACCCCCCTCTCACTTACTTATGCCTAATATCTTAATCTCTTCTAAGGATGTACTCTTGGCCCTCTCTGGGCTTAAAACTAAGAAGGCATACGGACTGGACGGTGATCCTCCTATTGTACTTAAAAACTGTTCTTCCGTGCTAATTCCCTGCCTAGGCAAACTCTTTCGTCTCTGTCTATCCTTTAACGAATTTCCTTCTTGCTGGAAGTTTGCTCTTATTCAACCTGTCCCAAAGATGGGTGACCGCTCTCAACCCTCTAACTATCGTCCAATTGTTCTTATTTCTTGCATCTCCAAGGTTTTGAAACTATTCTTGCCTCAACATTTCTCAAGCATTTATCTTCCCATCGCCAGATCGCCAGATACTGTTTCTTTAAGGGCCGCTCTATTGGTGATCTCCTTGCTTATCTTGGTCATCCTCCTTTCGGAATTTCGGTGAGCCCTTTTCTATTGCTCTAGACATAATTATCGAATGCCTTCAATAGAGTCTGGCATAAGTCTTTAATTTCCAAACTACCCTCCTTCGGTTTCTATCCCTTTATCTGTGCCTTTGTCTCTATTTTCTTTTCAGACCGCTCCATAGCTGCAGTTGTAAACAGCCATCGTTCACTTGCTCAACCTATCAACTCTGGTGTTCCTTAGGGTTCTGTCCTGTCTCCAATTATCTTTCTAATATTTATCAATGATCTCCTCAACTGTACCTCAAGTCCCATCCACTTATATGCTGATGACTCTACCTTACACTATTCAACTAGTGTTTCACATCAACCCAGCATGCAAGCACTCCAAAACAAACGGGGCGAGGCCATTGAATGCCTGTCTTCGGATCTTTCAATTATCTCTGATTGGGGCAGAGAAAATCTTGTTACTTTCTTCAACAATACACAACTCAACCCCTCATTTTCTCTCAACATTTTAGGTGTATCTTTTTCAAATAACCTTTCTTGGAAAGATCATATTACCACTCTTGCTGAAACACCTTCCCAAAAGTTGGGTGTGCTCAACCGTTTCTGTGGGTTTTTAACCCCCGCACAGCTTCTAGCTTTGTATCGGGTCACAGTGCGCCCCTGTATTGAGTATTGTTCGCATGTGTGGCGAAGCTCCACCCATGCTGTACTTCTCGAACGAGTAGAATGAAAAGCATTTCGCCTCATCAACTTGCTTCCTTATACTAGTTCCCTAGAATCTCTTTCTACACGCCGCAATGTTGCATCTCTTTCACTCTTCTATCGCTATTACAACAATCAGTGTTCTTCAGAGCTCTCACAGTGTATACCCCCTCCCTTGCAGCGAGTGCGAGGCACCCGCCTTACAACACAGTCCCACTCTTATTCGGTCCAGCTTTCCAACCCAAGAATTGGCAAATTTTCTCAGTCTTTCTTTTACTCAACAAGTTAACTCTGGAACTCTCTCCCTCAATCAGTCTTTCCTTCATCGTATGACTTAGACTGCTTTAACCCTTAATTAGCGGCTCACCACATAAGTCGAGTTAAATAAAGCTGGACTATGTGGCGGCGCTCGACATAGGTCGAGTGGCAATTTCAGCACGTAATGTTGCTGAGAGAGAGAGACAAGTTGTGGCAGGAGACTAGCGAGCGTATGACTGCTCCAGACCACCGCGGCGAACCTACTGACACGAATCTCAGCTCCCTCCTCCCTCTCTCACTCGCTACATACTGAATTATATGGGGAAAGTACCGAATTACATGCTTTTTGCACTCGCGTTGCACGGTTATTGCAAGAAAACTAGCCATCATAAAAGGATCGTTATGGTGTCATTCGAAAGCTCTGTTTATGCCCTTTCAGGGATAGGTACTTGTTTTACGTTCTGGGTCTTATTTAGGCATGAAAATGATCACGTAAACAGCCCTATTTTGGCTAAAAACACCCCGCTGGGCGGTACATATAAATAAACCGCATATGTAAGGTGTTAAACTTGGTGGGTCCAGGCATTTTGACTCCAACGTCCCTTGAATTTGGCTGTCACTCTTTACAGGCAACCTGCCTTTTGTCTCTTCCTTGCAAATACAACAAAAATATATATATACTGTATATATATATATATAAATATATATATACTATATATATATATATACCGGGTATATATATAAATATATATATATATATAGATATATATACAGTATATATATATATATATATATATAAATATATATATATATATATATTTTAATACATCTGAAGCTACCAAGATGTGTTACGTGACAGACAAGATGTGGTCCGTGCCTGTACAGCACCTCGTGGCAAGATTCCTTCCTTCTTTCTTTCTCAACCTGCGTGCGTACGTGACTGGAAAGAGAGCAGAAGGGGAGAGCAGGGAGCGCGGGGTGGAGGTGATGTAATATGTCCCTTCTACTTCGAGCACTTGTTATTGGCTCGCACACCTGCCTCTCACCTGTAATTGGTAGACGTGAGCTGCCTGTCTGTGATTGGAAGCGGCACCTGTATCCTGACCTACGTGACTCATGAAGCATGCTCTGATTGGACTAGTATTGAGAGGAAATGTGATAAATAGCCAGATATTCGAGAATTAAGATCAGTTACATTCTTATCTGGGTGGAGAGAGCAGCATGAGCGAGACGTGGCTATAACAGGCTTGTATATATAATAGGTGTTATTTTGTGTTTAACACATCCAATCCCAGCGACGGCTATAGCCGTCAGTAGATAAGTAACTCCCCAGTCCCAGCAACCGTCAGTAATGTACTTGTCTTGTAACTGCCTGTACAAGGCTAATTCTGTTTTTGTTTTTGTTTTTTCTTGTTAAAAAAAAAAAAAATTATATATCCATTCTTGCCTCATCTCTTGAGGTGAAAGGTGGTATCTCTTGTCATTTTGGCCACATTGCTTGGGACTGCTGGGGACTTTTATTACTGTATCCTACGGTACAGTACGGGTTAAGAGCGTGCTTCGTGACCTCTTACTCGTTATTTATGGAATTCGTGACTATTAAGAGGTATGTTGTGAATAATTACCCTCATGTGATGTAGAATTTGTGATTGAAGATTTGATATTATAACATTATATTATAGTGTTTAAATTTATATGGCTAACATTGTACTAAAGTTAATACTTAAATGAGTTGATGTAAAACTATTGTGTCATTAGTAATGAAGCACTGTTTTAAGTCCTATTACATTAGTGTGACTTAAATTTATATTGTAAAGCAAAATAACTTTATTCTACATAGTTAAAGTGAACCAAAACGGATACAACACGATCCTGAAGTATTAAATGTTAATTTCTTGCATTACTTATTTTGTTTAGTTGTAATTACTTTATTTCTGTTTTTATAATACAATTTATTTTATATGTGACTTTGTTATATTCCCTTATCATCGTTAATATTGATTGATTAAATGTCTTGCATTAATAAGAAAAGAATAAGAATAAATAAGATAATAGGCTAACAAGAGAATAATAATAAATTAAGAGAATAACGAGGAAAAAGAATAAGAGTGAATCCTAATAATTAAAATGTTAACGAACGGAATTAATTATATATCAAAGATCTTAATAATATTTATACTTTAATACTAATCAAGATTCATTAAGAGTCCTTACCACCATACAAAGTGCAGATTAAGAGGCGACTTAATTCAAGTGTTCAAAATCATCAAAGGCATTGACAATATGAACTGTAGCAAGTACTTCACTATTGACCAATCTAATTACACGTGGGGAAAGGGTTGCAAAATTATCGGTAAATCTTTTAACTCGTACGAATCTAAGAATTTCTTCTTCAATCGAGTTGTCAACTTGTGGAATGGGCTTCCCCGAGACGTTATAGACTGCAGCTCCATTGATTCATTTAACCCTCGTCTAGCGGGGGATTTTGGGCTATTTTGGGCATATTCAGGCAATCCTGAATGATCAATCAAGTATCTGCATGAAAAGAAATGTATTCAGCAAAATCTAGGTGCTACAAGCTTCAAAATGAGACCAGAACGAGCTACGTAGCACTCGTCGTTTTGATGCAGTGGTACCACCAACATGGGAGTTTAGCGTATAGCGGCATATTTTTTCCAGCTACGATCACTACTGGCTACACTGGCGGCCTCTCGAGAACAGAGGGAGCATGAGTCAGTGGGCGGAGGTAAGCCCTGGGTGTCGGCCGTGTGGCCTGCTGCGCTCCCGGCCATTTGCACTAGATTTTAACACTTTAAAAGCCTTAATAATGCTCCTAACTTGCTGCTTTTTAGATACAGACTTAAGTCGGGCCCCGCTCTTTAAGTGTTAAACTTCGCCTAGATAAATATCTTGCATCAAACCCGCGACTGACTGCGTTTGTAAATGAATAACTTTATTTTATCCCCCCTCAGTTAATAACCCATCTGTCCCCTACTAACTTCCTAATCCTGCCACGGACATTAGTTCCAGGGCAGTAGTTCCCTTTCCAATGTTCCCTTACCCACTCTAAACCACTGTTTGGACAAGTGATCCTCAGTGTTTTGGAGGACAAGCAGCCTAGAAGGGTCACCAGATATGTTGTTGCTTGATTTCCTTTGTACTCTATTCTTAATTTATAGCCTACTGAATATTAAACCTTGAAATGATTCGATATGACTTGAAATAGTTTCATGATTGATCATAATTGTAGTGTATCAGAGTATAAAGGATAAATAGTCCCAACAGCTAAAAGGAAAGAAAGTAACACCATAACAAACTTTAACAATTTAAGTTCAATTGGCCTTCAGCTGTCTGATACCGTTTCATATTGTCTGTTCGGTCTAGTTTCATTGAGTTAAACACTTCTGAATCAAGATACGTAACAGATAACTGGCGACCTCGCCAGGATTGGTTTTGTAAAGTTTCACTTAAGTTTTATAAAGTTTCACTGCTTAATTCGTCATGCCAAATATAATAAATAACGAAGATGGTAAGAATTTCCTAGAGTCAACACCCACAGATAATGACATCGACCTCCTGTCAAAAGACGAGCTAAAAGTACTAGCCTCACATCTGCAGTTGACTGTCTCGGACATCACAAAACCAGAAATGGCACAGTTCATAAAATCCGAACTGTTTGGGATTCACGGCACCGAGGGCGGTGAGCGTAACGGAGCAACTGGTGGGGGATTCAGAATTACTATGCAGTTTGGTGAAGTTACCACAGGGATTTACCTCTGAACAGTACCTAGAGCTAGCTAGATTAACCCCCTCAGACAGGAATAGTTAACTTACTGATGAGGAGGCGGACCGCCAGGTATTTTCCCTACAATAGTCAATCTTGCACTGAGGGACCGTTAGGAGTCGGAGAAATTTGGGGTTGCCATCAATCGACAGATTCTGATCTAACTTACCTAAATTACTGAGACCAAAATGACGCTAGAGCGTCATATAACTTATTATTGAGACATTACAGTAAGTTCATATGACGCGGTAGCGTCATTTAATAGTTTCGGGTGGAACTGTCATATGACTGTCTAGCGTCATATGGGTCGGAGGGGGTTAATTGCTGCCCAGGCAGACTCTTAGCTGCGGCCACAGCAAGCTCTGGAACAAACTCAGCTAGATCAGGCATAAATAAATATGCAGTCCCAACAAACTCAGCTAGACCATCAGTATCGCATGGCCCAATTAATCCTCTCCGACATATGACGCGATTTTGAGCCTATTAGGGATACTTTAAAGCCTTTGTTACTATCAGGGGTATTTAGAAACCTTTAGTTTAGTTACTTCAACCTCTGCAGTTCTCTTTGAGTTAGCTGTGGGCAGAAAACTAATTTTTAGAGAGGTAATTATAAGAATGAGAGAACTCTATTTCTTATTGCTAATCTGGCAACCTCTGCGTCATATGTGCGTGAAAAGGTCAACTGCTCAAAATGATTCTAATGCTCCTGTGATTGCTCCCCCTACTGGATTAACTATGACGTGTGATTCCCCCATTCACTGAGGATAACATTCAGGATTTTTTTGTTTTGTTAGAGGAAGTTGCTGCGGGAATTGGGTGGATGAGAGATCGTTGATCTTTAATGTTACAAACAGTTTTGACAGGACAGGCTCGTGCTACTTACATTTCAGTAGAGTCTGACGTTCGGCAAGACTATGACAGTCTCAAAGCAGCTATCTTAAAAATTGACCAACTACAGCCTGAAGCTTATAGGCAAACTTTCAGGAAAACCTATAAGAAATTTGATGAAACCCATACGGTGTTTGCCAGGACCATGACCAAAACATTAAATGATTGGATCAAAAGTAAAAATGTCACTGATTTCAAAGGTGTGAAAGAGTTAATCTTGCTTGAAAATTTCCTATGGAAGATAGATTCATCTGTAGCCTATCACTTGAGAGGGAAAAAGTAGATAATCTTGCCGAAGCTGCAGACATGGTTGATACCTATGTATTAAAAAACAAATTCCGTGGGAAGAAGCCCTATGATAATTCTAAGTTCTCTAATCACAAATCTGACAAATCCAGTCACTCTCACAAGCCTGTAACGTCTCCCCATGCTAGCCAAACTAAAAATGCTCCCCCAACTAAGAATGTGACTCCTGGTAATGGTAACAGAGGTAGGGCCCAAACTAATACTATGCATGCTTATAAGGGGAATGTATCCCAGAAAGTGTGTACTTATTGTGGCAAGAGAGGCTACTTAGCTTATCAATGTTGGGCCAAGGAGAGAGCCGAGAGATCGGGTCCGACAGTAGCCGCAGTTTCTGACTCTCCAAATAATCAAAACCACCCGAATGTGTCTATGATGCAGGACTCCCGACCACAGGAGTACCTATAGGTAGCGCCAACGAACTTGACAATAATCTTGATCCTTGACCTCTCTGTAACTCAAAAGTGCTTAGAGCAAACTGGCTGTAAATATCCACACCTATTTCCTGTTGGACTCTTTCCAAATGATAGAAACGTCAGCCCGACTGGTTTAATGCATTTCGAGTTATAAGAAGTTAAGGGGTCAAGATTATTGTCAAGTTCGCTGGCGCTACCTATAGCTACTAACGTAAACACGACAGGTTTAATGGTGTAGTAGCGTGTGTGGTGCAACCCGCAAGGGTTAAGCCGGTAGAATAATCCCCATCAGTCCAGGACAGTTACTGTCCCTTTATTTCATCTGGAAATATGAAACTAAATGGTTGTGTACATGAAGTAAACATTTTGAGAGATACCGGTTCTACTAGCAGCCTCATGGTGAATCCCTATGCTGAATGCCCAACTGGCGAACCAGTAATGATTGAGAGGTGCTGGAGGCCAATTTCCTGCTTACTTAGTGAATGGAGAGATTGAGTGTGATTTGCTGAAGGGTGAAGCCTGTATAGCCTTGTGTAGGCCTCAGGATATCCCTGTGCCCGGGGTAACCCTACTTTTTGGGAATTATGTGGCTGGTGAGAGGGTCCGACTAGACCCCGTTTTGTCACTTTCCCCTGTTGACGAGCCGCTGGCTGGTAAGCTTGAGAAGGAGATGCCAAAGGTTTTCCCTGTGTGTGCTGTCACTCGGTCTATGGCACAAGTAGCAGTTCCCTCTGACAGAAATGTACCAACTGTGAAAGTAGATGAAAGGGATGAAAGAGTAGTGAATGATGCTCCAACTGTACCTGATGTGGAGACTGTAGTAGATCTGCCTGATACATTTATGGCAAATCTTGAGCCTAATGATAACCATGAAACCCCTCCTAATAATTATTGTCCTAATGGCCTGGTAGAGTTACAACGAGATTACAGGGAGTGTAAAGAGTTAGCTGCCAGTGCCGTGGGTGAAGAGGAATGTGAGAAGGAGAGGGGTGCAATGTTTTTACATAAAGAAAGGAGTTTTGTGGCGTAGGTGGACACTGCCAAGCAGCCACACAGACCTATTGATGACGGAGCATGGGACGTACATCAGGTAGTCGTTCCAATACCTTGTCGTAAAGATATACTAGAAATGGCCCATAGTATACCCTTAGCAGGGCACTTAGGTGTGAGGGAAACCCTAGATCACATTAGAGCCCACTTTCACTGGCCAGGAATACGTGCAGATGTAGTGGAGCTCTGTAGAGTGTGTCACACCTGCCAGGTGACAGGAAAACCTAATAAAAAAGTACCTGTACATCCTCTGGTGCCCTTGCCGGTGTTCGAGAACTCTTTCACTCGGGTGGCAGTGGGTATCGTTGGCTCATTGCCAAAGACATCCCAGGGACATATTTATTTGTTAACTATAATGGACAAGGCAACTCGCTACCCAGAGGCTATACCTTTACAAAATACTTCAGCTCAAACCGTCATAAAGGAACTGCTCAAATTCTTAACCAGAATGGGTTTCCCCCATGAGGTACAAAGTGATCAAGGAACTAATTTAACTTCCAATATATTTCAGCAGTCCCTGAAGGAATTGGGTATCGAACATGTGCAGTCCAGCTCCTACCACCCAGAGAGTCAAGGGGTCCTCGAACGATACCATAAAACTTTAAAAGCTATGTTGAGAAAATATTGTGAAGAAACTGGAGGTGATTGGGATAAGGAGGTACCCTTTATTTTGTTTGCAACCCGTGAGGTTCCGACTGAATCTCTGGGCTTTTCACCTAATGAACTAGTTCTCGGTCACCAGGTACGTGGCCCTTTACAGTTATTACAAGATAGCCTAGTTAGCCAGGAAGGGAACCAGAATCTCCTAAAGTATGTGGCAGAGTTCAAAACCCGGCTGAGATCCTTGTGCGAGTTTGCAGCCCAGAATCTGAAAGTGGCTAAAAACACCATGAAAGTATGGTATGATAAAAGAGCCTGTGTGAGGGAGTTTCAGCCCGGTGACGAGGTCTTGGTTCTCATTCCCCTTTTTGGCCAACCTCTATCAGCAAAGTTCAGAGGCCCATATAAAGTAATAAAAAGGGTGAGTATTACTGACTATCTAGTGGCTACCCCAGACAGGAGAAATCCTAAGCAAGAGTTTCACATTAACATGTTAAAACCCTATCATAGGGCCCCTGACTCCTCTCCTCCATATTCGCCTTCTGTGGCAGCAATAAATGCAAGGACGTGTGGATACCCTGGTGCGGGTGATGATGTTCGTAGTTGTTACCCACAGATCTTGCAACAGACTGTCCCAGAGCCTGAAGGTATAGATACTGACTTTGACTTGTCTTGCAGTCTCTCAAACTTTAAATGTAATTCTATAGCATGGGGGGAATTGCCAAGCAAATTATGTCATCTTCCCTCCGAGAAAGCTAACCAACTAATCTATGTTTTATCCCAGCCTCCCATTGTGTTCTGTGATATTCCAGGGCTCACCTCTTTGGTCGTACATGACATAGACATCGGGGATGCAGCTTCCATTAAATTATCCCCATACCGTGTCTCACCACAGCGCAGGAGTATTCTGCAAGTTGAACTAGATTTCATGTTGTCAAATGAGTTAATTACTAGGGCCTTAAGCCAGTGGAGTAGTCCAGTCACACTTGTTCCTATGCCAGATGGGAGTTATAGGTTTTGCATTGACTACAGACAAGTCAATGCGGTAACCAAAAATTATACTTATCCACTGCCACGGATTGATGATTGTATTGACCAGATTGGCACAGCCAGTTACACCAGTAAAATTTACCTTATGAAAGGACATTGGCAGGTACCTCTCACTCCCCAAGCAAGGGAGATTTCATGTTTTGTAGTGAATAATCAAGCCTTCTGCTGTGAAGTAATGCCTTTATGGCTTGAAAAATGCTCCAGCTACCTTTCAGCGCCTAATGAATCAGGTGACTGATGGAGTACCTGGATGTGTAGTCTACATCAATGGTATCCTGCTCTTTTCTCATACATGGGAAGAACATCTAAATCAAATCAGATTGCTTTTTTCCAATCTTGCTAAAGCAAATCTAGTAGTAAATTTAAAGAAATGCACGTTCTATCAAGCTATCCTGTTCTCCGTGCCCCTGATTTCACCAGATCTTTCTCTCTAGCTGTTGATGCGAGTACTACCGGGGTCGGAGTCGTGTTGCTACAGGAGGATGACTGTAAAGTATTGCATCCGGTTTATTTTTTTCATTAAAAAGTTAAATTCTGCTCAACATAATTAGCATTGATTTTGTCACTTCAATACTTTAGTGTCTATGTTCAATCTGCCCCTGGTTCCATCACTGTATATACTGACCATCACCCATTAAAATGTTTGCACAAGTTCCAAAATAAGAACCAAAGACTGACCAGGTGGAGCTTGTTAGTACAGGAGTACACCCTAGATGTAAAACATATTACGGGTGTCCAGAATGTGCTAGCAGATTGTTTGTCAATAGTCTAAAATATTGTCATATACTTTCCTCCTCTTGAACTCTTTTCTAGTGGGGGAGGTTTTACATCTGGAGCTACCAAGATGTGTTACGTGACAGACAACAAGATGTGGTCCGTGCCTGTACAGCACCTTGTGGCAAGATTCCTGCCTTCTTTCTTTCTCAACCTGCGTGCGTACGTGACTGGAGAGAGAGCAGGAGGAGAGAGCAGGGAGTGCGGGGTGGAGGTGATGTAATATGTCCCCTCTACTTCGAGCACCTGTTATTGGCTCGCACACCTGCCTCTCACCTGTAATTGGTAGACGTGAGCTGCCTGTCTGTGATTGGCAGCGGCACCTGTATCCTGGCCTACGTGACTCTTGAAGCAAGCTCTGATTGGACTAGCGTGGAGAGGAAATGTGATAAATAGCCAGATATTCGAGAATTAAAATCAGTTACATTCTTATCTGGGTGGAGAGAGCAGCATGAGCGAGACGTGACTATAACAGCCTTGTATAAATAGGTGTTATTTTGTGTTTAATAGCGTGCTTCGTGACCTCTTACTCGTTATTTAGGGAATTCGTGACTATTAAGAGGTATGTTGTGAATACTTCCCTCATGTGATGTAGGATTTGTGATTGAAGATTAGATATTAAGTATAGTGTTTAAATGTATATGGCTGACATTGTACTAAAGTTAATACTTAAATGAGTTGATGTAAAACTATTGTGTCATTAGTAATTAACACCTAACGAGCGGCCTAGGCGGTAATTTATATGTACCGCCCAGCGGAGTGTTTTTACCCTAAATAAGGTTGTTTACGTGATAATTTTCATGCCTAAATAAGACCCAGAGCGTAAAACAAGGATCTATCCCTCAATGGGCATAAACAGAGCTTTCCAATGACACCCCAACCATCCTTGTACGACCACTGGTTTTCTTGCAGCGATCGTGCAACACGAGTGCAAAAACCATGTAATTAGGTACTTTCCCTATATAATTCCCTGTGTAGCGAGTGTGAGGGGGGAAGGAAGGGTGGCTTTCACTTCAGTTGGCCCACCGCGGTGGTGTGCAACGGTCATAGCCTTACTATGCTCCTCACACCGCTCAGCTCTCTCTCTCTGCAACATTACGTGCTGAAAATGGCACACAACATAAGTTGTGAACCGCCACTTAGTCCAAATTTCTTTCACACGACATAAGTTGTGCACCGCCAATAAAGGGTTAAGCACTGTTTTAAGTCCTATTACATTATTGTGACTTAGATTTATATTGTAAAGCAAACTAACTTTATTCTATATAGTTAAAGTGAACCAAAACGGATCCTGAAGTACTAAATGTTATTTCTTGCATTACTTATTTTGTTTAGTTGTAAAATACTTTATTTCTGTTTTTATAATACAATTTATAATACAATTTATTTTATATGTGACTTTGTTATATTCCCTTATCATCGTAAATATTGATTGATTAAATGTCTTGCATTAATAAGAAAAGTATAAGAATAAATAAGATAATACTAATAACTTAAGAGAATAACGAGGAAAAAGAATAAGAGTTAATCATAATCATTAAAGGGTTAACGAACCGAATTAATTATAGCCTACTGAATATTAAACCTTGAAATTATTCGATATGACCTGAAATAGTTTCATGCTTGATCATAATTGTAGTGTATCAGAGTATAAAGGATAACAACAGCTACAAAGAAAGAAAGTAGCAACATAACAAACTTTAATAATTTAAGTTCTATTGGCCTTCAGCTGTCTGATACCGTTTCATATTGTCTGTTCGGTCTAGTTTCATTGAGTTAACCACTTCTGAATTAAGATACGTAACAATATATATATATATATATATATATATATATATATATATATATATATATATATATATATATATATATATATATTTATATTATATATATATATATATACATAAATAGATAGATAAATAGATAGATATTGATATAAATAAAATACATGGATATTTTAAATATATATATATACAATAGATAAATAAATAACACATAAATAAATAAATAAAAGACACTGTAAGTGTCTCCGATCCGTCCGAGTTACCATCCCATCATTCTTACCATTCCCTGCACCACCGCACAATTAGCATTGTCTATGTTATGTACACATCTTAATTATGGTAAGGGAATGTGGTACTTAAGCTTCTAACAGTTGTACAATGAATAGTGAAGCCATTTAGTGACGATAACAATTAGTTTACCAGCAATAAAGGTGATAAATGTGTTGATGAATCCAGTCCTATGCAAACCCCGTGTGAATAGCACTCTATCCCTGCACTAAAAACTCTGAGTCATGTGATAAGTGGCTTGAAATGAGCACACATATTTGTTAACCTCATTTAAGGGTGGATGTTATTTTGTCCCTTCTCCCTCATGGTTAGCCCCATTAATGTTGATATTATAAGATGTTCGCCCCAGTAGTTTGACAATATTAACCACCTGTCGCCCAATTTCTTTGTAAATATTAAGACCTTTCGTGCCATTTAGGTGTAATTTTTGTTACTGGCAAGCGATAGCCAGCCTGTACGTTATGTGGAGCCTGGTTTCGGACGGGACAATTTTCTGCTGAAATAAGAAAACATTTACCTATAAGGAGGATATTGGCTAAGGTCTAGGGGGGGAAACTAAAAAGATAATAAATAAATATATAAGTTGACCAATAAATAAACGCTTCCCCCTTTAAAAGCTTAGATTTGCTTAATGACGCTAACCAAGATCAAATGATAGAAAGAGTAAGGCATTTAAATAACATCGATGAGCCCTGTAATTGGATTGTCTATTTAGCCAATAGAATAACACCGGACTAAAATCAATTCCACCTTCTTGGATCCCCCTAAATATGGCCATGAAAAGTTTGTAGCTTATATTCACAATGTTCAAGGTTCACGTAGTTCGTTGCTATTAACTGCATTCGCTGGCGAATTTTGGATGACATCAATGTTGAAGGTGGGTGGGGGTGGGGGGGAGGTTGGCCATACATATTATTATTGCTTTATCTTGTAAAATAATACGAATGTTGGTGGATTTCGACGAGTCATGATCTGTTTCATTAATTAGTATGGTACACGAAAATATCTCTTTAGCATATAGCTAACATTGAATGACGTTCTCACCTCCTATTCACCTGTTTACTCGACTTTGAAAAGTTGACAGAATGAATAGAAATACCATTTACAAAATAAATACACATGTCATTGTACTGAGAGGGTTTACACACTTCTTGTTTTTATTGTGACTTCAACGTAAATACATTTCTTCAATTAATTATCATGTTATCTTTGAACCAATTATTTGCTGAACTGATGATGTAGAACTTTCCTACCCGGCTGTATTGTAAGTGATCGTACGTGTTAAGTATTGCCAGTGTATAATAAACATTGTGCTTGCATTTTTAATCTGAGTGAGTGATGAAGTGTGAGAGTGCGTCAAGACTGGAATCTAAAACTGGTTGCCGTTCAAAAAGGTGGTGATGGTGTGAAATATATCGAGCAAGCCATTAAAAGACCTGAGTGCCGAGCATCAGAGAGAGAGAGAGAGTTACACAAAATAGATAGCATCTCAAAAAATCTTGTAAACCATCCCGTGGAAACAATCATAACACAAGATAATTTGTGTAAAACACTACACTCATTCTCTTCTCGAACCACTCTGATATATATATATATATATAATTATATATATACATATATACAGTATATATATTCCCAGCCGGACTCGAACCACCGAAATCAGTCTTTTTAAATAGGAAAAGGTTAAGTTTCCTGTATCACGCCATGGTGTATGGTGTAGTAGATTAATATATATATATATATATATATATACCGGTATATATATATATATATATATATATATATATATATATATATATATATATATATATATATATATATATATATAATTATATATGTATATATATACATATATATATATATATACCGGTATATATATATATATATATATATATTAATCTACTACACCATACACCATGGCGTGATACAGGAAACTTAACCTTTTCCTATTTAAAAAGACTGATTTATATATATACATATTGTGACGCACGTCAGCTCCCCAGCGACCACGAGGGGGTAGCGTGGCTCCCAATCCTCTTCTCCCCTCTCCCCAGGCAGTGTTATGGGCTGTAGGTTATTGATTAAGTTCAAGTTTCTTCCTAGTGCATCATAGTGTCACAAGTAGTCCAGAAATACTCTTCATTTTCACCTGTGACAATGGGAAGTATTTTATATCGTTAGTAGAATGTAAGATGCACAAAAAAAAAAAAAAAATTGTGGAGGGAGAGAGAGAATAGCGCGAGCGTGGTGGTAATATGTGCGTGCGTAGGTATGTGTTGCCTCCCTCACTCGAGGTGTTTTCCCGCTCGCGCGCTTTCCTGCGCCCATGATTGGCTGGTGGATCCTGGCGCCTTCTGCAGCCCTGCGGTGATGTAGTCGTCTGTGATTGGCGGCCGTGGTCCTGGGACTGTAGTGCGGGCTCCTGTTCTTGTGTCTCCCTCAGAGCTCCTCTTAGTGCTGTAACGCTAACATCCCATTTCAATCTATCAGCCCACCTCACCCCCCTATTGCGAACTTTCTCTACCACTGCTTACCTTCTTCTGTCTGTATATCCTACTATTAATTAACTGCCCTTCCCCTTGACGTTGATTTCTTATATCCGTCACTGTATTATACAACGAGCTCTCAGAGATATTATATGTACTTAGTTAGGCATTTTGGATCCGAGGGTTATCCATTTTGGCTTAGGGAGGTTTGACATACTCATTGTGTTGCCCCAACCTTATTTTCTTGGGTGTCTGCCAGGTTAGTCGATGCTAGACTGGGGAGAGGCTATCAGGTTGTAGTTTCCTATGAGCATAGACTTCGTTGAGCCTATGCAACTGTACTGGATACCTGCGGAGGCCTAGGTCATTTTCTTGTCTGTGTACCTTAGAGCCTAGCACTGTGTTGGCGTGAGGGCGTTTGCCTAGTCCACACAGCACTGCGCTAGCTCGTTAGCTTTTGACTTAGTAGGGTCGCCAGGAGAGAACCAGGTACACGAGACCTGGATCTCTCAAGAGAGCACCCCGTCATTTAATGTAACTAGGCGCACAGACTTGAGAACGACACTAGGCTACCGAGCAGGTGGCTCGGCCCAGGTAGCCTAGCCTACGACTCCCTTGCTAGACTTCGTCCACCTGGCAGACCCCCGATTAGGGTTTATAATCTCATTGTGTATATGTGTGCAGCATTATTGTTCCTTGTGTTTATAGTAAGTCGTGATTGCTGCTGAGAGACCCAACCAGAGCAGGCTTGTGCTTGGTGGGAAAAAGCACATCTTTTTGTGGTTAGAGTTTAGACTGCCGACTGTTTTATAATTACACCTGTGCCAGATAACACCATATGTCCCTACACTATATATGTTCCCACCGTAATAATACACAATTCAGAATCCGATACGTACTTCTTAGTTGCATCTGACTTTTGCAGAAGATTCCTGCATGATGCTTTAGGACTTTCTTTGTTTCACTTTCTTTCAGACAGGAGTGACCGTTTACTGATTATTTAACGTAACGTTAATTATCCTTCTTCTAGTTTGCTATTAAATCGTTGCTGCGATTTAATTACGCTATCTATCTTTTTCCTTGTATACTTTAATAAAGTAATCGTATGTTGTATGAGTATAGGCTGCTTCAGTGATCATCAGCCTATAGTGTGCACTTTTTACCGAGTCATAGGATACCTCGTTGTCCAGGCACGACTCAGGGCGGTATAGGTGTTTTGTTCTCCAGTGGTTAAGGCAGGGGTTGGAACTAGTGTTACCGTTGTTGCATTTAGCCTTATCTAGTCCAATGATGAAGAGCCCCGTGTCTTGCAGAACCTGGATCGTAACAATATATATATATACCGGTATATATATATATATATATATATATATATATATACAGTATATATAAATATACATATATATATATACAGTATATATATATATATATATATATATATATATATATATATATATATATCTATATTACCTAAGGTACCCGGTGCTGCTCGGGGGAATATATTAATTAATCTAACCTTTAGCCAGACCTATGCTTGCCAAGTTTGTGATCTACATCTTGAAAACTGAAGGAGTTGGTGGTGGGGGGCTCTGCCTCCCCTAACCCTGCGGGATGAGGGGACAAACCATTTTCGCTTAAAACATATTCTGGCACCCCCTTAGTATGCATGCCATGTATGGGCTCTCCATCTTGAAAACTGAGGAGTAGTTTGTGAACAAACAGACAGAAACTGCCCTTTATATAGTATATACATTATTGTTGAGGGAGACAAAAGAAAAACGTTAAATTTCCTTTTCAAGCCGTGGTGTAGTGGATTAAAGCATCGACACATGTCCTGACTTTCGGTGGTTCGAGTCCGACTGGGAGTATGTAAACATTTAGTAGCTCACGTGTATTTGTATATACTTGATATACATATATATATATATATATATATATATATATATATGGTTCCATGTCATCTCAACCAGTAGACCATTTCAACCAGTAGCTCTCAACCAGTGCTAAATCAACCAAGACCAACCAAACCAGCGCCAAAATATAGTACTAATCTAACCTAACATAACCTAACCGTATTGGTTGATTTGGTACTGGTTGAGAGCTACTGGTTGAAATGGTCTACTGGTTGAGTTGACCGGTCACCATATATATATATATATATATATATATATATACCGGTATATATATATATATATATATATATATATATATATATATATATTTATATATACAGTATATATATATATACCGGTATATATATATATATATATATGTATATTTATATATACAGTATATATATATATATATATATATACTGCATAATATATAAGATATAGGTTTGTTCTTGGGGAACCGCACATTATAGAGGAAAAGGAGAACCAGGGTAGCAACCAACAGCATCTTTATTAACAAACGTTTTGACATAATCCTATGTCATCTAAAGTGAATCTAAAATGAGAAAATTGAAATATTATAGCTAAATCAGGACAATAAGCCAGTCCAAAAGATTTAAAACACAGCAAACCCAGAGAACAAAACACAAAACCCGGGAAAGTCTGGGAAATTAAAAAATGGGGGAGACTAAAAAGAAAATGTATTAATTACTAGGGAGGGACTCTAAAACCTCAAGATATTTGAAGATCTACAGCAAAAACAAGTTAATTGACCATATGCAGAGGAATATCAGATTGGGTATTATTACGGGAAGGTTTATCTTTATATATATAGAGAGACTCTAATATTTTAAGGTTGGTAGAATTACACGAATCAAGTATACTAAAATCGCGGGGGTTGACAGAGAAATTACAATTGTAACAGTGATCTCTTACTGCTGAGTGAGGAGGCGTGCTTATAGGGAGACCTGTTCTGCTGGACTGACCCATATGTTCGTCGATTCTTGATTTAAAAGCTCTGATAGTGCTTCCAATATACCCTGTATGGCAACTAGGGCACTGTAATTTATAAACAATCGACGATCGCAGGGCGTTGGGCAGACGATCTTTGAAGCAGAAAAATGAACGAACCTTGAGATCATTTTTGTGAATGAATCTAAACTGGATTTGAGGGTAAAAACTAGAGAGTTTATCCTTAACCCCTCTTTGGCGGTGCCCGATTTAAGTCGGTCAAGAGAACCCAAACCTAAAGAGCGGGGCCCGACATAAGTCGTATGCGATGTTGAGCACATAATTGGCTCTGAGAGAGAGTCCGAGCGGTGGGAGGAGCGTAAGTTGGCTCTGACCGTTCGGCACGGCTCCCGTACCGCGACTGGCACCACCTCCATACACATCCACATCCACTGCCTCCCTAGACAGGGAAATATGTATGGAAATTACCTTATTTTAGGGATTTTTCCTTCGTGTTGCACGATCGTTGCAAGACAACCCGTGGTCGTAGAAGGATGGTTCAGGTGTCATTGGAAAGCTCAATTAACGCCCTTTCACGGATACATAATTATATTACGCTCTGGCTCTTCTTTATGAATGAAAAAGAGCATGGAATGATGCTCGTTTAGGGTAAATCTGCCCGCTTGGCAGGTAGTAGAAGTTAATAACCTAGCCGCTCGTTGAGTGTTAAGTGCTCCTTCTAATTTATCAGATACCTTGCCAAGAAACGGTAGTTTAAAATACACTTCCTCCTTACTCACAGTGTACACAGTTTGTTTGGGATGATAAATATTATGCAAACAAATTCTGACTTGCTTATCAAAAAACATAGAAGTAAATCCATTATTGACAAAGTAATTTCTTAAAAAAACAATCTCGTGAAACAAGCCATATGTTGAGGTTAGTTGATAAGCTCTAAGGTTAACTCTATTAAGACCCTTCTTCATAGAGCTTATCAACTAACCTCAACAAATGGGTTGTTTCACGAGGAGATTGTTTTTTTAACCCTTATTTAGCGGCGAGCAACATAAGTCGAGTTAAATAAAGCTGGACTATGTGGCGGCGCTCGACATAACTCGAGTGGCAATTTCAGCACGTAATGTGGCTGAGAGAGAGAGACAAGTGGTGGCAGGAGACTAGCGAGCGTATGACTGCTCCAGACCACCGCGGCGAACCTACTGACACAAATCTCAGCTCCCTCCTCCCTCTCTCACTCGCTACATACTCAATTATGTACTGAAAGTACCGAATTACCTGCTTTTTGCACTCGCGTTGCACGGTTATTGCAAGAAAACTATCCATCATACAAGGATCGTTATGGTGTCATTCGAAAGCTCTGTTTATGCCCTTTCAGGGATAGGTACTTGTTTTACGTTCTGGGTCTTATTTAGGCATGAAAATGATCACGTAAACAGCCCTATTTTGGCTAAAAACACCCCGCTGTGACCGCATAGGCCGCTCGTAAGGTGTTAAGAAATTACTTTGTCAATAATGAATATACTTCTATATTTTTTGATAAGCAAGTCAGAAATTTTGTGCATAATATTTATCATCCCAAATAAACTGTGTACACTGTGAGTAAGGAGGAAGTGTATTTTAAACTACCGTTTCTTGGCAAGGTACTAGAAACTCCACCTTGGATGATTCTGGTGCTATTCCTCCCTCTCTCCTACTTATGCCTAATATCCTAATCTCTTCTAAAGATGTACTTTCTACCCTCTCTGGGCTTAACCCGTACAGCCCCAGCGATGCGTCTGACGCGTCGGCGATGTATGTAACGCACAGCCCCAGAGACGCGCCTGGCGCGTCACCCTAATTGCGCCGACCGTAACCTCAGGTGTAGCCACTCAAGAGGGCTCAGATTTGTATGGGAACTGTGTACGTATCCCACGCAACCGTGCCGATGGTTGAAAACTCTCAAAGTCCACGTGCGTGCACATGAGCGCGCAATAACCTGGTTTTTTGGGGTATTTGCCTTCAATTTTTTACTCTTGTAAAATACGTTTTCGGGGGCTCTGTAGGACCATTCTTTAAGCTTTTTGAGCGGTTTTTCGTGGTTTTTCCTTCATTCCTAACCCATTCGCTATTGTTTCTGGAATAAAACCATTTTTTGAAAACCGGCCGGGTTCTGGTGAACAAACATTACAAAACTAGCCGGGGCTCCACCGGGTTAATACTAAGAAGGCTTATGGTCCGGACGGTGTTCCTCCTGTTGTACTAAAAAACTGTACTTCCGTGCTGACCCCCAACCTAGGCAAACTCTTTCGTCTCTGTCTCTCCTCTAACGTCTTCCCTTCTTGCTGGAAGTTTGCTCTCACTAAACCTGTCCCAAAGAAGGGTGACCGCTCCCAATCCTCCAACTATGGTCCAATTGTTCTCATCTCCTGTATCTCTAAAGTTTTTGAAGCTATTCTTGCTTCCAAATTTCTTAAGCATTTTGCTTCTCATAATCTGCTCTCAGATCGCCAGTAGGGCTTCCTTAACCCTTGTTTAGCGGGACTTGACTTAAGTCGGCCTAGAGAACCAAGGACTAAGTGGCGGGGCCCGACTTAAGTCTGTGTGCAATTTTTGAGCAATAATGGCTCTGAGAGAGAGAGAGACGAGCGATGGGAGAAGCGTAGGTCGGCTCATGACCGCTCGGCACAGGTCCCTCGCGACTACTGACGTTCCCTCCACACACATCCACACTCACTGCCTCGCTACACAGGGAATTATGTAAGGATATTACCGTATTTTAGGGATTTTGCACTCGTCTTGCACGATCGTTGCAAGAGAACGCGTGGTCGTAAAAGGATGGTTCTGGTGTCATTGGAAAGCTCAATTTACGCCCTTTCAGGGATACATAATTGTATTACGTTCTGGCTCTTGTTTATGCATGAAAAAAAGCATGGAAACAAGGTCGTTTAGGGTAAAACCACCCGCTTGGCGAGTAGTAGAAGTTACTGACGGGCCCGCTCGTAAGGCGTTAACACCTTACGAGCGGCCTAGGCGGTATATAATATGTAGCCACCAGCGGGGTGTTTTTACCCAAAATAGGGCTGTTTACGTGATCATTTTCATGCCTAAATAAAACCCAGAGCGTAAAACAAGTATCTATCCCTGAAAGGGCATAAACAGAGCTTTCCAATGACACCAAAACGATCCTTTTATGATGGCTAGTTTTCTTGCAACAACCGCACAACGCGAGTGCAAAAAGCATGTAATTCGGCACTTTCCCCATACAATTCCGTATGTAGCGAGTGAGAGAGGGAGGGAGGAGGTGGTATTCATGTCAGTAGGTTCGCCGCGGTGGTCTGGAGCAGTCATACGCTCGCTACTCTCCTGCCACCACTTGTCTCTCTCTCTCAGCAACATTGCGTGCTGAAATTGCCACACGACCTATGTCGAGCGCCGCCAGATAGTCCGGATTTATTATACTCGACTTATGTTGCGCGCCGCTAGTTATGGGTTAAGGGTCACTCTTCTGGTGATCTTCCCTCATATCATACTAACTCTTGGTCATCCTCATTTCGGGACTTCGGTGAGACTTTTTCTGTTGCACTAGACATATCGAAAGCCTTCGATAGACTCTGGCACAAATCTTTAATTTCTAAACTACCCTCCTTTGGTTTCTATCCCTCCATCTGTGCCTTTGTCTCTAATTTCCTTTCCGGCCGTTCCATAACTGCAGTTGTGGACGGCCATCGCTCACTTCCTCATCCTATCAACTCCGGTGTTCCTCAGGGTTATGTCCTATCTCCTATTCTCTTTATAATTTTCATAATGATCTTCGCAACTGTACATCCAGTCCCATCCATTCATACGCAGACGACTCTACCTTACACTACTCAATTAGTTTTCCAGAACGCCCCAGCCAGCAGTCCCTCAAAAACAAACGTATGTGTGTAAGTGTGAGAGTCCGAGTGTAGAGGGTGAGACAGTGAAGCACGGGAACGAGGTGGCTTCAGAGATGGGGTCGTTTTGGGCCATGAGTGAGCACCGTGCCTCATGTGAAGGCAAGATGGCAGGTGCTCATTGTACTCTACGTGCTTCACATGTCTCATTCCCTAGACTGGAACAAGACCTCACAGGCTTCACTGTTCATTGTAAAGCGGTGAATGTTAAGGCTCTCAGCCTATGCCCGAGAGGAAGTAAGTTGGAATATAAAAAAAAAAAAAAAAAAAAAAAAAAAATAGAACACTTATCTTCTGCTCTAGCTACTATTTCCAATTGGGGTAGAGAAAACTTTGTTGAATTTAATGCTTCCAAGACCCAATTTCTCCATCTTACTACCCGCCCGGAACCTCCAGAGGACTATCCCTTATTCTTCAACAATACAAGAATCAATCTTTCATCTTCTCTCAATATTCTCTGTGTCTCTTTTTCTTCTGCTCTCACATGGAAGGACCATATTACCAGTCTTGCTAAGGCAGCCTCCCAGAAGCTGGGTGTGCTCAACCGTCTTATGGGGTTCTTTACCCCTGCGCAGCTTCTTGCTCTGTACAGGGGCACAGTGCGTCCTTGTATTGAGCATTCTTCACATGTGTGGGGAGGATCCTCTCACACTGCACTCCTAGACAAAGTAGAAAGAAAAGCCTTTCGTATCATTAACTCCCGTCCACTCACCAACTCTCTGCAATCTCTCTCTCTTCACCACAATGTTGCATCTCTCTCGCTATTCTATCGCTACTATAATAATCAGTGTTCCTCGGAGCTTTCCCAGTGTATACCACCTCCTCTACATAGGGTACGTAATACCCGTCTTGCAACACAATCCCACCCATACTCTGTGAAACTCTCCAACCCAAGAGTGAAACGCTATTCTCAGACTTTCTTCTATTCAACTGCCGAGCTCTGGAACTGTCTCACATAATTAGTCTTTCCCTCTTCCTATGATTTAAATTGCTTCAATCTCTGTGTGTCCAGGCATTTTAGCTCGAACGTTCCTTGATTTTGACCTTGTCACTCTTTCAACCTTGGGGGAGGCACTCGCTACAGGCAGTTCTGCCTTTTGTCTCCCTCATTCACATAGACAAAAAAAAAAAATATATATATATATATATATATATATATATATATATATATATATATACCGGTATATATATATATATACAGTATATATATATATATTTTTAATATATTCCAACTTCTCTCTCTCGGGCATAGGCTGAGAGCCTGTACAGTCGCAATCCCTATAATTAAGCCCCCTCTCGAATCAAGAAATATTGGTGGTATCCCGGGTAGCATTTTGCCCTTCTGCATTACGATTCGGCACCTCCTGTGAGAACGGCCGCGCGCAGGCTATTTTAGGGCTAACTCAACTAAACTCGCGCATATTCTGCCGTATGGCGCGGTAAGGAGACGAATAGGAATAGGCCTAAGCTCAGAATGAGACTACCAGTATATATATGTATATAATTATATATATATATATATATATATATATATATATATATATATATATATATATATATATATATATATATACTGTATATATATATAATATTTACGAATAGGAATAGACATAAGAGAGTACCATTTTACAACATATTTACTTAATTATTTAATATACGAGAATACAGGAATTTTAGTTTAATGTCTACTACTTCAATTATTCTGCAAAAAGTGTATAATTATACAACTCGATTAATGAAATAGATAATGAATGATTGACTGACTGACTCTCTCTCTATATATATATATATATATATGTAACATCGCATTTTGAGCGACTGTACACTCTAGGGTAACTCATATAATCACATATATAACTCACACCCTTATAACAGTTATTCACTTACTTAAGTATACTACTATACATTCTAGTTGGGAATGATCTCCCTATAGATAGATCATCTCCCCCTCCTATAAAAGGACTTGGTACAATTCTTGCAGAGTAAGCAAGAGTTCCCACGGTCTTCTTAAAGTATTACAGCAACTCCAATATAATTGCTAGCAACTTGTATCGTATGACTCCACACTGGTCAGAAGCCGGCACGCTCGAGCCCCCAGGCATTGTCCAGTAGCAGATCAGAGAGCCACATAGGAAGGTGAACCCTTCATGCGGCCGGCTGTGGTAATTAATACAGTGACATATACAGTGACAGTGCGATACAGTGCGATAATTAGTTTGTGTACCATTATATATTTTCGCTATTCTTATTCTTTATTCTTTTATAGGAAAGATTATAATCACAGGAATATAACTCAATCTAATTGCTTTTATAATATAGTGCAAAGCTGTAGGTATTTCCCAGTCGGGTAGCTACCATACCTACAAAGACAATCAATAACTCAAACCAGCCCCTAATTAAGCATAATCTATTTTGTTGGTAATAAAACCCCAGAAAAACCCAAAAGTGTCTTTACTTCAAATCAATACCTTAACAAGTTACCTTTCAACATGTTTTTACAGTGAAAACCTCAACTACAAGCATAAACCAGGATTATTAAGGTAAGAGGTAAAAAGGGCAACCAAATAGTCACCGCTACACATATATATATATACTTGAGATAGGGGCTGGCTCGTAGGGAACCGAAGTTTGCAGAGGAATAGAATGACTAGACTCCAAGTAAACAGCAACATATTTATGCCGAAACGTTTGATTAAATATGTTGCTGATTACTTGGAGTCTCGTCATTCTATTCCTCTCTATCTCTCTCACTCTCTCTCTCTCTATATATATATATATATATAGAGAGAGAGAGAGAGAGAGTCAGTCAGTCATTATCTATTTCATTAATCGAGTTGTATAATTATACACTTTTTGCAGAATAATTGAAGTAGTAGACATTAAACTAATATTCCTGTATTCTGTACTTAAACAATTAGTCTGATATGATAGCATTTATATAATTTAGTAACATTTATTAAACACACTCATTTAGAATTTTCTTTTGTATATCCTGTTCAATAATAGATTTATGTAACATGCAATAGATGTTCTTCTCTATGATATACTGTACATGATTTTTTTTAATTAACAGTTAAAAATCATATATTCATCCAGTTAACTAAATGTCTAATTATCATCAATCCACTTTTTCTACAAGCACTATAGTCTATTCGCTGTAAGTGGGCGAGAAATCATGACGTCTAACCTCTGTAACTCAAAAACGACTAAGGTAATCGAGCTAATATTTCTACCATTTGGGTAGGGTCAGTCAAGGAATAGATGTGGAAATTTACAGCCAATTTGCTCTAGCCCTTTTTGAGTTACAGAGGATAGAGGTCATGATTTTTCGCCTACTTATAGCGAATAGACTATAGCTGTGGTTGCTCTCCCAGTACTTCATATTCATTATCTTCTTGACTGCCTTATGATATCCAAGGGAAACCCTTTTAAATGGTATACATTATTTTTAGATAGATTGAGATAGATCTATACATACGTATATTAAATAATTAATTAAATATGTTGTAAAATGGTACTCTCTTATGTCTATTCCTATTCGTAAATATTATATATATATATATATATATATATATATATATATATATATATATACCGTATATATATATATATATATATATATATATATATATATATATATATATATATATATACTGTATATATATCATATATATATATATATATATATATATATATATATATATATATATATATATATATATATATATATATATATATATATATTGTTACGAGGGGAGCCGGGGCAACCAGACGCTCCAATAGCCTAGCCCACAGCACCGTACTACCCTCCAACAGACACGCTCTTAATATCTGACTCAAACACCAAGACACGCAGGTTCTGTAGGAAAAATGGTTTTCTTCCTCTTTGCTCTATTAAAGCAGTAACAAGGAGACACAAAAATATCTATTGTCCCCGAGTCTATTCCATAATGCGTGTAGTATGCAAGAGAACTTCTAAGGTTATTCTATACTGCACCAACATTACATAACCGTACCCTTACTAAACTCCCAGAACACTCTACATCATACCCAATCGCTTAGGAATTGAGAACAATACAAAGCAAAAACCCATGGAAAGTCCAGTACAATATACCTCTGTGCCAAGCCTTTTATCCCTAGCCTATGTCCTAATAATACACCGAGTGGCTCTCTTCAACACAGCACGGCGGTGGTGTTGTAAGGGATAAACAACTTTAATGACTTATAGCTTACAACATCATCTGGGGTTAGCTCAATACACCCGAGTACAATGGGAATAACTTCACCTTGTAACAGGCTCCACCCCTAGTCCCTGACTGCACCAGATGTATTGTTGCTAAAACTACACAAGGCCCAAGAGTTGATTTCCTGGGGAAGTTAGATGCTGGCTGCCACCCATAAAGGGTTGGATAAGACCCGAGTCATAGGATGCTGTGTGGTGGAAAAAAGGCTTAGCCTACCAAAGCACACACCAAGCAACCTCTGTGCTCAAAGGCCTGACAAAAACAGAGATAAACAGTCCAGCCACCCAATCCCCCCAGTGATATCATGAATAATATGCACATATAATAATGGTATAACAATGCAGCAGAATAATGAAACAGAAATAAGAAACCAGTGTAGAAGCTTATACACTAAGATTGCCAAAGAAGCATGAAGGCAGTGATCAATATTAAACTAAAGATGTTAAAACAAAACAATATGCTCAATATGACTCCGGCCCCTGCTATGCTCCAAGCAAATAAAGAACAAAAAGAAATATGCGGTATTAAAGGGAAACAAGAAGCAAGCCTAACCAACACCAAACAGAGATGTTGTCAGAACGAGAGCCAGGACTAGAGTGATGGGGGGGGACCGTGGGAACATTCACTCGAGGGTCCCCCGTCCGCGAGAATTGAGAGCTCCAAGCGTTACTAGATTGCATAACTACACTAGGCACCTGTGCTCTCATTAACAACAAAAGTAATCAAATGAATATAAGTCATCATTGTGAACTCATGATAAACTGCATCAATCACACAAGGGCCAAACAAACTAAAGTAACACTTATTCAATCACTCTCATGGTAACAACACTAGGGTAACAGTTGGCAACTGCCAACACTCGAGACAGCAGAGGAAAGGCGTCTAGCAACCTAGCCTCGCGCCAGGCCCCCGCCATACAGGCCTAGTACTTGTAACTCACTCACAAATGATGTACTGTAGGCTACAAACTTATTTGGGAGTGACAATATATATATATATAATTATATATATATATATATATATATATATATATATATATATATATATATATATATATATAATTATATGCATATATATACTGGTAGTCTCATTCTGAGCTTAGGCCTATTTCTATTAGTCTCTTTACCGCGCGTCAGACGGCGAGTTTAGTTGAGTTAGCCCTAAAATAGTCCGCGCACGGCCATTCTCACCGGAGGTGCCGAACCGTAATACAGAAGGGCAATATGCGCCCGGGTCTTCCTGGATGACAGGTAAACGTGGCACAAACGAACACAACCAACACAGATTTAGTTTTTCGCACACTGTTCCAAATAATTTACCAGAATGGATAATTAAAAAACGCCATCTGAGGAAGACCACTTTATTGATAACGTTGTTTCGCAGATAGCTTCATCAGGTCACTAGCAAATACTGGTACCTAGGAGGCCTTAAATATCCGTCATGACAGGTGGCGGTGGGGGGCTGGGAGGGAGGAAGAAGGAAGGACAGGGAGGGGGCAGAAGCGTGGGGGGGGGGGGGAGGTGGAGATACAGTACATCAGTAGGCACAAGCCAAATATATATAAACATGCATACAGGGTACAAACGCTACTAGTATAAAATAATACTAATACCAATACGATTAATTATAATAATGATAATAATCGTAACAATTATAATGATAAATACAGTGGTGATAGTGACAATAGAAATTATAGTGGTACTAGCAATAGAGGACATGGAAGGAGAGAGAGAGAGAGAGAGATAAAGGTCAATTAAGGGAGCGGGCGAAGGGGGGCATTAGCGTTATCTGAATCGACAGGGGAGGGTTAGGGTGGATTGCATATAGGTGTGGACTGGGGCTTATAAAGGGTCTTAGAAGACAAATATATCGAGTCGAAAGAGTGTGACAGCGAGGGTAGTGGGAACTGTTCAGCGTAGAGGAATATACAATATTAATGGAAAAGAGAAGATGGAAGTCTTATCTATCTATCTATCTATTGCCAGACGCCTTACTCCCCTTAATGAGGGTGGCCATACACAGAATGCCCCCAAGTGGACCTATTCCCTGTAAGAGGGACAACCTGAGCCAGTTTACTGAAGGACTTACAGAATTGACCACTCAATTTAGGATTCGTCCGACTCCGAGGCCCTCTGTGTATCTTGTTAGTACTATTTTTCTATAGTGGTGGTCGGCTAGTCCATCCACTAACCTACCTTATCCTTAGGTAAGCAGTACGGATTTGTATCAGGTTATCTCCCCTAGACAGGTTGCCAACCAAAGCTGACGAGTCCCATCCACCCCCATTTTTATAAGGTTGTCTCCCTTAGATGGGTTGCCGACCAAAGCTAACGAGTCCCATCCACCCGGAGATGTAAGTACATAGTGATTATCAACTCTGCATAAGCAGAGTTTGGTATCGCCCCGTGTATAGTGGGTACCACCGGAAAAAAATGTCTGTCGTCGTCGTCGTTGTTGTTGTCGTCCGTCTGTCCCGAAACTCCTCCTAGACCGTTGGACGGATTTTCACCAAATTTCACAAAAATATTTATTGGGTGAATGCGAACGTCATTCAAAAAATATTTTCTGAATTTGTGCAATATTTATGATTTTAGATCCAAAATATGGTTTTACCCCCCCCCCCTTCCCGGACAACCCCCCCCCCCCCCCCCCCCTCCTCAGCAATGATAATGGTGTTCTGTGTGTGTGTACCCCGTAGGGGCATGTCCGCCTGGGAGTATATATATATATATATATATATATATAAAATTTCATTTATGATCACATTGAATCTTAACCATTGGAATATTTATCTATAATAACACTATTTTGTAGCATTTTGAATATGGTGTAATTCAAATTTAAAATAATATGTAAGAAGGAAATAGTGACCATAATATGTGACCTTCACCATTCACCTTGACCTTTGAATAACAAAAACAAAAAAATTGGACAAGCGTTGCATTGACCAACCGAATTTGCCAGCAAAATTTGGTAACGATATGTAACCCGTTCAGTACAGTTCTGTCGGTTTCATTTCATACTGGATATTAAGATGATTTTATTTAGTTTATGAAGGGCCTCCATAAAATTAGCAGGCTTTCAACTATCTTAATTAACCCTTTTTACTACCACAGATCCTTCATAAGCTCCACAAAATCGTCTAATTATAGCTAGAATACAATAAAAAAGACGCCACTGGTACACAAAGGGTTAAACAGTCTAGGAAGAGCTTAAAGAAAGTTATTAACACTCTTTTTTGTTCTTTTACCTTGACCTTTAACCTTAACCTGGCAAGTGCTGGAAGACTAATAAGAGCTTTACCGTTGCGCTGCGGGAAGCCTTATATAATTCAGGTTGTTGAGCGTGTACCAAAACCACGGGCTTACAGCCAGGCGGCTACAAATTGGTGTGGCTGTAGTACAACTTGGCAACTCTCGATACCACCCCGCCACACGCTCGGCCCGCACTCACTCAAGCGGTACACAAGCACTTGTCATGGAGCCTACACGTCCCTCACGCTCTCGCCCTGATGACACAGCCAGCCCTCCTTCTGGTGGTGTCAGCGGCCGTGGAAGGCAGAGAGTGGCTGCTAAAGACCCGGGCAACCATTACTACGGCACGAGTAGCTCCGAGGACGAGGAACCTGCACGTAAAGCACGTAAAACACGTGCAAGCAGTGGCAGTGCACAGAGGTCATTGTCTTTCGGGGACACTGCCATGACCACCCCGGCAACTGCTATCACCACTACCACCACCACTGCCACCACTACCACCGACACAGGAGGCTGCCCTGGGGCTGCAGGACCTGCGGGGGCCACTGGGAAAACAGGGAAGGGCATGGGTAAAAAAACTTTTACCTCTGCCACTACCACCGTGCCACCACCAGCCACCCCTGCCGGCCCTTCTGCCCCTGCCACTGCCCCTGCCCCTGCCAAAGGGAAGAAAGGGACGAAGGGCAAGGCAACAAAGGCGACAGGGACCACCATAATATTGCCATCCAGGACCTCTGCTGGCCCTGCCGACGCCGCTCCTGCCGGCCCTTCTGCCCCTGCCACTGCCCCTAATTGCCGCATAATTGGTCTATATGCGGTATATTCATTGTTATATGGGTCGCCTACATACGTACACGTACTTTATATATAGCATGACAGTGCTGAAAATACGATATATATACGTGATATTACAGCCGACAGACCCTGTACAACTTGACAACTCTCGATACCACCCCGCCACACGCTCGGCCCGCAATCACGCAAGCGGTACACAAGCACTTGTCTCCCGCGTAAACTCTCTCACCTCAGTTCCCGCCTATAAACTCTCTCATAATTCGCTTATATGTCGCATATTTGGTCTATATGCGGCATATTCCTTGGTATATGGGTGGCCTACATAAGTAAACATACATACATATATGTACACATACTCTACATAGCATAAAAGTGCTCAAAATAGGATACATATGCGACAATACGCCCTATCCCGCCCTCCCCTCCCTCTACTCCTACCCCCTGGGCGCGCGGATATTCACCCGGGAAATCTAGCCGCGCGATGACAATCTGGCCGCGCGATGCCATTCGCTCCACATTTTTCAACTACGGACCGCCCCCCCACCCCCCACCCCCAGACATTTTTTGGGGGGTCAAATATATATGGCTCGATGCGCGCGAACATTCCCTACACGTTGATGTACTTTTCATCGATATTTGCAAGGGTCTCCCAAATCGTCATACCTCCACACAGGGGTGCCTGTATACTATAGAGGGTGCGCAGCAGAGATGTTAAGTATTATAATATATATATATATATATATAGTATATATACAGTATATGATTGAAATATATGTTATCTAAGTAAAATGCAATTAAAAGTCGTCAGCGTATCGAAAATTTAGTATTTTATTATGATGAAGGTTAACTTTTGACCTTGGCCTGTGACCTTGACCTATGACCTTCATCTTGGCCTTCATGTTGTCTGAAGATTTAACATTTTAATCTTCCCTTATAGCACAACTGTCTCAATGAGTTTTGTGAAATTTACATGAATAGTAAAGAAATTAGCATATTGACCTTATATTTGACATTGACCTGTGACCTTGACATATCAAATGGAATTATATTTATTCTTGTATGACCATGGTCTAGGCATTCCGAATGTGCATGATATGCCTAATGAGAATCTTACATTAAATTGGAAATACTAGTAAAAATCATATTTCGACCTTTGACCTTAGAATTTCTTATCAAGGATTTAGTTAGCTTAACAGCAATGTTCGTATTAACTAGCATTATGAATATGGTGTAATTCGTAAAAAGCTTATTTATTACAAATAGTGATCATATACTGTGACCTTGACCTTTGACCTTTGACTTAAGATAATATAAATATATTTAGATGGTCGTCGCATTGACCAACTGAATTTGCCTGTATAATTTGGTGACAATACATTAAACAGTCCAGGAGGAGTTTAGGGAAAATGACAAATACTCCTGTTTTGACCTTGACCTCTGACCTTGATTATTACAATATTTATGTTAAATTTGATATATGTAATATTTAAGTAATAAGCCATAACACAGCCAGTTTTCCAAAATTTGAGTAATCTTTTTTAACCCTTAACTGGCGGCACGCAACATATGTCGAGTGAAATAAATTTGGACTAAGTGGCGGTGCACGACAGCTGTCGAGCGCCATTTTCAGCACGTAATGTTGCTGAGAGAGAGAGAGCTGAGCGGTGGGACGAGCGTAGTAACCTTATGACCGCTCCCCACGACCACCGTGGACATACTGAACTGTATTCTACTTTCCCCCCTCCTTTCTCACTCGCTACACAGGGAATTATGTAAGGAAATTACCTTATTTCAGGGTTTTTGCACTCGTGTTGCACGATCGTTGCAAGTGAACTAGTGGTCGTACAAGGATGGTTCGGGTGTCATTGGAAAGCTCTGTTTTCGCCCTTTCAGGGATAGATATTTGTTTTATGCTCTGGGTCTTATTTAGGCATGACAATTATCACGTAAACAACCCTATTTATGGTTAAAAAAAACCCGCTGTGCGGTACTGTCAAATAGACCGCCTAGCCCGCCAATAAGGTGTTAATAAATACTAAAAGTTGACCTTTGACCTGGACCTGTGACCTTGGACTTTATGTAAGAGTACAATTTTGTTTGCATTGACATTGCCCATGAAAATCAAATAAGCATGCGTAATTTCATTAAAACCCATTAGGCCTAGTAATTAGTTTCATATATATCAATAGAATAGTTGACCTTGACCTTTGACCTTTATTATTTTCATTTTCTCTTAAAGTGCAACAATCTCACCAAATTTTGTGAAGTTTGCAAGAAAAGTAAAGAAAATAGCAAATTGACCTTTATTTGACCTTGACCTGTGACCTTGACCTTTCATATGAAATTGTATAGTTTCTTGCATGACCTTGGCCTAGGTATTCCGAATATACATTGTAAGCCTAGTGAGAATCTAACAGTTAGTATAAGAAATACTAGTAGAAAACCTATTTTGACCTTACCCTTTAGAATATTTATCCAAAATTTGGGCAATACGATATCAAGGTTACCAGTAACTTGTATAGTGAAAATGAAGACATTTGAGTAATAAGTAATATAAATAGTAAAAGTTGACCTTTGACCTTGACCTGTGACCTCGACCTTTATGCAAGAGTATTTTTGTTCATTGACATTGCCCATGAAAATCAAATAAGCATGACTAATTTCATTAAAACCCATCAGTTAGTTTCATATATATTAATAGAATAGTTGACCTTGACCTTTTATTTTTATCTTGACCTTTATGATGTGTCCAAATGTATTATTTTCCTTTTCATTTAAAGTGCAACTATCTCACCAAATGTTGTGAAGTTTGCATGACAAGTAAAGCAAATAGCATATTGACCTTTTATTTGACCTTGGCCTTTCATATGGAATTGTATAGTTTCTTGTATGACCTTGGCCTAGATGTTCTGAATATACATGGTAAGACTAGTGAGAATCTAACAGTTAGTATAAGAAATACTAGTGAAAAATTTATTTTGACCTTCGACCTTGACCTTTGACCTTACCCTTTAGGATATTTACCTAAAATGTGGTCAATACGATACTAAGGTTATCAGTAACTTGCATAGTGAAAATGAAGAAATTTAAGAAAAAAATAATAAATATGAAATATTTACCTTTTTTTTAACCTTGACCTTTGACCTTAACTTTTAAGTTAAATTGAAAATTTCTTTTTGACTGACCATCTCATTGACCAAATGGATATACCTGTGACATTTTGTGAAAATTCATTGAACGGTCTAGGAGGAGTTACCGGACAGACAGACGACGGACGACGACGGACAAGCTGACCTGTGGTGCACAGTATGCGTGTGTGATCTGTGTGCGCGATACCACTCTGCTTTGCAGAGTTGATATTAATAATAATAATAAAGTAGGTGTGCAGTTTTCGCATTACCAAAAACAAAAAAAGCACTGCATACGCAACTCTGCGACCTAGAATTCTGCAAGTAGTATTGAATCTCGTAGGTGAAATCGGTTTATATGCAATTTATATATATACTGTAATACTATATATATAAAATGTTTTTATACTCACAGCCAGACTTGAACCACCGACAGTCAAAACAAGTGCCTATACTTTAATCCACTATACTACGGCGTGATAGAGGATACTGGTGTGTAGAGGATTAAAGCATAGACACTCGTCCTGACTGTTGGTGGTTCATGTCCGCCTGGGAGTATATATTTTTTTTTTTTTTTTTTTTTTTTTTTCTATATTCCAACTACTCCCTCTCGGGCATAGGCTGAGAGCCTGTACATTCCACCGCTCAACACGGTGAAGCCCGTGAGGTCTTGTTCCAGTCTGGGGAGTGAGACATGTGAAGCAACCATCATGGCTCGAAACAGCTCCATCTCTGAAGCGGCCGGTTGCGGCCGGTATATATGTATATATATAATTACATAATTACATTTATGATCACATTGAATCTTAACTGTTAAAATATTTATCTATAATAAGGTCAGTGTAACACTAGTTTGTAGCATTTGAATATTTATTACAAATAGTGATCATATAGGCCTACTGTGACCTTGACCTTTGACATAAAATAAAATACATATATTTGGATGGTCGTCGCATTGACCAACTGAATTTGCCTGTATAAATTGGTGACAATACATTAAACAGTCTAGGAGGAGTTTAGGGAAAATGACAAATAATCTTGTTTTGACCTTGACTGCTGACCTTAACTATTACAATATGTATGTGAAATTTGATACATATATAATATTTAAGTAATATGCCATAAAACAGCCAGTTTTCCAAAATTTTAATAATCTTTCTTAATAAATAATAAAAGTTGACCTTTGACCTTGACCTTTATGTAAGAATACGTTTTTGTTTGCATTGACATTGCCCATGAAAATCAAATAAGCATGTGTAATTTCATTAAAACCCATTGATAGTTTCATATATATCAATAGAATAGTTGACCTTGACCTTTAACCATTATCTTGACCTTTATATGTCTCGACATTTAGTATTTTACTTTCACTTAAAGTGCAATTATCTCACCAAATTTTATGAAGTTTGCATGGATAGTAAAGAAAATAGCATATTAACCTTTTATTTGACCTTGACCTGTGACCTTGACCTTTCATATGGAACTGTATAGTTTCTTGCATGACCTTGGCCTAGGTATTCCGAATAAACATGGTAAGCCTAGTGAAAATCTAACAGTTAGTATAAGAAATACTAGTAGAAAAACTATTTTGACCTTTGACCTTGATCTTTGACCTTACCCTTTAGAATATGTATCTAAAATGTGGGCAATACGATATCAAGGTTACCAGTAACTTGTATAGTGAAAATTAAGACATTTGAGTATAAAGTAAAATAAATATTAAAAGTTGACCTTTGACCTTGACCTGTGACCTGGACCTTATGTAAGAGTGTTTTTTTTTTATTGACATTGCCCTGGAAAATCAAATAAGCATGCTTAATTTCAACCCATCAGTTAGTTTCATATATATTAATAGAATAGTTGACCTTGACCTTTGACCTTTATCTTGACCTTTATGATATGTGTGCCCAAATGTATTATTTTTATTTTTATTTAAAGTGCAACTATCTCACCAAATTTTGTGAAGTTCGCATAAAAAGTAACGAAAATAGCATATTGACCTTTTATTTGACCTTGACCTGTGACCTTGACCTTTATTATGGAATTGTATAGTTTCTTGTATGACCTTCGGCTAGGTATTCCAAATATATATGGTAAGCCTAGTGAGAATCTAACAGTTAGTATAAGAAATACTAGTGAAAAACTTATTTTGACCTTTGACCTTGACCTTTGACCTTACCATTAAGATTATTTACCTAAAATTTGGTCAATATGATATATAGGTTACCAGTAACTTGTATAGTGAAAATGACATTTGAGTAAGAACTAAAAAATATGAAATATTGACCTTATTTTTAACCTTGACTTTTGACCTTAACCTTTAAGTTAAATAGAATATTTCTTTTTGAATGACCTTCGCATTGACTAAATGAATATACCTGTGAAATTTAGTGAAAATCCATCAAACGGTCTAGGAGGAGTTTCCGGACAGACAGACAGACGGACGACGACGACGACGACGACGACGGACGACGACGACGACAGACAGGCTGGCTGGTGGTGCACAGTATACGGGCGGGATCTGTGTGCGCAATACCACTCTGCTTCGCAGAGTTGATAATAATAATAATAATAATAATATTAATAATAATACAAATAACAATAGTCATAAGAATTATAACTAACATTCAATAATGACAGTATGGTGATGATAGTATTGTTGAGAGAGAGAGAGAGAGTACAAAGGAGTATAAAGGAAATGAAGCAACAACAGGTCTAGTGACCCCCTCTAGGCTGCTTGTCCTCCAAAACACTGAGGATCAAGTGTCCAATCAGTGGTTTAATTGAGTGGGTAAGGGAAAATTGGAAAGGGAACTACTGGCCTGGAGCTAATGTCCGTGGAAGGATTAGGGTGTTAGTAGGGGACAGATGGGTTAGTAACATAACACAGTTATACGTGTACTTTGGTATATCTAGGAAAAAGAGAGTACCGTCTTTGTAATATATATACGCAATAATCCTTGATGAATCTGAGGGGGGAATAAAATAAAGTTATTCATCAACTCTGCGTAACCAGAGTTTGGTATCGCCCCCCTGTATACTGGGTACCACCGGAAAAAAAATTCTGTCGTCGTCGTCGTCGTTGTTGTTGTCGTCCGTCTGTCCCGAAACTCCTCCTAGTCCGTTGGACGGATTTTCACCAAATTTCACACGAACATTTGTTGGGTGAATGTGAACGTCAGTCAAAAAAGATGTTTTTGAATTTGTGCAATAGTTATGATTTTAGTTCCAAAATATGGTTTTACCCCTCCCCCCCTCCCCCCCTCCCCAGCAATGATAATGGTGTTCTGTGACACATTTATCAGAACGCCATCATTCTGGGGGCGAAAACATCTCGCTCCGTATTTGCTAGGTTAGCCTAAGTTAGTTTAGTTGACATTAGAAGTGATGGTAGTAATAGTGGGATTGATGGTGATAGTAGTGACGATGGTGATAGTAGTAGTGATGCCGGTTGTAGTTGTATTGATGATGATGACAGTAGTGATGATGATGGTAGTGATGATGATGACAGTACTAGATATGATGGTGACAGTACTAGTCAATCAATCAATCAATCAATCTTTATTTCATAATATACATAAATTTACATATATTTCATATGGAGGGGAATAAGTCAGAATAGAGTAATAAAAATGTAGTATAATTATTTACAATTCGACTATAAAAATAATAAAAAATAATAAAAATAATACCCGCTGTATATCCGGCGGGCATTAATATCAAGCTCATTGGCACACTCGACCAAAAAACAATCCTCACACCGGCGAGCCACAAAAAATCCAGTGTGAACGGAATGAATCGGGGGAAACACACGTCTGTGAGGCACCACCACAAGACTTCGACCCACCTTCAGAATGTTCATAGCGCCAGTGCAAAGACCGCTTCTCGGTCGAGTGCACATCTCTGGCACAAATTCATACTGTTCTACTATTAAACAGCAGAAGTTACAAGTTACAGCAAAATGGCATTGCTATCACATGAACTTGGGCAAGTATCTTACTTACACGCACATTGTAACATTTGACATGTATAGCCATGGTATTGCACATGGATAGATCATAATATGTTAGCCCATATCAAACAATTACAAACCTGTCTACCTGATTATAATATCACTGAGATTCTTCGTTCTTCATGGTTTTGGATCCAATTTTTCCTAGAAATAATAATATCTAATTCTTCAAACGCAATGCTCACATTATAATCTTCCCTCATCCATTTAAGTACATAACTATAAAAATAACCTGTTTTTAAAAGTGGCATACTGCTTCTTATTATGTAGTTGGGAGATTTTTCAAGTCTTTTTGCGTACCGACATTGTATCAGTGTTACTTGATGGTTCAATAATAACAGATTACATGCATTGGCTGCTTCATGGCTGCTAGCATAAACAGGTGCACCCAGCATATTTTTATGGCTTTACTATACTATTTTTATGCAATATTAAAAGTTTTGAACATACATGATTTTTTGGTTTTAGAATGGTTCCATAGAGATAATCCGAAATCAGGCTTACAATATGAATTAAACAAGAAAATAAGAGTATCTAAATCTACGTAAGTAAAATCCCTCTTGACACTGTTAAAACTTGCATACAAATTATTAAGTCTATATTTTATGTCCTCGGTATCTTCAAAATTACTGCTTACGAAGTGACCTAAATATTTAAAAGAGGTTACTACATCCAAGGTATCGCCATTCATTGCAATAACATCAATAGGATTAGTGATTTTTTTTGTTATCAAATATAAATAATTTTGTCTTTGTCTTATTAATGAAAAGTTTATGGCTGTTTACCGAATTTAGTATAGAGAATATTCATATCAGTTTTTGATCCAGCGATAAGTGCAATATCGTCTGCATAAGCAAGTATATTACACCTATTAATGCCCAGTGTGCAGCCAATATCCATGTTACATATTTCATTGATAATTTCATTCACATATATGTTAAAAAGGAAAGGGGATAGAATACCTCCCTGTCTAATTCCTTTCTCTAGGTAACGATAGGATCCTCTATAATCCTTCCAAGATACATTAACAAGCTGATTTCGGGGATAAGGCATAAGTATATAGACTATATCAGAAGGAATTCCTAGTTTCATTAGTTTTGAACCTAAAATGAAATGATCTACGCTATCAAATGCTTTTGAAAAATCTATAAAAGTTACTATTCCTGATTTACTCATCTTTGAATACCTATGCATTATCTCTTTCAGTGTGAAACAGCAATCAGTAGTGGACATACCCTTCCGGAATCCAAACTGTCTATGGTTAAGCTGTATTTTGTCTTCTAGGATATTTAAAAGTTATTTCAAATATTTTGAGCAAGCAAGAGGATTGCATTATGGGTCTATAATTGTCCAATTGAGTTACGTTACCTTTTTTATTTTTAATGATTGGTGTCATAGTTCCTTTTAATAATTCATGAGGCAGATAACAATGGCTGAAACAAATATTAAAGAAATACATTAACTTAATCAAGACACGTTCGGAGGCATTTTTAAGAAATAGAGCATGTATACCATCATGACCTACACCGGATTTCAATTGACTAATCATCTTTCTTAAGCTGACACTTGAAACTGTTATATGCATTTTGCGACTATCATTCCATGTGTTTTTAAATTCCTCAATACAAATGTTTTCCGTTACATATGCAGTGTCTTCATGAATACTTAGAAATTTGTCAGTAAATAAATCAGTAATTTGTTCTCTTTCATTCACACCGTCGATGACATTTGTATCTTTTAATTTACCTTTTTTTCGCTTCACCTCTTTCCAGAAACTTCTTTTATCTTTATGCGAGTACTTTTCAACTATTGATTTACAAACTTCTTTATTTTTTATTTTATGACATTCGTTCAGTGCAGCTTTGAATTCTTTCCTGGAATTGATCATATGAGTGTGTTGAATAGTTCTAATTTGTTTACCTGCTGCTACCCACAGCAGTGCTAGTGAGCTCTGGCAACTGAGTGAAACTGTTTCACTTCCCGATTCCACCCGGGGATAACTTTCTACTTGTTTACTTTTATAGATCGTTTTCTAAATATATCACTCGCTTCGCTCACAGCATTCACAATGTTATCGTAAAGCTTATCAATATGTCCTAGATGGTTACTATTATTACAACCTACAGTAGTACAGTTTAATAGAGAATTATCAAGTACATTTTGTAGTTTAGATTCGACTAGATCATTAATATGTGAGAAATCATCAGGCTTAAGCTCGTTCCAATTTACATAAGTTTTACTTTTTGGATCCTCATTTCGTTCTTCTATGTTAATATTACCTAGCTGTGCATTATTAAAAACAATTGAACATTCCACTGGTAAATGATCCGATCCAATTACTTCTGTTAAAATGTTTATATTTTGTATATTTACAAATTCACAGTTTCTTCCTATAATGTGGTCAAGCCATCTACTCTGAGAGTTTCCATAGCCTATGAAAGTAAATGTATCGTTCGAGAGATTATTGACATCAAAACATGTTAGATTATTGGTGTTCATAAAGTCGGTAATGCTCTGCCAGGCTCGTCCACTGGAAGGGTCGGCATTAAAATCGCCTATATATAAAATGGCGTTAAAATTTTAATTTTCTAGTATATTTTCTAGCTGTGATAAAATATAGAGATACTTATTAAGGGTAGTAATTTCCCACAAGTCACTGTTCATATAAACATTGACTAGGGTTAACTGAACATTATTCACATTTAAAATCATTACCATATAATTATCATTTAATATAAAATCTTTAACAATAAAAGGTACCCGTTTCCTCCATAGAACAGCCATCCGCCGCCCCCCCCCCCCCCCCCCCCTCCCCGCAGGCCTACCAGACATGGCTGCGAGGGCTCTCTCAGAGTAGGTAGCCGCGACCCCTACACTCTCGTAATGCTCGTCTATAAAATCTAAGATCCCCAAGTTGTCCTCTGTAATAACAGTTTCTTGACGAAATACGATATCGTATTTACTTTTTGTTATATCTCTGACAAGCTCTATATTTTTCCTCAGAGAACAGCAATTAAATGTACACATTCTTAGGTTATAGCTATCCATTACACTTATGATTGAAAGTACAATACTGTATAATATATGAACATACATACACTGTACGCATGCACAATATGCATCAACTACTATTTACCAGAATTAAAAGTGTACAAATATTACAAATATAGTTATAGATTAACAGATAATCCACTGAAGATAAAAGAAGCAAAAATACGTAATCAAAGGAATGGGGAGCGGGGTGGAGGGGAGAGGGGTGGAAAAGGGGGGTTATGCGAGGAGAATAATAAGTTACCTCCAGGACAGTTATATACCGTAAATTCACACTATTTATCAATCCTATCTTCTAGTCCCTTAGATCTATTAAAGAATTTATTAATGATGACATCTTCAGGCCAAAGTGCTGGGTTGAACAGTTGATCCCTCTCAGAGAGTTTTACTCCTACTTTAAACGCCTTATGTTCGTCTGTTCTTATTTTTAATTCATTTATTGTCCTAATATTTATGCCAAATGTTTCATTAATGTACACCTTTACATCTTCACATGACATATTAAGGTCAACTCTGCCTACATATATATCTGCCGTTTTTGAGACACCTCTAAATGAACTTTCACTTTTTCTTTGACCTGTAACTCCAGTACTTAACTTCTTTATGGTTCGTCTCTTTTCATTTTTGCTCTCCACCAGAATCCAGCCGTCACTCCCTTGGGGAGTCCCAGCTCGTTGGGTCGGAGAGTTAGTGGGAGCCCTGTGACCCCCACGGTGGTAGGGGCCCCGTTGGGTTCCCTTCGTGATGGCTCCTGTACATCTATCGGTGACACGAGATGCAGGGGTACTGTTGAGTGTCCTCGGCTGTGGTCTTCCTCCTTCTCCCTCCTCACTCGTTGTTGATGAAGCAGTACTCTCCCTCCGTTCATTCACTGCAGGCATCTCTCTGTCAGTAGTCACTCTGTCGGGGGCGGCTGTTCCTCTATCACTGTTCGTAGAGTGCATTGCAATCCTCCCTCCATTTCTCATCTAGTTCGCGAATGTGCCTCCTCCACCACTGCTCTTCCTTCTCCCTCTTTCCACGCTAGTTCTAGGTCGGTTTGATACACTTGGAGTCGAACTCGTCTGGATAGCTTCTGCAAATGACTTCGACTTAGCACCTGCATGGTTTGCGTTTGTTGCAGTCTCCCTTTGGTTCGGTGATTCAGGCTGTCCAATGACGCGTCTAAATGAGGTGAGGTCATCTAGGACATTGATTTCGTTAATGGTAACATCCTTGGCGGCATCTCCTAGCCCGTTGACGGCATTCATGAACTTGCTTTTCAAATCAATTAGGTCATTTTTCATTACATGAACTGTATTTGCGGTGTTTATTACTTCAGTTTTTATATCAAGTATTTTTTGGCAAAACCTCGTTGATTTTAGCTGTATTCTCAAAGAGATCAGATAAAAGTGGGCCCAGCATTTCCAGTCCAATCGGCGGCATTCGCTTATGAGAGTCAGTCACAAATGTTACTTGTATCTTTTCCTTAATTATTCGTTCATGAAGGTCGATGACATCTTTCACTTCTGTTTTCTTTTTCTCAGGATCTCGTCTCCATGGAACATCTTCCTTCAGAATTCGGCTTAATATTTCTTTTCCTTTGTTAACTTCTTCATAGCAGTAAAATGACAGGATCATTTCAAAGAGTGCATCGTATGGATAATAATTGTTCCCCGAGTTCACAAAGCACAACAGGCTGTTCACAACATATCCGTTCTCATCCATTATTAAAGGTAATTGGTAACTCTTGCAGGAATGAAGCCATGTCGACGTAATGTTAATGGGGTATGGGGCTACTAATCTCCGAAATTATCACTATTAAACACAGCTGAATGAAAAACAATAGCAATCAGCATCTCTGTATAGCACTGGTAAAGTATCTTGTGGTGCCATTGATAAAAGACGAGGTACACTGTCAGTATTATATGGTGTAGATCACTCCGCCGTCGCCATGTTTGTTTACACTGGACGCCATGGTCAACCCAACTTGTATAACACTGTTATTCCATACTTCATAGGTCCATTATTAACAATGTTTCCTCGGAAATGGATCGCCGCTCACTTCACATGCATGTAATACCGTCCATAGCGTAACAGTTCACCGATAAATACCGGAAAATTGGAAGAAACTCGGGAGCATTCTCACAGTGCTTGGGCAGTCGACAGTGGCGCCACTAGCTAGTGGCCACTAGCCACTAGGATAGTAGTAGTGATGATGGTCATAATAGTAGTGATAATGGTGACAAGTAACGATGATAGTTGTAGTGATAATGATGACAGTAGTGATGATGGTAGTGACGATGGTGACAGTAGTAGTGATGATGGTGAGTAGTAGTGATGATGGTGAAAGTTGTAGTGATGATGACAGTAGTAGTGATGATGAGAGTAGAAGTGATGATGGTAAGAGTAGTAGTGATGACTATAATAGTAGTAGTGTTGATGATAGTAATGGTGATAGTGACTAGTAGTGATGATGGTGACCCATCGCAGAGTTGGGTATGTCGTTTTGATTTGGGGCAAAAGGCAGGTCTATTTTATTTACAAACGTAATCAGTCGCAGGTTTGAGGCAAGCTATTTGTCTAGGCGAAGTTTAAAAGAATAAACGGTGCTGCAGTTTATAACATCTTGGGTAAGCCCATTCCACAAGTTGACAATTCGATTGAAGAAGACATTCTTAGATTCGTGTGAGTTAAAAGATTTACCAATAATTTTGCAACCGTTTCCCCCCCACGTGTACTTAGATTGGTGGATAGTGAAGTACATACTACAGTTCATATTGTCAATGCCTTTGATGATTTTGAACACTTGAATTAAGTCGCCTCTTAATCTGCGCTGGGTTAAAGGAAATAGATTTAATTCTTTAAGACGCTCCTCGTATGGTTTGTTATTTAGGCTAGGTATCATTTTGGTAACTCTACATTGAACTCATTCTAGCTTGTCTATATCTTTTTGGTAATAATAACCAGGATTGAACGCAGTAATCCAGAAGGGGGTGGACTAAGGAATTGTAAAGAATAAGGATAACTTCTTTGGATTTATGCTCGAATGACCTGACTGTAAAGCCAATTATTTTGTTTGCTTTCTTAACGACTTCTGAACATTGTTGATTCGGTTTTAGGTTACTCGATATTGTTACTCCCAAATCGGTTTCTCTGTCTACACTCTTAAGTTGAGTGCCATTCATCGAATAGTTTACTTTCTCATTTCTGTTTCCGATATGTAGTACTTTACATTTATCCGAGAGAGAGAGAGAGAAAGAGAGAGGTTAGGTGCAGGCAGTAGGGCAGAGATTAGTTTAATCGTAAAACGAAAACGAGGTTTTAGGGCATTTAGCGGGTAGTTGTGAACAGCTTAAATGGGGAAGGGAGGAGTTCTTCAAAGGTAGATTAAATGGGAGAGAGAGAGAGAGAGAGAGAGAGAGTTAGCGAGAGAGAGAAAGAATGGAAAGAGGTAAAATGTGATATGCAGATAATATTAATAGTATTGATAACAATAAAATTGTTATTAATAGTAACATCATAACACAGGAAATGATGATAATAATAATACCAATAGGGATACATATAACAATAATAATAAGAATAATATTATTAATTTCACTACACTAAACAAGTACTCACTTCTTTTTATTACACTAAAAACTATTGTTCTTTTACTTTTTCAACTTTGGGGGAGGTATTTGTTGCGGGCAGCTTGACCTTTTGTGTTCTTCATACACATAGAAGAACATCGATCACTATATTGGCGGAATGTCTTGATGTAATTTTATATCTGTGTACTGTGCAAATACCTTCTGGGTTCTAATTCCCAAATGTAGCACACAAATACATCAGCATTAGTTACTTCACGCCAAAATATAAGTTCATTAGCATGCTTCGGTCAATAACACTTACTTTAAAATGCTGTTTTGTGTAAAATACTTTGCAAATTGTATTACAATTAATTAATACAATTAGTAGTTAGATGAGTAATGGTAAATGAGTTTGGAACAGTGTGCGAAAAACGGAATTTGAAGGTAAATGCAGGGAAGAGCAAGGTTATGGTCTTCGAAAGGGGTGAAGTCACAGAGTGTGAGGTGAAGCTGAACGGTCAGGCTATGGAGATCGTCAACTCTTTTAAGTATCTAGGCAGTGTGTTGAGTAAAGATGGGACTATGGATGAAGAAGTGCGGGAGAGGGTACAACAGGGGAAGAGGGTTGTAGGAACGCTGAAAGCAGTAACAAGAAATAGGGTGGTCAGTATGGAAGTGAAGAAGTCCTTGCATGACAGTGTGGTAATCCCGACACCGACTTACGGAAGCGAAGCATGGACGTTGGTTGAGAGACTCAGACCAAGAGTGAGAGCAGTGGAAATGAATTACTTAAGAAGTGCGTGTGGAGTTACATGGAGGGATAGACAGACTAATGAGGAAGTAAGAAGGAGGTGTACTGTGGAGGTAGATGTGCTGGAAAGTGTGAAAAGGAACAACTTGAGATGGTTCGGCCATATGGAACGTATGGAAAGCGAGAGAGTGACTAAGAGAGTGTACGAGAGTGAGGTGGAGGGACAGAGAGGGAGAGGTAGACCGAAAGAGAGGTGGAAGGATGGAGTGAGGAAGTATATGAACGAAGGCGGTGCTGGTTGGGGAGAGGGGCGTCGACTGACTGGGGACAGAGGTGCATGGGGGCGGTTCGTTCGTGGCCACCCCTTCGGGGATCACGGCGTCGGGCAATAGATAGATAGATAGTAGTTAGATGGAATATTGTTCCTTCTCAGCAAAGATTTGGTAGTGTTTACTAGGATTCGAACTCGCATGTAGTGGGGGTTTCTCCACTTCTCTCACTTAAACAGTAGGCTACCATATTGCGGTTGGGAGTATGAACAGGATTAGATTAATATCCAGTATTCGAGAATGGATAGTAAGTCGTAGGCGTGTGCATAAACCTTTATCCGGCCGTTTTGGTGGTGTAATGGTTAGTATTTAAAAATCTGTGTGTGATAACCCAAGTTCGAATCCCGGTGGATCACATAAAGCCTATGCTTTCATTAATTTCATTGAAGGTGTTTGGTGTTGTGGTGAAATTAATAAAATATAGATGACCTAGGTCTCTCTCATAGGCACAACATGACATGATCTTAGGATCGTGAGACAAGCAATCAAAGTTACCCTGGAATACTGACGAGACAACTACATTTACATCGCAAGTACTCATTAACGTCTGAGGGGGATGGAACACCTTGTTCAGTACGTTCCAGGAACATTAATGTAATGCAGGTTAGTCAGGATCTCTTGCCACCCCTGTGCTTACATTAGCGACAACTGGATTCGAAGGCTTGGGTGAACTGGCCGGTATCCTTCCAACTTGTACCAGATCACTGGATTTGAAGGCTAGGGTAACCTACTGTAAACGGTACCCTTTCAACTAGTACCAGACCGCCAACTGCAGAGGTAAGGCTACTCCACAACAGTCCGCTTGTACCAGGCTCCTACTTATACTGCTAGATAAAACAGAGGCACAAGGTATAAGGAGACTCGCCCAAAAGTCTCTCCATAGTAGGAATTGAACCCCAATATTCATGGCTGTGAACCAAGCGAGCTAACCAAAACGGCTCGGGACACCCCAGCTCGTAGGCTGGGCCTACTTTTATCTCCAACATATAATACAGGTATTATAGCTGTGTTACAGTTATTAAATTTGTACTTAATACCAAATGTTTTGATTATCGCTTTTCCATAACTTTAAGTACTTGAAACTAATAATTCAATTTCCTAACTAATCATATAATTTCGCAAACTATTACTAAAGAGAAATATGAATAAAACAAGTGCTATGGCAGAGCTGTACTAAGCCCAATTAAATTGTCACGAGTCAGAAACAGACATACGTACAGTTGCGAGGATTACTAAGGTAACTTCCATTTACATATGTTAACATTTGAAGTTTAGTTCGGAAGCATTTGTAATATAATATAACATCATGTTATCTTCTTTGTGTTCGGTATTAACTCAAATGGGTATATATATATAAGTTAAAGCTGATTATTGTAGTCTGATTCGTGGCAACCTGTAATTGTATATTGTTGATCATAGTGACGAAAGGAAAGGGAACAATAGAGGGAAGAATACAAGGTTTAGAGAGAAAGAGAGTGTGTGTGTGTGTGTCAGAGAGTGAATCTACTGGTAATAAAATAAATATATATTGTTGCATGACACGACAAACTAGTTGGCATATTAACCTTTGTATCATGAAAGGGATCACATTTTGGAAAAAAGAAGCTGGTGGTAAAATTAATCAAGCTTGGTTCATCATACAAAACAAACTCTTTGTAAACTGCACTATAAAACTCGTCACGGAGACAAAGAGGTAGAACAAGTGTTTATTTATATAGTCTTATACATTTTTTATAAATAATTATTCACAACACTTCCAACACAAACTAATTGCGAAATTCAATTATACGGCCTGCCATGGGTCAGCATGAAAGGCTGAGGCAATAGTGTGTAATTAACACTTGCAGTGTACCAACAAACGTTCCTTCCTTTATTCTGAATATAATAATTATAACGATTGTATGCAGCTTCCGATGACCTCATAGGAGATAAAGGGGCTATAGAGTATAGACTATAAAAATTAAACCTCTAATTTATATATGTTTTTCCATAAATTAATAAAATCGTGTATTAACAGCCAAATTATATTATAGAAATGGGTCATAGTGAACTATATAATTAACTGCTGCCCGACATTCATACACAAATCTGTAGGTCTGTTTAGTCAGGAGGTTCGGGTGTAGGCCTATTCATATTAAACCCATTCGAGACCATATTAACAAATTTGTTGTTACAAACAATTTCAACAATCTAGAGAGTTGATGAAAGTTCCTCATAATAGCAAATTGGATCCGAAAACACACTTTCGACCTAACAAAAGGTACTGTATATCACTATAATTGGTATATTCATAACAAATTCTGATACAAAAACCTCGACTTGATCTTCTGTGATTAATTTCAATATGCCAACTGATTTCAATCTGCCTAATTCCAAAATAATAATAATAAAGTAGACGTGCCGTTTTGCCCAAAATCAAAACGGCATACCCAACTCTGCGATGGGTTACCATCATCACTACTAATACCATCATCAATCACAAACACCATCATCACTACTACTGCCATCATCACTACAACTGCCACAATCATCACGACTACTGTCATCAACACCATTACTATGATCATCACTACTACTCTCACCATCATCAGTACTACTGTAACTATTGTGACTACCATCTTAATAACTACTATCATCATTGATAATATAACTATCAACCATCATTACTTCTATAATCACCACCATCTTACAATCGTCATTACTACTGTTAACATCAGTACTACTACTATAACCATCATCAGTACTACTGTCACAAGTATTACCATCATGTATCCTAATGTCACCATCATCACTACTACTGCCATCATCACCATTACTATGATCTTCATCATCACAACTATTGTCATCATCACTACAACTTTCACCATCATAACTACTACTCACCATCATCACTAATACTCACACCATAATCACTACCATCATCACTACTGTCATTATTATCACTACAACTATCATCATTACTGGTCACCATCATCACTACTATTATGACCATCATCACTACTACTAGTACTGTCACCATCATATCTACTACTGTCACCATCATATCTACTACTGTCATCATCATCACTACTGTCATCATCATAAATACAACTACAACCATCATCACTACTATTATCACCATAATCACTACTATCATCATCAATCCCACTATTACTACCATCACTTCTAATGCCAACTAAACTAACTTAACCTAGCAAATACGTCGAGAGATGATTTGGTTCTCCGAATGAATGCGTGCTTAGTGTGTGAACCCCTTCGAGGCTCACACTAAGAATAGGATTGCTGGGTGAGGGGGGGGGTCTGGGATGGGCGCCCAAGGGGGGGGGGGGGGGGGGGGGTATGCGGGAGGGGGTAGGGGGCTTGGTAAAACCATATTTTGGACCTAAAATCATAACTATTGCATAAATTCAAAAAATGTTTTTTGACTGACGTTCGCATTCACGCAACCAATGTTCGTGTGAAATTTGGTGAAAATCCGTCCAACGGTCTAGGAGGAGTTCCGAGACAGACGGACGACGATGACAACGACGACAACGACGACAACGACGACGACGACAGACATTTTTTCATGTGGTACCCACTTTACCGGGGGGGGGGGGGGCGATACCAAACTCTGCTTACGCAGAGTTGATAATAATAATAATAATAATAATAATAATGCAAATAATAATAATAAAGTAGACGTGCCGTTTTGCCCAAAATCAACACGGGATACTCAACTCTGCGATGGGTTACCATCATCACTACTAGTCACTATCACCATTGCTATCATCAGCACTACTACTATTATAGTCATCATTACTACTCTTACCATCATCACTACTACTCTCATCATCACTACTACTGTCATCATCACTACAACTTTCACCATAAACATACTACTCACCATTATCACTAATATTGTCACCATCATCACTACTGTCACCATTATCACTACAACTATTATCATTGATTGTCACCATCATCACTACTATTATGACCATCATCACTACTACTAGTACTGTCACCATCATTACTACCATCATCATCACTACAACTACAACCATCATCACTACTGCTGTCACCATCGTCACTACTATCATCACTACTGTCATCATTATCACTACAACTAGCACCATTACTTGTCACCATCATCACTACTACTAGTACTGTCACCATCATATCTACATCATCATCACTACCATCATCATCACTACTGTCATCATCATCAATACAACTACAACCATCATCACTACTATTATCACCATCAATCCCACTATTACTACCATCACTTCTAATGTCAACTAAACTAACTTAACCTAGCAAATGCGGAGCGAGATGTTTTTGGCCCCAGAACGATGGCGTTTTCTGTGTAGGGGCACACACACACAGAACACCATCATCATTGCTGGGGAGGAGGGGGGTGGGGGGGGGGGGGGGGGCCCTCCCCCCCCACCCCCCCCCTCCCCAGCAATGATGATTGCTGATGTCAATGATGATTGACATCCGGGAAGGGGGGGGGGGGGGGTAAAACCATATTTTGTATCTAAAATCATAACTATTGCACAAATTCAAAAAATCTTTTTTGACTGACGTTCGCAATCATCCAACAAATGTGTGTGTGAAGTTTGGTGAAAATCCGTCCAACGGTCTAGGAGGAGTTTCGGGACAGACGGACGACGATGATGACAACGACGACGACAGAATTTTTTTCCGGTGGTACCCACTATACGAGGGGGCGATACCAAACTATGCTTACGCAGAGTTGATAATAAAGTAGACGTGCCGTTTTGCCAAAAATCAAAACGGCATACCCAACTCTGCGAAGGGTTACCATCATCACAACTTATACCATCATAAATCACAATCACCATCATCACTAATACTGCCATCATCACTACAACTGCCACAATCATCATGACTACTGTCATCATCACCATCAATATGATAATTATCACTACTACAATTACAATCATCACTACTACTCTCACCATCATCACTACTACTGTCACCATTGTCACTACCATCTTAATCACTACTATCATCATTGATACTACACCTATCAACCATAATTACTACTATCAACACCACCATATTACAATCATAATTACTACAGTTAACATCATCACTACTACTATAACCATCATCATTACTACTGTCACAAGTATTACCATCATGTATCCTACTATCACCATCATCACTACTACTGCCATCATCACCATTACTATGATCTTCATCATCACAACTATTGGCATCATCACTACAACTTTCACCATCATAGCTACTACTCACCATCATCACTAATACTCACACCATCATCACTACTAACATCATCATTATTGATGGGGGGGGGGCTGGGCTGGTTGGGGGGGTTCTGGAGGGGGGGGGGGGGTTCGGGAGGGGGGGGAGGGAAACCATATATTGGATCTAAAATCATAACTATTGCACAAATTTAAAACAATATTTTTTGAATGACGTTCGCATTCACCCAACAAATGTTCGTGTAAAATTTGGTGAAAATCCGTCCGACGGTCTAGGAGGAGTTTCGGGACAGACGGACGACGACGACGACAGACATTTTTTTCCGGTGGTACCCACTATACGGGGGGGGGGGGGGGGGAGATACCAAACTCTGCTTACGCAGAGTTGATAACGCACTCAGCTTCATATCCTTCTCTATTTTGTTTTTCTATGTGAATGAGGGAGACAAAAGGCATGACTGCCTGCAGCGAGTGCCTCCCCCAGATTTCAAAGAGTGACAGGGCCGAAATCAAGGGACTTTCGAGCTAAAATGCCTGGACACACGGAGTTTGAAGCAATTTAAGCCATAGGAAGAGGGAAAGACGGATTCTGGGAGAGTTCCAGAGGTCAGCAGTTGAATAGAAGAAAGTCTGAGAATAGCGTTTCACTCCTGGGTTGGACAGTTGCACAGAGTAGGGGTGGGATTGTGTTGCAAGGCGGGTACTACGTACCCTACGTAGAGGAGGTGGTATACACTGGGAAAGCTCCGAGGAACAATGATTATTGTAGTAGCGATAGAATAGTGAGAGAGATGCAACATTGCGGCGAACAGTGAGAGATTGCAGAGAGTTGGTGAGTGGAAGGGAGTTAATGATACGAAAGGCTTTCCTTTCTACTTTATCTAGAAGTGCGGTGTGAGAGGATCCTCCCCACACATGTGAACAATACTCAATACAAGGACGCACTGTGCCCCTGTACAGAGCAAGTAGCTGCACAGGGGTAAAGAACCCCTTGAGGCGGTTGAGCACACCCAGCTTCTGGGAGGGTGGCTTAGCGAGACTGGTAATATGGTCTTTCCAAGTGAGAGCAGAAGAAAAAGAGAGACCGAGAACATTGAGGGAAGGTGAAGGGTTGATTTTTGTATTGTTGAAGATTAAGGGATAGTCCTCTGGAGATTCCTGACGGGTAGTAAGATGGATAAATTGAGTTATGGAAGCATTAAATGTAACAAGGTTTTCTCTACCCCAATTGGAAATAGTAGCTAGATCAGAAGATAAGCATTTTATGGCTTCATTACATTTACTTTTGAGGGACTGCTGGGTGGGGCATTCTGGAAAACTAATTGAGTGGTGTAAAGTAGAGTCGTCTGCATATGAATGGATGGGACTAGATGTACAGTTGAGAAGATCATTTATGAAAATTAGAAAGAGAATAGGAGATATGACAGAACCCTGAGGAACACCGGAGTTGATAGGATGAGTAATTGAGCGATGGCCGTCCACAACCGCAGATATGGAACGGCCGGAAAGGAAAGAGAGACAAAGGCACAGATGGAGGGACTGAAACCGAAGGAGGGCAGTTTGGAAATTAAAGATTTGTGCCAGACTCTATCGAAGGCCTTCAATATGTCTAGTGCAACAGAAAAAGTCTCACCGAAGTCTCGAAAGTTGGATGACCAAGAGTTAGTAAGATATGAAAGAAGATCACCAGTAGAGCAACCCTTAAGGAAGCCATACCGGCGATCTGAGAGCAGATTATGAGAAGAGAAATGCTTAAGAAATTTGGAAGCAAGAATAGTTTAAAAAACTTCAGAGATACAAGAGATGAGAGCAATTGGACGATAGTTGGAGGGTTGAGAGCGGTCACCCTTCTTTGGGACAGGTTGAATGAGAGCAAACTTCCAGCAAGAAGGAAAGACGTTAGAGCAGAAACAGAGACGAAAGAGTTTGCCTAGGCAGGGGGTCAGCACGGAAGCACAGTTTTTAAGTACAACAGGAGGAACACTGTCCGGCCCGTACGCCTTCTTAGAATTAAGCCCAGAGAGGGTATAAAGTACATCTTTAGAAGAGATTAGGATATTAGGCATAAGTAGGAGAGAGGGGGTTGGAGAGGGAGGAATAGCACCGGAATCATCCAAGGTAGAGTTTCTGGCAACATTTTTAGCAAAGAGTTCAGCTTTGTCAGAGGAAGAAGTGATGGTTGTGCCATCAGAGTGGAAAAGGGGAGGGAAAGAGGAGGAAGAAAAGTTGTTGGAGAGGTTTTTGGCTAGATGCCAGAAAGCTTGGGAAGACCTAGAGTTAGATAGTTCGGTGCATTTATTATTGATGAAAGAGTGCTTGGCAAGTCGAAGAACAGATTTGGCTTGATTCCGGGCAGAAACATAGGAAGAATGAGGTTTTTGAGTTTTAAGGCGTCGGTATCGTTTGAATGCTTCCTCCTTGTTGTGGACAGCAGTAGAACAAGTGTGAGTAAACCAAGATTTTTTTGCATTTGACTGAGAGAAAGAAAATGGAATGTACGCTTCCATGCCCGAGAGGGTTACCTCGGTAATGCGTTCAGCACTCTCCGAGGGTCCTTGGCCACGGACGCAGAAGTCATTCCATGGGAAATGAAAGAAGTACTGCCGGAGAGCCTCACAGTCGGCAGCGCCAAAGTGCCACAAGCGCCGCCGGCTGGGAGGATCGGATGGCCGTACTGAAGAGATAGGACAGGTGACAGAGATAAGTTTATGTGTCGGAGGAGCCCAAAGGAGAGAAAAGATTGACAGTATAAGAAGAAGGGTTAGAAGTCAGAAATAAGTCAAGAATGTTGGGCCGATCTCCGAAGCGATCCGGAATACGGGTGGGTTGCTGGACCAGCTGCTCTAGGTCATTTATGATAGAAAAGACGTAGGCTTGTTCACCAGGTTTGTCAGTAGAGTGAGAGGAGAGCCATTGGCGGTGGTGAACGTTGAAATCTCCTAAGATGGAGATTTCAGAGAAAGGAGAGATAGATAGAAAGTGTTCCACTTTAGAGTTTAGATAGTCGAAGAATTTGGGAAAGTCGGTAGAGTTAGGGGAAAAATATTCAGCACAGAAATATTTAGTATGAGAATGACGGGATAGTTTGAGCCATCAAGTTGAGAATTCAGAGGAGTCGAAGTCGGGAACACGAGAGCAAGTGAGTTTGTTGTGCACGTATGCACAACATCCGCCTCTGGCTTTGAAACTAGGATAGAGAAAGTAGGAGGATACAGAGAAGGGGCTAGCTGGCAGTTGCTTCAGACACCTGAGTTTCGGTGAGAAAAAGAAGATCAGGTTTAGAGGAGGAGAGATGGTGTTCAATAGAGTGAAAATTAGAGGAAAGGCCGCGAATATTGCAAAAGTTAAATGCTTCTTCTGAAATCACTGTGTTGGGTGATTTTAATGTCCATAATGTTGAATGGCTCACTCATTCAGCCAGGACTGATGATGCTGGTCTTGAATGTGAGCTATTTGCAGACTCATTTAATCTCACTCAACTAGTCAACCAACCCACCCGTGTACTAGATAATCCTAATCATAATTCCCACCTACTGGACTTATTTTTAACAACCAATTCAGAAAATTATGATGTTACAGTGAGGTCCCCGCTTGGATCTTCTGATCACTGTCTGATACAGGCCACCTGTCTATCACCTACCACACCTTCCCACTCTGAACCTGTTTTGGTGACTAAATGGCATTACGATAGGGCAGGCTGGGAGGGTCTTCAAGGTTTCTTTATTGCTATTCCCTGGACCTCTTTCTTTTCTAATGATGCACACTCCACCTTGAGCCACATACAAGATTTTGTAAAAATTGGAATGGAAACTTTTATTCCTCATCAAAAGTACAGTAAAAGATCTAATTCACCTAAATGGTTTGACCATAATTGTGCTAGAGTAACTGAACAAAAAGCAATAGCCTACAATGCATACACAAGATCAAAAATTCATGAAGCCTTTTATTACTTTAGAAACATCAGAAATCATGCCAAAACTGTATTAAACCTAACTAAATCAAACTTTCTCCACAAGCAGGCAAATAAACTTCTAAATAATCCAAATGATAAAAACATATTTTGGTCTACTCTTAACTCATTTAAATCCAACTTCACTACTGCTTCATCCATTCCACCATTAAAATCTCCGACTGGCAATCTTGTAAGTGACCCACGAGGTAAAGCTAACCTTCTTGCGGATATTTTCTCCACCAACTCAACCTTAGATGAAATAAATCAAGATGTCCCTGTACTTAATTTTAATTCGCCTGAAATTCCCTCACTTAACCCTTAAAAAGCGGCTCACCACATAAGTCGTATTTAATAAAGCTGGACTATGTGGCGGCGCTCGACATAGGTCGAGTGGCAATTTCAGCACGTAATGTTGCTGAGAGAGAGACAAGTGGTGGCAGGAGACTAGCGAGCGTATGACTGCTCCAGACCACCGCGGCGAACCTACTGACACGAATCTCAGCTCCCTCCTCCCTCTCTCACTCGCTATATACGGAATTGTATCGGGAAAGTGGCTAATTACATGCTTTTTGCACTCGCGTTGCACGGTTATTGCAAGAAAACTAGCCATCATAAAAGGATCGTTATGGTGTCATTCGGAAGCTCTGTTTATGCCCTTTCAGGGATAGATACTTGTTTTACGTTCTGGGTCTTATTTAGGCATGAAAATGATCACGTAAACAGCCCTATTTTGGCTAAAAACACCCCGCTGGGCGGTACATATAAATAAACCGCATAGGCCGCTAAAGAAGGGTTAAGATCCACACCAGACATGTCAAAACTATTTTGCAGAATCTCTCAGTAGATAAGGCTCCTGGTCCAGATGAAATTCCTCCAATAGTACTTAAGAATTGCTACTTGGTGCTCGCTCCTGTATTGGCAAAATGTTTCCGTCTGTGTACTCATACCTCATGCTTCCCAGTACCCTGGAAAGAAGCAAACATCCATCCAGTTCCTAAAAAAGGTGCCTCTTCAGATCCATCAAACTACAGACCAATAGCTATAACTTCCACTCTTGGTAAAGTCTTTGAAATTATATTAAATAATCACATAATTAAGCATCTTGAGAATAATAAATTAATCAGTGATAGGCAATATGGTTTTAGACGATGTCGATCAACTGCAGACATGCTTTGCCTTCTTACGCATCAAATCAACCAAGCTACAGACCAACATGGTGAAACACATACAATAGCACTGGATATATCAAAGGCATTTGATAGAGTCTGGCATCAATCCTTATTGTCGAAGATGTCACACTACAGCCTTGCATCATTAGTTCCACTAATTTCTTCTTATCTTCATAACAAAAATATGTGTAATGGTAGATGGCCTTTATTCTCAATTTCACTCAATAAATGCTGGTGTTCCCCAGGGATCAGTTTTGGCCCCAATTCTGTTCCTCATTCATATCAATGATCTCATATCTACCACTCATAATCCAATACATTCCTACGCAGATGACTCAACACTCCACAGTTCCTTCACATTTACCAATTCTTTCACACAACCCGATCTTATAAATTCAAAAATAAACATTGCAATTTCTCTGAACCAGGACCTTTCTAGAATTAATGGATGGGGACAAAAGAATCTAGTTTCCTTTAATGCACAGAAAACCAAATACATTCAATGTTCTAACCGACAGAATCTCACTGACTCCCATATATATTTTAACCCTTATTTAGCGGCGAGCAACATAAGTCGAGTTAAATAAAGCTGGACTATGTGGCGGCGCTCGACATAACTCGAGTGGCAATTTCAGCACGTAATGTGGCTGAGAGAGAGAGACAAGTGGTGGCAGGAGACTAGCGAGCGTATGACTGCTCCAGACCACCGCGGCGAACCTACTGACACAAATCTCAGCTCCCTCCTCCCTCTCTCACTCGCTACATACTCAATTATGTACTGAAAGTACCGAATTACCTGCTTTTTGCACTCGCGTTGCACGGTTATTGCAAGAAAACTATCCATCATACAAGGATCGTTATGGTGTCATTCGAAAGCTCTGTTTATGCCCTTTCAGGGATAGGTACTTGTTTTACGTTCTGGGTCTTATTTAGGCATGAAAATGATCACGTAAACAGCCCTATTTTGGCTAAAAACACCCCGCTGTGCGGTACACATAAATAAACCGCATAGGCCGCTCGTAAGGTGTTAATGATGTAAATATTCCCACTTCCCCTAGTATTGACATTCTCGGTGTAACATTAACTACTAACTTGAGCTGGACACATTATGTTAGAAGCATTGCTAAGAATGCCTCTAAAAAACTGGGAGTCCTGTACAGAGTTCGAGAATTTTTCACTGACGAGCAGTTTGCCGTGATATATAAAAGTCATGTGCGTTCTCAGATGGATTACTGTTCACCTCTGTGGGGTGGAAGTGGAGTGGTTGCATTGAGGCAGTTGGACAAAATTCAAAATAAAGCTATTAGATTAATCAATAACCCTGCAATCACACAGGACCTTCCTACATTATCCATACGAAGAAACGTTGCATCCTTGCATTATTCTACAGATATTTTCACAGCAATTGTTCCGAGGAACTTGCTTCAATTGTGCCGCCTCTCCACATCTTTCCCCGTAGAACTAGGGCAGCTGAGAGCGCCCATGAATTTACACTTTCTCCTCCACAATGCAGAACTTCTGCTTATCAGAATTCATTTATCCCCAGAGCTACTACTCTTTGGAATTCACTTCCCTCGAATTGCTTTCCACAAACTTACAATCTACAAATGTTTAAATCCAGTTGTTACAAACATTTTATGAATGGAGGATGCCTTTAGGCACATGGACCTTTTTGTTTTATCTGTGTTTTTCCTTCCTCCGTTCATTGTCTCTTAAAAAAAAAAAAAAAAAAAAAAAAGTAAGAGTGACAGTCCGTGGTCCAGAGTATTTAGAGGGGTTGTCAGGGGAAGGTCGGGCATGTATCCGATAAAGTAGTCTTTGGGTGATGTGTCCAATATTTTGTCTTTTAGATTATTTTTATACCGGATCATCCATGCTACCATCCACACTAATTTTTTATAACTGCCATTCTTATCCTAATCCCATACCTACGTGTCTATTATATCTGTAGCTCCAACGACCTGGTTAGCAATTCTGGCTATTCATCTTGATTACGCAGCCACGCAGGACCATTCCACCAGAATGTAGAACAACCCAGATGTTTAGCTGAAACACCTCTAGAAAACAGATTTTCTTTGGTGGACACATACCAGAATTTTGCAGTCGGGACAAGAAACTTTATTTCATTAACCCGGTTGGCAACATACACTGGGAGCTTCTTTGTGCTATATAGCCAGTGTAACGTAACTTGACTGTCGCTCCTGAGAAGATTCTTGTTGAAATTCAGAATTTTATTATAGGCTTCCTCAACAAATTTCTTGAGTCTGGCAGCTAGTAAGGCTGCAGTTAATTCCAGTCTGAGTATAGTCACAGACTTAATAGGGGCGACCTTGGCCTTAGCGATTACCAGGTGACTATGCTCTGGGCTCACAAAATAAATGGCAGTACCATAAGTGGCACTACTAGCACCGTAAAAGGCATGCAACTCCACTAAATTTGCAAATACAGACCTCCGTGGATAATTAAAGTCACAGCAGAGGGCTCAGGTCCGAGAACAGTTTCGACCATTCTGCTTCACTCTTCGGGTAGAGGATCGTCCCAAGCTATTGTCATCCTCCAAAGTTGCTGGAGGAAAATTCTTGACCTTATTGTCACAGATAACAATACTCTGAGAGGGTCAAACAATTGTTCAGACACCAGAAAATATTCTCTTTAGGTAGACAGACGACTGGAGTCAAGTCTGGCATTGAAGATTGAAGGTCAAGCAATGAGAGGCAGTTACTCTGAGCAGTCCCAGCATTTTAACAACCTCTTGGTCTTTTGCAGCAACCCCGTCCTGTTGCAGAAGATCCCGTAGCTCAGGACTATTAGTGGTCCATTCTCTCAGGTACAGATGTGTTTTTGACATAATTTTTCGGCGTTCGATTGCTGATTAACAACAGCACTCTCATCACAATCTATCCCTTAGAGGGTGTCGATGTACAAACCTCTTATAACAGCTGCAACAACCTCAGGAGATTCCTGCACACTGGACAAATGTTTTAGGATGGTGGCATTAAGTAGAAATTGTGAGCATATTGCTCCGAATAACACCACACAAAACCTGTAGCATATAAAGGGGGAATTGAGGTCGGTAGGATCCCTAGGCCATAGTCTCTGTCAACCTCATGAAGCTTCAGCATAAGGAATGACTTTTCAATATCACTGACCATGCGTTTTGACCAACTCGGAACCGTAGTAGTACTTTAGCTAAATCGGGGACCAAGGAGGGGCCAGTATAAAAACAGTCTTTGAGACCGAGTTTTCCATCCCTGAATAGAGCCGATCAGTCAAAAACACTTTGGACAGGAGTTGTTACGCTGTCCTTCGTCATGGTGCGCTAAATAGTGGCATGATTTAGCGATACCGAAACGTGCCTCCTCGATGAAGCCCCACCACAGCTGATCCTCGAGGATGTCCGATTAGTGACTACAGTAGTCAGGATTTTGGGCAAATTTTCTCTGTAACGCCCTCAGATGGCCTGCTGCGAGACCATAGTTAGATGGTGGACGCTTCTTATTACTATTCCAGGGTAACCTCACCACATACTGTTGCTCTTGGACTGAATAGGTTACCGTTTCCTCATACTTGGTTAGTGCCATCTTATTGTCCCTGGAGTCCTCCCTCGGAGTGATCCCAATGTGATCAAGATCCTACAGTTTGGATAACTCGTTCTGACATGAATTATAGTTCCCCGAGGAGATATACTGGTCCATCGGGGCGATAGCGACCTTAAAAATTGTGACCACTTCTACTTGAGTAGCGGACCGCTCAGCGTTGTAGGACTCACTTAGCATGTAGCCAAATTTGGTAGGCAACATAATTAGGTTGCCTTCCCATTTGTAACCCGGTCGCACCAAGTCATAATAGTTGTCGGCCACGACGTGTAAATCCAACTGAGCCGTCTATTTCATTGATGGGTCTGCCAATGTGTAACCCTTTTTCTGCAACCTTATTAGATCGACATAAAGGTTTTCAGACTCCTTATGATCCGGGATTGAATCCACTACTATAGCTTGGAGCAAATAATACGTTTCCCGACATCTATATTTGAGCGATACTACGGGGTACTCATGAATTTGATGCGCTCCGGTAAACCTGTGTAATTCCAGCTCCTCAGTTCCTATCCTATCATGCCGGGGCCCGGATGGACTAAGGAGTGGATTTAAGTACAAAGATGCACTGTGAGCATTGATCCGGTAGAGCTTGTACCTTGACCGTCATATTGCACTCTCTCTCTGTATGCAGTATTACATTAGGGAGACTAGTACAAGCCTTTTTGAAAAACACAGACAGCATAGTAGTCTTGGTCTTGGTCTTGACCTGCTTCTGGACCTGTTCGGCAGGTTCCTTCTTAGTTGCGTCCCATTGTGGCTTAGCCAGACATAGAATTTGGTAGTGCTTATCCCTGCAGAACTTGCAGTCGCAGATGTTGGGGCTGGTGCACCCATTGCTCCCATGTTCCACCGAAAGGCACCCGGTACATAAATTCAACTGCTTTGCTCGTTTCACTTTTTGAGCACTAGTTTTGTGCTTCTGGCATCTAAACCAGATATGACTACCAGAGTATAATTTACAAGCCTTGCTTGAACCCGGCATATCCTGAAAGGCGAACGATGTAGAAGCGACTGGGGCATACATAACCAGTGTACGCTTGCAATACTCTCCAGGTTAAGCACTTCCGTCTGGTACGACTGGACACATTTTTCCAAGACCAAGTCATTATCACCTATCGCCCTCATTATTGTCTCTATTAACCCACTGAGCCCCAGCTAGTTATAAATAAATGTACATCCAGGGACCAGCAGGTTTTGAAGAAAACAAAAAACCCAGAAACAATAGCGAATGGGTTAGGAATGAAGGACCGCCCAAAGAAAACCGATCAAAAAGGTCAAAAAGGGGTCCTACCGAGCCCCCGAAAGTCGATTTTATAAGAGTAAAAAATTGAAGGCAAAAACACCCAAAAACCATGTTTTTGCGCGCTCATGCGCACGCGGTTGGACTTTGAGAGTTTTGAACCATCGGCATGGTTGCGTGGGATACTTACACAGTTCCAATACAAATCTGAGCCCTCTAGGTGCCATAGGACCGGAGTAATTAAACCCCAACGACACTTGTGCGTCGTGGGGTTTAGCGTTACATACATTACCGACGACACGTTGTCGTCGCTGGTACTCAGAGGGTTAAAGGAGAAGGCAGTTTTGTCATTAAAATGTAGAGTAATTTGTAGAGTCTCGATTGACCTTACCTTACTTTCAAAGGATGCATAAAAGCTCTTCAGTTCCTCAATGTGAAAAGAAGGAGTTAAGTTGCTAAGGTTGGTTACGTGTGCTGCCTTGATACTGTCTTTCTGCCCATAGGTTTTCTGCAGTAACTCTACGACTGGCAGATAGCTAGCACCCTCTATGGCAAATCCTTGCAGCAGTTGTCTAGCTTCACTACTTAATTGCCCCTCAGATATGTAAACTTCTGGATTTCACTCAACTCCTTGTTTAAATGAACACTACAGTGACACATGAGCCAGAATCCCAACCAAAGGATAGGATCATTATTAAAGGTTGGTAGGGAGATCATTGGTAATTGAATCCCGATATTTCTGTTGGAGGTGGTTGTGGTATTTCCGGTTGAAGAGAGCTCTCTTATCTTCTTGTTGAGACGAGTTACCAGCCTACCATGTTATCAATTTCTTCCAAATAGACGCCATCCTCTTCAGTGATGGCATAGTTGTCTTCGTCTGCTTCATAGAGGTCCTCCATGCTGTAACAACAGTCATAAAATTTGTCCATTGAAAGACCGAGGATAGTTTTGCTTCAACTGCTTCACTGACTGCAGAGGTGAGAAACATATCCAACTCATAATTCAGGTTAAAACACTTTTATTACTGCCCTTCCTGTGTTTCATCTGTTTGAGGGTAGACATTGTAGCTGAAATATTGACAAAAGACACTACCAAAACTTGAAAATGTGTAAAAGGCAAAGATAAATAAATAAGACGTGAAACGGAGTAATGAAAGCAAGCGACTTAACGCCTAAAACAGAAATTAATCAAAAGTTAAAGACCACGCCCATCATTATGATGAACCACAGCACATGGGTTAATTATGATTTTTCCTTTCTAAATAGTCTGCAGACCCATAGGATTCTCAAAAAAAATATATATATATACACTATCACACATTGAAGCACCAACACTGCCTTCAGCTGCTCGTCTTTCGTTTGGCTACTGCTCGGAGTTTGGTTTGGCACTCTTACTCCTCCCTATGTTGATGCAGGCAGTTTATGGTTAGGGAAAAGTTGTACAATTCAGCTCCCTCTCTGTGCATTCTGTAGTATTTCCACCCTTCTCCTTGTGCAATGCTACAGAGACGGCATGCACCACTGACAGGTGTTCGTAGGCCACCGGATACTTTGGCTGCGAGCTTGCGGTTTGAGACGAAACTGCAGGCTCGGGGTTTGGTTGTCTCCGCCCTTTGTACTTCACCCCCATGCTCAGCCTCTCTGCTTATGTGGCCATTTCATCCAGATTTTACTGCCTCAGTGTATTGGAACTGAAGAGAAACCAACCGGTCCTTTCCTAGAGCTGTTATCTGCTTTGGCTCTAGTAGCCGAGTGTTTTATTTTTGTTTTTATTTGTTTTACCCTAGATGGGTCTAAGATGGGAAAGAAGAGGGTTGGGGAGGGATAGATAAAAAGGGGAGGACATGATAAAAGAAAGTAGTAGGTAAGGTTTGGGATAATGATGTTTATTTTATTACTCTAATAATTTTCTTAGGTTGCAGACGATGTTTGGCCAGGAACTACGGTGTTGTTATTAGAGGATGATAGTTGGTGTTGACCTCCTGATGTATTATGATCCACTGGTGGTATTCAAGGACTCTGGCGGTGTTCAGGAGGGCCCATGGTATTTGTGTGGGTCCCCCAGGTGTTTTACCTTTGTCCCACGTTATGGTGGGTTGTGGTGACAAGTCAGCGATGCTGTTGCTTGACTGGCTGAGTTCTGGTGACTCGAGGCGGCGGTGATATTGCCTGACTGGCGATGGATTGCCACTGAGGTGAAAAAAGAGGTTTTCCGTTGAAGGTGAGGTCCACTGATGGTGTTCTGAGGACTCAGGCAAGAGGAGGGCACACAGTATTCGGTATTCTGTGTAGTAATACCTGGTAGTATTACCCAAGTCCCCAATATCTTCATCACTCAGCCATCTTCAGAGATCCTCCACCTCCCTCAGCCTCTCCATACTCCTGTAGAAGAGAACCCTCGATCTTGGTGAGGGCATCAATTGATGTTGCAGGAGTGGTGGTGGTGGAGAGAGTCGATCATCTGGTGGTCTGATCGAGTGTGTTCTAGAATGAATGAATGAATTAATATAGAAAAGGTGGGTGAGGGTGAAAGAAGGGAAGGTTTTATTGGTGTAGTAGGAGAGAAAGTGTTAAAGTAGGAGAATAAAGAGTGTCGGGGCTTGACCCAACGTGCGTAAGTTGTACAATTGGGGTTGGTGGTGGGGAGGAGGGTTGTGACTGTCGATTTAATTGAGAGTAAATTTGGGAGAGCTTCAGTATGGCATGCCAAGAAGGGGTGGAGATTAAATTTTGGGTGGTAAAGGCCTAAGGAGTATTAATTTAGAGTGGTAAAGGTTGCAAAAAAGGTGGCAATTTTGGATTGAAATAGTCTAAAAGGTGGCCTGGCACTTTTGGATGGTAAGGGTCTAAAGGGAGGCAGCAAGGCATAGCTGTCAACTGTCGAGTTTGGAGGAGGTTGCACTGTTTTATGAAGAGCCTTTTTACATTGTGTAATTTGTAATTTTTGAGACATTTTGGCAGGTGGGTGAGTAAATGAATGGTGAAAAAATGAGTGTGAGTTTGTGGTGTGTCAAAGATATTTAAGTGAATAGGGGATTGGGAGCCTCTGTTAATGGGGTGTAAAAGGTTTGACCAGGGACGGATGGGTTGAGTAATCTTATTAAAAATTTGGACAAATTGATTAAAGGTCTCACGTTTTTCAAGTTGTTTATTTACCCGAAAGTTACAATAAACATTAAGTGAAAGGATGCGGGAGAGTTCATGTAGGTGTTCCGATGTTTGGAACTCATACCACTGAGTTCCATGGATCCACCTCAGTGCTCTATTTTGTACTCTTTGGAGTTTAATTTTGTGGGAGTTTGCCAAAAGAGTGCTGGTCAGTGGGGCATAGCAAAGGAGGGGTCTAATTAACCTCTCCGCTGCGCACAGTTTTTTTTTTACAGGGTCATACTGTGCGCATGTATGATGATTTTGGGACCCATTGCCAATTTCGATAAAAAGTACATCAGCGTGTAGGGAATGTTTGCGTGCATCGGCCCATATATATTAGACACCCCAAAAAATTTCTGGGGGGGGTGGGGGAACGGTCCGTAGTTGAAAAATGTGGAGCGAATGGCACCGCGTGGCTAGATTGTCATCGAGCGGCGATATTTCCCGGCCGAATTTTCACGCGCCCAGGGGATAGAACCAGAGGGAGAAGGGGGTGGGTTACCGCGTATTGTCACGTATATCTCCTTTTTTTATCCCTTTTAGGGTATGTAGAGTATGTATACATGTGTAGGCCACCCATATAACAATGAATATGCCTCATAGTGACCAAAAACTGCAATATATAAGGAAATTATCAAAGAATTTTTAGGCGGGAATGAAGATGGGTTGGAGGTTTGGCGGCAATTTATGAGATGAGAGTGTGGTTTGCGCTATAATATTACGAATATCTCGTACTTAGAGCACTGTCATGCTATAATACAGACTTGTACGTATGTAGACGTGCCATATATCAATATATATACCGCATATAGACCAATTCATGCGATATTTACGCACATTATCAATGAGTTTCTATGCGTGAACCAAGGTGTGATTGAGTTGTGCTGGGAATGAAAGGGGGAGAGGGTGTGTTACGCGATAAATATCACTTATATCTCGTACTTAGAGCACTGTCATGCTATAATACAGACTTGTACGTATGTAGACGTGCCATATATCAATATATATACCGCATATAGACCAATTCATGCGATATTTATGCACATTATCAATGAGTTTCTAGCAGACGGAAGCCTAAAAGGGTGGGTGGGGGTGGGTGGCTGGGAGGGAGGCAGGGAGTGAGTCGTGGAGAGAGTGAAGGCAGGGAGATCTAGCAGGAAACATATGCAGCTGTGTGATAATTGTGGAGGCGCCCCGTGCGTATGGATGTCTTGGGAATTTGAACCTTATGTCTAGCAGGTGTCTGGGGCTCGTTGCCACCAAGAGGTCTACAATAACATGAGTCAGGAATGGAGAGAGAGAGAAAGTGAGACATGCATATGTCGTACATATAAATGGACTTTAGAATTGCATTTTTATGCAAGCAGACATTGCATTTTAGATACATGTGAAGTACCACAGAAATATGTAGGCCATTGACTGTAAATAAAGTACTATATTATAGACCAGGAACGAGGGTGGTCAGTAAACATCGGCTTAACCTTTTTTGATAGAGAGCTAAATATAGACTGGTGTCGCCTTACACTTGCGAAATGGTAGATTGCCACCAGAAAACTTATATTTATTTATTTCCAAGTAATATGCAATCTAAATGTATATTCGAGACCTACTGCAAGTATTTGTATGACAGTCATGACTATGTATAATCCAATATACGCGCGTAAGGGCGTAGGCGAGACATAAGAAAGATGGTTGAGCAATTTTCGACACCCACACAGTTATTATTCACTATTATTTACAATATTATGCAATACAAATGTATTTGTGAAGAGTATTTTATGCATTATTGTATTTATACATATTTTGTTCCCAGAGAGAGCTGCTGTGGCTGAAGGGAGCAGCAAGGGTCACCCAGTGACCGCTTGACCGTGCGATAATGACTGGAGTCACACTGAGAGGGGCAATTTTGCTGAGTGTTTGGGCAATTTTTGACAGAAAAAAGTTATATAATTACTAATTCTTGACAGAGACAAACTTTTATAAACCTTGGCATGATATAATTGATAATCCCATCAATTTGCAAACGTAAATTGGTGGGATAATTCATTTTTTTTTGTATATTGTTATTTCGATTGTAGACACGAAGTTTTGAGTGACATTTGGTATGAGCTCCTGTGGCATGGTTGGTAAGGTCGTGGACTGGAAAACTCAAAGTGTGGTAGGGTAGTGGGATCGAATCCAAGAGGATTCGGGGAAGGTTTTATACTGTTTAGATAAATTTTGATAAAAAAATGTTTTTACAAGATCATGCCATTGTATTCAAACAATATGAAATATTCATAGAATATATCATATTGTAAGAATACAATGACATGACCTTGTTTTGTTTTTGTTTTTTTATTGTTTTATTTTATTATCTTAGTAGGTTTGACAGGATTTATTGAAACATATTTATTTTTGTACAATTCATTTGAGGTAAGAAAATATATACACATTACTTAGGCTATAACAAACATATATATTGATATACTAAAAAAAAGAAGGCATATTACATGTAAATCTTTGAAACTTATAAACTAAATAATGAAACATACAATTATATAATGTAAAAGCTATAGCACAGGGACATCTTTGGAAGTTATACATTATATAATATATATGTTACATTATGAGGTAGTGTGATCAATTAGGTCAGGTCAGGTAAGGTAGGGCGCGAGTCCAGGGCAGGGCAGGGCAGGGGGCGAGTCCAGGGCAGGGCAGGGCAGGGGGCGGCACTCAGTAGTTTTTGAATGTGTGGTAGTCCCTGAAGCAGTCACCCAAGCAGAGTGTAACTTTGCACTCCGCGCACATTGAGGTGACTCTTTTGGTGACGTGGGGTTTTCTGACACTGGAGCTGCAGACGTGGCACTGCACCTGCCTGTGACGAGTGCCAATCAGCTCGGTGTTGGTTGGGTAGTGTCTTTCGACAACCAGCTGGATGCGGTCAGGAACGTGATCCCCACGCCATGCCGTACGTCTGGGAGTGGTGGTGCCATACTTCTCCAGGAGTTGATATGCCACGTTATACACAAACTCCCGGAATTTTAGCTTCTGGTTTGGGGACATCTCTCTCTTCACCAACCACAAGTTGTAGGCATTGAGCATCGTGATGTCAATTAGGTGGAGGAAGAGCTTGTTATACCACTTCACAGTCTTCCTCAGACACTCAACGCCTGACATTTGACAGTCAGACTTGTCCACCAGGCGCATGTTCTTAGTGTAGTCCACTACCATGTCGGGCTTATAGATGGTCTTCCTGGTTCTGTAGTGGATTTTACCAGAGTCCATCTGGGCACCTGTGTGGACTGTGGAAAGCAGGTGGACGTCTCTTTTGTCCTTCCACTTCAGGGCTACCACATTCCCGGACTTTTCAAGCTGCTTGTACTTCTGCCCCTTTCGTCGCCTTCTTCGGACATGCCTCTCGCGGTGTTCCTGGGCCAGTTCGTCTTCAGAAGGTGTGTCACTGGAGGAGGCATCTGTAAGAGGAATGACATTACCTGTGAACTTAGGCATAAACTTTCTTGTCTTTCTGACAGTCCCACATGACCCCGTTTGGTTGTCATGAAGAAACTGGCAGAGAGCAGGAGAAGTATACCAGTTGTCAGTGTAGATGATGTGGCCTTTGCCCAGGTAAGGTGCCAACATTTTCCTGACGATGGCACCTGACATGCCCATGGGGTCACCGGCAGCGGCTTTCGGTACGTCAATGTCAGTGCCTGTATACATGATCATGTCAAGCACTATTCCAGTTTCACAGTCACACAAAACGAAGAGCTTGATTCCGAACCTATGCCTTTTCAAGGGGATATACTGCTTGAAAACAAGACGTCCTTTGAAGAGCACGAGCGACTCATCAATCACCAAATTGAGGAAGGGGTAAAAGTATTTCCTATACCTCTCCAACAACATGGTGAACACATCCCGAACTTTCCATATCCTGTCAATCCTGTTAGGATTTTCGTTGTCTGCAAAGTGCATAAATCTTAGCAGCAACAAAAATCTGTCACGAGTCATGAACTTATTGAAAGTTGGGGTGGCGATGAGAGGGTCGTGCTTCCAGTAGTGTTGTAACACATGCTTCTTGCAAAGAGGCATGAGGAACAACAAGGCAAAAAACGTCATGAATTCTTCCACAGTCGTATCCACCCCGCCTCGTATTCTCGCTTTTGGAGAAATGACGTCCAATCTGCCAAACACCCACCTGTAGTAGGCGTTTGTTTGGGCAACGATGTAAGTCATTACCTCAAAATCGAAAAAAGCGAGGAAGAAGTCGCTTTCATTTGCGTGTTCGTCACAGGGCCAGTCATCAGTTGTACCTGACGTCCCAGGATTGAACTGGGGCACGTCAGGCACAAAATTGACCCCGTCAGACCATTCAAACGAAGGCATGCCAGGGATCGGAATGTCGTCTCCGTCTGCTTCTGCGTCTGAAATATCGCTGTCATGTTCGCGATACAACACAGCATCATCATCACCCTCCTCTTCACTAGACAGACGCCCTTCTTCATTCTCGTCACCGACGTCTGACTCACTTCCACTGTCCACTCCCAAATCCCCCCACCCTTGGTCCCGTGCTAGGGCGTTGTCGTCAAAACCAGGGCTGCCAATGCCCTGCGAATCACCATCAAACAGCAGGGTGGCGTACTTGGATGGTGTCAGAGGTTTTCTGGTCACTCTAGCACGTACGGGCATCTTATGGACAGGGGCAGAAAAGCCGGCAGGGGCGGCGTCGGCAGGGGCGGCGTCGGCAGGGGCGGCAGTGGTGCGTGGTGCAGTGGGCCTGGAGGCAGGCAAGATGATGGTGGTGCCTGTCGCCCCTTTCCCTTTCTCTTTCCCTGTTCCTTGGGCAGGGGCGGCAGGGGCGGCAGGGGCAGCAGGGCCGGCAGGGCCAGCAGTCGCTTTCCCTCTCCCCTTCCCCTTCCCGTTTCCTTGGGCAGGGGCAGCAGGGGCAGCAGGGGCAGCCGGGCCAGGGGCGGCTGGTGGTGGTGGTGGTGGCAGGGTCACTGTGGCAGGTGTAGGGGTTCTCTTCGCTACGCCCGTGCCTTTGATTTTGCCTGCCTCCGCAGGTTCTGCAGCCCTAGGGCGGCCTCCTGCATCGCTGGTACTGGTGGCAGGGGTGGCAGTGGTGCTGGTAGTGGTTGTTGCAGTGGCCTGGGACGTGGTGGCAGTGTCCCGAAAGACCAATGACCTCTGTGCCATTGCCCTGCTTGCATGTGTTTTTCGTGCTTTGGGTGCTGGTGCTTCGTCCTCCGAGCTGTAGGGCGTGTCATACTGGTAGCTAGGGTCTTTAGCAGCCACCCTCTGCCTTCCACGGCGGCTGACACCACCAGAAGGAGGGCTGGTTGTGTCATCAGGGAGCGAGCGTGAGGGACGTGTGGGCTCCATGACTAGAGCTTGGTTACTGGCGCGGTGGTGCTTGCACGAGTGCGGGGCGATCGTGTGGCAGGGTGGGATCGAGAGTTGACATGTAGTACTATACCCACACCAATTTTTAGCCGCCTGCCTATAAACGCGCGGTTTTGGTACGCATTCAAAAGCCTCGCTCTTAAGAGTCTTCCCGCAGTCCGCCGGGGGAACTCTTAACCCGGCAAGCGCGATAGGCCTCACGGAAGGCTTCCTATAGGGAACGCGATAGGCCTCACGGAAGCAAGACCATACAAAAAGCCTTCCAAAAAAAAAAAGGGCCTATCAAAACAAAGGATTTTGTCTCTAGGTGAGATAATTCCCCTCTAGTACTCATCCATGTGTTTCTCACCCCTCCCCCTCCCCTCCTTCCCCACCTTATTCCCCCCTCCCCCCCCTCCTCAATTATCACCTATTTATCCTCTTATTATCATCATTTATCGGTTATTTTTCTCTCCCGCGATAATGTAGCACAAGTGGGTTGCATAAAAGATCGTTATGCAACACCCAGACACCGGCACACACCGCCCCGCTCGTCTCAGTTGACTCCCAGACAGCGAGAGGGGAGGGCTGCCTGTGGCTCTCTCTCGCCTGAGATTATGACCGGGTGGCCAATATCTTCGTTTTTCACCACCCAAATGCTTTTCCCACTTATTTTAGCACTCTTGAAGGTTCATATATACATCATATATGTAAAATAAAAGCATACCGAAAACAAATAATGCTTATATTGTAAATATAACGAATTCTGTCAGAATCCAGGGCTAGAAATGCACAAATAACTACCCTAGCACCTAGGTCTATATCGCGCTTGTCAGGTTAAGTCTTCCGGCAGTTCCCGGGTTAAGGCTTTATACAAATGAGTTTTAGTTTTGATGGAGGCATTTTGAAAACGGAAAATTGACTGAAGGGATTTTTCAGCAATGGGGAAAATTATATTTGCATGACGATGAAAGTGTAGTTTTCTGTCGAAGTTTAGACCGAGTACTTTGTTAGTGGGTGAAACAGTTACTGGGATACGGTCGGGAGGAGGTGAGCGAGAGTTGAGGAATAGTGGTCTAGGGTGGAGGTAACCAGTGGAAATGTAGGTGATAAAGGATTTTCGAGGATGAGCCTGAATCCGCCATTTGTGTTCCCATTGTGCTACTCGGTCAAGATCTATCTTGGCTTTGTTTGTCAAACCGTCTATGATATTTGCCCTAACAAGTTGTTTCACGTCTTCAGCATACATAATTGTGAGAGATTTATTATTGACGGGATCTGGCATGCAATTAGTGTAGAGAATTTGCAGTGTAGGTGCGAGCACGGAGCCCTGAGGTACGCCTGCATAGATTGGAAATGAGTCCGAATAGAGATTTGAAATTTTTATTTTGGCTGATCTGTCATCCAAAAAGTTGCAAAGAAGCTTTTTAATTGGTAGAGGGAAGTTGAAATTCGCGCAGATTTTGTAATTCAGGCCTATGTGCCACACAGTGTCAAATGCGCGTTTTATGTCTTTTGTGATGAGTGCTGTTTTGTTTCTGTTTCTGCAGTGTTTGGTAATGTGAATGTAGTTTAGTGGGGTAGATAATAGAAAATTTGTGCAAAATGTGATACAAGCACCAAATTTGGCATGGTGGTTCCCAAGGGTCTACTTAGCAAATCTGCCTGACGTGCCATTCAAAAATCCAAGAAGGCGGCCATTTTTCAAGATGGACGCCGAATGTGTCTGCCGAAAATGGTTTTGCTCATACTGTAGATATGCATGTACTTAATGGATTTGAATGATCTAGGTGTCGATTTCTATGTTTTCTTGCATGCTGAATCTATTTTTGTTTTTACTTTCACTAGCATTTTTTTTTTTTTTTTTACCTTCACTAACCCACCAACCAAGTATATATTTAGTCAAATAAATCAATGAAATTAAATCAATGTGGTCCTCGTGGGGGATCGAACCCTAGATACTGTAAATGGTAGAAAATTAACTCTTTATATAAAATAACAACATAACACATCAAATAATTCTCCTAATACTTTATATACTGTACACAATATAAACATTAAACATACATAAATTATGTATAATGTATATGTATCACTACAGCTGACATACACAGCTGCAGAGTGCAGTGCAGGCGAGCCCTGAACGAAAGCATTTGCATCTCCGGTTGCAGCCTTTCTTGCAGGAATACTGGGTCAGTTCCCAACAGCTGGCTGCAATAGGTGGAAGCGTTGTCCAACAGATCTGCCATATGTCTCCCTTCCGATTCCATCCCCAGTCGGCAGGACTGACGCCTTCTGGATTGGTTACTGTTGCTTGACCCCACATGATACCAGCCTGGTAAGCAGCACGTTTTGCGTGTTCCATGAGGGCTGCACTGGTTGGTGGGATCGCATCATAGGACCTCTGCTTACGGGCAAAGAGATTCAGCCTTGCCTCGTCAACACTGGTGGCTGCTCTTGATCTGTCATACATGAGGACAACAAAGTTCTCCAGCTTCTGCAGGTCATCCTCAGAAACCTCTGTTGGGCAGTTGCTGAGTTTTGTAAAGGTTTCAGAAACCTCATCATAGACTTCCCAAGTCAGCCATGCAGATTTCTTTCCCTTCCCATGGAAAGACGAGACCGCGTCACAGCCCGTGAATGCATGGAAATACAGGATCCCACTGGCTTTCTCAGGTCCTATTGCAGAAACTACCTCATGGACTGGTATCCATCGAGCATTGGCTCCCTGCCCAAAAGCAATCCACATATTTTGAAGACCAAGCCTCTGCAGGGATGGCAGCTTAGACACTGCTATGACGAGCACGTCAGTGTCATTGGCTTTGATGACAAGTGACTTGCTACCCTCTGCAGTTGCATCTCTGCCATGTACAAATATATGGGTATCAGCTTCTTCATGACAGCATAGGGCCACAGCATCGAGGGATTTGTTCTTATATCTGATGACATCTTCTCCTTTTGTCACGATGACCATACTTGTGGTTTCAGCCTGACATATTTTGTCTGCGAGAAAGTGGAAGAGCTCAGTTTTGTTGTTGTCATCCCGCAGAAAGCTTCTCCAGTTTGTTGGGGTCTTGCTGGTTCCAGTCACTCTTCTTTTGATCCCCTGACCTCTTTTTGACCTGGTTTCAGATTTCAGACTAGACTTCTTGTACACATCAAAGATGACATCGACTCGCTTGAATTTGGTGCCAAAGGATTCCACTTTTGGCAGGATGTCTTTTTTTGCATAGTCTCGAAAGTCTTTGGGCTGCGTGGAGGCAGGGAATTGATGAGCGCTGATCCATCAATATTGATGGTGTCTCCCTCTGGTTCGCTGTCAGGCAATGTCATCAGTGCCTGAAGAATTTCAGTTAGCTGTGACTTCTGGCACATACGAAGCCTGCCATTGTTACTGAGAGATGCAGGTGCTGACTGGTTCTCATGCTTGAAGAATTCTTGCAAGTCACACTGTCTGTTTTGGCAGGAGATGAAGAGCCGGGAGAACAAGTGACAGTCATCTTTAAGCACTTTCTCCTTGGAGCTGCTGGCTGCCTGCTCGTGCTTGAAGAAAGAAGCCTTGTTCTTCTTGATTGGCTTGTAGAATGTGCATTCTTCTTCATTCTCCAAGGCCTCCATAAATGACTGGAACTTCTCCTTGCCTCTCTCGTGATGACTACCAACCAGTTCAGCTAGTGCTGGATCTACAATGTTCTTTGTGTCCAGCACCAGCAAATCAGCGGACTCTTCTTGGAAAGGGTTGCCCCATCTCTTTTATCACTCTGAACAGTGCCTCCACCCTCTCAAGGAAAGATGTCTGGGCACTTAAGGTCTGTTCATGGTGTTTGGTGCTGATGGTTGCGTCTTTCACACCAGAAATGGCCTCATATACAGATACTAGATGGCTCACTTCAGGTCCAGCCACCATCCATCTCCGAAGTGTCCCTAGGTCCTCTGTTAGTCTAATGGCTCCTCCATCACCCTTGATGGCTGCGTTGTTCTGTTCATGGGCTTGGTCAATGGCCATGGCAGAGAAGTCTCTTCTGGACTTGTGGACAACAAAGTTTCCTTTGTGAAACTCTCTGGCTACGTCTTGATGCTGCTTCTCAAGAGACATCATGTCTCTGAAGTGAACTGGAAGCCACCGAGCATAATTAACATTGGTATTCGCGAAGAAGTAGGGCATCAGTTCTGGGAGTGCTTCACGGTACAGGTCGAAGTTTCCTTCCCTGAAGGAGCGTATCAACAGGAGCACGACCAGCTCCATGTCCAAAACCAGATCCCAGAACTGGAACTGTGGACTCTGAGGTCTCCGCTGATCACACCAGTCTTCAAAGGTCAGCGTTGGTCTGCCGGACTCCTCAGAGCAGTAGTCTTGGTAGGCTTCTTTCTTCAGTGTATACAGGCTGCATGCTGTGATCTGGTGGGCCAATCTTGTCCTGGTGATACTTGACACAGTCAGGAATGACTCAGCTGTAGCAGATGAGGACACCCCTGCTTCAGCAATAGCACTGGTCCAGCCACTGTGTTCCAGTAGTGTTCCAAGGGAACCAAGCGCAGCCTTCTCTATGTGACGTCCCCCAAACATGATAACAAATTTGTCCTCTCCATACTCAGGCCACTGCCACTGGATTTGTTTTGCTAGTGCAAACAGTGGTTGGTCAGCATCTATGACCGGGGTCTGCCCTGGGTTAAGGAATGCCACTGTATCTCGAATCTTCCCCATGGCATGTTTGATGGTTGCAACAGAGTGAGCCTGGTCTCGTATCAAAGGCAACAGTGATGTCATGCTCACTTCAAAAGGCTGGCTCCTCTTCTGTGCTACATGGTGGGCTGCCCATGTGATACTGAGAGTATCACCCACACTCTCAGTGACAGATACTTCTTCTAGCCACCTGTACTCTTCCTTCAGGTGTGACTGGATTGAGTGTAGTGCTTGGTATAATTGGCTTGGCACAGCTGGAGCTTTGGGCTTCTTAGTAAGGTAATAATAACAATAATAATAATAATAATAATAATATTTATTCAGTTAGCAATTTACAGAGTTGGTACCACATAGTATGTTACAAATATGACATGTACCAGCATTGCATAATTCCAACTAAGGATAGCCCAATAAGGCCATTAGGCGAATTTCCATTGGGGTCCTTGTGGGATTAGGTTAGCTTGGGAAAAGGGGAGGATAAAATAAATAGATACTTTAGAGAAAGTATTTCTAGGGGGTTATTTTAAGATACCTTACATCCTATAGTAAATATCAGTAATCCGTAATCAGTAATCATTTGTTTGGTTTGCCTATCTCTTATGTCGTATTTAGTAGTAGACATAAGCTTGGTGCTCCCTTCTCGCAGCTGTCCGGTTCAGGTGTTCCTTCAGGCTACGTCTGAAGGAGTACAGTGTTCTCTTTTCACAGACTGACTGGGGTAGGTCGTTCCAGTCTTTGATGGCAGTGAAGAAGAATGTTTGCTTACCCTGTCCTTGGATTCTCGGAACCTTAAAATTAAACATCCTGTTTCTTGTATTATGTCCACTCCTCTCATTTGCTTTAACAAAATCACTCTTTAGATACTCTGGAGCTCTGTCATAGAAAATGCTGAAGGTATTAGTGAGCCTGATTTGTTTGGCCCTGTCAGAGACATTGCGCATACCTAGTGACTGAAGTTGTTCCTGGCCAACATGTGATCTGGGTCCTAGGTTCAGCATTAACCTAACCATTTTATTTTGAGTGACCTGAAGTTTGTGCTGTGCTGATTTAGATGATGCAGAGTACCAGGATGACACAGAATAGTCAAAATGACATTGAACAAGCGCTTGGCAAAGGGTCTTTTTGGTCGCCGCTGGCAAGCATCCCACCTGTCTATACAGGTATTTTATACGTGCTCTACACTTACTCAGGATATATTCCAAAATTGTTTCACCTGACAAACTCGAGTCCAGTTTTAGTCCGAGATATTTAACTTGTGACACTGTTAGGTCGAAGAGTTCTGCGACAGAGTCCCAAATCAACGAAAAAGATTTTTGCATCCCAGGAGCTGGACTGGACGACATTGTGGAAGCCTTCGAAGATACCACAAAGGATGCAAATGAAAATACCCTTTTTGTCATCCATGCTGGTTCAAATGACGTCATGCGCACCAGATCCGAAGAGTTGATGGAGAAATATTGCAAGATGATCCAGCACTACAAAAACAAGTCAAGGAATATCATCATCTCAGGCATTCTCCACAAGATCGACGCACCTGACAAATTCTACGACAAGGCCTTCAGCACAAATAGCCGACTAAAATATTTGTGTCTGAGGGAAGAAGTTGAATTCATCAACCTCTGGGACAACTTCTACAACCAGTCTACTCTGTTCCGCAAGGATGGCACTCATCTAAACCCTGTGGGTTCAGCACGCATGGGTCGTCTCCTACACGAAGCAGTCCGCAGCCATGGATCAAAAAACGCCATCCGAGAAGAAGCAGCAGTGACATAAATCATCCAACGCCAATAAAAAAACAGAGGCAACCGAGGACCACCAGCGATAAGGACCGACGACAGCGAGGACCGAGGACAGCCATGAACATAAATGTAGATCCGACAAGAACCAAAAATATTATTAAAGAGCGTTCCGTGAGTTCTAAAATAACAAATTTAAAGGTTTTCTATGCAAACGCTCGTAGCATACGCAATAAATTTTCAGATTTAGAGGAGCTAGTGTTTACAGAAAATTATGATGTGATTGGCATAACAGAATATTGGCTCAATACAGAAGATAGAGACTTTTTAACAGAGTATTCACTTCCCGGTTATGTAATGTTTGAGAAAAGCCAAATAAATCGAAATGGAGGTGGCGTTTTACTTTATATCAAAGAAAGTCTTAACCCTACCCTCCTGTCAAAACCTCAAATTGTGAACGTCGACGCATCTTTTGTGCTAATAAAGAATAATAAAGGTACAAAAATAATACTTGCATTAATATACAGACCTCCTGCTCAATCAGTGCAAACTGACAGAGAAATTTACGAACAAATTGCAGATGTAAGTAACTCACAAGATACCGCAATTTTTGGCGACTTTAATTTACCTGTGACCAAGTGGGGCGATACTCTTACTTCACACTCCGGACATGACTTGTATACGAACTTGCAAGAGAGTTCGCTTTATCAATTTGTTCGAACGCCGACCCGTGGTAATAACGTTCTTGACATTGTACTTACAACAAAAGAAGAATTAATAGAGAATTTGAATGTTGGTGATGAATTCAGTAACAGCGACCATCGTACGATAACTTTCACTTTAAAGTTTACTAGTAACGAACCAAATAGTAGCATCGAAAAAGTCCCTAATTTCAAGAAAGCAAACTTCCATAAACTTAGAGCTATGTTTAAAGAAACTGACTGGAGCTTTTTAATTAACAATAACGACATAAATACATCTTGGAAGTTATTCGAAACCACTTACCTAAAAGCAGTGCAAGACTGCATACCATCGAAAATACGGCGTCCAGGCCATAATAATAAGCCCAAATGGTGGAATAAAGATATTTTTTCAAACTGCCTGCTTGCTAAAAAATTTGCTAATGATAGATTAAAATCCTCACAAAATGACGAAGAACGGGTGAAATTTGTAGAGCTACGACGTAAAGCCAAAAAGTTAATTAAGCAAAGTAAAAAGACCTTAGAGTTACATATTGCGAATCAAAGTAAAACAAACCCGAAAGAATTCTATAGTTATATCAGAAAGAAAAAGTAGTTACTTCAACTGTTGGACCGTTAGTCGATGAAAATGGAGAGTACACCAAAGACGAAGTACAAATGAGTAATGCCCTCAATACCTTCTTTGCATCAGTTTTTACAACAGAAGACCTCAGTGATATCCCTACACCATCGCCGATTCAGATTGATAATTCGGATGTTCTAAGCAATATCACCGTTACAGAGAGAGAAGTATTGAATTGTTTAGATAAACTCAAGGTAAATAAAACGCCTGGACCTGATACAATCTCGCCTAGAGTTCTAAAGGAAGCTAAGGATGAGCTCTCCAAACCACTGACATTACTATTCAATAAATCCTTGCAGTCTGGAACTATGCCTGATCAGTGGAAGCTAGCCAACGTAACACCGATATTAAAAAAAGGCAGCAAATCCCTACCCAGTAACTATCGTCCAATTAGCTTAACCTCAGTTGTATGTAAAATGCTAGAAACGGTCATACGAGACAGACTCGTAAATCACTTAGAGGAAAATAACATAATTAAAGATACTCAACACGGCTTTCGTAAAAAACGTTCCTGTTTAACAAACCTCTTAGACTTCTTCCACGATATCCTCAACCTCTACGATGAGAGTAAAGCTGTAGATATTGTATACCTTGATTTTCAAAAGGCCTTTGACAAAGTTCCCCACAAACATTTACTGCTAAAACTAAAAGTGCATGGAATACAAGACGGTGTGTTGAAATGGATAGAAAATTGGCTCAGCGACAGAAAGCAAAGAGTAGTCATAAACGGTAAGGCATCTAAATGGACCAATGTAAGTAGCGGGGTACCCCAGGGATCGGTACTAGGACCAATTCTCTTTCTAATTTACATCAACGACATAGATGAGGGTCTCACCTGTACAATCTCAAAATTTGCTGACGATACAAAAATTGCAAATAGCGTACTCTCAAAAGAACAAGTTGACGGTATGCAACACAATCTAGATAAATTGTCATGTTGGGCCCAAATTTGGCAAACGAGTTTCAATGCGGATAAATGTAAAGTACTACATATCGGATACCTAAATGAGAAAGCAACCTATTCGATGAATGGCACTCAGCTTAAGAATGTAAACAGAGAAACTGATCTGGGAGTAACAATATCGAGTAACCTAAAACCGAGTCAACAATGTTCAGAAGTTGTTAAGAAAGCAAACAATATAATTGGCTTTATAGGCAGGTCATTTGAGCATAAATCCAAAGAAGTTATCCTAACCCTTTACAATTCCTTAGTCCGCCCTCTTCTGGAATGCTGCGTTCAATCCTGGTGCCCTTATTACCAAAAAGATATAAACAAGCTAGAACGAGTTCAACGTAGAGTTACCAAAATGATACCTAGCCTAAAAAACAAACCATACGAAGAGCGTCTTAGAGAATTAAATCTATTTCCTTTAACCCAGCGCAGATTAAGAGGTGACTTAATTCAAGTGTTCAAAATCATCAAAGGCATCGACAATATGAACTGTAGTAAGTACTTCACTATCGACCAATCTAATTACACGCGGGGAAACGGTTGCAAAATTATTGGTAAATCTTTTAACTCACACGAATCTAAGAATTTCTTCTTCAATCGAGTTGTCAACTTGTGGAATGGGCTTCCCCGAAACGTTATAGACTGCATCACCGTTGATTCATTTAAACTCCGCCTAGACAAATATCTCGCATCAAACCCGCGACTGACTGCGTTTGTAAATTAATAACTTTATTTTATCCCCCCCTCTTTTACTAACCCATCTGTCCCCTACTAACTTCCTAATCCTGCCACGGACATTAGTTCCAGGGCAGTAATTCCCTTTCCAATGTTCCCTTACCCACTCTAAACCACTGTTTGGACACTTGATCCTCAGTGTTTTGGAGGACAAGCAACCTAGAAAGGTCACTATATCTGTTGTTGCTTGATTTCCTTTGTACTCCTTTGTACTCCTTTGTATAGGAATATCATTACAGTTGACCGAGAAGCCCACAATGTCTTTCAGTTTGCGTTTTGTTCCACATAAGATGGCTTCCGTCTTGCCCAGGTGAAGAGATAGTCTGTTGTCCACTAGCCATTCACTACATGATTCTAGTTCTTTGGAAAGTGAAGCGGCAATACTTATTGGGTCTTTTCCTGAAACCAGAAGCACGCTGTCGTCAGCAAACAGTAATAATTTACACGAGACGCTCAGTTCCATGTCGTTCACATAACAGAGAAGGAGTAAGGGACCCCACAGTTAATTGGCATAGGATCAGATATATTATCATCAAGTTTGACTCTTTGTGTTCTACCACTAAGATAAGATTTAAACCAGTTCACTGGTTTAACATTGGTGAATGCTTCAGGAAGCTCAGGATGCTCAGGAACTTTCTTCACCCTGTTATCTCCACTGAGCTTCACTGGCTCTCGTTCCTCACCAGGATGTTCAGGGCTTGGGTGTTGGAACAGAGACATACTGGTACCATGGAAGGAAGTTTGAGCTGTAGTTGCTGTTGGGTTGTGGTCGATGTTGTCCACCGCGGACGTTGTGAACACCTGCTTCCTCAACAATGGTGGACTGACAACTCCATCATCCACGTACTGAGCTACAACAACTTCTCCAAGCTGGGCTGAGATTTCTAAGACTCTATCATAGGTGATGCTGAGTCCATTGTCATGGAGCATGTCTATGACCTGCCTCTTCCTTGTTTTGGCAAACACAGACATGCCCATGTACACAACAAATGGTGTCTCCCGGTCCTTGGAATGTCTGTGGACGTGAGATCCGGCCTTGTATTTGGCAAAACAGTTGTACTGTAAGAGCTGAGCCATAGCAAGGTCAGACTTTGAGGCTCCATGTTGGAGTTGTGACTTGATGTCTGCTCCATGCTCAATCATGCAAACAAACTGAAGCAGGTATGACGGTACAGCATCTTCTAGGCACCCATCATGGAATGTGCCATTCCACTGTGATTTGTGTTGAAGTATTTCACGTCTTATCATCCCAGCAGCCTTTGCAAGATGAACGGCTTCTCCATATTTGCTTGCTTGTGCAAGAATTGACCCTACATCCTTCTTAAAGGCCAGTAGGACATCACGTCCATGATGTTCAGCTTGTAGAGCAGGGATGTGTTGAAGCAGCTGGTCCTTCAGTCGGGTAGCATGAACATCAGGACTGTCGATGCCAAGCTGCTCCAGCCTCTGCCTGTAGAGCATACATAGGTCGGCAAGTCGGAAGACTGATGGAGCTGAACTCTCACTTGCAGATTTTGTCTCAATGATGTATGTTACCAGTTCAGAGAAGGCAATTGGATATGCTTCCCTCTTTCCTACCTCAGAGTTTTCTGCTTCCCTCATCTCTTCAGCATGCAGGTGAGCTCGTTCTCGGTTGTAGAGACCAGCCAAGCATGCACTGTGGTACTTCAGTTCCTGTGCCACCACATCTCCAGCACTCAGTTTGGCAAGCAGCTTTCCATCATTGAGAGTCTTTGCACACTTGTTGACTCTCTTGTTCAGTTTCATGGTCATAGCTTGTCTAAAGTCATCCAGATCTCCCTCCTCCTCACATATGAAATATTCTATCCGTTTGGGGTCTGACATTCTCCGTGGTATTTTGCTGCTGCCGCTGCTGCTGTTCTCATCTGTTGCAGGAGACGATCTCTTTTCTGCCCTTTGTAACTTAGTGTTGCTGAACAGAAGCCTGCAACTAGCATGGTACTGTGCTTGATTTTTCCTCAAGGTTGCCTCTATCCCACTGCCGTCATCAAGCCTTCGTGGGTCCATCTTGATCGGTAGCGCATTCACTGCATGAAATAGAGGAATATTCCTCCCTAAGAGGCTGTATCCATCCTCTACCCTTCTGGCAGGATTTGCAAGTGGAGATGTTAGGCATTCGCTCTTCTCTGTTTGACAGAGGCAACACTTGGTCCAGTTGGTCTGCCATGATGCAGTCTCACATTTGGTGTTTGAAGCCATTCTGATGACCAGGGCCGAGGGTTTATCCTTTTACCACCCTATATCATGTGCACTTTCCTGTATGGGATACAACTAGGGTCATGCATGTCTGCCCTACACCTAGCCCGATCGTTCATCCAATGTCATTTAAGTCCCGTGCGATCTGTACACCATCCAGATAACTTTGAAACCCCCATTATCCTTGGCTCGGCTCTCCCGCGCTGGCACCTCCTGTCAATTCAGGTGCGGTTGCTTAACTGGTCCGTGGGGTAGGTTAAGCAACATTTGGGACACTAAATATGAGATGCACTCCTCCTTAGCTGACATTGAACCCCATGCTGAGTTTCACAGCAGTAATTGTCACCAGTGTGCCATGGTAGTGCCGACAATCACTCCTTTAGAAAAATGGCTTCTTGGATCAAATCAGGTCTGGTTTGTTGACCTCATGCACTTTGCATCTGGAGCATGGCATACTCCCTCACACACAGAGACCCTCTGGGTGTTACCCTCACCTAGTTTAGCCCGTGAGCCAACACGGTTTACCAGGGTGTGGCCGTTGCCGTGCACTAGCAACTTCTTGGCCATAGATGAGAGTTAGGTAAGTAGTGAGGATGCACTAAATAAAAATACTGCTCTATACATTTAGAAATTACCATGTCATGCACATAGTAAAAAATAGCAAAACACTCATCAGGCAAGCGAAAATGCAGAACAGACTGATCTAAATAGCCAAAAAGTGTGAAGTTATTCACTTGAGTTTTTTGAAAGTAGAAAAATTTGAATCAGCATGCAAGAAAACATAGAAATCGACACCAAGATCATTCAAATCCATCAAGTATATGCATTTCTATGAGCAAAACCATTTTCGGCAGACGCATTCGGCGTCCATCTTGAAAAATGGCCGCCATCTTGGATTTTGTAATGGCACGTCAGGCAGATTTGCTAAGTATACCCTTGGGAACAACCATGCCAAATTTGGTGCTTGTATCACATTTTGCACAATTTCTGTGAAAAATTGCTGTTATGTTGGTGATTATGTTAAGTGCTTCCTGAGCGAATCTGTGAGGTCTGAAACTAAACTGTTTGTCAGTGAGAAGTCCTTCGTCTTCGAGGTACAGTCCGAGTCGGCGATTTATGATTGTTTCTAGTCTTACCAAGAGTCTCAAGTATGGGTCTGTAGTTCTGTGGGTCTTTGTTATTTTGACTTTTCTTGGGGATGAGGATGATTGTCGCTGTCTTAAAGCAGACGGGGAAGTAGCCTGATGCCAGGATGGTGTTGTACAAGCAAGTGAGTGCATTAATAAATGTGTTTGGGAGGTGCTTCACAATGTGATGGTTTATACCCGAGGCACCAGGCGCCTTCCTCCGTGATTTAGAGAGATTGAGCTTAACTTTGTCAGGCACAATGGGAGCAGTGAGGTAGTTGTGGGGGTGAAGTGAGTCTGTGTTGATGTGTGTATCGTGAGAGATGTTGTCCGCATTATTAGTGATGTGTTGTTCAATGTCTCGAATGTGTTGTTGGGCGGGTCTTTCAGGAGGGTGTGGGTAGTATACTTGTGCCTATGTGTCTTTAAAGGTGTCTGTGATTTTGCTGGGAGCAGTGATGGTGTTACCGTTTACAATGAGAAGATGTCGTAGGTTTATTGTAGCCTTTTAAACGCTTTATATGTTGCCAAAATTCCCTGGGTTTAGTTTGTCTGTGTTGTTCAGCAGTGTGTATGAGGTGTGTCCAGTGGCTATCATGGTCAGATTGCAGGCAGTCTAGGATATGGTTTCTGAGGTATGAGAGGTCATGTCGTACTCGGCCTAAGGTGTAGTTTTTGTTTGTTTTGATCAAACCGACGGTGATAGCACACAAGGAGTCTTTGTGATGGTATGGAGGGTCTGAATGTGTGTCTGGTTTAGTAGTATGTTTTGGGTATGGTAGTGTTTGTAGCATTAATGATTGTGTTGTGTAATTGTTATTTTTGTTGATCTAGATTCGTGTAGTGTAGTCCCTCATAGTCAATTGTGTAATCTTGTTGTGATAAAATGTGTTGAAATTCATCCCAGTTAGCCCGGGAGTAGTGGTAATGTGATGAAGATACAACTAAAATAGGATTAGACGATATTTGCAAGAAAATGAGGATGTGATCGGATCCTGGGGAAATTTGATGGTGAAAAACGTTAAATGCACGGTTAGATAAGATGAGGTCAGGTTTGCCAGACCCATTGTTTGAGAAAGCTTTGTGAAAATCTGGGACAAGAAAATTTAGTCTTTTGATGTCGTGTAGAGCTAGAAGTTGTGTTCTGTGTGGGTTGTTGGTAGTGTGTTGAAAACCGTGGTGTTTAGCATTAAATTCTGCAAGGATGAGTGTGGGTACATTGTTGTTGAATAGTGTGATCTAGCATGTCGGCTTGGCTTTATATATCAGATATCCTCTGTGGCACTGTGCCCTGAATTGGTTGGCGGCTCCCAGGTGTCATTAAGATGACAGTTTTCTTTCTCTCCTTCTTTTACATAGTTACCCATACTTACACTATTCTCTCCATAATAACATCCAGGCATATCTGGTTAAAGTAAAATATCTCGTGTTCAAACTTTCTATCTATCTATCTATATGCTCAGGCCCAATCCCCATTTTGGGGGTAGCCGACTCAAGACAGAGCAAGAACAGGAAAAACAACATAAAACAAAAAATGAACACAGATAAAAAACACAAACTCTCACACATCCAGGTCACCCAGGAGAAGACCCAGAGACCAGGGTTACCAAGGTCGCTCCAGCACTCCCCCGGCCCCTGACCACCCGGAGAGGTTCCGATCTCGGCAGGCAGACATGCAGCGGAGCCAAAGCCACAAGCCCTCCCACCACACTTCAAGGCACACCCTTCATATTAATCGTCTCCCCGGGCCAGGCGCCTGATGGACTATTATCTAGTCCAACTTGCGCCCGACCCCTTACTCCAAATGACCACGTGTTCACTCAACTATTCACAAGCATTCTCCATTCACTCCTGTCCACCACCACTTCCCCTGCCTGATCTATAGTCATTCCTCTATCATCCAAAGCCTTTCTTACACAGTCTCTCCATCTCAATGGGGGTCTTCCTGCCCTTCTATCTCCCCTTGTACCTGACTCACATATTCTCTTTGTAAGCCTTTCATCTCCCATTCGTTCAACATGACCATACCAGCTCAGCACCCTTCTGTCCACTCTGGCTGACAAATGTTCTTGCTGCCCCACTCTCCTACGTATCTCTTCATTCCTCAATCTGTCTCTACGAGTAACTCCACACATACTCCTCAAGCAGCTCATCTCCATCACATCCAGCCCTCTTTTCTCCTTTTTCTTCAGAGCCCATGTCTCAGCCCCATACATCACTGTTGGCACAACAATTCCTTGATACAGTGCACTTTTTACTTTCACTCCGAGATTTCTCGTCTTCCACATACTTCCCATTGCTCCGAAAACCTTCCTTCCTTCACACACTCTCTGTTTTACCTCCACTTCCATACCTCCACTCCTGCTTATCGTTCCTCCTAGATATTTAAAACACTCTACTTGTTCCAATATTTCCCCATCCAGCCTCACATCTAGATTCACCCTATGCTCTCCCCTATTACACACCATTACTTTACTTTTATTGACGTTCACCTTCAGTTTCCTCCTTCCACAAACCACACCAAACTCTTTGACTACCCGCTGGAGTTTCTCATCAGAATCCGCCACCAATGCTGTGTCATCAGCGAACAGCAACTGATTCAACTCCCAATCTCTACCATTCTTTCCTACTAAACTCAATCCTCTTCCCATAGTTCTCCTTTTCACCTCCCTCACCACACCATCCATAAACATATTAAACAGCCATGGTGACATTACACAACCCTGTCGCAAACCTACCTTTACCTCAAACCATTCACTCAACTCATCATTTCCTACTCTCACACATGCTCTGCTCCCTTCATAAAAACTCTTAACTGCTTCTAACAAATTTCCTCCTATTTCATAAATCCTTAACACCTTCCACATTGCTTCACGGTCCACACGATCATACGCTTTTTCCAAGTCCATAAAAGCCCAAAATATCTCCTTATGCTTCTCTAAATACTTCTCGCATAACTGTCTTACTGCAAACATCTGATCCACGCACCCTCTTCCCCTCCTAAAACCGCACTGTTCTTCTCCTATTGCAACTTCCGTACACTTTATTATCCTCTCTATCAACACCCTGCCATACAGCTTTCCAACCACTGACAATAAACTAATACCTCTATAACTTGAACACTCCTGCCGATCTCCCTTCCCCTTGTACAACGGCACAATACATGCACTCTTCCAGTCTATTGGTACCATTGACACAGCAAAGCACACATTGAAAAGTCTCACCAACCAATCTATTATCACATCTCCACCCTTCTTTATACACTCCACAGCAATACCATCCAAACCTTCTGCTTTTCCCCGCTCTCATTTGTTTCACTGCTTCTTTCACCTCATTTTCCTCAATCCTTTCATTCATTCCCTGCCACCTGGGTGGCCTGGGTAACCTATCTCCATTCACCTCTGCTTCAATCACTGCTTCTCTTCCATCTCTTGTATTTAACAAAGATTCAAAATACTCGGCATATCTTTTCCTCACTTCAACTGGTTCCACTAGTAATTCTCCATTTTCATCTTTCACTGACTCTTCCCTCTTTTGTCCTCCTTTCCTTACTTTATTTACCTCCTTCCAGAACATCTTCTTTCGTTCTTCAAAATTCTCACTCAGCCTTTGGCCCCACCTTTCGTTTGCATCTTTTTTCGCTTCTCTAATTTTCCGTTTTGCCTCTCTCCTTTTCTCCTTGTACCTCTCCCATACCTCAACACTACCATCATGTAAAACCCTCTCAAAACACTGTCTCTTCTCCTCAACTGCCTTTCTCACCGTATCATTCCACCACTCGCTTCCCTTCCTGATACCTCTGCCTCCTACTTTCCTTTTGCCGCATGCTACCTCTGCACTTGCTTTCACTCCTTCCTTAAACTGTTGCCATTTAACCTCTACTTCTCTCTCTTCCATCTCTCTCACTTCCATCCACTTTTCATTTAGTCTGTTCAAACTGCCAGAGCAATAATTTGGCTGCAGGTGTGCACTCAGGTCAGGTGACGGTATTGAGGGATAAGCCTTTACAACGGCACCTCGTTGCTACTTTCTACTTTTCCTACTTTCTGAAGATTGTAATGAGGGCAGAAGGGGTGTTGGAGAGAGAGGAAGCTGTTGGAATGGCTTTGTTATGTGTGTTATTAGTCTGTATACGTCGTCGACGTGTTCCCCGACTGGGTGCGAGCATATGAAACATGCTAGGACGTACTACCACACCCACTAAATGCCCGCCTTGGCTGGGATCGAACCCAGGTCAAGCAGATTCACACGTGAGCGTGCTCTCCACTCGACCGCCGCGACTCTGCTGGATTGGTGGAGAGGGTTTGCAGGATAAGGAGCAGCCGACCAATCAGTGTAAGGGAGAGGTACACTCACAGGTACCTGGGTGAGGCTGGTACCTTGATGCCCACACCGGAGTTCATGATTTGCAACATCTAATCCAGCTTGCTGATTGGTGAATCTCGGTGAAACTCGTGGTGCTCATATTTCTTCCCATTTTACTCCCACAATTATCAACTCTGCGAAGCATAGTGGTATCACGCACACAGATCCCACCCGTATACTGTGCACCACCATTCAGCTTGTCTGTCGTCGACGTCGTCTCCGTCGTCGTCCGTCATCGTCCGTCATCGTCCGTTATCGTCCGTCGTCGTCGTCGTCCGTCGGTCTGTCCGGAAACTCCTAGACCGTTCGATGGATTTTCACCAAATTTCACAGGTATATTAATTTGTTCAATGCCAATTTCAGTCAAAAAAAAAAATCCATTTGACTTAAAGGTTAAAGTCAAAGGTCAAGGTTGAAAATAAGGTCAATATTTCATATTTTTTAGTTCTTACTCAAATGTCTTAATTTTCACTATACAAGTTACTGGTAACCTATATATCGTATTGACTGAATTTTAGGTAAATATGCTTAAGAGTAAGGTCAAAGGTCAAAATAAGTTTTTCATTAGTATTACTTATACTAACTGTTAGATTCTCACTAGGCTTACCATGTATATTCGGATCATATAGGCCAAGGTCATACAAGAAACTATAAAATTCCATAAGAATGATCAAGGTCACAGGTCAAGGTCAAATAAAAGGTCAATATGCTATTTTCTTTACTGTTCATGCAAACTTCACAACATTTGGTGATATATTTGCACTTTAAGTGAAAAGGAAAATAATAAATGTCGAGATATATAAAGGTCAAGATAAAGGTCGTAGGTCAAGGTCAACTATTCTATTGCTATATATGAAACTAACTAATTGGTTTTAATGAAATTATGCAAGCTTATTTGATTTTCATGGGCAATATCAAGAAAACAAAAATTTACTCTTGCATAAAGGTCAAGGTCACAGGTCAAGGTGAAAGGTCAACTTTTACTATTGATTTACATTTTTACTCAAATGTCTTCATTTTCACTATACAAGTTACAGGTAACCTTGATAACGTATTGCCCAAATTTTAGATAAATATTCTAAAGGGTAAGGTCAAAAGATCAAGATCAAAGGTCAAAATAGGTTTTCTACTAGTATTTCATATACTAACTGTTAGATTCTCACTAGGCTTACCATGTATATTCGGAATACCTAGGCCAAGGTCATGCAAGAAACTATACAATATTATATGAAAGGTCAAGGTCACAGGTGAAGGTCAAATAAATGGTCAATATGCTATTTTCTTTACTTTTCATGCAAACTTCACAACATTTGGTGAGATAGTTGCACTTTAAGTGAAAAGGAAAATACTAAATGTCGAAACATATAAAGGTCAAGATAAAGGTCAAAAGGTCAAGGTCAACTATTCTATTGATATATATGAAACTAAATAGGCCTAATGGGTTTTAATGAAATTACGCATGCTTATTTGATTTTCATGGGCAATGTCAATGCAAACAAAAATGTACTCTTATATAAAAGTCAAGGTTACAGGTCAAGGTCAAAGGTCAACTTTTATTATTTATTAAGAAAGATTACTCAAATTTTGGAAAACTGGCTGTGTTATGGCTTATTACTTAAATATCATATATATCAAATTTCACATAAATATTGTAATAGATAAGGTCAGAGGTCAAGGTCAAAACAAGAGTATTTGTCATTTTACCTAAACTCCTCCTAGACTGTTTAATGTATTGTCACCAAATTATACAGGCAAATTCAGTTGGTCAATGCGACGACCATCCAAATATATGTATTTTATTTTAAGTCCAAGGTCAAAGGTCAAGGTCACAGTATATGATCACTATTTGTAATCAATAAGTTTTATATACGAATTACACCATAGTCATAATGCTAGTTAACCCGTAAACGGCGGCAAAGCTCTTAAGAGGTTTTACTGGGCGACGGCGGCAAAGCTCTTAAGAGGAAGGCCTAAAAATACCATTAACCCTTCCTACCCGGGCTGCCTTAGGTAAGGACAGCTCGGCAGAAGGGCAGCTACCCGGGCGTCCTTGTGACAGACAGTAAGCTTGCAAGCCTTGCAAGCTTGATCCGAACGCCATGCGTCGGACAAATGTAAACAAAGTCGGTCGCTTCGTCACCGCACCTCCGAAAACAAGGAGAAGACTCGTTTGTTATTATACGTCTGTATGTCGTAGTTTCATTAGTGAAAAGATCGTCGTATTGCTAACATTGCCTGAAAATGCTCTCCACTAAAATCGTCATCACAACTGAACCAGTTGACTTAGAGAGCTCTACTCAACACCAGTTTACAGATTGGAAACCACACTATGTTTAGGGATGCGTGGGAAATTTCAAGCAGTTAAAATAACAAAAAATACGGTAGCCTAGGCCTAGACGTTTTTCGGCCATTTCGCCCGGGTAGCCCACCCTGTCCTTTGGAGATACAGTCCGGGCCAGTAGGGTTAAACAGCACTAAACAATGTTTTTTTTTTTTTTTTTTCCCTATACCTCAAATCACTCCTCCACATCCCCTCCTTCCTCCCTTCCCCCTCCCCCTTCAATTATCACCTATTTTCCCTGTTATTCCCTAATTTGTTGGTATATTTTTGTGCTAACATTACCAAACTGTGTGGGGGATGTGCTTACATGCCTAGCAGGTGTGTTACACAAGCGAGTGTGTGTATGAGTAGGGTCAGTGTGGCTTGAGGCCTCGTGGAGGAAGGGGTTGCCTCAATTTTCTCCATAATTCATGAATGGGCTGGTCCATCTATTTTTGCGATTTTGACCAGAAAAATTATATTTTCACTTGTTTTATTGTTGTTACAGGTTACTATCTTCATAGTGAAGGTAAAATAGGCTCATATGAACAGGTAATAACGATATTTATCGTAAAATGACGATTATAGGCCTGAATGGAGCCCATATGCTCGCCCATGGGGAGCTAGTTCATTACCCCCCCCTCGCCGTTCCCGGGTTAATACGAACATTGCTGTTAAGCTAACTAAATCCTCGATCAGAAATTATAAGGTCAAAGGTCAAGGTCAAAGGTTGAAATATGATTTTTACTAGTATTTCCTATTTGATGTAAGATTCTCATTAGGCATATCATGCATATTCGGAATGCCTAGACCAAGGTCATACAAGAATAAACATAATACTATTTGATAGGTCAAGGTCATAAGTCAACGTCAGCTATAAGGGCAATATGCTAATTTCTTTACTATTCATGTAAATTTCACAACATTCGTTGAGACAGTTGTGCATTAAGGGAAAATTAAAATGTTAAATTTTCAGACATCATGAAGGTCAAGGTAAAGGTCATAGGCCAAGGTCAACTATTCTTTTAATACCTCTGAAACTAACTGATGCTCTTTAATGAAATTTGACACATTTATCTGATGTTCTAGGGTTACATCAAAGCAAACACAAATGTAATCCTACATACAGATCAAGGTCACAGGCCAAGGTCAAAAGTTAACCTTCATAATTTTTTTTTTTTTTTTTTTTTATAAACTGACGACTTTTAGTTGCATTTTACTTAGAAAACATATATTTCAATCATATATATATTTATATATATAAATACAGGTATATACAGTGTATATATATATATGTATATATATATATATATATACCGGTATATACTGTATAATGATATATATATATATATATACAGGTATATATATATATATATATATATATATATATATATATATATATATATATATATACAGTATATATATATATATATATATATATATATATATATATATATATATATATATTATAATACTTAAGGTTAAAGGTCAAGGTCAAAGAACAAAAGATTAATAATTTTCTTTAAACTCTTCCTAGACTGTTTAACCCTTCGTGTACCGGTGACGTTATTTTTATTGTATTCTAGCTATAATATGACTATTTTGTGGAGCTTATGAAGGATCTGTGCTAGTAAAAAGGGTTAATTAAGATAATTGAAAGCCTGCTAATTTTATGGAGGCCCTTCATAAAATAAATAAAATCATCTTAATATCCAGTATGAAATGAAACCGACAGAATTGTACTGAACGGGTTACGTATCGTCACCAAATTTTGCTGGCAAATTCGGTTGGTCAATGCAATGCTTGTCCAAATTTTGTGTTTTTGTTATTCAGAGGTCAAGGTCAAGGTGAATGGTGAAGGTCACAGATTATGGTCACTATTTCTTTCTTATATATATTTTAAATTTGAATTACACCATATTCAAAATGCTACAAAATAGTGTTACGCTGACCTTATTATACTGTAGATAAATATTCCAATGGTTAAGATTCAATGTGATCATAAATGTAATTATATATATATATAATTTTATATATACTCCCAGGCGGACATGAACCACCAACAGTCAGGACGAGTGTCTATGCTTTAATACACTACACACAAGTATCCTCTATCACGATGTGGTATAGTGGATTAAAGTATGGGCACTTGTTCTGACTGTCGGTGGTTAAGTCCGGCTGTGAGTATAAAAACATTTAATATATATACTGTATCTAAACCGATTTTACCTAAGAGATTCAATGCTACTTGCAGAATTCTAGGTCGCAGAGTTGCGTATGCATTTTTTTTGTTTTTTTTTGTTTTTGGTAATGCGAAAACTGCACACCTACTTCATTAGTATTAGTATTATCATATACCAGTGTCTATTAGTATCTACCCTTTGCGTTCTGGGTGTTAGCCTTTTATAATTGTTGTAAATCTTTATTTACATGTGTGCTTATTGCTGTGTATGTTATTCACTCTTTCCCCTCCCCGTCCCCTCAAACCCCGCCACTCTCACATGTCATGACCGATGCGTAAAGGCGTCCAGGGTCCTAGCATATGAGGACCCTGGAGGACAAGGGGCGAATGCGCCAATACCTTACATTCGAGTTATGAGTGTTTAAAGTCTGGAATTGGTGGCATACATAGAATATTACAGAATAGCATGTAATTATATACCATTAGAATCCTCTGGAAGAGACACATTGATAGAAAGTAAAATAAAATAAAAAAAAATAAAATAAAAAAATAAAAAAACGCACAATAGAATTTTATATTTTTTCAGCCTATAGTAATTATTGTTCAATCTGCTTGAAATTTAATCCTCTATTAGATGTCCATGAAACTAAGATACTGTTACATTTTCAGCCAAAAAAACGCGCAAACGCGCGTGTCATTGGCCGGGAGGCGGGCCTTTAACCCGGGGAATGCTAGCCGGCCGCTCATTGGCTTGAGCGCGCGGGAACATTCGCCCCTCCACCCCCTACAATCCATACCTCCTCCGCCGCTACACAAGGTCGAAACAAGGGATTTAGAACCTAGGGTACTGAGCCCGCATTAGTGGGAATCGCAAAACGCTCTTCACACGCTCTTCACCACGTGATTTTCAGTGCTTCCATCTTTCGGGAACCAGTCCTAACTCAATTTTGCTCATGGTGGCACATTCGCCCCTTGTCCTCCAGGGTCCTCATATGTTAGTGACCTGATGCAGCTATATGCGAAACGTTGTCAATAAAGTGCTCCTCCTCAAATTGTGTTTCTATTCATTCTTACAACTTTTCGAAATTCATTTTAACATTCAAGGAATCGATTTTCTCTTGATATCCGATAGGCTGATTTATATGTCCCCTTTTATTGCGACATCAATTTGAGTAATATGGTGTGACATATCTCTATTATTATTATTGGAAACAAAGTGAAATTTAATTTTCATTAAGAGAGAGAGAGAGATAGTTACAATGAGTCACAAGGAACAGTTAGTATCTCCGTGATCTTGCCTGCCATCTGAAGGAGATACTCTTGCTGGACAGAAACTGTGTTGTGCAATACTTTTAAACAAAAATGTATGCTAGACTTTAATAATATATATGTGTGTATGTTTACAATTTTCTACACTTTACCCTGTGTAAATACTTGTCACATCTGTCTATCCACCCACTCTTTACTTAAGGTGTTCCATTGAAGAGATTTTTACAACTTCTGAGAGAATGATGTTCCACATAAATAAAAGGCATTGCATTTGGAAATATACATACATGTACTAGTGTTAGGTCTCTTCAGCACCAATTTTCAGCAATGGTTGTGTTGTATTGATATTGTGACTAAGCATTAAGATATAATCACTGTTGATGAACCCATTAAATATTCTAACTTTCATTTTGATGAAGCATTGTTACATGTTATTATAAGACGAGTTTATATATGTTTGGAAGAATCAGCGAGAATATATTACGATACACAAATTTCGAGTAACCATTTAACCTTTTCAAATCCTTTCTAAAATTATTAAAACCGTAAATTGATAAGCTAAGTAAAGTGAAGAAAGGAGTCATGATATAGTAAAGAGTTAAAGGCGTAAATGCTTTGTCTTCCAAGCCAATGCAAAGAGACTGACAATATCTAAACCAGTGCTTGTAGTTAATTCCACTATTCGATGGAATATGTTTTGTAGCCATAGGTTGGTCTCTACTCGTTCTGTCTTATGTGAGTGCTGGAAACCAACATTGAGCAACATTTTCCAAAAGGAGTTGTATTTGAAGATTGTAGAGTGTAAGAACTATCTAGTTATCCGTAAATTTATACCGTCTGTCATAAGCAACATTATTTCTTCTTTGTAACTTCAATGCACTGCTTGACAAATTTTGGACCCCGCTATTCAAACCATTAAAACAATTTTCCAATCAACCACTTATTGTTTCTTTCCCAGTAGTCTTGGGGTATGCTACGACTATTTCCAATTTGTCAAGGTTAGTGGGTACTGGGATCTGCCAACTTTCAAGCCAGTCAACCAATCTATTTAGATCCATTCTGAGTTGCTCAATTTACTTTGGAGTGCTCACATTTACTCCAAGTTTAATGGCATATGCATCATTGGAGTTCACAATCAGTAGTTCATATCAATGTTGCTGACATAATACGAAACATATCAAAAGGGCCAAGGACAAAATCTCAAGACCTTCAGAGTAACTCGAGTTAATTTCGAATTTGTACCATTGATTACATCCAAGTACTAACTTCCGCACCTATGTTCCGTGCATTCGCTTTTGATAATAGACAGCGATGAGTCACTTTATCAGATTCCTTTTGAATATCCAAGTAAATTATATAAATTATTTTTATTATGTTCATACCTACATAATATTTTATGGAGACAATCGAAGAAAATTATATAACATGGTGTCTAATGATTTCATGTTATGAGTACCTTAACTAAGTGGTGGAGTTACAGGAAATCAACTATCTTATCCACTATTGTCCCTTCTAATAGTTTAACTATATTATAATTATATTAGACTAATAGAAAGATAATTCTCGTTAGATAAGTATCCCTTTAATAAAGATTGCGGGCACATTGGCCAGCTTCTAGTCATCAGAGATTTCTGAAGTTTCTAGTGATTTATCAAAAATTTCCGCCCAGTAAAGTGAAGGTGATGTCTATCGGCTGAGCAAACTTAATAACAAACTCTAACTAGTCATTATTGTGAAGAATCTATAATAGGCAACTTGGAAACGGATATAGTAAGAGAAAATGTATATATACTGTATCATAGAAATCCAATAGATGTTATGCTTTAAGTTCCCCCTCCGTCACCCACACTGTCCCACCTGCATCAATGAGCACCTATGGGCTAGCATCCATAATAAATATGTGGAAGTTCAGTGAGCAAGTCGCAACAAAAAAGTTGTAGCACTACCCATAAACAAAAACAATACAGTGACACTTGTCCGTTGGAAACACGCAGAGCACGAGGGCAACTCATTGAAGTTTTTAAATTATTTAATGTTTGACAATGTGGATTACAACAAAACTGTTTAATCTCAATATATACAATACTCAATCATGGCTGGAAGTTAGAATTAAAAAGATTCAGCATTAGTATGTGTGGAAACTTGTTCAAATATAAGCTCTGTTCTACCTGGAACAAACTTCCCTCAAAAGTTGTAAATAGTTTTTCAGAAGATTAGTTGAAGAAGAGTCAATAGTATTTGCACACTAAGCATTGAATGCGGTGCACCACACAATCTCTTTTTCCACTTTAAGTATCTCCCTGTTATGAACCACAAGGTCTTTGAGATACTAAATATTCCTTGTAGTTCCCACCCGTGCTCACTCTCACTCTCCCTCGTCTTTCTTCAAAATTCAGGGTTTATTGGAACCACTCAAGACCCAGTCAATTTGGGGCCATCCTGAGAAGCCTGGAGTGGCAGAGATGGACCCCAGACGTTTCAGCAGAAAATGCTCACGATCAAAAGTCCTGCCCATCTTTCACAATATTAACTTATTTTCTTCCCTTTATATATATTATACAAAATCATTATCCTAAGCAAAACATACCAAAACATATTTAAGGAGGCTTCGTCTATCTATGGAAAGAACTAGTTTTTGCATAAAATGATAGTGATATCCATATTGAAAATACCGAGAAAGGACAGGACTTTTAATTGAGACTTTACCTGACGACTGTTTGGATATTGTTAAAGGAAAGAAGTGGCTTAATTCTCCACTTTTGGTAATGCACTATATTGACTAAAATTAGGGGACGGTGTGAAACAAGCTGTGGCAAAATATCATACTGATCCACCTGTTTGTTACTAAGTTATTCCCGAAAAACGATGTAACACGGCCTCTGAAACCCATAGTAAATAGGTTGAACGTTTCCATAGGAGTTAATAGTAATGCCTGTTGTATTGCAGTTACCCTCTACAATCAGATGATGTCATTCATGTAACACGGCCTCTGAAACCCATAGTAAATAGGTTGAACGTTTCCATAGGAGTTAATAGTAATGCATGTTGTATTGCAGTTATCCTCTACAATCAGATGATGTCATTCATGTAACACGGCCTCTGAAACCCATAGTAAATAGGTTGAACGTTTCCATAGGAGTTAATAGTAATGCATGTTGTATTGCAGTTATCCTCTACAATCAGATGATGTCATTCATGTAACACGGCCTCTGAAACCCATAGTAAATAGGTTGAACGTTTCCATAGGAGTTAATAGTAATGCATGTTGTATTGCAGTTATCCTCTACAACCAGATGATGTCATTCATGTAACACGGCCTCTGGAACCCATAGTAAATAGGTTGAACGTTTCCATAGGAGTTAATAGTAATGCATGTTGTATTGCAGTTATCCTCTACAATCAGATGATGTCTTTCATGTAACACGGCCTCTGAAACCCATAGTAAATAGGTTGAACGTTTCCATAGGAGTTAATAGTAATGCATGTTGTATTGCAGTTATCCTCTACAATCAGATGATGTCATTCATGTAACACAGCCTCTGAAACCCATAGTAAATAGGTTGAACGTTTCCATAGGAGTTAATAGTAATGCATGTTGTATTGCAGTTATCCTCTACAATCAGATGATGGCATTCATGTAACATGGCCTCTGAAACCCATAGTAAATAGGTTGAACGTTTCCATAGGAGTTAACCCTTTACGAGCGGCCTATGCGGTTTATTTATATGTACCGCCCAGCGGGGTGTTTTTAGCCAAAATAGGGCTGTTTACGTGATCATTTTCATGCCTAAATAAGACTCAGAACATAAAACAAGTATCTATCCCTGAAAGGGCATAAACAGAGCTTTCGAATGACACCATAACGATCCTTTTATGATGGCTAGTTTTCTTGCAATAACCGTGCAACTCGAGTGCAAAAAGCATGTAATTAGCCACTTTCCCGATACAATTCCGTATATAGCGAGTGAGAGAGGTAGGAGGGAGGTGAGATTCGTGTCAGTAGGTTCGCCGCGGTGGTCTGGAGCAGTCATACACTCGCTACTCTCCTGCCACCACTTGTCTCTCTCTCTCAGCAACATTACGTGCTGAAATTGCCACTCGACCTATGTCGAGCGCCGCCACATAGTCCAGCTTTTTTTAACTCGACTTAAGTTGCGCGCCGACTTTTAGGGGTTAATAGTAATGCATGTTGTATTGCAGTTATGCTCTACAATCAGATGATGTCATTCATGTAACACGGCCTCTGAAACCCATAGTAAATAGGTTGAACGTTTCCATAGGAGTTAATAGTAATGCATGTTGTATTGCAGTTATCCTCTACAATCAGATGATGTCATTCATGTAACACGGCCTCTGAAACCCATAGTAAATAGGTTAAACGTTTCCATAGGAGTTAATAGTAATGCATGTTGTATTGCAGTTATCCTCTACAATCAGATGATGGCATTCATGTAACATGGCCTCTGAAACCCATAGTAAATAGGTTGAACGTTTCCATAGGAGTTAATAGTAATGCATGTTGTATTGCAGTTATCCTCTACAATCAGATGATGTCATTCATGTAACACGGCCTCTGAAACCCATAGTAAATAGGTTGAACGTTTCCATAGGAGTTAATAGTAATGCATGTTGTATTGCAGTTATCCTCTACAATCAGATGATGTCATTCATGTAACACGGCCTCTGAAACCCATAGTAAATAGGTTGAACTTTTCCATAGGAGTTAATAGTAATGCATGTTGTATTGCAGTTATCCTCTACAATCAGATGATGTCATTCATGTAACACGGCCTCTGAATGTATTTCCTAAATGTATTTTAAATTATTTCAATGAACCCTTGTACTGACTATCCGTTTTTGTTCCCATGTGTATATAATGTATTATTCATAGATACATGTATATATATATGCATTCCATATTCCGCTGTATGGCAACACCCTGTGTTCTCTGTAAGAACATAAGAACATGAGAAAAGGGGAGTCTGCAGAAAGCCGATCGGCCTACACATGGCAGATCCCTGTCACACCCAATCCCAATTACAAGGCCTAATAATAGACCCAACATACCAATACCCTGAGGACCGACCTCACCAAAACGGTCAGATATCAACACAAGATTACGGGGTCTACAGAGCGCCGCTGGGCCACACCAGGCAGATCCCCCCTAATACCCAACCTATCTCGTCCATATGCCTATCTAATTTTATCTTAAAGCTCCCTATCGTTCTCTATCCTACTATATCACTCGGTAGCCTATTCCACATGTCTACGACTCTGTTAACAAACAGTATTTGCCTATATCTTTCCTGAAACGAAATTAGTATGTTCTTTTGCATGTACCCATCCAAATATTGCATTTTGAAGACAAGTCTGTAGCCTACACCTGGGTAGTCTATAATTATACTAAAGTTTTTAAGACCTGCTTCCACATTTGGCACCTTAGTGGTAATTGACCAATTATCTTGTTGTCTTTACACCTGGTAAAGATATATTATAGCCTTCACGGCCCACCTACATCTTTGATATTGTTATAGTTATACCCAAGTTATACAATACATATACAGCACATGCATTGTATATATTGGCAAGACCACAAGAACATAAGAATACAGGTGTCTGCAGAGTGCCTATGCGGTAGATCCCTCTCACACCCAACCCAACTCATCCATATAGGTATCAAACTTAAGCTGGACCAGAAGAGGTTAACCTGTTGGCTCAGAATACTCATATTTTGGTTGGATTTAGAAAATAATATCGGGACTAACAACACCTAAATTAGCGTACCGTAACCTGAAGGCACATTATTGAGTTTTCTAGTGAAATGTGCAGAGTAGGACGGACAGGACAAAACGACTACAATAATTAGGTTAGGCTACGTTATTCTTACGTTAGGTGGTACATTACAATGAATATATTACAATAAACTTGATTACAATACTTTGTTATTATACATTTTGTCTAGGTGTATTTGAAAACGTGTATGTGTGTGTGTGAGTGTGTGTAAAAGTAGGCCTATGTGTGTGTATAACTGCATGTGTACGTGGAAATATGCAATACAATTATATGGGCATATGGACGAGATGGGTTGGGTGTAAGGGGAATCTGCCGTGTGTGGGCCAATCGGCGTTCTGCAGACCCCTGTTTTCTGACGTCTGACCGTTTTTGGTGAGGTCAGACCTCATGGTTTTAGTGAGCTGGGCCTTATAATTAGGGTTGGGTGTGAGAGGAATCTGCCTTTTGTGGGCCAATCGGCTTTCTGCAGACTCCCATTTTCTTATGTTCTTAAGATGTGTGTGAAGTGTGTGTGTACACTTTGCGTATAACTGACTTAGCATACATGCGGAGCCGTCCAGATCTCCAAGAGGCTGATATTTATGTATCAAAATATGTGAATTATTCACTGTATTAATTACTATATAACCATCATAGTATGAATCTAGTAAAAATATACTACACATCTACGTGTTATAGATTAGTTTGCAAATTGTATTAAACCTGTTAAAACAAGAAAGCCTTCAATACACCTCAATAGTGGTTTATAGATGAAAATAATGCATCGGACCCCTAGAGCCATCTGATTTTTTAGTTCCCTTTTCTCTCATTACTGTAAGTATATAACCTGACAAGTCCATGCAAAGTTAAAATATAATCGTTTGGAGGTAGCTAGAATAATATCGGAATGACATCTGATTGTAGAGGATAACTGCAATACAACATGCATTACTATTAACTCCTATGGAAACGTTCAACCTATTTACTATGGGTTTCAGAGGCCGTGTTACATGAATGACATCATCTGATTGTAGAGGATAACTGCAATACAACAGGCATTACTATTAACTCCTATGGAAACGTTCAACCTATTTACTATGGGTTTCAGAGGCCGTGTTACATCGTTTTTCGGGAATAACTTGGTAACAAACAGGTGGATCAGTATGATATTTTACCACAGCTTGTTTCACACCGTCCCCTAATTTTAGTCAATATAGTGCATTACCAAAAGTGGAGAATTAAGCCACTTCTTTCCTTTAACAATATCCAAACAGTCGTCAGGTAAAGTCTCAATTAAAAGTCCTGTCCTTTCTCGGTATTTTCAATATGGATATCACTATCATTTTATGCAAAAACTAGTTCTTTCCATAGATAGACGAAGCCTCCTTAAATATGTTTTGGTATGTTTTGCTTAGGATAATGATTTTGTATAATATATATAAAGGGAAGAAAATAAGTTAATATTGTGAAAGATGGGCAGGACTTTTGATCGTGAGCATTTTCTGCTGAAACGTCTGGGGTCCATCTCTGCCACTCCAGGCTTCTCAGGATGGCCCCAAATTGACTGGGTCTTGAGTGGTTCCAATAAACCCTGAATTTTGAAGAAAGACGAGGGAGAGTGAGAGTGAGCACGGGTGGGAACTACAAGGAATATTTAGTATCTCAAAGACCTTGTGGTTCATAACAGGGAGATACTTAAAGTGGAAAAAGAGATTGTGTGGTGCACCGCATTCAATGCTTAGTGTGCAAATACTATTGACTCTTCTTCAACTAATCTTCTGAAAAACTATTTACAACTTATGAGGGAAGTTTGTTCCAGGTAGAACAGAGCTTATATTTGAACAAGTTTCCACACATACTAATGCTGAATCTTTTTAATTCTAACTTCCAGCCATGATTGAGTATTGTATATATTGAGATTAAACAGTTTTGTTGTAATCCACATTGTCAAACACATTAAATAATTTAAAAACTTCAATGAGTTGCCCTCGTGCTCTGCGTGTTTCCAACGGACAAGTGTCACTGTATTGTTTTTGTTTATGGGTAGTGCTACAACTTTTTTGTTGCGACTTGCTCACTGAACTTCCACATATTTATTATGGATGCTAGCCCATAGGTGCTCATTGATGCAGGTGGGACAGTGTGGGTGACGGAGGGGGAACTTAAAGCATAACATCTATTGGATTTCTATGATACAGTATATATACATTTTCTCTTACTATATCTGTTTCCAAGTTGCCTATTATAGATTCTTCACAATAATGACTAGTTAGAGTTTGTTATTAAGTTTGCTCAGCCGATAGACATCACCTTCACTTTACTGGGCGGAAATTTTTGATAAATCACTAGAAACTTCAGAAATCTCTGATGACTAGAAGCTGGCCAATGTGCCCGCAATCTTTATTAAAGGGATACTTATCTAACGAGAATTATCTTTCTATTAGTCTAATATAATTATAATATAGTTAAACTATTAGAAGGGACAATAGTGGATAAGATAGTTGATTTCCTGTAACTCCACCACTTAGTTAAGGTACTCATAACATGAAATCATTAGACACCATGTTATATAATTTTCTTCGATTGTCTCCATAAAATATTATGTAGGTATGAACATAATAAAAATCATTTATATAATTTACTTGGATTTTCAAAAGGAATCTGATAAAGTGACTCATCGCTGGCTATTATCAAAAGCGAATGCACGGAACATAGGTGCGGAAGTTAGTACTTGGATGTAATCAATGGTACAAATTCGAAATTAACTCGAGTTACTCTGAAGGTCTTGAGATTTTGCCCTTGGCCCTTTTGATATGTTTCGTATTATGTCAGCAACATTGATATGAACTACTGATTGTGAACTCCAATGATGCATATGCCATTAAACTTGGAGTAAATGTGAGCACTCCAAAGTAAATTGAGCAACTCAGAATGGATCTAAATAGATTGGTTGACTGGCTTGAAAGTTGGCAGATCCCAGTACCCACTAACCTTGACAAATTGGAAATAGTCGTAGCATACCCCAAGACTACTGGGAAAGAAACAATAAGTGGTTGATTGGAAAATTGTTTTAATGGTTTGAATAGCGGGGTCCAAAATTTGTCAAGTAGTGCATTGAAGTTACAAAGAAGAAATAATGTTGCTTATGACAGACGGTATAAATTTACGGATAACTAGATAGTTCTTACACTCTACAATCTTCAAATACAACTCCTTTTGGAAAATGTTGCTCAATGTTGGTTTCCAGCACTCACATAAGACAGAACGAGTAGAGACCAACTTATGGCTACAAAACATATTCCATCGAATAGTGGAATTAACTACAAGCACTGGTTTAGATATTGTCAGTCTCTTTGCATTGGCTTGGAAGACAAAGCATTTACGCCTTTAACTCTTTACTATATCATGACTCCTTTCTTCACTTAATTAGCTTATCAATTCACGGTTTTAATAATTTTAGAAAGGATTTGAAAAGGTTAAATGGTTACTCAAAATTTGTGTATCGTAATATATTCTCGCTGATTCTTCCAAACATATATAAACTCGTCTTATAATAACATGTAACAATGCTTCATCAAAATGAAAGTTAGAATATTTAATGGGTTCATCAACAGTGATTATATCTTAATGCTTAGTCACAATATCAATACAACACAACCATTGCTGAAAATTGGTGCTGAAGAGACCTAACACTAGTACATGTATGTATATTTCCAAATGCAATGCCTTTTATTTATGTGGAACATCATTCTCTCAGAAGTTGTAAAAATCTCTTCAATGGAACACCTTAAGTAAAGAGTGGGTGGATAGACAGATGTGACAAGTATTTACACAGGGTAAAGTGAAGAAAATTGTAAACATACACACATATATATTATTAAAGTCTAGCATACATTTTTGTTTAAAAGTATTGCACAACACAATTTCTGTCCAGCAAGAGTATCTCCTTCAGATGGCAGGCAAGATCACGGAGATACTAACTATTCCTTGTGACTCATTGTAACTATCTCTCTCTCTCTCTTAATGAAAATTAAATTTCACTTTGTTTCCAATAATAATAATAGAGATATGTCACACCATATTACTCAAATTGATGTCACAATAAAAGGGGACATATAAATCAGCCTATCGGATATCAAGAGAAAATCGATTCCTTGAATGTTAAAATGAATTTCGAAAAGTTGTAAGAATGAATAGAAACACAATTTGAGGAGGAGCACTTTATTGACAACGTTTCGCATATAGCTGCATCAGGTCACTAACATATGAGGACCCTGGAGGACAAGGGGCGAATGTGCCACCATGAGCAACATTGAGTTAGGACTGGTTCCCGATAGATGGAAGCACTGAAAATCACGTGGTGAAGAGCGTGTGAAGAGCGTTTTGCGATTCCCACTCATGCGGGCTCAGTACCCTAGGTTCTAAATCCCTTGTTTCGACCTTGTGTAGCGGCGGAGGAGGTATGGATTGTAGGAGGTGGAGGGGCGAATGTTCCCGCGCGCTCAAGCCAATGAGCGGCCGGCTAGCATTCCCCGGGTTAAAGGCCCGCCTCCCGGCCAATGACACGCGCGTTTGCGCGTTTTTTTGGCTGAAAATTTAACAGTATCTTAGTTTCATGGACATCTAATAGAGCATTAAATTTCAAGAAGATTGAACAATAATTACTATAGGCTGAAAAAATAAAAAATTCTATTGTGCGTTTATTTATTTTTTTTATTTAGTTTTTTTTTTTTTTATTTTACTTTCTATCAATGTGTCTCTTCCAGAGGATTCTAATGGTAAATAATAACATGCTATTCTGTAATATTCTATTTATGCCACCAATTCCAGACTTTAAACACTCATAACTCGAATGTAAGGTATTGGCGCATTCGCCCCTTGTCCTCCAGGGTCCTCATATGCTAGGACCCTGGACGCCTTTACGCATCGGTCATGACATGTGAGAGTGGCGGGGTTTGAGGGGACGGGGAGGGGAAAGAGTGAATAACATACACAGCAATAAGCACACATGTAAATACAGATTTACAACAATTATAAAAGGCTAACACCCAGAACGCAAAGGGTAGATACTAATAGACACTGGTATATGATAATACTAATACTAATGAAGTAGGTGTGCAGTTTTCGCATTACCAAAAACAAAAAAAAACAAAAAAAAATGCATACGCAACTCTGCGACCTAGAATTCTGCAAGTAGCATTGAATCTCTTAGGTAAAATCGGTTTAGATACAGTATATATATTAAATGTTTTTATACTCACAGCCGGACTTAACCACCGACAGTCAGAACAAGTGCCCATACTTTAATCCACTATACCACATCGTGATAGAGGATACTTGTGTGTAGTGTATTAAAGCATAGACACTCGTCCTGACTGTTGGTGGTTCATGTCCGCCTGGGAGTATATATAAAATTATATATATATATATAATTACATTTATGATCACATTGAATCTTAACCATTGGAATATTTATCTACAGTATAATAAGGTCGGCATAACACTATTTTGTAGCATTTTGAATATGGTGTAATTCAAATTTAAAATATATATAAGAAAGAAATAGTGACCATAATCTGTGACCTTCACCATTCACCTTGACCTTGACCTCTGAATAACAAAAACACAAAATTTGGACAAGCATTGCATTGACCAACCGAATTTGCCAGCAAAATTTTGTGACGATACGTAACCCGTTCAGTACATTTCTGTCGGTTTCATTTCATACTGGATATTAAGATGATTTTATTTATTTTATGAAGGGCCTCCATAAAATTAGCAGGCTTTCAATTATCTTAATTAACCCTTTTTACTAGCACAGATCCTTCATAAGCTCCACAAAATAGTCATATTATAGCTAGAATACAATAAAAATAACGTCACCGGTACACGAAGGGTTAAACAGTCTAGGAAGAGTTTAAAGAAAATGATTAATCTTGTTCTTTGACCTTGACCTTTAACCTTAAGTATTATAATATATATATATATATATATATATATATATATATATATATATATATATATATATATATATATATATATATATATATATATATATATATATATATATATATATATATATATATATATATCATTATACAGTATATACCGGTATATATATATATATATACATATATATATATATACACTGTATATACCTGTATTTATATATATAAATATATAGATGATTGAAATATATGTTTTCTAAGTAAAATGCAACTAAAAGTCGTCAGTTTATAAAAAAAAAAAAAAAAATTATGATGAAGGTTAACTTTTGACCTTGATCTGTATGTAGGATTACATTTTTGTTTGCTTTGATGTAACCCTAGAACATCAGATAAATGTGTCAAATTTCATTAAAGAGCATCAGTTAGTTTCAGAGTTAAAAGAATAGTTGACTTTGACCTATGACCTTTATCTTGACCTTCATGGTGTCTGAAAATTTAACATTTTAATTTTCCCTTAATGCACAACTGTCTCAACGAATGTTGTGAAATTTACATGAATAGTAAAGAAATTAGCATATTGCCCTTATAGCTGACGTTGACTTATGACCTTGACCTATCAAATAGTATTATGTTTATTCTTGTATGACCTTGGTCTAGGCATTCCGAATATGCATGATATGCCTAATGAGAATCTTACATCAAATAGGAAATACTAGTAAAAATCATATTTCAACCTTTGACCTTGACCTTTGACCTTATAATTTCTGATCGAGGATTTAGTTAGCTTAACAGCAATGTTCGTATTAACCCGGGAACAGCGAGGGGGGGGTAATGAACTAGCTCCCCATGGGCGAGCATATGGGCTCCATTCAGGCCTATAATCGTCATTTTACGATAAATATCGTTATTACCTATTCATATGAGCCTATTTTACCTTCACTATGAAGATAGTAACCTGTAACAACAATAAAACAAGTGAAAATATAATTTTTCTGGTCAAAATCGCGAAAATAGATGGACCAGCTCATTCATGAATTATGGAGAAAATTGAGACAACCCCTTCCTCCACGAGGCCTCAAGCCACACTGAGCCTACTCATACACACACTCGCTTGTGTAACACACCTGCTAGGCATGTAAGCACATCCCCCACACAGTTTGGTAATGTTAGCACAAAAATATACCAACAAATTAGGGAATAACAGGGAAAATAGGTGATAATTGAAGGGGGAGGGGAAAGGGAGGAAGGAGGGGATGTGGAGGAGTGATTTGAGGTATAGGGAAAAAAAAAAAAAAAAAAAAAAACATTGTTTAGTGCTGTTTAACCCTACTGGCCCGGGCTGTATCTCCAAAGGACAGGGTGGGCTACCCGGGCGAAATGGCCGAAAAACGTCTAGGCCTAGGCTACCGTATTTTTTTTTATTTTAACTGCTTGAAATTTCACACGCATCCCTAAACGTAGTGCGGTTTCCAATCTGTAAACTGGTGTTGAGTAGAGCTCTCTAAGTCAACTGGTTCAGTTGTGATGACGATTTTAGTGGAGAGCATTTTCAGGCAATGTTAGCAATACGACGATCTTTTCACTAATGAAACTACGACATACAGACGTATAATAACAAACGAGTCTTCTCCTTGTTTTCGGAGGTGCGGTGACGAAGCGACCGACTTTGTTTACATTTGTCCGACGCATGGCGTTCGGATCAAGCTTGCAAGGCTTGCAAGCTTACTGTCTGTCACAAGGACGCCCGGGTAGCTGCCCTTCTGCCGAGCTGTCCTTACCTAAGGCAGCCCGGGTAGGAAGGGTTAATGGTATTTTTAGGCCTTCCTCTTAAGAGCTTTGCCGCCGTCGCCCAGTAAAACCTCTTAAGAGCTTTGCCGCCGTTTACGGGTTAACTAGCATTATGACTATGGTGTAATTCGTATATAAAACTTATTGATTACAAATAGTGATCATATACTGTGACCTTGACCTTTGACCTTGGACTTAAAATAAAATACATATATTTGGATGGTCGTCGCATTGACCAACTGAATTTGCCTGTATAATTTGGTGACAATACATTAAACAGTCTAGGAGGAGTTTAGGTAAAATGACAAATACTCTTGTTTTGACCTTGACCTCTGACCTTATCTATTACAATATTTATGTGAAATTTGATATATATGATATTTAAGTAATAAGCCATAACACAGCCAGTTTTCCAAAATTTGAGTAATCTTTCTTAATAAATAATAAAAGTTGACCTTTGACCTTGACCTGTAACCTTGACTTTTATATAAGAGTACATTTTTGTTTGCATTGACATTGCCCATGAAAATCAAATAGGCATGCGTAATTTCATTAAAACCCATTAGGCCTATTTAGTTTCATATATATCAATAGAATAGTTGACCTTGACCTTTGACCTTTATCTTGACCTTTATATGTTTCGACATTTAGTATTTTCCTTTTCACTTAAAGTGCAACTATCTCACCAAATTTTGTGAAGTTTGCATGAACAGTAAAGAAAATAGCATATTGACCATTTATTTGACCTTCACCTGTGACCTTGACCTTTCATATAAAATTGTATAGTTTCTTGCATGACCTTGGCCTAGGTATTCCGAATATACATGGTAAGCCTAGTGAGAATCTAACAGTTAGTATATGAAATACTAGTAGAAAACCTATTTTGACCTTTGATCTTGATCTTTTGACCTTACCCTTTAGAATATTTATCTAAAATTTGGGCAATACGATATCAAGGTTACCTGTAACTTGTATAGTGAAAATGAAGACATTTGAGTAAAAATGTAAATCAATAGTAAAAGTTGACCTTTCACCTTGACCTGTGACCTTGACCTTTATGCAAGAGTAAATTTTTGTTTGCATTGATATTGCCCATGAAAATCAAATAAGCTTGCATAATTTCATTAAAACCAATTAGTTAGTTTCATATATAGCAATAGAATAGTTGACCTTGACCTACGACCTTTATCTTGACCTTTATATATCTCGACATTTATTATTTTCCTTTTCACTTAAAGTGCAACTATATCACCAAATGTTGTGAAGTTTGCATGAACAGTAAAGAAAATAGCATATTGACCTTTTATTTGACCTTGACCTGTGACCTTGATCATTCTTATGGAATTGTATAGTTTCTTGTATGACCTTGGCCTATATGATCCGAATATACATGGTAAGCCTAGTGAGAATCTAACAGTTAGTATAAGTAATACTAATGAAAAACTTATTTTGACCTTTGACCTTACTCTTAAGCATATTTACCTAAAATTCAGTCAACACGATATATAGGTCACCAGTAACTTGTATAGTGAAAATTAAGACATTTGAGTAAGAACTAAAAAATATGAAATATTGACCTTATTTTCAACCTTGACCTTTGACTTTAACCTTTAAGTCAAATGGAATATTTCTTTTTGACTGAAATTGGCATTGAACAAATGAATATACCTGTGAAATTTGGTGAAAATCCATCGAACGGTCTAGGAGTTTCCGGACAGACCGACGGACGACGACGACGACGGACGATGACGGACGATGACGGATGACGACGGAGACGACGACGACGACAGACAAGCTGAATGGTGGTGCACAGTATACGGGTGGGATCTGTGTGCGTGATACCACTATGCTTCGCAGAGTTGATAATTGTGGGAGTAAAATGGGAAGAAATATGAGCACCACGAGTTTCACCGAGATTCACCAATCAGCGAGCTGGATTAGATGTTGCAAATCATGATCTCCGGTGTGGGCATCAAGGTACCAGCCTCACCCAGGTACCTGTGAGTGTACCTCTCCCTTACACTGATTGGTCGGCTGCTCCTTATCCTGCAAACCCTCTCCACCAATCCAGCAGAGTCGCGGCGGTCGAGTGGAGAGCACGCTCACGTGTGAATCTGCTTGACCTGGGTTCGATCCCAGCCAAGGCGGGCATTTAGTGGGTGTGGTAGTACGTCCTAGCATGTTTCATATGCTCGCACCCAGTCGGGGAACACCTCGACGACGTATACAGACTAATAACACACATAACAAAGCCACTCCAACAGCTTCCTCTCTCTCCAACACCCCTTCTGCCCTCATTACAATCTTCAGAAAGTAGGAAAAGTAGAAAGTAGCAACGAGGTGCCGTTGTAAAGGCTTATCCCTCAATACCGTCACCTGACCTGAGTGCACACCTGCAGCCAAATTATTGCTCTGGCAGTTTGAACAGACTAAATGAAAAGTGGATGGAAGTGAGAGAGATGGAAGAGAGAGAAGTAGAGGTTGAATGGCAACAGTTTAAGGAAGGAGTGAAAGCAAGTGCAGAGGTAGTATGCCCCCAATGATGACATGAAGATCTACTACAGGAACCACATGTCCTTCGAGCATAAAACTGATGAGGCAATCATGCGAGACATACTAAAGAAAAATGTACTCCCCATCAACCCCGAGCAGCAAATTCAACTCATCATTTACTATAAGTCTAATAAAACCTTCCACCTCTTTCTCCGTAACCGACCTGCCCTCACCAAGACGTCTCTACAGGAAGACCATCTACTGCAGTGGTTCTCAACTGGTGGTCCATAGACCATGGATTATACGGTCGCTCTAGTTGACATGAAAGTAGATTCTTTCCTCTTGGATCATACAATTGCTCTAGTTGACATGAAAGTAGATTCTTTCCTCTTGGATCATACGGTTGCTCTAGTTGACACGAAAGTAGATGCTTTCCTCTTGGATCATACAATGGCTCTAGTTTGACCTAATATACTTTAATAAGTGTTTTGTAATAAGTGTATATGAGTATATATATATTGCTGGTGGTCCATGGTGACTTTTTGGGTGGTCCACAGGTCGTTCACTATATTTGGTAAAAACTGAAAAATGGTGCATATATTATTTAGTTTATTGAAAATGCAATACGATCTTTATATATCAAAATCAATAATTGACCATTAATTTTATTGTTTTATTCCTATTTAAGAAATATATTGGCAATCTTCAGGTTGTAGCTGTAGAGAGGCATTGATATTAAAAAAAAAAATGCCTGATCACCTGAACACCAATTTCAAAGGATTGGTGAAGGTGGTTAATTGCATCAAATCGTCAGCAGTGAACACCAGGCTGTTCAGAAAATTATGCCAGGACATGGGTTCCGATTTTGAGGTGTTGCTGTTCTACACTTCTGTACGGTGGTTGTCAGCAGGGAATGTAGCCAACAGAATTCTTTAACTGAGAGAAAATTTGGTTATGTATCTCCAGTCTCAAGGGAAAGAGGATTTTAAAAATATGCTAACACAGTCAGAATTATAATTTGTATACCTTGTTGATATTTTTGGAATATTGAACAAACTGAACCTTCAGATGCAAGGGAAAGGTGCAAATCTGTTCTCTCACCAAGGCATCATCAAGGCTTTTCTTAAGAAATTAGAACTGTGGATCAAACGAGTCGAAGGTAAGAATTTGGTTCAATTTCCATGTGTGAATGCCAATCTTGTGGAAAAGGAAGCCATTCAGATGCAAATTTTTGAGCAGTTACGAAAGCTGCAGGATGAATTTCAGCGATACTTTCCAGAGGTCGACATGGCAAGGGATGGGTTATCTTTCATCAGGAATCCATTTGCAACAGATGTTCATAGTGTTCCAGAGGATCTTCAGGAGGAAATCTTGGGTCTGAAAAATGATTTAGCGGTTTAAGATGTGTACCAGGGGTCTACAATGGATATTTTTGGGCCAGTATGATTGGTACTTGCCCAAATCTATCAACACATGCAGTCAGATGTTTGTTGTCTATGCTGTATTTATCAATACTCAAAAATGAAATGGTCCACAATATATATTTTTATTAAGCTGGTTGTCCGCGGCCTGAAACGAGTTGAGAACCACTGATCTACTGTCATACCTGCAACAATGTGGACTGCGGGCCACATTCTTAAATCGGGATGACGCGGACACGACTGACAAGACGTCTTACTATGCATCTCCAAAATGGCGCCATAAACACACACTACAAAGCCCCATTCCACCAGGCCCTCACTCGACCAGACCTAGACTAAGAAACCGACCCCAGACGCCTTACTTTCCTTGAAGCTATATACATCCAAAATCTTCGCCCCACACAAGTAGAAGATTTTCAGGCCCTCCCCAGAGCTAAACACCCCCTCCCACAGCTACAATAGTGAGACACTCTCCGCGATCCTAGCCCCTCCTCCTGTACCACCAGCCAACCACCGACCTACCCCTTCACACCACTACCAATTGAGGTCAACCTGGCCACCTCCAGCCAAGCAGAACGACCGCCCCAAGTGTAGCCCCGCCCCATAACCCTTTCAGGTCAACCTCAGAACACACCGACCTCTACATAAACCCCTAGAACTTCACGTCAAACCATTAACTATCTCAACCAGAAGATGGAGACAGCAATCTCCGAAACGTCATTAAACATAGACCATAGCTGCGGTTGTGGACGGCCACCATTCACTTCCACAACCTATCAACTCCGGTGTTCCTCAGGGTTCTGTCCTTTCTCCAATTCTCTTCCTATTATTCATTAATGACCTTCTCAACTGCACCTCCAGCCTCATTCACTCATATGCTGATGACTCTACATTTCACTATTCAACTAGCCTTCCACATCATTATTGACAGCAGGAACTCCAAAATTCACGTAAGGAGGCCCTAAAGTACCTATCTTCTGATCTCTCTACTATCTCCAATTGGGGCATAGAAAACCTTGTTACTTTCAATGATCCCAAACTCAATTCCTCCATCTGTCTAATTGTCGGCCCCTTCCAAAAAACTATGACCTACTCTTTAGCAACATACAAATTATCCCGTCATCCTATCTTAATATTCTCAGTGTCAATTTTTCTTCAGATCTCTCTTGGAAATATCATATTACCACTCTTGCTTAACCCTTAATTAGCGGCGAGCGCACATAAGTCGAGTTAAATAAAGCTGGACTATGTGGCGGCGCTCGACATAACTCGAGTGGCAATTTCAGCACGAAATGTGGCTGAGAGAGAGAGACAAGTGGTGGCAGGAGACTAGCGAGCGTATGACTGCTCCAGACCACCGCGGCGAACCTACTGACACAAATCTCAGCTCCCTCCTCCCTCTCTCACTCGCTACATACTCAATTATGTACCGAAAGTACCGAATTACCTGCTTTTTGCACTCGCGTTGCACGGTTATTGCAAGAAAACTATCCATCATACAAGGATCGTTATGGTGTCATTCGAAAGCTCTGTTTATGCCCTTTCAGGGATAGGTACTTGTTTTACGTTCTGGGTCTTATTTAGGCATGAAAATGATCACGTAAACAGCCCTATTTTGGCTAAAAACACCCCGCTGGGCGGTACACATAAATAAACCGCATAGGCCGCTCGTAAGGTGTTAAACAGCTTCCCAGATGCTGGGTGTGCTCCACCACCTGTGCAGCTTCTTTCTCTGTACAGAGGCACAGTGTGGCCATGTATTGAGTATTGTTCACATGTGTGGGGAGGAGCCTCTCACACAGCACTTCTAGACAAAGTAGAAAAGAGAGCCTTCCGTTTCATTAACTCGCGTCCATTCACCAACTCTTTGCAGTCTCTCTCTCTTCACTGCTATGTTGCATCTCTCTCACTATTCTACTGCTATTACAATAATCAGTGCTCCTCAGAGCTCTCTCAGTATATACCACCCCCTCTTCGTAGAGCATGTAGCACCCGTCTTGTAACACAATCCCACCCCTACTCTGTGCAACTCTCCAACCCAAGAGTGAATGTTGTTTTCAATTTTTCTTTTATTCAACAGCTGAGCTCTGGAACTCTCTCCCAGAATCAGTATGTCCCTCTTCCTATGACTTAAATTGCTTCAAACTCCGTGTGTCCAGGCATTTTGGCTCAATCGTCCCTTGATTTTGGCCCTGCATTCGTTCAACTATGGGGGAGCCACTCGCTACAGGCAGTTCTGTCTATTGTCTCCCCCACACACATAGAACAAAACAAAAATAATGCAGAACATCAACGAAGACCAGAGCAAATAAGTTACAGATAATAAGCTTACTAATGTTGAAATTGCTATCTCATTTAACATAGTTTGCCTTAATGAAAATAATCTCCCTGGTTACACAAACCTAATATATATATATATATATATATAAATATATATATATATATATATATATATATATATATGTTTTGTGTGTGTACATATATATGTATATATATATATATATATGAAACACGGATAAAAACTTAAATTGTCCTATACACAGCTTAATTCTGATAATGATACCAATAACAAAACAACAACTAAATAGACGTTGCTTTGTCTTCCACTTATCCAAAATAAAAATGTTCTTTTATTGTCATAATAGAGGAATATGAATGAGGGTAATGTTCATTATTCACTACTGAATGTGATAAGGAATGGTACTTTGTGGATTATAACACAAATATATTATAATCAGTTAAGTGTTTTTCAAGATTATTGTAAGATAAACTGTATGATATTTTCTCATGCCCTATCATTATCCTACATGTTGCATACTTATTAGCATTATGTTCATATGCGTGAGTATGTGGCCACTTGTGTGTATATTATGAGTGTGCGTGTATACTGTAGATGCTGTTGAAGCGTGTGCGTGTTTCAACACTAGTTCTGAAAATATAGTGCTGTTGGTACGAGGTCTTAGTATGTGTCTTTCATTACATTATACATTTTGTATTTGTTATTTTATACAAAATACCTTACAATGACAGAAATTACACATTCCTATTTTAACAGTCACTTTGAGATGTTTATCGGTGTAGCTAAACATGCAATTGGTAATTCATTCCAAAGCATTTTTAGGACTATCTCCTTCACAGCAAAGTTTATCATCACATTACGGTACATAATACGTCATATATTATATATGTATGTATGTATTTACTCAGGTACATACCCCATAGCTGGGGGTGGCCGACTTGAGACAGAACCCGAACAGGGACAACACAACACAACATTAAAAACTAAATAAAAAACATCACACCTAGGTCGCCCAGGAGAAGACCCAGAGACTTAGGCCCATTTATGGTTTCCAGCAAAAGTTTTCTAGGTCCTAGACCTCCTGGAGAGGTTCCTGCCTCAGCAGGCAGACACGCAGCGAAGCTCACCACCAAAGTCCACCTCACTTCCAGGCATGACCCTTCATATATATACAGGGTCCCCGATCCAGGCGCCTTACGGACTATTATCTAGTCCAACTAAGGCCTGACCCCCTCTCCCAATGACCGCATTATCACTCATCTATTCACATCTAATCTCTAATCCTTCTGCTTACACTGTAACTGTTCTCCCTCTGTTGGGCTCCTCCGATCATAACCTGACAACTCTAGCTTACACTATTCAACTAATTCTTCAACCCAGCATGCAATCACTCAAAAACAAATGTGACGAGGCCACAGAACGCCTATTGTCTGATCGATCAATAATTTCTGATTGGGGCAGAGAAAATCTTGTTACTTTCAAAGCCTCCAAGACCCAATTACTCCCTCTATCTCTCCATCACAATCTTCCGCAAGACTGTCAATTATTCTTCAACAATATACAAATCAACCTTTCATCTTCTCTCACTATTCTAGGTGTATCATTTTCATCCAACCTTTCTTGGAAAGATCATATTACCACTCTCTCTAAAACAGCTTCCCAAAAGTTAGGTGTGCTCAACCATCTCCTTGGTTTCCACACTCCCGTACAGCTTCTTGTTCTGTATCGGGGCACAGTGCGCCCATGTATTGAGTATTGTTCGCATGTGTGGGGAGGCTCCACCCATACAGCACTTCTCGAACGAGTAGCATAATCAAAAGCATTTTGCCTCATCAACTCACCTCCTCTTACTATTTCCCTACAATCTCTTTCTACTCGCTGCAATGCTGCATCTCTTTCACTCTTCTATCGCTATTACAACAATCAGTGTTCTTCAGAGCTCTCTCAGTGCATACCCCTCCCTTGCGGCGAGTGTGAGGCACCCGCCTTTCAACACTGTCCCACTCCTATTCTAGAAGTCCAGCTCTCCAACCCAAGAATTGGCAAATGTGCTAGCTTTCTTCGACGCAACAAGTGAACTCTGGAACTCTCTCCCTCAATTAAGCTTTCCTTCATCCTATGACTTAAGCTGCTTCAACCCCTTCAGCACGTTGACGTAATTTTAATCATATTCTGGTTACAATTATACGATTTTCTTTTGTTTATAATCTATCTCTAGTACTTAGAGGGATAACACATATCTCAATAAACCATCTAAATAATATTGGTCCTTCTTAAACTGCGTACAATCGTCTAATTGTAGTCAGAATAGAAGGTACAAAGACGTCATCGTGCTGAAGGGGTTTAACTTCGTGTGTTCAGGCATTTTGACCCCAACATCCTTGAATTTGGCTCTGTCACGCTTTTGTCTTTAGGGGAGACACTCGTTACAGGCAACTTGCCTTTTGTGTCCTTCATACACACAGAGAAAAAAATAGCATTCTCCATTAATTCCTATTCATTACCACTTATCTTGCCTGTTGTTCAGTCATCTCTTTACCTTCCAACTCTTTTACTTTACCATCTCTCCATCACATCCAACTGTCTTCCCTGTTGTGCCTTCAAAGCCCATGTCTCAGCCCCATACATCACTGTTGGTACAACTATTCCTTTTATACACGCATTTATAGCTTTCATTCAGAAATGTCTCACCTTCCACATACTTTCCATTGCTTCTAAAACTTTCCTTCCTGCACATGCTCTCAATCATACCTGCATTTCCACACCTGTGTCCCTGCTTATCACTCCACCTAGATATTTAAAACACTCTACTTGTTCCAGTATTTCTCCATCCAGTCATACATTTAGATTTACACTAAAAACATCTATTGACATTCACCCTCAGCTTCCTCCTCTCTCATACCACTCAAAACTCTTTTACTATTCACAGAAGCGTCTCCTCAGAATCCGCCACCAACGCTGTGTCATCAGCAAACAACAACTGATTCAACTCCCAATCTCTACCATTCTTTACTACTAAAGCCAATCCTAGTCCCATAGTTCTCATTTTCATCTCCCTCACTGGTGTGACATTACACAACCCTGTCGCAAACATACATTTACCTTAGACTATTCACTCAATTAAATTCCTACTCTAACTCACACTCTGCTCTCTTCATAAAAAAACTATTGACTACTTTTAACACATTTCCTCCCATTTCATAATTCCTTACCACCTTCCACATTGCTTCTCGATCCACACGATAATACGCTTTTTCCAAATTATATATATATGTATATATATATATATATATATTATATGTAGCTTTACAATTACCTCCCCTTGACTCTATATATTTGTTATGTGTATCTTTCGAGACATATTCTGGCAAAATGTATTGATATTATATATGCAGCAAATATCCTTATTTTACTTTCGATACAGTTGTTTCGTGCAAAATGCACTACTAGGCTACCAACTGTATTTGTGTACACAATACCAACGTATTCAATTAATTATATCATAATTACGATATTGCATTATTTTCTTGTATAAATTCGTTCAATTTTAACATTATGGCTTATAATAGACACTCTCATCAAACATATATTATCGGTATGCTACTGTCTACTACCTAGTACAAGCATAAATAATGTATTAGTGTATCATAAAGGCAAACTGTTTTATTGTGCATGCACAATGATTATAAATGGCTCTGGTATAGAATATACCTATGCTAAAATTCATACCCAAGATAAATGCCTATCGTCAACGTAATACTTTGCCGTATGGCATTGTCGTGGGCTATGGCAATGAGAGCATATATTTGATTCTACTGAGCAGGGTTCGAATCTCGGGCATAATGATATTCTTATTCTGTGCGTTTAATTTTATTTATATTTCATTCAAATTATCCAACCAATATATAGTTAGGGTGATAAGAATATGTGTGGTTCGGATATGATAAGTAAAAACATAGACCATGTGTATATTCATGCAGATCCGAAAGCGAGTCTAGCTTGGTATGGATTTTTTTGTTATTCGATCTTATCTAGCTATATTTTATAATCTAGCTTCGTAACAGTTAAGTGTGCTCAACCGTCTCTGTGGGTTCTTCACCCCAGCATATCTTTTTGCTCATTCGGGCACATAGCGCCCCTGCATGAGTATTGTTTGCATGTGTGGGGAGGTTCCACCCATACCGCACTTTTCGAAAGAGTAGAGTCAAAAACATTTTGCCTCATCAACTCACTTCCTCTTACTAGCTCCCTACAGTCTCTTTCTACACGGCCCAATGTTGCATCTCTTTCACTCTTCTATCGCTATTATAACAATCAGTGTTCTTTAGAGCTCTCTCAGTGGCGAGTTCGAGGCACCCACCTTTCTACACAATCCCATTCCTATTCTTTCCTACTACCCAATCCAAGAATTAGCAAAGTTTCTCAGTACGTCTTTCTTCTGCTCAATAAGTAAACTCTGGAACTATCTCCCTCAATCAATCTTTGTTTCATCCTATGACTTACACTGCTTTAAACTGTGTGTGTCCAGTCATTTTGACCTCAACATCCCTTGAAGTTGGCTCTGTCGCTCTTTCGGCTTTTGGGGAGACACTCGTTACAGGCAACCTGTCTTTTGTCAATTTCATACACACAGAAACAATAATACACATAGAAAACAACAGTTGTGGTCACTATCTTAGGTTGCATTAATACTGTAGTTGCTTGAAGAGTTATAGTAGGTGTGCTGCCACCATTCACTACCAATAATGATAGAGTTATAGTAGGTGTGCTGCCACCATTCACTACCAATAATGATAGAGTTATAGTAGGTGTGCTGCCACCATTCACTACCAATAATGATAGAGTTATAGTAGGTGTGCTGCCACCATTCACTACCAATAATGATAGAGTTATAGTAGGTGTGCTGCCACCATTCACTACCAATAATGATAGAGTTATAGTAGGTGTGCTGCCACCATTCACTACCAATAATGATAGAGTTATAGTAGGTGTGCTGCCACCATTCACTACCAATAATGATAGGGAATGAGAAAATATTAGAACACTTGTTTTATCAAGATTTATTTTTGTTAGGAACAGGAACATGTTTATCTTGAGATTCAGGAACGAGGAGTACAGGAACATTATCTTGGTGCAAGAATGATGAAAATGTGTCTTGATTTTTAGGAACAGGGTTATAAGTATGAGATTATAAAGAGCGTAGCTCTCTCCCTGTGTATCATCCTTCTCAACATCCAGAGGGGCTGTGCCGATATACAGGTGCAGAGGGGAACGGTAGTGTACCAAGTCAACACTAAACAAGTATTGAGGGACCTCGTCACACAGAAATCACACACAAGTGAAATTTTTGTCACCATTCCTGCCTCGGCAGCTACATACATCGGGAAACCGCAGCGTCTTAGCAAACAGCCTGACAGAACCTCGCTACATCACCTACTGTGCTACACTCTAATAAGCTGTGGAGACATAGAGACCAACCCAGGCCCCAGCTCAACGTTGAAGAAACCTCACCACAAATCAAGTAAGGAAGACACCGACATTTCAACAGTCCCTAGCAGAGAAATTCGTTATAACAAACTGGCACCAGAACCTCCACTTTCGCTCACATACACAAGCCAGGCCGCCAGCCAGCCACCACTACAACGTCACTATCCTACCAACACAACACTACCCTCAACGGTACCATCACTACCACAGATATCGGCAACCCAAGCAGCGCAACATGCAACCAAAACAACTATAAAAGCAGGTAGCACTCGCAAACACATCACCAGTGAAGCAGCAACAACGGCCAAGGAAAACAACAACAGCAAAAAACCACATCAGTGCCACCGCGCCCCCGGGGAGGTACAGCTAGGGGTGGGGGTGGGTCAAGGACAAGGAACAACCTGTCCCCCGCCCTCTCTCACAAGACAGCACCACCCAGCTGATCGGCACGGACCAAACCACACCTCCAGACGTACGATAAACAGTAAGAGGAAATGATGTATAGTCTGTAATATTGGATTCAACAATAGGAGTACACTTTTACAATGTAAGAGTTGTAATGAAATTGTACATACACGATGTACTTATGTTAACAGTAGAAACGAAGTTGAATGTGTTAAATGTAGGACTGCAGCTGTACAAAATCACACACACATTTGTGATATATGTGAAACACTCATAACACGACGACAGAGGATCCAAAACTGTGTAAAGTGTAAAACTGTAGATCACATGAAGTGCATTTCTAAGAAAACCAACAGTAAAGAACATGAGTTTTTATGCAATAAGTGTGCCTTGCATTTATTACCGTATGTTAATGTAAATGAACCATATGACAACTCAGAATCCAGCCAGGACACTTTCAAAGATGAATATAGAGTTATCACCAACAAAGGGCTCTATTTTATCCACATCAACACCAGATCAATGTATCATAAAGTGTCAGAAATAAAATTATTAGGTGATAAGACCAAAGCTCGTAAATAACTTAGAGGCAAATAACTTACTTAAAGATACTCAACACGGCTTTCGTAAAAAACGTTCCTGTTTAACAAACCTCTTAGACTTCTTCCACGATATCCTCAACCTCTACGATGAGAGTAAAGCTGTAGATATTATATACCTTGATTTTCAAAAGGCCTTTGACAAAGTTCCCCACAAACGTTTACTGCTAAAACTAAAAGCGCATGGAATACAAGACGGTGTGTTGAAATGGATAGAAAATTGGCTCAGCGACAGAAAGCAAAGAGTAGTCATAAACGCTAAGGCATCTAAATGGACCAATGTAAGTAGCGGGGTACCCCAGGGATCGGTACTAGGACCAATTATCTTTCTAATTTACATCAACGACATAGATGAGGGTCTCACCTGTACAATCTCAAAATTTGCTGACGATACAAAAATTGCAAATAGCATACTCTCAAAAGAACAAGTTGACGATATGCAACACAATCTAGATACATTGTCATGTTGGGCCCAAATTTGGCAAATGAGTTTCAATGCGGATAAATGTAAAGTACTACATATCGGATACCTAAATGAGAAAGCAAACTATTCGATGAATGGCACTCAGCTTCAGAATGTAAACAGAGAAACCGATCTGGGAGTAACAATATCGAGTAACCTAAAACCGAGTCAACAATGTTCAGAAGCTGTTAAGAAGGCAAACAAAATAATTGGCTTTATAGGCAGGTCATTTGAGCATAAATCCAAAGAAGTTATCCTAACCCTTTACAATTCCTTAGTCCGTCCTCTTCTGGAATACTGTGTTCAATCCTGGTGCCCTTATTACCAAAAAGATATAAACAAGCTAGAACGAGTTCAACATAGAGTTACCAAAATTATACCTAGCCTAAAGAACAAACCATACGAAGAGCGTCTTAGAAAATTAAATCTATTTCCTTTAACCCAGCGCAGATTAAGAGGTGACTTAATTCAAGTGTTCAAAATCATCAAAGGCATCGACAATATGAACTGTAGTAAGTACTTCACTATTGACCAATCTAATTACACGCGGGGAAACGGTTGCAAAATTATTGGTAAATCTTTTAACTCAAACGAATCTAAGAATTTCTTCTTCAATCGAGTTGTCAACTTGTGGAATGGGCTTCCCCGAGACGTTATAGACTGCAGAACCGTTGATTCATTTAAACTCCGCTTAGACAAATATCTCGCATCAAACCCGCGACTGACTTTATAAATGAATAACGTTATTTTATCCCCCCCTCAGTTACTAACCCATCTGTCCCCTACTAACTTCCTAATCCTGCCACGGACATTAGTTCCAGGGCAGTAGTTCCCTTTCCAATGTTCCCTTACCCACTCTAAACCACTGTTTGGACACTTGATTCTCAGTGTTTTGGAGGACAAGCAGCCTAGAAGAGTCACTAGACCTGTTGTTGCTTGATTTCCTTTGTACTCCTTTGTACTCCTTTGTACACCTGTACCACCACCACCACTTCATCACACACCTACACCACCACCACCACTTCATCACACACATACACCACCACCACCACTTCATCACACACCTGCACCACCACCACCATTTCATCACACACCTACACCACCACCACCACTACATCACACACCTGCACCACCACCAACATTACATCACACACACTTGCACCACCACCACCATTTCATCACACACACCTGCACCACCACCACCACCACTACATCACACACACATGCATCACCACCACCACTTCATCACACACACCTGCACCACCACCACCACTTCATCACACACACCTGCACCACCACCACCACTTCATCACACACACCTGCACCACCACCACCACTTCATCACACACACCTGCACCACCACAACTTCATGACACACCTACACCACCACCACTTCATCACACACCTGCACCATCACTTCATCACACACCTACACCTCCACCACCATTTCATCACACACCTACACCACCACCACTTCATCAAACACCTGCACCACCACCACCACTTCATCACACACACCTGCACCATCACCACCACTACATCACAAACCTACACCACCACCACCACGTCATCACACACACCTACATCACTTCATCACAAACCTGCACCACCACCACCACTTTATCACACATACCTGTACCACCACCACCACTTCATCACACACCTGCACCACCACCACCTTTTCATCACACTCCTGCACCACCACCACCACTACATCACACACACCTGCACCACCACCACCACTTCATCACACACCTACACCACCACCACCACCCCTTCATCACACACCTACACCACCACCACCACATCATCACACATGCCTGCACCTCCACTTCATCACACACCTGCACCTCCACCACCACTTAATCAAACACACCTACACCAACACCACCACTTCATCACACACATACACCAACACCGCCACTTCATCACACGCCTGCACCACCACCACCACTTAATCACACACACCTGCACCACCACCACCACTACATCACACACCTACACCACCACTTCATCACACACACCTACACCACCACCACCACTTCATCACACACACCTGCACCACCACCACCACTACATCACACACCTACACCGCCACCACCACTTCATCACACACACCTGCACCACCACCACCACTTCATCACACACACCTGCACCACCACCATTTCATCACACACCTACACCACCACCACTTCATCACACACTTGCACCACCACCACCATTTCATCACACACCTACACCACCACCACCACAATTTCATCACACACCTACACCACCACCACTTCATCACACACTTGCACCACCACCACCATTTCATCACAGACCTACACCACCACCACCACAATTTCATCACACACCTACACCACCACCACTTCATCACACCCACCACCCACCACCACACACCTACACCACCACCACCACAACGTCACACACCTACACCACCACCACCATTTCATCACACACCTACACCACCACCACCACTTCATCACACACCTGCACCACCACCACAATTTCATCACACACACTTGCACCACCACCACCACTACATCACACACCTACACCACCACCACCACATAACACAACACCACCACCACCACTCATCACACACACCTGCACCACCACCACCATCACACACCACCTACACCACCACCACCATCACACACCTCACTCACCACACCACCACCACACACACCACACCACCACCACTTTATCACACACACACGCACCACCACCATCATCACAACATCACCACCACCACCACCACACACCTCACACACCCACCACACTACACCCACCACCACCACCATCACACCACACACCACCACCACCTCACACACATACACCACCACACATACACACCACCACCACCACACCCACCAACACAACCTACACCACCACCAAACCATCACACACACCTGCACCACCACCCTCACCACACCACCATCACACAACTGCACCAGCACACCATCACACACCTGCAACACCACCACCACTACATCACAACACACACCTACACCACCACCATCACAACACACACCTGCAGCACCACAACACACACCTACACCACCACAACACACACCTACTGTACCACAACACACACCTGCAGCACCACCACCACTTCATCACACACACACCACCACACACACCTGCACCACCACCACCACTTCATCACACACACCTGCACCACCACAACTTCATCACACACCTACACCACCACCACATCACACACACCATCACACCTACACCACCACCATTTCATCACACACCTACACCACCACCACCACAACACACACCTACACCACCACCACTTAATCACACACACCTGCACCACCACCATCACTTCATCACACATCTACACCACCACCACCACTTCATCACACATTCCTACACTACCACCACCACTTCATCAAATACCTGCACCACCACCACCACTTCATCACACATACCTGCACCACCACCACCACCACTACATCACACATTTACACCACCACTTCATCACACACACCTACACGACTTCATCACAAACCTGCACCACCACCACCACTTGATCACACACACCTGTACCACCACCACCACTTCATCACACACCTGCACCACCACCACCACTTCATCACACACCTGCACCACCACCACCACTACATCACACACACCTGCACCACCACCACCACTTCATCACAAACCTACACCACCACCACCCCTTCATCACACACCTACACCACCATCACCACTTCATCACACATGCCTGCACCACCACTTCATCACACACCTGCACCACCACCACCACTTAATCAAACACACCTACACCAACACCACCACTTCATCACCATCACCACTTCATCACACACATACACCACCACCACCACTTCATCACATGCCTGCACCACCACCACCACTTAATCACACACACCTGCACCATCACCACCACTAAATCACACACCTACACCACCACTTCATCACACACACCTACACCACGACCACCACTTCATCACACACACCTGCACCACCACTACATCACACACCTACACCACCACCACCACTACATCACACACACCTACACCACTTCATCACACACACCTGCACTACCACCACCAGTTCATCACACACCTGCACCACCACCACCACTACATCACACACACCTGCACCAACACCACCACTTCATCACACACATACACCACCACCACCACCCCTTCATCACACACCTACACCACCACCACCACTTCATCACACACCTGCACCACCACCACCATTTCATCACACAACTACAGCACCACCACCACTACATCACACACCTGCACCACCACCAACATTACATCACACACACCTGCACCACCACCACTTCATCACACACACCTGCAGCACCACCACCACTACATCACACACACCTGCTTCACCACCACCACTTCATCACACACACCTACACCACCACCACCACTTCATCACACACCTGCACCACCACCACCATTTTATCACACACCTACACCACCACCACCACATCACACACCTATGTCACCACCACCACCACTTCATCACACACACCTGCACCACCACCACCACTTCATTACACATCTACACCACCACCACCGCTTCATCACACACACCTACACCACCACCACCACTTCATCACACACCTGCACCACCACCACCACTTCATCACACACCGAAATGGAGGTGGCGTTTTACTTTATATCAAAGAAAGTCATAACCCTACCCTCTTGTCAAAACCTCAAATTGTGAACGTCGACACATCGTTTGTGCTAATAAAGAATAATAAAGGTGCAAAAATAATACTTGCGTTAATATACATACCTCCAGCTCAATCAGTGCAAACTGACCAAGAAATTTACGAACAAATTGCAGATGTAAGTAACTCACAAAATACCCTAATTTTTGGAGACTTTAATTTACCTGTGACCAAGTGGACGATACTCTTACTTCACACTCCGGATATGACTTGTAAACGAACTTGCAAGAGAGGTCGCTTTATCAATTTGTTCGAACGCCGACCCGTGGTAATAACGTTTTTGACATTGTACTTGCAACAAAAGAAGAATTAATAGAGAATTTGAATGTTGGTGATGAATTCAGTAACAGCGACCATCGTACGATAACTTTCACTTTAACCCTTAATTAGCGGCGAGCAACATAAGTCGAGTTAAATAAAGCTGGACTATGTGGCGGCGCTCGACATAGGTCGTGTGGCAATTTCAGCACGTAATGTTGCTGAGAGAGAGAGACAAGTGGTGGCAGGAGAGTAGCGAGCGTATGACTGCTCCAGACCACCGCGGCGAACCTACTGACACGAATCCCACCTCCTCCCTCCCTCTTTCACTCGCTATATATGGAATTGTATGGGGAAAGTGCCTAATTACCTGCTTTTTGCACTCGCGTTGCACGGTTATTGCCAGAAAACTAGCCATCATAAAAGGATCGTTATGGTGTCATTCGAAAGCTCTGTTTATGCCCTTTCAGGGATAGATACTTGTTTTACGTTCTGGGTCTTATTTAGGCATGAAAATTATCACGTAAACAGCCCTATTTTGGCTAAAAACACCCCGCTGGGCGGTACATATAAATAAACCGCATAGGCCGCTCGTAAGGTGTTAAAGGTTACTAGTAACGAACCAAATAGTATCATCGAAAAAGTCCCTAATTTCAAGAAAGCAAACTTTCATAAACTTAGAGCTATGTTTAAAGAAACTGACTGGAGCTTTTTAATTAACAATAACGACATAAATACATCTTGGAAGTTATTCAAAACCACTTACCTAAAAGCAGTGCATGAGTGCATACCATCGAAAATACGGCGTCCAGGCCATAATAATAAGCCCAAATGGTGAAATAAAGATATTTCAAACTGCCTGCTTGCTAAAAAATTTGCTAATGATAGATTAAAATCCATACAAAAAAGAACGGGTGAAATTTGTAGAGCTATGACGCAAAACTAAAAAGTTAATTAAGCAAATTAAAAAGATCCTAGAGTTACATATTGCGAATCAAAGCAAAACAAACCCGAAAGAATTTTATAGTTATATCAGAAAGAAAAAAGTAGTTACTTCAACTGTTGGACTGTTAGTCGATGAAAATGGAGAATACACCAAAGACGAAGTACAAATGAGTAATGCCTTCAGTACCTTCTTTTCATCAGTGTTTACAACAGAAGACCTCAGTGATATCCCTACACCATCGCCGAATCAGATTGATAATTCAGATGTTCTAAGCAATATCACCGTTACAGAGAGAGAAGTATTGAATTGTTTAGATAAACTCAAGGTAAATAAAACGCCTGGACCTGATACAATCTCGCCTAGAGTTGTAAAGGAAGCTAAGGATGAGCTCTCCAAACCACTGACATTACTATTCAATAAATCCTTGCAGTCTGGAACTATGCCTGATCAGTGGAAGCTAGCCAACATAACACCAATATTAAAAAAAGGCAGCAAATCCCTACCCAGTAACTATCGTCCAATTAGCTTAACCTCAGTTGTATGTAAAATGCTCGAAACGATCATAAGAGACAGACTCGTAAATCACTTAGAGGAAAATAACATACTTGAAGATACTCAACACGACTTTCGTAAAAAACGTTCCTGTTTAACAAACCTCTTAGACTTCTTCCAAAATATCCTCAACCTCTACGATGAGAGTAAAGATGTAGATATTATATACCTTGATTTTCAAAAGGCCTTTGACCAAGTTCCCCACAAACGTTTACTGCTAAAACTAAAAGCGCATGGCATACAAGACGGTGTGTTGATATGGATAGAAAATTGGCTCAGCGACAGAAGAAAGCAAAGAGTAGTCATAAACGCTATAAGGCATCTAAAGGGACCAATGTAAGTAGCGGGGTACCCCAGGGATCGGTACTAGGACCAATTCTCTTTCTAATTTACATCAACGACATAGGTGAGGGTCTCACCTGTACAATCTCAAAATTTGCTGACGATACAAAAATTGCAAATAGCGTACTCTCAAAAGAACAAGTTGACGATATGCAACACAATCTAGATAAATTGTCATGTTGGGCCCAAATTTGGCAAATGAGTTTCAATGCGGATAAATGTAAAGTACTACATATCGGATACCTAAATGAGAAAGCAAACTATTCGATGAATGGCACTCGGCTTAAGAATGTAAACAGAGAAACCGATCTGGGAGTAACAATATCGAGTAACGTAAAACAGAGTCAACAATGTTCAGAAGTTGTTAAGAAGGCAAACAAAATAATTGGCTTTATAGGCAGGTCATTTGAGCATAAATCCAAAGAAGTTATCCAAACTCTTTACAATTCCTTAGTCATCCCTCTTCTGGAATACTGCTTTCAATCCTGGTGCCCTTATTACCAAAAAGATATAAACAAGCTAGAATGAGTTCAACGTAGAGTTACCAAAATGATACCTAGCCTAGAACAAACCATACGAAAAGCGCCTTAGAGAACTAAATCTATTTCCTTTCACCCAGCGCAGATTAAGAGGTGACTTAATTCAAGTGTTCAAAAACATCAAAGGCATCGATAATATGAACTGTAGTAAGTACTTCACTATCAACCAATCTAATTACACGCGGGGAAACGGTTGCAAAATTATTGGTGAATCTTTTAACTCACACGAATCTAAGAATTTCTTCTTCAATTGAGTTGTCAACTTGTGGAATGGGCTTCCCCGAGACGTTATAGACTGCAGCACTGTTGATTCATTTAAACTCCGTCTAGACATATATCTCGCATCAAACCCGCGACTGACTGCGTTTGTAAATGAATAACTTTATTTTATTCTCCCCTCAGTTACTAACCCATCTGTCCCCTACTAACTTCCTAATCCTGCCACGGACATTAGTTCCCTTTCCAATGTTCCCTTACCCACTCTAAACTACTGTTTGGACACTTTATCCTCAGTGTTTTGGAGGACAAGTAGCCTAGAAGGGTCACTAGACCTGTTGTTCCTTGATTTCCTTTATACTCCTTTGTACCTACACCACCACTTCATCACACACACCTACACCACCACCACCACTTCATCACACACCTGCTCCACCACCACCACTACATAACGCACACCTACACCACCACCACTTATTCATCACACACGCCTACACCACCACCACTTCATCACACACCTACACCACCACTTCATCACACACACCTACACCACCACCACCACTTCATCACACACACCTGCACCACCACCACGACGTCATCACACACCTACACCACCACCACCACTACATCACACACCTACACCACCACCACTTCATCACACACTTACACCACCACCACTTCATGACACCTGCACCACCACCACCACTACATAACACACACCTACACCACCACCACTTCATCACAAACCTGCACCTCCACCACTACTTTATCATACACCTGCACCACCACCACCACTTCATCACACACATACACTACCACCACCACTTCATCACACACATCTGCAACACCAACACTTCATCACACACACACCTGTACCACCACCACCACTTCATCACACACACCTGCACCACCACCACTTCATCACACATCTGCACCACCACTTCATCACACATCTACACCACCACCACCACTTCATGACACACACATCTACACCACCACCACCACTTCATGACACACACCTGTACACCACCACCACTTCATCAAACACCTACACCACAACCAACACTTCATCACACACACTTGCTCCACCACCACTTCATCACACACCTACACCACCACCACCACTTCATCACACACACCTGCACCACCACCACCACTTTTTTACACATCTGCACCACCACCACCACTTCATCACACACATCTACACCACCACGTCTTCATCGCACATCTGTACCACCACCACCACTTCATCACACACACCTACACCACCACCACCACTTCATCACACACCTACACCACTACTCAATATTTTCTGTAAACCGACACAGCTAAATGGAAGAGGCCCGAGGACCAAAGCCTCACTTTAAAAGCAATTTGAGAGCTGCAGATACCCTCAATAGATCTCTCTCTCTCTCTCTGTCTGTCTCTATCTCTCCCTCCCTCTCTCTCTCTCTCTCTCTCTCTCTCTCTCTCGCTCGTAAAAATACACAACTTATTTTTAGAGATAGTCCTTATATTTGTGTTCATTGCTTTTAAGATGCCAACTTCTATTAGCGATTGTTGTATTTTCTATACTGTCTGTTACAGGTCCTAATGTGCCGATGGGGAAGTGTTGAGATTATACAAGAACCAGGTGTACAAGTTTATTATATATAATTATGTTGGTGGATATGTATATTTTTGTATTCATAATTATTATGTACAAAGACAATGCACAGGTAAATTATCAACATAGTAGTACGGTAGGAATGCAAGTAACAAGTATTAATAGGACACAATGATATATACATACATATACATATATAAATTATATATATATATATATATATATATATACAGTATATACCCGGTATATATATATATATAAGACGTAAACGTAATATACATACAGACCAGATGCATGTATAGCAAATTTGAAACACTGCGCAATAGAGAACGGGTTAATATTCACAGATCTTTGTTAAGTTGTGGTTTAAATTTTGTAATGATGTAAGTTTCCTTATTTTTTCGTAAGGCAAGGTCATCTTTGTTGACTTTATAAAAAGGCATTATATTAAACTTGAGTGAGCAGTTTTTAGCACATTCAGATATGTGAGTGCTTACATGAAGGCCTTTGTTGTGGGCGATATGGTCTCGATGGAGGTTAGTTCGAAATCTCAGGTTTGATGTTTCGCCTATATCGATTTCTTTACAACCATTGCAGCGAATCACATATATACAATTTAGTGTAGAACAGCTCACATTGTAGGAAACTTTAAAGGTATACTTAATGTTTGTAAATTTGAACTCGCGGCCTTCAATTCTTTCTATGCACATTTTACATCTTGAATTACCACATTTGGTTACTTTATGATTCGATATTTTATGGATTCTGGCTTTAGTTAGAAGTGTTTTAAGATTGTTTGGTTGCCGTTTTGCTTTAATGAATGCCATATCCATATAATAATATCGCTAGTTTCCGACGATCTTTGTAAAAGTTGTATTGTGCATGTAACTTCTTTAAAGTAATCGTCATAATTGGGATTGTAAGTGGTTACGTAAGGTAATATGTTGTTATGAGGTTTAGTATTACTAGTGTTGCGTAAGGTGGTTATAGGGATTTGCTTTGCTCGTTCAATGCCGTGCTTTATTATACCGTTTGGGTATTTACGTTGTGAAATTAAGCATTGCAGTTCATTTAATCTGGTCTTTTAAATCTGGTTCAGAAACTATTGTGCAAATTCTTCGTGCCAAGTTAAAAGGAATGTTATGTTTAATGTGTCTTGGGTGATTTGAGATATATTCTAAGTATTGCTTTGTATCAGTTTTCATGTAATGAATATCGGTAAGTATTTTATTATTTTGTTTTATGAGCTGTACATCCAGGTAGGTGACCATATTTCCACTTGCATCACACGTAAAATTTAGTTTGGGATCTAGGTTATTCATAATTTGTTAATCTTTTTAATCTTTTTCGTCCCAAATCATGAACACATCAGGGCTCTGTCAGGGCTTAATAGAAAAGTGGTACGAAGCTATAACCCAAGAAGAACGCCTATCTAAAAACATTTGGGAGAAGAAAAAAACATGTTTTCTACATGAACACTCCAAATCCAAAACTGAAGATACAAATAACGAGAGTAATACAAATAATAAGCATGACAGTAAACCCCGGACCTACAACAATGGGAGAACTAACCATAATAATCAAAGAACAAATAATGTGCCACATCACAACCCTAAGACTGCAATAACTCAAACCCACCAGGAAAATAATTAGGCCACATATATTAATGAGTTGGGGAACTTGCTATCTAGATTAAATGATGCTTTCTACAACAGCCTACCTACTAATCAAAACGCTACAAACCATAATTTTTTCAAGCGAAACCACAGTCGGGGACAACACAATAACTAGATCCCGAAATCGTAAACCCATCTACAATCCAATTAAATGCTGATGAACAATCCTTACTGTCCAAGGGACTTAAATTCTGTCCCACGCCTAATTCGCACAACAAACTTGAATTGAATCATGATATTGATGAGATCTGTTGAAAATTGAGACTAAGAGAGTTTGTCTATGCCTAAACCATCAACAATGAATCCATAGTGCAATCTAAATCTTCTTGGGAGCCCAGTAGCGGTCGAAACTCTACTCTCATACAGCAATTAACTCCCTCAAGCTAAACAAAACTACTAATGTAAACTCCAAAAATATAAACAAATATAATTTAAAAATTGATGAACGCAAAGCAATAAAATCCTTAACAAACAGATCTGATATAACCTTAAAAGAAGCAGAAAAAGGGTCAGCTGTTGTTGTGATGGACACTACGTTCTATACAGACAAAATCATGGACATTATAAATGATAAAGACACTTACAAAGAGATTCCCGAGAATATTGATCAAACTACTATTAATAAAAGTAAAACTACATTAAGTAAATATATGGGGCTTCACTAACCAAAGATGAAATGCAATACCTAACCCATTTTGAATATAAGCCTAGTTTATTTTATGGTCTGCCGAAGATTCATAAATCCAAATTAATAATAAATAAGATTGAAAATGGCAATTCTGAATATATCTCCATACTAAACCCCAAGGACTTAAAAATTAGACCCATTTTTGCAGGCCGAGCATGACCCACTCATCGCCTTAGCTACTTAATGGATGTCCTGTTGCAACCTTTTTTTGACATGCATTCCTTCATACCTAAAACACAATCTTGATTTCCTGAATTCAATTCCTTCTCAACTTAATAACACAGAAATATTTGTAACTCTTGATGTGGTCAATTTATATAGCAATTTTAGTCATGAATTGGGATGTGAGGCTATCACTTACTGGGTTGACAAGTATTATGATCAAACTAACCGACTACCTGCTAATCTTATAAAAGAGGGATGCAAATTAATCCTAGAAAACAATTCTTTTGAATTTAATGAAGTGAACTATTTACAAATATCATGAACCGCTATGGGAACAAAATTCGCCCCAAATTATGCAAACCTAGTATTGGGATATTTAGAAACACAGTTATACTAAAAAATAGCATCATTACATGGTAAATTGATTGCAGATAAAATAAAGAAAAATTACAAGCGATATCTAGACGATGTGTTCATGATTTGGGACGAAAAAGATGCTGATTGTCTACCTATTTTAACCCTTAACCATCGGCGCGCAACATATGTCGAGTTAAAGAAAACGTGCCCATATGCGGGTCTCGACAGTGTCGAGTGCAATTTTGAGCACGTATTGTGCTCTGAGAGAGAGCTGAGCGGTGTGAGGAGCATTGATTCCCGCCTGACCCCTCGCCACCACCGCCGTGGGTCGACTGAAATTTATTACACCCTCCTCCACCCTCTCTCACTCGCTACACAGGGAATTATGTAAGGAAATTACCTTATTTTAGGGTTTTTGCACTCGTGTTGCACGATCGTTGCAAGAGAACCAGTGGTCGTAGAAGGATGGTTCGGGTGTCATTGGAAAGCTCTGTTTACGCCCTTTCAGGGATAGATACTTGTATTATGCTCTGGGTCTTGTTTATGCATGAAAAAGAGCACGGAAACAACCCCATTTAAAGTAAAACCACCCGCATGTCGGGTAATAGAAGTTACCGACCCACCCGCTCGTAATGTGTTAAAAGTTATGAATAACCTAGATCCCAAACTAAATTTTACGTGTGATGCAAGTGGAAATATGGTCACCTTTCTGGATGTAAAGCTCATAAAACAAAATAATAAAATACTTATGGATATTCATTACAAGAAAACTGATACAAAGCAATATTTAGAATATAACTCCAATCATCCAAGACACATTAAAAATAGCATTCCTTTTAACTTGGCACAAAGAATTTGCACACTAGTTTCTAAACCAGATTTAAAAGATACCTGATTAAGGGGACCGACCGGTTAATTACAAACTTCCAGGTCTTACTTTCAATTTAAATTAAATTTGGCACAGGTGTATATGACCATAAAACTAGATCAAAAAAGTGTTTATTTTATTTTATTTTTTGCGTTTTTCTTGCAATTTAGTTAAAAAAAGTTGAAAATCATAGCACTGCAGAAAATGATAAACTCCTACAGAAATCCCCATAGCACATGTTTTATGTGATCAAACAACTCACAAAAGGTGTATCTGTAGTTTCTATAAAAAACATTTTATATATTTTGTGTATTTGTTCGATTTAGGTGATTACGGATTCAGGCGAATATATTTATAGAAAATTACAACTTTGACGACATATTGTGAACAAAATTAAATTACTAGAGTAAATTGGCTTGATAGGCCTTTTAGTGTTTTTAATTACCTTTCCAATGGTATATACACCATTCCTATAGGTCCAATAATAACTGTAGAATAACATCCGATAGTGCGGCAATATAGGTACTGAGAAAAACAGGTGAAAGTCTAAGGTAATTCGGTGAACATTTTTACTTTTGTTTTTTAGATTTACAATATTTTACGCAGGAACATGGCAAAGTAGAAGATAAAGCGTATGGGAGGTTGTAGAGTAGCTTACGCTCTTTCGATTTATATAGGAATGCTCCTCGTACGACCAGTAGTTACTGAGCATGTTAATTTCAAAATTCGCTATATAACGTTTTTAGAATTACAGGAAAAGTTTTGAAAACATAAAAAAATACTATTTCCAATGGGTATTCACTAATAACATTTCACTGGCTTATGAAGGGATGTTGACTCTTGTTGAGTAAACACCTATTGGTATTTTCAGGATTTCAAGTTTTTTAAGCCTAAATAAACTGGTCGGTCCCCTTAAATGAACTGCAGTGCATCCTTTCACAACGTAAATACCCAAACGGTATAATAAAGCACGGCATTGAACGAGCAAAGCAAATCCATATAACCACCTTACGCAACACTAGTAATACTAAATTTCATAACAACATATTACCTTATGTAACCACTTACAATCCCAATTATGACGATTACTTTAAAGAAGTTACATGCACATTACAACTTTTACAAAGATCGTCGGAAACTAGCGATATTATTATATGGATATGGCATTGATTAAAGCAAAACGGCAACCAAACAATCTTAAATCACTTCTAACTAAAGCCAGAATCCATAAAATATCGAATCATAAAGTAACCAAATGTGGTAATTCAAGATGTAAAATGTGCATAGAAAGAATTGAAGGCCGCGAGTTCAAATTTACAAACATTAAGTATACCTTTAAAGTTTCCTACAATGTGAGCTGTTCTACACTAAATTGTATATATGTGATTCGCTGCAATGGTTGTAAAGAAATCTATATAGGCGAAACATCAAACCTGAGATTTCGAACTAACCTCCATCGAGACCATATCGCCCACAACAAAGGCCTTCATGTAAGCACTCACATATATGAATGTGATAAAAACTGCTCACCCAAGTTTAATATAATGCCTTTTTATAAAGTCAACAAAGATGACCTTGCCTTACGAAAAAATAAGGAAACTTACTTCATTACAAAATTTAAACCACAACTTAACAAAGATCTGTGAATATTAACCCGTTCTCTATTGCGCAGTGTTTCAAATTTGCTATTCATGCACCTGGTGTGTATGTATATTACGTTTTGTATATCACCACAAGAATTACACCTCTTAAATGTATTATATATACTGTATATATACCGGTATATATACACTGTATATACAACTCCTACAACACCAGTTTCCACTACTCCAGCAGCCACCAGGTCCTCAAGCTTGGATTTGTTATGGCCTCCCTTTTCACCAAAGGGTATGTACAATTAACTCGATTAATTCGCAGACATCCTCCATAAATTGGAATATGGAGTCTGGTATCACTGCCAAAAGTATCCACCCACCACCCCACACAAGTGCTCTGCAATACCTTCCTCCCACAGCCCACCTGCTCATTCCTCCCTTCCTGCCACACCTCTCCTTTATTTCCTCCCATCACCCTCCCTTCGAACTCCTATCCCTCTCCTCTGTACCCCCTACCTTTTCAAGTCACTAGCCTCGCCGCTTACCCTCCTCTAATCTACACAACACTTAATTTGCATATGTCGGGAGGCCAGTAATTTAATAGTACGGTTTACAAAACAAATATAATTTGGCTGCCTTTTGATGAAGTAAAAAAAGCCTAAAAATGGCATTATAGTTATTAAGCTATTGCAAAGGAATGTGAAGCGAATTGTCAGAGGGGTGTTGTAAGTAAACAAATATAGCAATTAGACACTGAACAACGATTTTGGAAGGATTTTAAAATTGTATTCTACTTTCTTCCCTTTCATTGCCATTATTCACTAGAAAATGTACATTCTTTCATAATGCAAATTACATCATAGGATGTATTCGTGAACTTTCTCTCGTTCTCTCTCTCTGAAAATATATAAGATATTTTTTACCATTTTTTTGAGCATTTTCTAGGTAAAATCCGAGCTGAATTAGTTCACCACTTGTGTGAAAATGAGCCTATGAAGAATTTCACAAGACAAATGACTACAAATACAGAGCGTAAGTGTAATTGAGTAGGGATACAATCATTCGACAATGAGAATAGGGCTTAGTTGTTTAGGAAGGGTAGATACCGCAGATGATTGTATGAGGTTCAGATGAATTCGAGTATGCTACAACGGAATATTCATAACGACTTGTGTATGGCACCTAGGCAATACAAGGCATAGCAGAAGCAGCTTCCATATTACTAGGAATCTGATATTATGTAACCTGCGGCATTACCTTTTCGGGCATTAAGAGTTTGCCGTCTATCACACAATGGTTACCTAAATAACTCAACAGCTGAGTAGCAATCATTCCCGTTTTACAAGATAGGGAATTACCATACAAGCAAAGCCAGACACCAACAGGCTGTACAGCAAATCACCAAATTTATCTGCTCCATATCGATGACTATCTATAGACACCCACACGACCTGTACGCTGAGTCCCGCCACCACAGGTTTCCGGATTTACACCAGTGAGGAACGGTGCACGGCCAAAGCAGAAAAGGTCTCCTCTACCAGTCACAATGTCAAACAGATTTGAGATATTGGTAGAGATGGAAGGCGAACCAGAAGAGACTAGGCTCGTTGGGGATTCCATCCTACGAGGACAGGTCGAAGAGTTCTGCGACAGAGTCCTAAATCGACGAAAAAGATTTTGCATCCCAGGAGCTGGACTGGACGACATTGTGGAAGCCTTCGAAGATACAACAAAGGATGCAAATGAAAATACTCTTTTTGTCATCCATGCTCGTTCAAATGACGTCATGCGCACCATATACGAAGGGTTGATGGAGAAGCATCGCAAGATGATCCAGCACTACAAAAACAAGTCAAGGAATATCATCATCTCAGGCATTCTCCCCAAGATCGACGCACCTGACAAATTCTACGACAAGGCCTTCAGCACAAATATTATTATGTTCCTTCCAACAACCAACTATACTCCTAAAAGCGATTAATGAAATTTACAAACACATGTGGAAGTCCGTGGATTGGAACCCAGGACGGTCACACCGAAAATCAACACCTTATGCATCGCACCACGAAGACAGTTAAAGGATGGTGGACACTGCCTACGATTTATTATGCAACTTCGAATCCTGCATATCAATCTAAGCATGTACACACATCCCAACTGCAACTCACGTAGGCTATGCATATGTGAATGGAAAGAGCAATTAATGGGGCCTTAACCACTAGGGGAAGTCCTCTCGATAAATTACCCCTGAACCAATATCAATTATTATGTTCCTTCCAACAACCAACTATACTCCTAAAATCGATTAATGAAATTTACAAACACATGTGGCAGTCCGTGGATTCGAACCCAGGATGCTCACACCGAAAATCAACACCTTATGCATCGCACCACGAAGACAGTTAAAGGATGGTGGACACTGCCTACGATTTATTATGCAACTTCGAATCCTGCATATCAATCTAAGCATGTACACACATCCCAACTGCAACTCACGTAGGCTATGCATATGTGAATGGAAAGAGCAATTAATGGGGCCTTAACCACTAGGGAAGTCCTCTCGATAAATTACCCCTGAACCAATATCAATTATTATGTTCCTTCCAACAACCAACTATACTCCTAAAATCGATTAATGAAATTTACAAACACATGTGGCAGTCCGTGGATTGGAACCCAGGACGCTCACACCGAAAATCAACACCTTATGCATTGCACCACGAAGACAGTTAAAGGATGGTGGACACTGCCTACGATTTATTATGCAACTTCGAATCCTGCATATCAATCTAACCATGTACACACATCCCAACTGCAACTCACGTAGGCTATGCATATGTGAATGGAAAGAGCAATTAATGGGGCCTTAACCACTAGGGAAGTCTTCTCGATAAATTACCCCTGAACCAATATCAATTATTATGTTGATATCCTTCCAACAACCAACTATACTCCAAAAATCGATTAATGAAATTTACAAACACATGTGGCAGTCCGTGGATTCGAACCCAGGACGCTCACACCAAAAATCTTGCCGACTAAAATATTTGTGTCTGAGGGAAGAAGTTGAATTCATCAACCTCTGGGACAACTTCTACAACCAGCCTACTCTGTTCCGCAAGGATGGCACTCAACTAAACCCTGTGGGTTCAGCACGCATGGGTCGTCTCCTACACGAAGCAGTCCGCAGCCATGGATAAAAAAACGCCATCCGAGAAGAAGCAGCAGTGACATAAATCATCCAACGCCAAGCAAAAAACAGAGGCAACCGAGGACCACCAGCGATAAGGACCGAAGACAGCGAGGACCGAGGACAGCTATGAACATAAATGTAGATCCGACAAGAACCAAAAATATTATTAAAGAGCGTTCCGTGAGTTCTAAAATAACAAATTTAAAGGTTTTCTATGCAAATGCTCGTAGCATACTCAATAAATTTTCAGATTTAGAGGAGCTAGTGTTTACAGAAAATTATGATGTGATTGGCATAACAGAATCTTGGCTCAATACAGAAGATAGAGACTTTTTAGCAGAGTATTCACTTCCCGGTTATGTAATGTTTGAGAAAAGCCGAGTAAATCGAAATGGAGGTGGCGTTTTACTTTATATCAAAGAAAGTCTTAACCCTACCCTCTTGTCAAAACCTCAAATTGTGAACGTCGACACATCTTTTGTGCTAATAAAGAATAATAAAGGTACAAAAATAATACTTGCGTTAATATACAGACCTCCAGCTCAAACAGTGCAAACTGACAGTGAAATTTACGAACAAATTGCAGATGTAAGTAACTCGCAAGATACCGTAATTTTTGGCGACTTTAATTTACCTGTGACCAAGTGGGGTGATACTCTTTCTTCACACTCCGGACATGACTTGTATACGAACTTGCAAGAGAGTTCGCTTTATCAATTTGTTCGAACGCCGACCCGTGGTAATAACGTTCTTGACATTGTACTTGCAACAAAAGAAGAATTGATAGAGAATTTGAATGTTGGTGATGAATTCAGTAACAGCGACCATCGTAGGATAACTTTCACTTTAAAGTTTACTAGTAACGAACCAAATAGTAGCATCGAAAAAGTCCCTAATTTCAAGAAAGCAAACTTCCATAAACTTAGAGCTATGTTTAAAGAAACTGACTGGAGCTTTTTAATTAACAATAACGACATAAATACATCTTGGAAGTTATTCGAAACCACTTACCTAAAAGCAGTGCAAGACTGCATACCATCGAAAATACGGCGTCCAGGCCATAATAATAAGCCCAAATGGTGGATTAAAGATATTTCAAACTGCCTGCTTGCTAAAAAATGTGCTAATGCTAGATTAAAATCCTCACAAAATGACGAAGAACGGGTGAAATTTGTAGAGCTACGACGCAAAGCCAAAAAGTTATTACGCAAAGTAAGGAGACCTTAGAGTTACATATTGCGAATCAAAGTAAAACAAACCCGAAAGAATTCTATAGTTATATCAGAAAGAAAAAAGTAGTTACTTCAACTGTTGGACAGTTAGTCGATGAAAATGGAGAATACACCAAAGACGAAGTACAAATGAGTAATGCCCTCAATACCTTCTTTGCATCAGTTTTTACAACAGAAGACCTCAGTGATATCCCTACACCATCGCCGATTCAGATTGATAATTCAGATGTTCTAAGCAATATCACCGTTACAGAGAGAGAAGTATTGAATTGTTTAGATAAACTCAACGTAAATAAAACGCCTGGACCTGATACAATCTCGCCTAGAGTTATAAAGGAAGCTAAGGATGAGCTCTCCAAACCACTGACATTACTATTCAATAAATCCTTGCAGTCTGGAACTATGCCTGATCAGTGGAAGCTAGCCAACGTAACACCGATATTAAAAAAAGGCAGCAAATCCCTACCCAGTAACTATCGTCCAATTAGCTTAACTTCAGTTGTATGTAAAATGCTAGAAACGGTCATACGAGACAGACTCGTAAATCACTTAGAGGAAAATAACATACTTAAAGATACTCAACACGGTTTTCGTGAAAAAACGTTCCAGTTTAACAAACCTGTTAGACTTCTTCCACGATATCCTCAACCTCTACGATGAGAGTAAAGCTGTAGATATTATATACCTTGATTTTCAAAAGTCCTTTGACAAAGTTCCCCACAAACGTTTACTGCCAAAACTAAAAGCGCATGGAATACAAGACGGTGTGTTGAAATGGATAGAAAATTGGCTCAGCAACAGAAAGCAAAGAGTAGTCATAAATGCTAAGGCATCTAAAAGGACCAATGTAAGTAGTAGGGTACCCCAGGGATCGGTACTAGGACCAATTATCTTTCTAATTTACATCAACGACATAGATGAGGGTCTCACCTGTACAATCTCAAAATTTGCTGTCGATACAAAAATTGCAAATAGCGTTCTCTCAAAAGAACAAGTTGACGATATGCAACACAATCTAGATAAATTGTCATGTTGGGCCCAAATTTGGCAAATGAGTTTCAATGCGGATAAATGTAAAGTACTACATATCGGATACCTAAATGAGAAAGCAAACTATTCGATGAATGACACTCAGCTTAAGAATGTAAACAGAGAAACCAATCTGGGAGTAACAATATCGAGTAACGTAAAACCGAGTCAACAATGTTCAGAAGTTGTTAACCCGTACAGCCCCAGCGACGCGTCTGACGCGTCGGCGATGTATGTAATGCACAGCCCCAGAGACGCGTCTGGCGCGTCACCCTAATTGCGCCGACCGTAACCTCAGGTGTAGCCACTCAAGAGGGCTCAGATTTGTATGGGAACTGTGTACGTATCCCACGCAACCGTGCCGATGGTTGAAAACTCTCAAAGTTCACGTGCATGCGCGTGAGCGCGCAATAACCTGTTTTTTTGGGGTAATTGCCTTAAATTTTGTACTCTTGTAAAATACGTTTTCGGGGGCTCTGTAGAACCATTCTTTAAGCTTTTTGAGCGGTTTTTCGTGGTTTTTCCTTCATTCCTAACCCATTCGCTATTGTTTCTGGAATAAAACCATTTTTTGAAAACCGGCCGGGTTCTGGTGAACAAACATTACAAAACTAGCCGGGGCTCCACGGGTTAAGAAGGCAAACAAAATAATTGGATTTATAGGCAGGTCATTTGAGCATAAATCCAAAGAAGTTATCAAAACCCTTTACAATTCCTTAGTCCGCCCTCTTCTGGAATACTGCGTTCAATCCTGGTGCCCTTATTACCAAAATGATATAAACAAGCTAGAACGAGTTCAACGTAGAGTTCCCAAAATTATACCTTGCCTAAAGAACAAACCATACGAAGAGCGTCTTAGAGAATTAAATCTATTTCCTTTAAGCCAGCGCTGATTAAGAGGTGACTTAATTCAAGTGTTCAAAATCATCAAAGGCATCGAGAATATGAACTGTAGTAAGTACTTCACTATCGACCAATTTAATTACACGCGGGGAAACGGTTGCAAAATTATTGGTAAATCTTTTAACTCGCACGAATCTAAGAATTTCTTCTTCAATCGAGTTGTCAACTTAAGGAATGGGCTTCCCCGTAATGTTATAGACTGCATCACCGTTGATTCATTTAAACTCCACCTAGACAAATATCTCGCATCAAACCCGCGACTGACTGCGTTTGTAAATGAATAACTTTATTTTATCCCCCCCTCAGTTACTAACCCATCTGTCGCCTACTAACTTCCTAATCCTGCCATGGACATTTGTTCCAGGGCAGTAATTCCCTTTCCAATGTTCCCTTACCCACTCTAAACCACTGTTTGGACACTTGATCCTCAGTGTTTTGGAGGACAAGCAACCTAGAAGGTCACTAGACCTGTTGTTGCTTGATTTCCTTTGGACTCCTTTGTACATGCAGAGGGAGAGAGAGACGTGTGTGTGTATGCATATATATATATATATATATATATATATATATATATATATATATATATATATATATATATATATATAAATATATATACCGGTATACATACATATATACGTATGATCAAATTATGTAGTAAAACTCGCTAGGAAAAATGAAACATTGGAACACCAAGCTTTCGTCTATTCTTTACCCTTTTCCTATTTATATTAAGGGGAAGGAAAATCCTACTTGGAGAATGTATTTCAATGGTGTAGGCACTCGTCCTGACTATTGGTGGTTCGAGTCCGCCTGGGAGTATATAAACATTTAGTAGCTCATGTGTATTTGTGATATATACTTGATATTTATGACTCGTGTTTAGTTAGGCGAGAATTATATGAAATCTTATATAACTCGAGTTGTGTGGGGAAACTTTTAAACGTCCTTGTATAGTATTAATATGTTTGTGCCAGGCCCCAGCCAGGGTTCGAACCCAGGCCAGTAGTGCAGCACTCCTAGAATATGGATCGTACGACTTGTGTATGAATTGAAATACATTCTCCAAGTAGGATTTCCATTCTGAATATAAATAGGAAAAGGCTAAGTTTCCATTATCAAGCCGTGGTGTAGTGGATTAAAGTATAGACACTTGTCCTGACTGTTGGTGGTTTGAGTCTGGCTGGGAGTATATAAATATTTAGTAGCTCATATGTATTTGTGAGATATATATAATTATATATATATATATATGGAGAGAGAGAGAGAGAGAGAGAGAGAGAGAGAGAGAGAGAGAGAGAGATAAGGATAATCCACCATATCATGATGGGTGGATGCTTAAACCACTGAGTGCCAGGTCCATAATAATACAGACTGGGGTGTTGTCATGCCCATTGCCAGGTCCGTTTTAATATGGACTCGCCAAAACAAATTGTAGCGCCAAAACTAGGTCACCCACGCATTCCATATTCATAGCACAAGTACCCTACCCTTCGACCTTTGCACCATTATCACTCCCACCTTCCAAAGACCATGTAAGTGAAATGTAAATATATGTGTATAAGATTAAAAGAATAAATATATAAATATATATATGAATATATACCTGTGCTTTCATTAATTTCATTGGATGTGTTTGGTGTTGTGGTGAAATTAATAAAACAAAGATAATAAGACTCCAGAGTGTGTTTACTTCCCCAAAACAATTGTATATTGAAAAAAATAAAATAATTCTCAATGCTGTTAGCCTATACTCCAAATAATCTCTAATTGTGTTTGCCAAAAAAAAAAATAACTTTGTTCATACTTAGCGTAACCATGGTGATTCTCGTGCGCGTACCTACATCACAAAAATGCAATGTGTGTACTAAAGGTAGTCCATACTCAACATAACATTCCTTAAAATACTAGCATTCGTCGAAACCAGACGGTGGGCGTAGTTGCAATTCGGCCGGACACACCAAAAAATAATGATAAAGTTTACGGTATTAATTTGATACTTTCAACTCACTAATTTTTATTAATTTCACCACAACACCAACCACCTCCAATGAAATTAATGAAAGCATATATGTGATCCACCAGGATTCGAACCCGGGTTATCACACACAGATTTTTAGACACAACCATTACACCACCAAGACGGTAAAAGTTTTATGCACACGCCTACAACTTATTATCCATTCTCGAATACTGGATATTAATCTAATCATGTTCATATTCCCAATTGCTCTCATCTAGAGATGAGAGCAATTGGACCATAGTTGGAGGGTTGAGACCGGTCACCTTTTTTTGGGACAGGTTGAATGAGAGCAAACTTCCAGCAAGAAGGGAAGATGTTAGAGGAGAGACATAGACGAAAGAGTTTGCCTAGGCAGGGGGTCAGCACGGAAGCATAGTTTTTTACAACAAGGGGAACACCATCTGGACTGTACGCCTTCTTAGTATTAAGCCCAGAGAGAGTAGAAAGTACATCTTTATAGTGTGGTTCCTTGTGTAATCCCGTAGGATTTTCCTTCTAAAATTGATTTTATTGTTTTATTGGGAACCTTTGGGTGTGAGAAATTGAAAAATAATGTGGTTCAAATTTGTCGACCCCCGGACCCCCCGGTGGGGGCCCCCCTCAATTCCGGGCGCCACTGGAATGAATCCATCACATATCTTCGCCAATAATGGACCAATTTTAATGATCTTAGTGTAGTTTTTTTTTTTTTTTATGACACTGAGTTGAGTTTTATTATTTTGGAAACGACCAGAAGTGACAAAAATTGACTAATGGTTTTAATGCTAAAATAACATTGAAAATTTGGCGAAAACAAGTTTATCGGTAAACTTGGTTACGTCTTTATATCATTCATATGTTATTGAGGATGGAAATATCAGCAATGCTATAATTTTTGCAACTACATTTTTCTGTCAAGAGTTATGTAGCCTACACTTCAGAAAATAGAAAAAAATCATTTTGTGGGTTTTTTTACATATCTTAAAAAACATTGTGGAGTAGTTATGTGCACTGTAGGACAAGAAAACGCTTGTTTTACACATCTTGAATTAATCGTCGAATCAAGCATGTATTCCTACTTTTTAAATAATGCTATTCAATGACAACGAATTGAATTATACCAGCAATATTTATTTAAAAAAAAAGTATTATTTTTCATCAAATGACAAAGTAGAAGCACAGAAAATCATTGCAATAACTGAGAAGTTCATGACTAAGCAACTGTCAATGTCTTAGTGCCTTAATACTGAATGTTCTGCATCACACATAATCACACATGGAAACAACTGAAACAAAGTTACTGAAACTACATAACAGCTGGAATAAATTCGTCCATCAAATGCCTCTTCATTAATTTCACCGAATTCATACAACCAAGTGATTCCTTTTCATATTCGTCCATCCCATCTTACCGGTATATCTTTCTATCATCATACATAATACAGCCACATCATGACAAACTCACGTTGTAAAATAGCATAGGAGAAGCAAAAACATTGTAATAACTGAGTAGTTCATGACTAAACAACTTCTCTTGTTCAGGACCTTACTACTGAATGTTCTGCATCATACATAATCACAAATGAAACACATTTTCTGAACCTAATTAACAAATATTATACATTATTTCAGCAACTGCATCTTCATTAATTTTACCGAATTCAAACAAACAAATGTTTCACACTCAATAACCCAATATGACATCATCACACCATCATACATAACATAGTCACATTCAGATAATCCTAACAAATTTGCAAATCGTTAGATTTTGTTCATGCATAATACATAATGAAGAATTTACTCATTGTCATCATCATTATCATCACGATCATCATCATTTGAACCATAGCTGATCACATTTACACAGTCACTGACGTAACATTTACAAAGTGGAGTGCATGGGAGGCCATTCCTCAAACAACTGCATCTATGTTTGGAACCAGTTTTGCATGCACATTTTGTCAGCTCGATTACAGCTTGAGGGGCTGGCAGTTTCAGACATCTCACTGGAAGATAGACTCCATCTCTGACACTCCAACCGTTGTCTTCAATGGGAGAGAAAGATCTCCCACGCAACCAAATGTGGTGAAAATTCGAACCTGAGCAGTGTTGAATCAAGTTGATAGGTAAAATATGAAAATTAAAATAGATACTATATACAGGTATAGGTAGCCTGGAAAGTTCGTTATTTTCCTAGAGTGCCGTATATTCCGTTAAACAGTCGACCAAAAACGGGAAAAGTGGTTAGGGCAGTGAGAATTATGTTTCATAAGATAATTATTGAAAGTGTTACTTAAAGTTACTTAAAGTTTAAACATAACGAGTGTAAACGAGTGGCACTCCCCCCCCTCCCCCCCCCCCCACTCCCCACAAACCGCGTAACAAACACCTCCTTGTCCTCCAAGCCCCCCCCCCCCCCCCCCTCTCTCTCTCTCTCTCTCCCCATGTAAGGGCGGGTAGAAAAAAAAAAAAATTACCAGAGACAACTGTACGAGTTGTAAGATGAATATACACATGCATAATGGCACCGCATGTCGGATATGCAAGCAACCATACCACTGGATTTGCATAGGATTGACACCAATAAATGAGGCGTACAATACAAGAGGGAAGAACCACCATTTCTGCGATAGTTGTTTCGATATCACATGGCAAGTCATACAGACTGTAGAAAATACAGAAGTACAAGATAGACTGAAATATAGCCAAGACATAGCTACCTTTCACAGAAAGTGCGGAACTATTGGGGCCTCAGGGCCCATACTAATATCACAACCCACACACACACACCTTCCCATGAAAATGCCCACATTGCCTCCTGCACATCAACACACATCGCCTGCCGAACAACAACCTTTCGCACCCTACATATCCACAAACCCTGCCGCACATCTCCCCACACCTCCCCAGACCCAGAAAACACCCACATTAATCCCATCTATGACCATTGACCACCCTACTGCTGTTGATCAAATACATTTGCAGGATGAACATAGGATGCAACAAGCCCCCCTATCAGGCTCCCCTTCCACATCGTCTCCCCTCTCACCACTGCCACCTGCCCACCTACAACCGACCCGTAACTCCACCCCCCTGCAGGCCTCACCCACCCATACACCAACCCCACTATCACCCACAACCACACTTAGCTCACCACATAACCCCTTGCAGCCCCAGCCACACCTACTGGGGTTGTCTACACCAGTGTGCAGATATTATCTGGAAAGAAGGTGCTACTTTGGTCAAAAGGGCGAATATAATGGGAATGCATGTAGATTTGCTCATCCCAAAATTTGCAACAACATAACCAGTCATGGAAAATGTAGATTTGGTGAAACCTGCAAATACCACCACCCATCCCTTTGCAAGACATCACTTGAGAACAAGACCTGCTACAATATGAAATGCCCAGCTTTTCATATTAAAGGGACTTGGAGATATGCTAGACCTAACACGAATGGTAGCCCAAAAAACTCTCTAGCTATGCGAGGACGAGACAGAGGAAAAAGGCAAGGAGGGAAAGGGCAGATGAAGATGAAGAGACTGAGGGAGATGGAAGAGCACATAGAACACATCGAGCACCTCCTGGCCTCCCAAGAGTGGCCAATACATCCCGAAGACTATTAGGTACACATAGTACTCCAAACAATCCCTCCCCAATCTTGTTTGCAAATATCCAAGGCCTAAAAAATAGAACCACGAACAAAGTACCATTTATTAGGGGCCTGCTAGAAGAAGGAAACGCTATATTTGCGGCTCTCACAGAAACTCACATTAAAGATCAGGAAGATAGTGAGGTATGGATTCCTGGTTACAACCTACATAGGGCAGACAGAACGCATAGATCACATGGAGGTGTAGCCTTGTACATACAAGACTCACTGATATGTACTGAATTCCTAAATAACAGTAATGAAGTGGTGGAAATACTTGGAGTTAAAATAGAATTCCTAAATTTAGCAGTTATTGTTACATACAGGCCTCCAGACTCATCCCGAGAAGAATTCAAAACCCAGCTCAACAAAATAAAATCAGAAGTGGAAACCCTGGGGAACCCAACACCAAATATTATATGGCTAGGAGACTTTAACCTACCAAACATTAAATGGAGACAACTAGAAAACCAGTTAGTGGCAAATAACACCGGAGAAGCAAATACTAATATGAGAGAGCTTTTTGAACTTTGTGATTTTTTTAGTCTTACCCAACATATTGCTGAACCCACACGGGAAAACAATATCTTAGACCTGGTCTTCACTAAGAACGACTCTCTAGTACACAGCATTAACATATCGGACACAACATACTCAGATCATAAATTAATTGAGATCGAAACAACCTTAGAAAGTGTACAGACAACCTCAGAATCGAGAACAAAAACCGGCCCCTTCAGTAAATTTAACTTCAATAACAAAAACATTATATGGGAAGAGGTAAATCAAGAAATGGAGGAAATAGACTGGGAAGATTTAATGGATAACCTGACACCAGCAGAATGTCTAGTCTTAATAACAGAAACCATGACCCAAATCTGTAGCCACCATATACCTGCAAGACAAACAAAACGAAGAAGCAAACAAGATCGGGAAAGGAGGAGGCTGTACAGAAGAAGAAAATTACTCACACAAAGATGCACACATCAAAATCTACAGGATAGGCAAAAGGTCGCAATAGATAGAGAAATTGTGGAAATTGAACAAAGGCTAAGAATATCATATGAACAACATATGGAAGAGGAGAGGAAAGCTATTGCAGGTATAAAGGAAAATTCCAAATACTTCTTTTCATACGCCAAACAAAAGGCTAAAACAACATCAAACATCGGCCCACTGAGCAAAGGGGACGGCTCTTTCACAGGGGACAAAAAGGAAATGAGCACTCTTAAGCAGGCAGTATGAAATGGCATTCAGTGAGCCTGATGAAACAAAAGTCATCAGAGACCAAAATATATTTTTCATGGAAACCTCCCCCACGGAAACCCCTCAGATGCTGGATATTGATTTCGGTCCAAAAGACATAGAAGAGGCCATTTCAACATGCCATCCCACTCGGCACCAGGCCCGGACTCATGGAATTCGATCCTAATGAAAAAATGTAAGGAAAACCTCTCAAAACCCCTGGCTATAATGTGGAGAAGGAGTCTAGACACTGGTGACATACCAGATAGCTTGAAAAACGCAATAATTGCCCCACTGCATAAAGGAGGGAGTAAACCACTACCAAAAAACTACCGCCCGGTAGCTCTAACCTCTCACATCATTAAAGTTTTCGAGCGAGTCCTGCGAAGCAAAATTTCAACATTCATGGAGACAAATGAACTACACAACACCGGTCAACATGGGTTCAGAGCGGGAAGATCATGTCTCTCACAACTTTTGGAACACTATGACAAAATTCTTAACACCTTAAGAGCGGCCTATGCGGTTTATTTATATGTACCGCCCAGCGGGGTGTTTTTAGCCAAAATAGGGCTGTTTACGTGATCATTTTCATGCCTAAATAAGACTCAGAACGTAAAACAAGTATCTATCCCTGAAAGGGCATAAACAGAGCTTTCGAATGACACCATAACGATCCTTTTATGATGGCTAGTTTTCTTGCAATAACCGTGCAACGCGAGTGCAAAAAGCATGTAATTAGGCACTTTCCCGATACAATTCCGTATATAGCGAGTGAGAGAGGGAGGAGGGAGGTGGGATTCGTGTCAGTAGGTTCGCCGCGGTGGTCTGGAGCAGTCATACGCTCGCTACTCTCCTGCCACCACTTGTCTCTCTCTCTCAGCAACATTACGTGCTGAAATTGCCACTCGACCTATGTCGAGCGCCGCCACATAGTCCAGCTTTATTTAACTCGACTTATGTTGCTCGCCGACAGTTAGGGGTTAAAGCGCTAGAAGAAAAGAAAAACGTGGATGTCATTTACACCGATTTTGCTAAGGCATTTGATAAATGTGACCATGGTATAATAGCCCACAAACTGAAAGCAAAAGGTATAACTGGGAAAATCGGACGGTGGATATATAATTTCCTCGTAAACCGAAAACAATCGTTAGCAGTAAACCAAGTCACTTCTGAGCCTTCGGATGTCAAAAGCTCAGTGCCCCAAGGAACAGTGCTAGCGCCCCTTCTGTTCCTCATACTAATTTGCGACATAGATACCAACACCAGACACAGTACGGCGTCGTCTTTTGCTGATGACACAAAATTAAGCAAGATCGTAAACACACAAGAGGACACGGGCCGACTGCAGGAAGACATGAATGTAGTGTTCCAGTGGACCAGGGAAAACAACATGCAATTCAATGAGGAAAAATTCCAATTAATACGGTACGGAGATAATAATGGTGTTAAAGAAATTACAAATTACTTAACAGAATCTAACCACATAATAGAACGGAAACACAGTGTGAAAGACCTTGGGGTATTAATGTCTGAAAATATGGGTTTCAAAGTACATAACCAGGTCAAAGTGGCGGCTGCGAAACGTCTAACGGGTTGGATTCTGCGTACTTTTAAAACACGCGGTGAATTGCCTATGATAACGCTCTTCAAATCTGTAGTGCTACCGCGGCTTGAATACTGTAGCGTATTAACATCCCCATACAAAGCAGGTGAAATAAATGACGTAGAGAGTGTACAAAGAAATTTCTCTTCGCATATAAGTTCGATAAAACATCTACACTATTGGGAGCGTTTAAGAGCACTGAATCTGTACTCACTGGAACGTAGAAGAGAACGTTACCTAATAATATACACGTGGAAAATCGCAGAGGGTTTAGTACCAAACCTACATACTCCGATAGTCATGAAATTCAGTGATAGGAGAGGCTGGGAATGCGAAATCCCCCGGATGAATAACAGGGGTGCTATGGGCTCTCTGCGAGAGGGCTGGTTATCTCACAGAGGCCCACGTCTCTTCAACAAACTCCCACGGCGAGTAAGAGACATGAGGGACATCTCGTTAGACAACTTCAAGAGAGCCCTAGATGTCGAACTGCAAAAAGTGCCAGACGAGCCCATCCTCGCAAGGGAGCGAGTTGTCGCTTCAAACAGTCTACTGCACCAAATCACCACCCATAACGAGGGGCGTCGCGCTACTTGGTGCCGCTAGAAGAGCGGCGAACACATCTAAAGGTATCTAAAGGTAAAGGTAGGTCTGGACAGCTCGAATTGTAGGACTTTGCCGAGTGATATGGGATAGTAAAGCAGAACAGTTTCAATCTCAGTGTTGGTAAGTTTGTGGGACCTTTTGGACAATACACAGGACATACAAATTCTTGCAAACCCTTGAACTGTCGAGGTAGATCATTATTGACCATTTCCATTGTGACATCACCATCACCAAGCTCCCGAAATTAGTCGATGATAGAGTCTCCTTCATCCAACTTCAGGTAAGCAGTAATCCATATCTTCGTGGAGATACCAACAAATTTTCCACCCCAGTCGGCACCAGAAAAGTTGTGAAGCCCTATGAGCCCTTGACACTTTCGACGTCAAATCACTTGCACTCGCTCGACCACATAAATTTCTCGTTGCTTTGCACCTTTACCAGTCAAGAACTTTTGGCGATTTTGAGCTCCAAGTCGATCGCGAGAAACCAGGTCGAGGAGAAGTATAAGTAAATCAGTATCGGGTGACCAACACAAATTTCTCGTCCAGTTGTCTCATTTGTCGAAGCCAGAACTTGGGGAGGTATCAGCGCATCAGCTTCTTCATGGGCATGAACTTCTTCCCAATTACGGCCCTTGATCGTGTTTTCATACACAATAACCAACTTGACCTTGTCATCTTGGTTGTGTTCCAGTAAACCCTGTGCAAACATTGCTGTCAGAGTTCTTTTTGTTTTTGACTAAGATAACAGACCCTTGATAGACATGGTCAGTTTCATTTGTGGGTGAATCTCGAAGTCAGTGCATGTGGTTGCTCTTTTCTGTCATGTCTTGTTTTTCACGGACTGGTCAAGATAACGGTCAAATACTATTCGACCCTCAGAGTAGCCAATCAGCATCCACTCAATTTGCTTGATGAAAGCCTCTTGAAGATCAGACAGTGTCCTCATGCTCGATGTTTTCTTAATGCTCTGAAGTACAGCCATGGCATCAACAACGAGTACTCGAGGTAGATTAGCTTTATTGAGACAAGATGTAGGTTAAAATGATTGAGACTCCACTCCTTCGATGCCATGCATCAGACTAGCCTTGTCCGTTGGAATGTACAGAGAACCATCAACAGAAAACAGGGAGCCGGTACCACTGACATCTCATATTCCCCTATGGTCTCTTCAAGTTTTGGTACAAGTCCAGGTCGGCTTCTTTGGATGATGAGAAATCTACCGAGAAGTGCACGCTCTTCGCGTAACTTGATGACTTTGTCACCCACTCGAACTTTGGATTTCTCTGTCATTGTTGTGAATGTCTTCAACTTGGGTTTCGTCATTTTATCCAACACTGACAGGCTTATTATGGCCCTTAACTAGTATCAGCATGATTGCCACGGTCGTACGGTCATTCCTGAAAATTAACAAAAAAATTGCACAATATTGATAGACTTTTTGCTACCAAAAAGACATCTTTGATGTTATTTATAACTGGAAGTCGATGATTGCCACTTCTGGTTGTGTCAAAAGTATCAGGAATCTAATCAGCATCATCAATAACCATAGAAACAATTACAAAATCAAAAAAATCGGTTCATTATCAGCTAAGATTTGGGAAGGAGTCAGTTCAAGGGGGTACTGTAAGTGCCCCAGTGGGGGTTCGGGGGTCGGAAAATTTGAACCCCATTATTTTTCAATAGTCTGATGCTAGATCAACCCAAAAAAGCAAATAATTTAATTTTAGCAAGCAAATCCTACGGGAGCTATTTTTGTGACATAACGCACCACACTATTAGGAGAGATTAGGATATTAGGCTTAGGTAGGAGAGAGGGTGATGGAGAGGGAGGAATGGAACCAGAACCAGAATTATCCAAGGTGGAGTTTCTCGCGAACGTTTGAGCGAAGACTTCAGCTTTGTCAGAGGAAGAAGTGATGGTTGTGCCATCAGAGTGAAAAAGGGGAGGGAAAGACAAGGAAGACATTTTTGGCTAGATGGAGAAAGTTTGGGAAGAGCTAGAGTTGGATATTTCCATGCATTTAGTATTGATAAAAGAGTGTTTGACAAGTCGAAGGACAGATTTGGCTTGATTCCGGGCAGAAACATAGGAAGAATAAGATTTTTTAGTTTTGAGGCGTCAGTACCCTTTGAATACTTCCTCCTTATTTCGGACAGCAATAGAACATGCGTGAGTAAACCAAGATTTGTTTGCATTAGTCTGAAAGGAGGATGACCCAGACGCCATGGCATACCTCAACATTCCGCCAGGCCATCGTATGGGTCAGAAGAGAGGAGCTGAGGATGAGTGGGGTCAAGTTGCTACACAACACACGCGGCGTGGTCCTCCCCCACGCCTGCCTTCACCACCACCTCCCACTGTCTCCCTACTAGAAATACAATGTGAAAACCCATATTTCTAAGTCAAAAGTGTTTAAAACAATGTGTAAAACTCATATTCTAACTATAAAACATTCAGTATAGTAAAAAATCAATAAACAGGGTGTGTGAGAGAGACACAGAATGAAAGTGAAAGTGGTGGCAGAGAAGTGTCAGTCAACTGGCCGTGTGTACGTGCGTGCGTTCTTCTGTTGTCTTGGGCCAAGATGGCCACTCGTCGCCATGGTAACCAGGACGCGCGCGGGCCTTGCCACTCGTCGGCATTTATAAAACTTGAATTTATGCACTTATCATGCTAAAACTTCACTTACAATGACATTATGTGATACATGTTGCTAATATATGAACTACTGTATATAGGCACACCTGATGCTCGGGTGGTGTAAATAACCGTCACTCGAAAACTGGAGGCATCGTACATGAGCCATGCTGTCTCGCCCAGCTGTGGTGTGCCGGCGCGGGAGGTTTGAAGATGCGCCCGGCACCGGCTGATGGTTGAGCCCCCCCCCCCCCCCACTAGGACCCCGAGGTGGGTATTTTGCCTTTTTTCTCCCTCATTTCTCACCTATTTAATCTGTTTTAGGGAGAAAAAAAATAAATTGCCTGATCCTGGCATGTACATTCATTATATATTATCTGGTGCCCAGTGGATTAATGACCTTATAAAATTAGATCTCTTACAATGATAAATTTTGTTTTCCATTAGTATTTTCCAGGGAAATAAATGGGTTAATGAGTAGCCGACTGGGAAAACTTCACTATTGCTAGGTTTTGGGAAGGAGTTCAACTTAACCAACTATTATCATGAGGTGTGTTGCTGTTTATACAACCTACCCCAGCTTTTGACAGAAAACAAAGTTGACATTTGTGTTTTATCACAAAGAAGTGTTTCATTAATAAGACCACGTGTCTGTCTGTCTATCAATGTTTCCTCGTATTGAACTGGTATTAACTGGCACTAAATCTACGACATTTGATGTAATAACAGTAATTAATTTTAACTTTGTTATTTTAACAACGTGCAACCAAGATACAATTGTAAGAAATAAGAACATTAGAGAAAGAAAGCCAAATGGCCCACACAAAGCATATCCCTTACGCCTCCAACCAATCTCATAAACGGTATGTTACTTACTTACCATACATCAATGTTTTCATATATTCCCACCATTCACAAGGTTGTCATTGCTACGTATTGACAACCTCATTTAACCCGTAGAGGACCAGCGACGCAAACAGTGCGTCGGCAATATTTGTAACGCAAAACCCCAGCGTCACATACGTTGCGTAACTGTTAACCTCCTCGGCACCGTCACGTACACATGTACGTAATAAGCGCTTCAGTAAAATATACCGTCCCGTACCGTACGTGATAAATTAAAGGAAATGCTGCCAGTCGGTTTTGCTGCCTGGGGCTCTATCTACGGTACTGTATGTCACACTGGGGATACAGGAAGCTCCGCCCCTTTCCCCAGCAGCCAACCAGAGCCCTGTGACGTCACCGAGGATCGTGACGTCACGGTATCTCTCGACTAATGAGAGGCAGATTTTTCCCCCAGGGCCCAGTCTTCCCCTAGGCCCCACCCACGCAGGATTATAGTGTTTTTGTGTCTCCGTGCATTCGTCATCTTGGTCTTCATATGCATTATTATGCCATTTATTATTATTATCATCATCATTATTATTATTTACGTGTATTTAGTAGGGAATATTTGATAACTTCGACTACTGATACTACTACTACTTCTAATACTTATAATACTGCTATTCTGTTGTACCTAACTACTCTACTATACAAATTAATGGGTATTTGGCAAGGTTTAGTGGGTGGATAATGCGCGTGGGAGGGATGGGGGCAGGGTGGGAGGGACCGGTATGTAGGCCTACTGAGCGGGATGGCCGCGCGGTGCCGAAGGGGTTAATTACTCCGGTCCTATGTCACCTAGAGGGCTCAAATTTGAATGGGAACTGTGTAAGTATCCCACGAAACAATTCCGATGGTTGAAAACTCTCAAAGTCCAACCGCGTGCGCGTGAGCGCGCAAAAATCTGTTTTTGCCTACCCATTTTCCCTCTTGTAAATCCGACTTTCGGGCGCACCGTAGGACCCCTTAACCCGTGGAGCCCCGGCTAGTTTTGTAATGTTTGCGCACCAGAACCAGGCCTGTTTTCAGAAAATGGTTTTATTCCAGAAACAATAGCGAATGGGTTAGGAATGAAGGAAAAACCACGAAAAACCTCTCAAAAAACTTAAAAAATGGTCCTACAGAGCCCCCGAAAACGGATTTTACAGGAGTAAAAAATTGAAGGCAATTATCCCCAAAAAACAGGTTATTGCGCACTCGCGTGCACGCACGTGGATTTTGAGAGTTTTCAACCATCGGCACGGTTGCGTGGGATACGTACACAGTTCCCATACAAATCTGAGCCCTCTTGAGTGGCTACACCTGAGGTTACGGTCGGCGCAATTAGGGTGACGCGCCAGGCGCGTCTCTGGGGCTGTGCGCTACATACATCGCCGACGCGTCAGGCGCATCGCTGGGGCTGTACGGGTTAATGACCTAGGGGATCGTTTTTTTGTGAGTTTTCCTTCATTCCTAACTCATTCCTGGTGTTTTCTGGAATGTTTTTCTTTTTCAAATCCTGCCGGTCCTGGGTGGTACATTTATTATTAACTAGCTGGGGCTCAGTGGGTTAAATAAGTACAGCTATACAGTACATTTACAGCTGAAATCCCTAAGCCCTGGAACGATTCATTTTCACTGGTAACAATGTTACATGGAGTGAAAACAAATCTCATCAATGTGGGTAATACTGGGTTGGAAGAATCATCGCTATAGGTTTTTTTTTGGCAGTAATGGGCAGCTTCCCTATTTTCCCCTTCAAAACCCAACCCCCTGTTTCACGGTAGTAAGGCAGGAAAATGCCCTGCCTTACAGGCACCACACATGTCAAACTATGACTGCCATGCTCAATAGTTGACAAGTGTGTGCACATCCACGAAACATCCAAAGCAGAGAGCCGCCTTACACTCGTGACATTGTGTCGTCACATCTCTCCACTCTCTTGGTCTTCTGGTTGCATGTGCGCACACATGGCACCTCTTCTGAAAACGCCGCTGCTGAGGCTGATGTCCACACCCACACCCACGCAGATCCTGATCCTGAGCCCCATCATTTCCTCCATGTGCTGGCGGGATCTGCTCCAGGTGGTGCCGACCGATGTAATCTGCCTGCAACAGAGATCAGGCAAGGCATCAAAAGTCTGCTTAGTTTGGACCGCAGGCTGAATCTCGCCATGAATTGCCAAGATCTCATTGATAAGCTTCTTGCTAAACTCCCTGAGGAAAAACCTGTCGCCTGTCGCCTGACATAGTCTATCGTATAAATACGATAGACTATGACTCTTTTGTGATCTTGTATGTCTCTGTGACGTCACGATCTCTCCTACAGCACGATGTAGGACGAGTAGATCGTATATTATAAGATTGTAAATAAGTTAAGTTATAAAAGGCCTAATATGCTATTAAGCAATATTGCCATGGTCTTATGTAGTATATATGAATTTATCGTATATATTAATATAATTTATCGTATAGAGCAACCTAAATGCGGTACGATAATTTGGGCTCCTGGCGGTTTGCCAAGGCAGCAAGGTGTGCTTTTGAGGTACGTCAGAGCCTTCACGAACACCAACCAGTTAACATCCAATTTTCCGCCCTCAGTTGATCGTGCTTTTGTGCCTCTAATCACAATACACATACAGCAATACACACAGCTACACCATCACGACGCTCTCATCGACATCATGACTGACTGATAGATAAGCATAATATTCATGTCCATTCCCATGTAATCATTTATTCTTTCTTTAACTTGACTCGTGTCTCGGGACCGAAGTCTCGTTCCCCATTGTCCACCACCATATTGGGGTAAAACGTTCTCCCTTGCCTCATTGCCACGTGGAACTATTGGTGAGTTAATTCCTGGCTAATATTAACCCTTATAACCTTACCCTATAATTATATACATTTATTATGTGAGACCTTTGGATATAAATTAGCTTGTTTCAGATTGAATTCAATTTAGATATAGAGTATTCATTTAGATTGATTTTATTTGATTCATTATAGCTTAGTAATATTTAACTTCCATTGATAGTTTACCACATTGGTGCCCAGACCCGGGAATTAGCTACCAGTAAGGGATTTTAAGGCAATGAACAAGGGGACATATAACAGGATGCAGGAACAACTCTATGGTAAACTGGCAAGGCTAGCCAAACGATGGTTAGAGCCGGAATGCAGGGTCACATCGTTGCACCTGCCCAAGTTCTGCATCCCACCCATCGTCTTTCCCCAATAATTTTCTTTTCTTCCTGTGACATATGACCTGACCTAACATTTTTTCTTGTTCAATATGATCTATTAGTAGGTATTGCTATATAGTGTACTATTTTTTCTCCATAACATAGAAGTCCGCAGGTTGGCGTCTCTTAATTAGACTATTGATTTGCCGTTGTCCTTGTAACGTAACATTTAGATACATAGCCTATAGGCTCACAAGCAAAATGGATAAAGACCATAAAGAGACACCGTCTAGTGGGGTGCTAAGCAAAGCCCCTAAAAATCAAAGGGCGGGACTTCGGGGAGTGTTAAATAGGCTAATTGTGGACTTAAACACTTTCATCACTACTGCTGATCTAGAGGAATTGGAGGCTAGATTAGAAAACATCCAGGCTACCCACGGTCGTATTACGGCTCTGAGTGAGGTGATTGTGGCTGACATGATAGAGGAGGAAGAGATAGTTACAGAGTGTGATAATCGCGCCCTCTATGACGAACCTGTCTTTAGAGCGAAGCGCCTATTACAGCGTGCTGTCGCAAGTAAGAAGGGAGGCGATAATGAGGCCCATAGAAGGGCTGACCCAAAACATACTGTACACCTCCCAAAGCTCAATCTTCCTACATTTGGGGGCAAGTTAACCGAGTGGTTAGCTTTTTGGGACGTATTTCGATCTACGGTTCATGAATCCTCTTTGGATAATGTCCGCAAGTTTCACTATCTGAAGGGACAAATGGAAGGAGAGGCCTTACATTTAATAGAGGGTTTTGCAGTAGTAGGTGGTAGTTATCTTGAAGCGGTACACTTATTAGAGTCCACATACGGGGATAGAGAGCAGTTGAAGATGGCCCATGTCGTTGCCTTGTTGGGGCTCGCAGAACCACAGTATAAGGTTGATGATTTGACAAACTTCAGGGCAAATATGGAGTGCCATACTCGATCGCTAGATACCCTAGGGCTTACCACGCAGGAAATGATAGTCATTATCTTGCGTCAGAAGCTTCCTATGGCAATACTTGATAAGGTAAGATCATTTGAGCTGGGGGAATTCAAAACTCAGTTAAGTAAGGAGATCAATAATCTACAGTTGAACAAAGGGAGAATGTATGAGTCGGGAGGGAGTGAGAATGTGGAGAAGAGGGGAACAGTAAGCATGACAGTGGGGACTAAAGTAAAGAAAGAGGGTGTGTATAAGACACCTGCTCAGATTCTATGTAAGCTATGTAACAACAAACATAAATGGAGTTTCTGCGTAAAATACCCAACAAATGAGACAAAACTAGCACAGGCGAAAAGATTGAAGCTATGTGTAGGTTGTCTAAGTAAAGAACATGGTAAGCAGGGACAATGTACTGCTACATACTTAAGGCCCTGTCGCCACTGCAAAGGACATCACTTTGATAAGTTGTGTCCTACAGCAGATAAAGTCAAAGACGTCAAAAATGAGGGTACTACAACTGTGGCACTAGGTAGCACGCAAGACACCACTATATTGCCCACAATACAGATTCCCATGGAAGGTAATGACAGTAACAAAGTTTGTCGGGTACTTCTAGATCAAGGGTCTCAACGTTCCTTTATAAAGAGGTCCGTACTAGTGGGACTGAAGAACCGAATCGTAGGGGCTGAGACTCTTCGATTACAGGGCTTCACAGGGGTTACTGATAAACAAGACTACGAGATAGCGGAGATTTCATATTTCTATCGTAAAAACCGGTACTTTATGACTTGTATCGTAGTAGACACCCTACCAGAATATGTATCTGTGGGTGTGAAGAAGGTGGAACACGCATTACGTAGCAAAGGGGTTAACTTGTCAGATCCCATGGGAAATCAGAGTGAGGTGCATGTTCTACTTGGTGTGGATCATTATTATGAAGTAGTATACCCTGGATTTAAAAAGATGTGTGGTGTAATTTTAATCCCCACTAAATTTGGATACTGCATGAGCGGAAAGGTGCATACTACACAGTCAAAGGTCCTGGTCGACACGGTCTCGATATATAGAGTCAATGTAACCGCGGCAGAGGAGTTGGGAAGGGAGGATTCCCAACCTAGTGACCCTAAGATGGCTGCCGAGTTCGACCTGGAACGACTGTGGAGATTGGATCACATAGGCATTAATCCTATGGAGACTGATTATGACTCGGAAGTTGCGCTACAAAGGTTTGACGAGTCTGTGTGCTACTGTGCCTCAGACAAGCAATATAAAGTTAGTTTACCTTGGAAGAACAGTGAGATAAGCCTACCTACCAACTATGGTTTGGCATTAGGTCGCTTGCGCGCATTGCAGCGGAAATTGTCTAACGAACCGAGCACGCGCCAGGCGTATGACGATGTATTTCGGAGTTATGAGGATAGGGGTTTTATTGAGAGAGTCGATGTCAAGGAACCGTGTAAGAAGGGTAGGGTTCACTATCTGGCCCATCATGGGGTAAAGAAAGACAGCGTCACCACACCAATACGGGTGGTGTATGACTGTTCTGCCCACCAAGGTCAACAACCCAGTCTGAATGACTGCCTGTTGACAGGTCCGTCCATGGTGTCGGACCTGTCCCAACATCTATTGCGGTTTAGGCTGGGAAAGTACGCCTATACCAGTGACATCGAGAAAGCATTCTTGATGGTCAAGCTAAAGGAGGAAGATAGAGATGTTACCCGCTTTCTTTGGTTCAGCGACATTAGCGACTCTGAAAGTCCCATCATAATATACCGTTTTCGGGTTGTACTCTTTGGGGCCACTTGCTCGCAGTTTTTGTTAAATGCCACAATCAGAAAACATCTAGCTGACACTCATGAGGACACAAGTAAACTATCTCGCGGATTATACATTGACAATTTGCAGGGTACTAGCGATAGTCAAGATGATTTGTTGTATGCATACTGGCAAGCACGCAGATTGTTTGCGGATGCACATCTATTTCTCCGCGAGTGGGTTACTAATAGTGAAGATCTTCAGAGTTTAATACAGGTGGATGGTACGGCATCTCTTAACCAGGAAAAGTCCAGAAATTTGGGGATGATCTGGCAACCTAAACATGACATACTAACTTTTCAAACAAGGTCTTTTGCTCACCAGACAGGAGCGCACACAAAAAGAAGTCTGTTGAGCAAAGTTGCGCAATTTTTTGATCCTTTGGGTCTAGCATTACCTGTTACCATAAGAGCTAGGATTCTAATGCAGGAAGTTTGGAGACGTAAAATAGGATGGGATGACAGTTTGCCCGAGGACCTGAATGACCAAGGGATATTGTTGTTGAATGAATATGCCATCCTATGTACTAAACCTATACCTCGTAAAGTGGCGGCGTTCGGTGACGTTACGTTACACACGTTTTGCGATGCTAGCGCCACGGCATACGGGGTAGCCATATATGTTGTTACTTCATTTGGGGCACATTTAGTTACAGCCCGGGCCAAAGTAGCCCCGGTTAAGAAGGTAACTATCCCTAAAATGGAATTGACTGCCATGCTGCTATTAGCACGTCTGGTGCAACATGTACGCGCAGCATACGAGAGCGAATTAAATATTGAAATCGTTCACGTATGGTGCGATAGTCAGGTCGCACTCAACTGGATACATAGCAAGAAGTCTCTGCCAGTTTATGTGCGGAATAGGGTAGATGAGATTAGAGCCCTTTTGCCAGACGTTGCTTATCATTATGTAAATACAAAGGAAAACCCTAGTGATCTCATAACTAGGGGTATAACGGCTAGCCAGTTAATGAAGTCCGAATTGTGGTGGCATGGTCCAAAGTGGCTGCTCCATGAAAGTGAATGGACGATATGGCATGCTGTTGGTGAGGGACTTCTGCCACTGGAAACCGTGGCAGTTACAGCCCAACCAAATGAGCCACCGGGTCCTATCATAAACTGGGCAAGATTCGGTGACTATAATAAACTAGTCAGAGTTGTAGCTTGGGTGTTGCGATATGTATCCAATCTTAAGCTTAAAGTAACGGGCCAACTCTGCAACAGGGGTCACAACATTGATGCTCGTGAATTTAAAGCAGCTGAAGTAACTTTGATCAAATGGGTTCAAGTAGAAACCTTTTCCAATTATTTAGAATCCTTGAAAAGCTCGAATAAGACATTAATGCCTAATATAGTGCGTCAACTAAGGTTGCACCTAGACAATGGCCTCATCAGGTGTGAGGGTCGCCTGAAGTGGTCGGGTGTACCAGACGGCACAAACCGACCTATACTTATGCCAACAAGACATCACGTTACTGATCTATTGATCATACGTGCACATAGGGAAGTAAAACACTACGGGGTATGTCATATTATATCAAATTTACGTCTCATATGGTGGATACCCAGAGTTCGACAAGTAGCTCGACGCGTAGTGAGAAAGTGTGTAATATGCCAGAGACTAAAGGGTAAACCATATGCAACTGGACCAGCTCCACCTCTACCTGAATGCCGTGTAAAGCACGTAGAACCTTTCCAAGCGGTAGGATTAGATTACACAGGGGCATTGAAGACGAGGGAGCATGAGAAGGTTTATATATTATTGTTTACCTGTGCGACATCTCGAGCGGTACACCTAGAACTATGTGATAATATGTCTAGCGAAGAATTTATGCTGGCGTTCAGACGGTTTTGTGCCCGTCGTTCATTCCCTCAACTCATTCTTAGCGACAATGCTCCCACTTATGTCCAAGCATCAAAATATCTAAAGGATATGAGTAGTGATCCTACTATCATCACTTTTTTGGGAGAGAAGAAGTGCGAATGGAGGTTCATTCCAGTTAAGGCACCTTGGTTTGGTGGAATGTGGGAACGGTGTGTCGGCATAGTAAAGTCAGGACTAAGAGCGGTTGTAGGACGTGCTCTATTAAAGAAGAGTGAGTTGACGACAGTCCTCACAGAGATAGAGGCAGTCGTGAATGATCGCCCGCTTACATATGTGTACACCGACCTGCAAGAACCACTACCATTAACGCCAGCTCACTTGCTATATGGAAAACCATTGACTGCGTTTCCATCTGATTTTCAGTCCATAGTAGAGTTAGAGGATCCCTCGTTGTACTCTGTGGTAGCGGTGTCTAAGAGATACCAGTATATATCCAGGATAATCGAGGATTTTAGGAAACGGTGGATTAGTGAATATCTGCTAGCATTGAGGGAAAGGAGTGTTACTCCCTCTGGTAGACCAACGGCCCCTACAGTTGGTGACGTTGTTTTAATTAAAGAAGATAGTCCTCGTTTATACTGGAAATTAGGCCGCGTATTGGAGGTATACAAGGGGGCAGACTCTGTAGAGCGGGTGGCGCTATTAAAGACAGCCACTGGAACTACTGTTCGTCCTATCGCACGTTTGTACGCTTTGGAGCTAGATTCCGCATTGCAATCTGAGGCTCCACCTGTTATTGCTGGGTCCGAGGATTCTCGAAGGAACGACTCACCTCATACTGATGGTGATCATTCTCGGACCGGGACGCGTCCCAGACGCGCTGCTGCTGGCGCTGTCGACTTGTGGCGTCAGAAGATAGCCTCTGGGCAACATTAGGTTTAAGGTGGGGTTCAGGTCTTTTTTGTGGGGGGAGTGTATCGTATAAATACGATAGACTATGACTCTTTTGTGATCTTGTATGTCTCTGTGACGTCACGATCTCTCCTACAGCACGATGTAGGACGAGTAGATCGTATATTATAAGATTGTAAATAAGTTAAGTTATAAAAGGCCTAATATGCTATTAAGCAATATTGCCATGGTCTTATGTAGTATATATGAATTTATCGTATATATTAATATAATTTATCGTATAGAGCAACCTAAATGCGGTACGATAATTTGGGCTCCTGGCGGTTTGCCAAGGCAGCAAGGTGTGCTTTTGAGGTACGTCAGAGCCTTCACGAACACCAACCAGTTAACATCTAATTTTCCGCCCTCAGTTGATCGTGCTTTTGTGCCTCTAATCACAATACACATACAGCAATACACACAGCTACACCATCACGACGCTCTCATCGACATCATGACTGACTGATAGATAAGCATAATATTCATGTCCATTCCCATGTAATCATTTATTCTTTCTTTAACTTGACTCGTGTCTCGGGACCGAAGTCTCGTTCCCCATTGTCCACCACCATATTGGGTAAAACGTTCTCCCTTGCCTCATTGCCACGTGGAACTATTGGTGAGTTAATTCCTGGCTAATATTAACCCTTATAACCTTACCCTATAATTATATACATTTATTATGTGAGACCTTTGGATATAAATTAGCTTGTTTCAGATTGAATTCAATTTAGATATAGAGTATTCATTTAGATTGATTTTATTTGATTCATTATAGCTTAGTAATATTTAACTTCCATTGATAGTTTACCACATGCGTCATCCACGGGTTGTACGCATTCAGGAGTGTGATGTCAACAAGATGGAGAACCACCTTGTTGTACCACTTGCAAGCCTTTCTCAGGCAGTCCACAGTACCGATCTGCACTGTCACTCTTGTCCAACAAACGCATTTTCACATTGTAGTCAATAACGGCATCCGGTTTCATGATAGGCTGTCGGACATGCTCGCCTGTGACACGGTCCTTCACCCAGCTTGTCTTGCCGCTATTGACTACTGCTCCCTTGTGAAGGGAGGACAGGATATTTACTAACTTGTTGTTATGTCAGGAACAAGCCAGTATTCTGTCGGTAGTGCTTTTCTTCCCGAGGATGCTGCCTTTTTGTTGTCTTGGAAAATTAGACCAGTACTTCCGGTTACCCCTGACAGTGCTGCAGGACTTAGTCTGCCTCACCAAGAGATACCTAGAGAGGCATGGTGAAGAGTTGTTGTTGTTGTTGTTGTTCCCTAAGCTGCCTGGCCGAACAGCCCCGAGTCCCTGAGAAAGGCCATGGCCATGATCGGGCTTTCCCACAGAGCTCTCATTGAGTGTAGATTGTGTTGTTGGCGTAAGTGGTTGTGTGAAATGCAGTCTTCTATGATGTGTTTAATGGTATGGGGTGCTGTGTTACATCCCGGGCAGGTGTCGACAACGGAGTCATCCAGTCTCTTCTGATAGCTCAGGAGAGCTGGATGGTGTCCGCATCTCAGCCTGGCCAGGTGGACTCTGTCCTCTCGAGGAAGGGAGGATTCGGAAGGATGGATTTCGGGAGGTCGTGCATGCAGCTGCGTGTTGTCTGTGAGTGAGTGGATGGATCGGTGAGAGATATGAGTATGGATGTGCTTCTGGAAGTTGGTTCGGGGTGGGCAGGGAGGGAGAGAGGACAATAATTGTGTGTGATACCGTGTGCTGGGTGTTGTTTTGATATTTCTTGGTGTCTGTGGGTGTGTTGCCATGTAGTTTAGTGGGTGGTCTTGGTTCGTGGAGGCTGCTGCCAGGAATAGAGTGCCTCTCATGTCCAGATGGTCTTTGACTTTGAGGATTTTGGTTTCTTGATGTAGGTGATCTGTGGGTGCAGTAGCTGTGCAGCCTGTAATGATCTTCAGGGCTTTGTTTTGAATAGTCTGTAAGGTCTTATGATGTGTTTCAGCTAGGTTAGAAGCCCAGGCTGGGCTTGCGTATTCCATCACTGATCTTATGTATTGTTTATATACTGTGGTGGTAGTTTCTTTGTTGTGTCCAAATTTTGTGTGAGCAAGTGACCTGAGGGCGTTAAGTCTGGGTGTCAGTTTCTTTTTAATGTTTGTAGTGTGCTGTTTGAATGTCATATGAGTATCATATGTTACTCCTAGGATTTTGGGTGTGTGTGTATGTGTTAGGGGTGTGTTGTTTATGGTGAGTTGAGGGATGTATTCGTGTTCTCCTGTCCAACTTGTGAGCAGGGTTGCGGTGGATTTGGCTGGGGCTAGATTAAGTCTGTTTGTAGTGCACCATCCATGTAGTGTGTTGAGATAGGTTTGAAGGAGATCTGTTGCTCTTTTTGGGTCATGGTGTGTGCATGTGAGTGTTATGTCATCTGCATAGGAGGCTAAGTTTATTTGGGGCGTATTGGGTGTAGTTATATCGTGCATGTACAGATTGAAGAGTGCGGGCGATAGGACGGATCCTTGTGGGACTCCGTTTGGAAAGTTTCTGATTTTAGATGACTGACCGGCAAAAGATACGTGTGCACATCTGCCTGCTAGGAAGTTGGCCAGCCACCGTTTTGTGTTGTTGTGCATGTTTGTGTTGTAGATTTTGTTTGTTAGGTTGTGGCGGGGGATGGCATCGAAGGCTTTACTAATGTCGAGTGTGGCTAATAGTGATCTGTGTGGTGGTCTAGCTGAATTGATGCCGTCGAAAGCTCTTTGTGTAAGGTCTGTGAGAAGAGTGTTTGTGGAGTGCAGTGGCCTAAAGCCATGTTGTGTTGGAGCTAGGGGTAGGTCAGGTGTAATTAGTTGTAATAATAGGCGTTCCATGACTTTGGAGGGGGAGCAAAGGAGTGTGATGGGGCGGTGCGAGGAGGGTAGCGTGGGGTCTTTGTTGGGTTTGGGGAATGTGATGATGATACCATGCTTCCAAATATCTGGTATTGTGTTGTGTGAATAGCTGTAGTTTGATATGTTAGTGAGTGCTTGTATGCCTTGTGGTCCCAGGTGTCTGAGGTGTATGTTGCTTATGTTGTCTAGGCCACAGGCGGGTGAGTGCTTGAGATTGTTGATGATATGCTTTGTCTGGTGATTGGTGAAGGGTGTATAGTCAGGGTCTGTGGGGAATTGTCTCTTACGTCGGATGACACATCGGTCGTCTTTGTGAGGTTTTAGGTGGCTGACATGTGAAAAGTGATTGATGAGAGTGTTTGCTTGTTGTTTAAATGAAGGAGTAGAGTCTGTTGTTGTGATTGCAGCATGTGATTGTGTTGTGTTGCTGTTGGAAAGTGTGATGCTGTTTAGTGTTTTGTATAGTTTTTTGGAGTTTGTTTTGTGATCAAGTGTTTGTAGGAAATTATTCCAATTTAGTTTTTGTTGTTCTTGTATTTTGTTGTTAGTTTGGGTGTTGAGTGCTTGAATTTGTTGTGTGATGTCTTGTGTGTGGGGTGCTGGGGAGTGTTTCAGTATGTCGCGTTGTCTGATGAGGTTTTTAATTTCTGGTGTGAAGTTGGGGTTGTGTCTTTTTCTGTTACCTCTTGGAATGTGTTTCTTGTCAGCGTTTTGGATAGTTTTATTGAGTATGTGTACAGCATTGTTGATGTTAGTGATGGGTGTACTGTTTAGAGTTGTGAAGTGTTGTTCTGTCTCATTTGTGAATGCTTCCCAGTTAGCTCTTTTATAATTGGTGTATGTGTGTTTGTGGCTAGCTGGGGTGAGTCTGGTTTTGGTGGTGATAATGATCGGGAGGTGGTCAGAGCCTAAGGTTCTGACCACCCTCCAGGATATTGTGGGGGCGAGTTCTGGGGAGCAAAAGGTGATGTCTGGAGATGATGGGTTATAGAGGGCTTGGTGAGGAATATGGGTATGTTGATGGATGTCGTTAAGGATGATGAGGTTATCGGTTTGGTTTTGTAGTACCAGCCCTCTGTCTGTGTCGGGGTTGTCGACAAACCAGGCCGACGTCTTGGCGTTGAAGTCACCACCCAGGATGATGTGTGGGGTGTGTGGGGTGTTTGTGATGTGTTGTAAGTGTGGTCTGTATTCATTTGGTACTGTAGGGGATGTTTGGGGAGGGATGTATGTGTTTATGATGGTTATGTTGGAGTTGTTGCCAGTGCGTATTTTAATTGACTGTATTTCTGTTGTGTTATCATTTGGTGAAGAGTAAAAGTTATCAGTGTACAGTATATGGTTGGCATCCAAGTAATGGCTCATCAACTGTTTCACAAACGACCCCGAGAGGCCCAAGGGGTCATTGGGAATGTCATTCTCCGTGGCCGTGTACACAATAATGTCCAACACATATCCTGTCTCACAGTCACAGATCACAAAGAACTTTATCCCGAAGCGATGTCTTTTGGAGGTGATGTACTGCCTGAAGACAACACGCCCCCGAAAGAGAATCAAGGACTCATCAAATGAGCACGTTCTGAAAGGGCCTGAACAAACGCCCAAATCTTTCCCGTATGTCGGTCAAGAATGGAGAAATCTTCCAAAGCTTATCAACATCACGTGGGACCATGTTATCAGTGAAGTGCATACACGACATAATCTGCCGATACCCATCCTTGGCCATGATTTTTTTTTTTTTTTTTTCTATGTGAGTGAGGGAGGCAAAAGGCAGAACTGCCTATAGCGAGTGCCTCCCCCATAGTTGAAAGAGTGACAGGGCCAAAATCAAGGAACGTTCGAGCCAAAATGCCTGGACACACGGAGTGTGGAAAATATCTCAAGGTATTCCAGAAACCGACCTACCCAAATTCCTGGCCTTCGAATCTTACCCTTCACCACAATTTTTCTAGGTCTATTGAATTTATTACGAAGGACCACACAGATAAATACCGTTCTGTGAAACGGATAATCAGTCTAATCTGCGCATAAAGAGCTCAGCTGGAAGAGACAACAATATGAACAATTAGACTGACAAAGGAAAGATCTTACTTGTTTATCGGGAATCGTGGAGTTATCTTTAGCGAGGCGTAGGTGGCAAATGGTCAAGTAACTGTAAAGAATGTAAAAGCAATTTAATTCACGAAATATGCGCAACTAAATTAGTTATATCTGAATTATTTTAAGAAATTACAAGAGAAAACGATAACGAAATTATAGGTTATAATTATTTACCTGTTGTTTTTTGGAGGTCACGCTTCATAACGAATACGTATTTATGTTGACTTAATACGACCCGAAATTAAACAGCAAATCGACCTAACTCAACATATTGGCCAATAATGTATTGTCGAACAGCCTAACTAGTTTGTCCATAAAGATCATAGAATAATTTAAAGACAAACATAGAAGGACTTAGCTGTATACACACGATGTAAGAATTAGTCGTGTGCGATGTTTAACCCTCCAGTATAATCCATGAACTATTAAGGAGATCTGTTCACGGTAACTGCTAGGTTGATACTGCCGTCCCTAAATATTTGAGAGCTATATTTCATTTATTTGCTATATTTATCGCTCATCAAACGAAAAACTCGCTCTCAAACGAGAGCGGTCACCCTTCTGTGGGACAGGTTGAATGAGAGCAAACTTCCAGCATGAAGGGAAGACGTTAGAGGTACAACAGAGACGGAAGAGTTTGCCTAGGCAGCGAGTCAGCACAGAAGCACAGTTTTTGAGTACAACAGGAGGAACACCGTCCGGACCGTACGCCTTCTTAGTATTAAGCCCAGAGAGGGTAGAAAGTACACCTTTAGAAGAGATTAGGATATTAGGCATAAGTAAGAGAGAGGAGGGTAGAGAGGGATGAATAGCACCGGAATCATTCAAGGTGGAGTTTCTAGCAAAAGTTTGAGCGAAGAGTTTCGCATATGGGACGAAATCATTGTGTGGGCAACATAACCCGCCTGGCGATTCATCTCGTCCACAATTTTTTGCATAAGTGTGTCGTCAAAGAATGCACGGTATTATCTATAGGGGGTGTCATTCGCGGTCCATCGGAAGGGATCTTGCTCCCCATGTCCCGTGCTGTCAAAGACGGGCGCAGTTTTGAAAAATTCACTATCACCGCAGTCAACTCACCCAAAAGGGTCAGGTCCTGGTGGTGCTGCTGCTGCTGGCACACCCGTAGCCATACATGCACCAGTACATGGACCTGGGCGAACCCTTCCGCGGATCTGAGCACTAGGGCGCCCAGTAGTGCGCCCAGCCCGTCTTGGATCCCTGGGAGCTCTTGGAGCGACGGCAGAACCAGCAGTATGGCCAACCAGAGCACGTCGGTGTCCAGGCCTGGCCGGTTTTTGTGATGTCGACGAATCGCCAGGCGAGACCCGGGCCTCTGACAAGTCAGGGGACTCGCGAGAAGAGCCTGGAGATCCCGCAAAAACCTGGAGAAGAGTCAGGAGGAAGGAGAGTCTGAGGAAGGAGGCGGAACTCGTCTCCGACCGCTCATCCTCCTCTGACGAGGCGGTACTGATGGTGTCGCAGTGGGTGAGACAAGTCTCAAACGACGCCTAATGGAGACTTCAGTAGACACTCCCGAAGTACTTGTGATGGGAGATATGACAGGAGAGAGGAGAGGATCATGCAAGTTAGGGAGTGGTAGGGCAAGGTTACGGATTGAAGCATCATGGCCAGCACCAGAGGATGTGGAAGGAATTGAAGAGGCTGGGGTGTTTGGAATAGGAGAGGCATGGATGGTAGAGGGGATGGCAGAGGAGGAGGAAATAGGATAGGCATGGGTGGTAGGTGGGAGGGCAGAGGAGGAGGGAATAGGAGAGGCATGGGTGGTAAGTGGGAGAGCAGAGGAGGAGGGGGTAGGAAAAGCTGGGGTGGTAGGTTGGAAGGCAGAGGTGGAAGGGATAGGAGAGAAAGGTGTTTGGCGCCGTCTTTTAGATATGTCTAGTGAGACCAATGTTGGTCTCTTGGTTGGTCCTGTGGGATGAGTGTGTACAGTGGTAATGTTGGCAATGTTCATAATTAGAAATGTCTTATTTATCAAAGTATTATGTAAAGTGTCAATAACAAAAATGCTGATTTGATTGGCCTGTGAAGCGACGTTCAAAGTAAACGAAATTACCGTTCGGCTGCATACTTAGAGTACAAGTGGTTGACCTAACAAAGAGAAAGCACTATATTTTACTACAGGGGTGAAAAAATAATAAATATAGCATCGAAAAGCAGTCAAAGACGTTGATCAAAAGCATGAGGAGGTCGTTTTTTATCTGTAGCCATGAGCAGTGAAAGTCGAAGGAAACAAAACAAATTTATTTATACGCACTTTTTATACGTGTTCAGCCTAACAAATTTTCTAGTTTTACAATTATTTCATACTTGTCTATAAAGCTCGATGAAAAAACATGGCTACACATTATATGAGTAATATATAAAGCAAATTTCTACGAAAGAGCATCGGCTTATGAATGCGCATTTCGTACACCTGTTCGCCATAACAAAGAGAAAGTAGTCTATATTTTACCATAAAGATGAAAAAAATAAAAATAAATCCCATGGAAAAGCTTTCAAAAACTTCACTCTAAAGCATTAGGAGACCGTTTTTTATCTATAGCCTTCAGCAGCGAAAGCCGAAGGAAACGAAGCAACTTGTATTGATACGCACACATGTTGAAGCAAATTACATCAAAATTTATCTAAAATGAAGATAAATAGCAACGCCAATGGTCAAATAACACATACATGAATGAAAATAATCACAAAGATAATATATAATCTTACAATCTAAGAATTATTGCACCATTGCCGTATAAATAACCTGCCTTTAGGTATACACAATTCTCCACATAGACGGCTCGAGGTCAACACTCTGAGTAAAAAAATAACAAAACATAGCAATACCAAAGAAATAGGTGACAATCATTGAATACAAAAACAAAAATATTTATACATGGGTACTTACTCGCCATTAGTTCTGCGGAAGCCTCTTGATACCTGTGGGGGGTATCTGAAGTGGAGGGTTGTGTGGAGGTATAAAAAATGGCATCTTCTCCAGGGCACGCCACCCTAACCTCCCGCCTCTCCTGTCTCGCTCCTCGCTACACTCTCTTCTTTATTGTCATCACTTGCTTCTCTCACTACCACAAACTCTCCTTCGAAAGAGGTATCAGAGCCTGTGTCACCGCTCTCAATTTCAGACAAAGAAATATCGTCTAGCAAAGCACGACCAATGGCTGAATCTCTAAGGCCTTGTGCTGCCCGCGGCACGCGAGGCGGGAGGAAGGCATGTGGTGGCCTGGAGGGATCTTCACCCGTGCGATCGGATGAGTTATTTTGACGTCTTCCCTCTGCTTGCTGCACACTGACTGATCCTCCCATGCACTCGGAATCTCGGGAGGGATGAGTAGTTCGGATATTGACCATCAGATACCTCCCCGGAGCAAATATTCTGGCAGGAAACACAAGAGCGTTCCGGAACGTCTCCCGCAGCATAAACAAAATTTGTGTATGACGTTCCGGAACGTCTCCCGCAGTCAATGTGTTAATGTATATATAAATGGTGTGGTGAGGGACTGTGTGTAGAGGTTTGGGTTTAGTAGGAAAGAATGGTGGAGATTGGGAGTTGAATCAGTTGCTGTTTGTTGATGTCACAGCGATGGTGGCGGATTCTGAGGAGAAACTGCAGCGAGTAGTAAAAGATATTGGTGTGGCATGGGGGAGAAGGAAGCTAAGGGTGAATGTCAATAAAAGTAAAGTGATGGTGTGTAATAGAGATGCTCGTAGTGTAGATCTAAATGTACCACTGGATGGGGAAATACTGGAACAAGAGGAGTGTTCTAGTCATGAGTCACCTGCATAATTATTCCCAAATCAAGATTTGTTGCTTCAGCTGCCAAATCCACCTGCCGCTTTAATCGTTTCAATTGGCTGGACAGCACAGTCATTGTGGAGTCCAGGTAGACACCGGGTAGATGTACAGGTGTAGTAGGGTGGCTATAGTGTGACAAGCCGTGCTCCATCCGATCCTATATAAATGCACGTCATGCCACCTAGGGCATTCATTCATAGACACTCATAGCCATTGTCGTACCTACTCGTAGCTGGTTGTATTGCCGTCGTAGGTATGTTGTGGGAATTCTGGAACTGCTTTTTACCGTTGAAATTTGAATTTCAGAAATTATGTGGCGACTTGTCATAACTCGAAGCAGATATGTAAGTCAGTTGTTACCCATCATAGGTCATGTGTAGCTCTTTGTACCACTGTTGTTGGTTGATGAGGCTTAGGCCATTTTTCATTACAACGCAATAACATTCTGGGCTTTCGGACTCGTTACTAACTTGTGAATGTGTGAAAGTCTCTTTATCGAGTAGAGATGTTGGCATTTCTGTTCATTGGGTTGTCTTGCACTCAATGGTAGAAATATGGAGATTGGGTAAAAGTAATGTTATGTGTGAGGGCTGGAAAAGAAGGATACATGCAGCTCATTGAACTTGCCTGCCTCATCAGGATATACAAACAATGTTTTTTTTTATAAATACATAATTATGATGCACCAGCAACTTCAAAACAAAAATTGAAATTTATTCATAAATAATAATGTTGTACAGTATTACAGACGCCACAACAATAATAATGTTGTACAGTATTACAGACGCCACAACAATAATAATGTTGTACAGTATTACAGACGCCACAACAATAAACAAATGCAAACAAAGGTTAACTTCAATCTCATGTTCTACGTTATTCTTGACTGTTCCCAATGGACAAACACACTCATCTAGGAACTTACAGACAATTTGTAAGAAAGCAGTAAATATATGTGTGTGTGTGTGTTTGTGTGTTGAAAATCAACTGCGTATGTTTCTGATGTATGTGCATGAGATCGGGTGTGTCCGTTAATATAATATATTATGTGGGTTAAATTTAATCCGGTATATGAACTAATATAACACACACGTTTCCCCAATCTGCCACTGTTCCCGTATTTATGTCACACTACATCAAACTTTACGACCATAAACTATGGAATATATTATATCCCATTTATGTGGCGGTATCACCCACTATGTTAATTCACACTATATTATTTTTAACTTAGATGTACTGTATAGTGTTAAGGGGGAGCACTGAAGGCGTCTTTTTATGTCTAGACACGCACACACACACACACACACACACATATATATACACTATATATATATATATATATATATATATACTGTATATATCTATCTATTTATCTATTGCCTGACGCCGTGATCCCCGAAGGGATGGCCACGAACGAACCGCCCCCATGCACCCCTGTCCCCTAACAAAAATGCTGATTTGATTGGCCTGTGAAGCGACGTTCAAAGAAAACGAAACGACCGTTTGGCTGCATAATTAGAGTACAAGTGGTTGACCTAACAAAGAGGAAGCACTATATTTTACTACAGGGGTGAAAAAATTATAAATATAGCATCGAAAAGCAGTCAAAGACGTTGATCAAAAGCATGAGGAGGTCGTTTTTTATCTGTATCCATGAGCAGTGAAAGTCGAAGGAAACAAAACAACTTTATTTATACGCAGTTTTTATACGTGTTCAGCCTAACAAATTTTCTAGTTTTACAATTATTTCATACTTGTCTATAAAGCTCGATGAAAAAACATGGCTACACATTATATGAGTAATATATAAAGCAAATTTCTACGAAAGAGCATCGGCTTATGAATGCGCATTTCGTACACCTGTTCGCCATAACAAAAAGAGAGTAGTCTATATTTTACCATAAAGATGAAAAAATCAAAATAAATCCCATGGAAAAGCGTTCAAAAACTTTACTCTAAAGCATTAGGAGACCGTTTTTTATCTATAGCCTTCAGCAGCGAAAGCCGAAGGAAACGAAGCAACTTGTATTGATACGCACACATGTTGAAGCAAATGACATCAAAATTTATCTAAAATGAAGATAAATAGCAATGCCAATGGTCAAGTAGCACATACATGAATGAAAATAATCACAAAGATAATATATAATCTTGCAATAGAAGAATTATTGCACCATTGCCGTATAAATAACCTGCCTTTAGGTGTACACAATTTTCCACATAGACGGCTCGAGGTCAACACTCTGAGGAAAAAAATAACAAAACACAGCAATACCAAAGAAATAGGTGATAATCATAGAATAAAAAAAAAATATATATACATGGGTACTTACTCGCCATTCGTTCTGCGGAAGCCTCTTGATACCTGTGGGGGGTATCTGAAGTGGAGGGTTGTGTGGTGGTATAAAAAATGGCATCTTCTCCAGGGCTCGCCACCCTAACCTCCCGCCTCTCCTGTCTCGCTCCTCGCTACACTCTCTTCTTTATTGTCATCACTTGCTTCTCTCACTACCACAAACTCTCCTTCGAAAGAGGTATCAGAGCCTGTGTCACCGCTCTCAATTTCAGACAAAGAAATATCGTCTAGCAAAGCACGACCAATGGCTGAATCTCTAAGGCCTTGTGCTGCCCGTGGCACACGAGGCGGGAGGAAGGCACGTGGTGGCCTGGAGGGATCTTCACCCGTACGATCGGATGAGTTATTTTGACGTCTTCCCTCTGCTTGCTGCACACTGACTGACCCTCCCATGCACTCGGAATCTCGGGAGGGATGAGTAGTTCGGATATTGACCATCAGATGCCTCCCCGGAGCAAATATTCTGGCGGGTAACACAAGAGCGTTCCGGAACGTCTCCCGCAGCATAAACAAAATTTGTGTATGACGTTCCGGAACGTCTCCCGCAGTCAATGTGTTAATGTATATATAAATGGTGTGGGGAGGGACTGTGTGTAGAGGTTTGGGTTTAGTAGGAAAGAATGGTGGAGATTGGGAGTTGAATCAGTTGCTGTTTGTTGATGTCACAGCGATGGTGGCGGATTCTGAGGAGAAACTGCAGCGAGTAGTAAAAGATATTGGTGTGGCATGGGGGAGAAGGAAACTAAGGGTGAATGTCAATAAAAGTAAAGTGATGGTGTGTAATAGAGGTGCTCGTAGTGTAGATCCAAATGTACCACTGGATGGGGAAATACTGGAACAAGAGGAGTGTTCTAGTCATGAGTCACCTGTATAATTATTCCCAAATCAAGATTTGTTGCTTCAGCTGCCAAATCCACCTGCCGCTTTAATCGTTTCAATTGGCTGGACAGCACAGTCATTGTGGAGTCCAGGTAGACACCGGGTAGATGTACAGGTGTAGTAGGGTGGCTATAGTGTGACAAGCCGTGCTCCATCCGATCCTATATAAATGCTCGTCATGCCACCTAGGGCATTCATTCATAGACACTCATAGCCATTGTCGTACCTACTCGTAGCTGGTTGTATTGCCGTCGTAGGTATGTTGTGGGAATTCTGGAACCGCTTTTTACCGTTGAAAATTGAATTTCAGAAATTATGTGGCGACCTGTCATAACTCGAAGCAGATATGTAAGTCAGTTGTTACCCATCATAGGTCATGTGTAGCTCTCTGTACCACTGTTGTTGGTTGATGAGGCTTAGGCCATTTTTCATTACAACGCAATAACATTCTGGGCTTTCGGACTCGTTACTAACTTGTGAATGTGTGAAAGTCTCTTTATCGAGTAGAGATTTTGGCATTTCTGTTCATTGGGTTGTCTTGCACTCAATGGTAGAAATATGGAGATTGGGTAAAAGTAATGTTATGTGTGAGGGCTGGAAAAGAAGGATACATGCAGCTCATTGAACTTGCCTGCCTCATCAGGATATACAAACAATGTTTTTTTTTTATAAATACATAATTATGATGCACCAGCAACTTCAAAACAAAAATTGAAATTTATTCATAAATAATAATGTTGTACAGTATTACAGACGCCACAACAATAATAATGTTGTACAGTATTACAGACGCCACAACAATAATAATGTTGTACAGTATTACAGACGCCACAACAATAATAATGTTGTACAGTATTACAGACGCCACAACAATAATAATGTTGTACAGTATTACAGACGCCACAACAATAAACAAATGCAAACAAAGGTTAACTTCAATCTCATGTTCTACGTTATTCTTGACTGTTCCCAATGGACAAACACACTCATCTAGGAACTTACAGACAATTTGTAAGAAAGCAGTAAATATATGTGTGTGTGTGTGTTTGTGTGTTGAAAATCAACTGCGTATGTTTCTGATGTATGTGCATGAGATCGGGTGTGTCCGTTAATATAATATATTATGTGGGTTAAATTTAATCCGGTATATGAACTAATATAACACACACGTTTCCCCCATCTGCCACTGTTCCCGTATTTATGTCACACTACATCAAACTTTACGACCATAAACTATGGAATATATTATATCCCATTTATGTGGCGGTATCACCCACTATGTTAATTCACACTATATTATTTTTAACTTAGATGTACTGTATAGTGTTAAGGGGGAGCACTGAAGGCGTCTTTTTATGTCTAGACACGCACACACACACACACACACACACATATATATACACTATATATATATATATATATATATATATATACTGTATATATCTATCTATTTATCTATTGCCTGACGCCGTGATCCCCGAAGGGATGGCCACGAACGAACCGCCCCCATGCACCCCTGTCCCCAGTCAGTCGATGCCCCTCCTCCCACCCAGCACCGCCTTCATCCTTATACTTCCTCACTCCATCCCTCCAGCTCTCTTTCGGTCTACCTCTCCCTTTCTGTCCTTCCACCTCAACACCACACCTCCTTTTTACTTCCTCATTTGTCTGCCTATCCATCCATGTAACTCCGGACGCACTTCTCAAGTAACTCATTTCCACCACTTTCCCTTTTGGTCTGAGTCTCTTCTCAAACAGTCAGTGTCAGGATTACCACAATGTCATGCAAGGACTTCTTCACTTCCATACTGACCACCCTATTTCTTGTTGCTGCTTTCAGCGTTCCTACAACCCTCTTCCCTTGTTGCACCCTCTCCCGCACTTCTTCATCCACAGTCCCATCTTTACTCAACACACTGCCCAGAAACTTAAATGAGCTGACAATCTCCATTGCCTGACCGTTCAACTTCACCTCATACTCTGTGGCCTCACCCCTTTCGAAGACCATAACCTTGCCCTTCCCCGCATTTACCTTCAGATTCCATTTTTCGCACACTGTTCCAAACACATTTACCAGACCTTGCATTATCGCTCATCAAAACTGTATCATCAGCAAACAGCATTTTTTTTATTTTATTTTTTTTTTTTTCTATGTGATTGAGGGAGGCAAAAGTCATAACTGCCTATAGCCAGTGCCTCCCCCATAGTTGAAAGAGTGACAGGGCCAAAATCAAGGGACGTTCGACCCAAAATGCCTGGACACACGGAGTTTGAAGCAATTTAAGTCATAGAAAGCGGGAAAAACTGATTCTGGGAGAGAGTTCCAGAGCTCAGCTGTTGAGTAGAAGAAAGTTTGAGAGTAACGTTTCACTCTTGGGTTGGAGAGTTGCACAGAGTAGGGGTGGGATTGAGTTGCAAGACGGGTACCAGGTGCCCTACGTAAAGGAGGTGGTATGCACTGGGATAGCTCTGAGGAACACTGATTATTATAGTAGCGATAGAATAGCGAGAGAGATGCAACATTGCGGCGGAGAGAGAGAGATTGCAGAGAGTTGGTGAGTGGACGGGAGTTAATGATACGAAAGGCCTTCCTTTCAACCTTGTCTAGGAGAGCGGTGTGAGAGGAACCTCCCCACACATGTGAACAATACTCAATACAAGGACACACTATGCCCCTGTACAGAGCAAGAAGCTGTGCAGGGGAAAAGAACCCCCTAAGGCTGTTGAGCACACCCAGCTTCTGGGAGGCTGCCTTAGCAAGACTGGTAATATGGTCCTTCCAAATGAGAGCAGAAGAAAAAGAGACACCAAGAATATTGAGAGAAGATGAAGGGTTGATTTTTGTATTGTTGAAGAATAAGGGATAGTCCGCTGGGAGATCCTGATGGGTAGATAGATGGAGAAATTGGGTTTTGGAAGCATTAAAGTTATCAAGGTTTTCTCTGCCCCAATTGGAAATAGTATTTAGATCAGAATTTAAGATTTGTATGGCTTCATTACGTTTGTCGTTGAGGGATTGCTGGCTGGGGCGTTCTGAAAAAGTAATGGAGTAGTGTAAGGTTGAGTGGTCTGCGTATGAATGGATGGGTATTAAGGTACAGTTAAGGAGATCATTTTATAAAAATTAGAAAGAGAATAGGAGATAGGACAGAGCCCTGAGGAACACCGGAGTTTATAGGGTGAGGAAGTGAACAATGGCCGTCCACAACCGCGGCTATGGAATGGCCGGAAAGGAAATTAGAGACAAAGGCACAGATGGAGGGATAGAAACAGAAGGAGGGTAGTTTAGAAATTAAAGATTTATGCCAGACTCTATCAGGCATACAGGCAGCTTCCACTAATTTCCCTCCCTTATCAGCGATATACCAAGATCCACTGCTCTTCTTTGTATTTCTTTCATGAATCCATCCATATATACAGTAAACAACTATGGGGACATCACACACCCCTGTTTCAACCCAACATTCAGGTCAAAGAACTCGCTCTGCTTATTCTCCACATGTACTGCCACCTTTGCACCCTCATACATGCTTTTCACTGCTTTCAGCAACTTGCCATCTACTCCGTATATTCTAAGTACTTCCCACATACCTTCTCTATCCACTCTGTCATAGGTCTTCTCCAAGTCCATAAAGGTAACATACACCTTTTGTTGCTTTTCCAGATATTTCTCCACAACACAATTCAGGGTAAAAATCTGATCTACACACCCTCTTCCCTTCCTAAACCTCCCCGCTCGTCACCTATCCATTTCTCCGTTCTCAATCTCACTCTCTCAATCACTACCCTACTGTACACCTTCCCTACTACGCTTAGAAGACATATTCCTCGGTGATTACCACACACTCCTTTTCCCCTTTTACCCTTATATAGGGGGTCTATTATGCCTGTCTTCCAGTCATCAGGTGCACTCCCCTTCTCCCATGCTAGTTTGCACATTTTCCATACCCATTCGATCACTATATCACCACCATACCTCAACATTTCCCCACACACTCTAGACCCGCTCTCATACCGTATATATATATACTGTATATATTTATATATATATTGAGTATATATCACAGATACACGTGAGCCACTAAATGTTTTTAATCTCTCAGTGGGGTTCGAACCGCCGACCATCAGGACGATAGCCGACGCTTTAATCAACTACACCACGGCAGTCGTATAGTGGTGTAGTTGATTAAAGCGTCGGCTATCGTCCTGACGGTCGGCGGTTCGAACCCCACTGAGAGATTAGAAACATATATATATATATATATATATATATATATATATATATATATGCAGGGTATTTGCAAATGTCACCATCAAAATTACAAGGCGTAATATACAGGGAGCAAGAAGAAAATGTGGTGTCACACAAGCGTTTTTTCCAGCAATTTTCTATGAGCAATTTTTTTTGTATGTAATATATTGAGGCTTGTTCGCATTGGAATCGGAAACTAGATCGAAGGTCGATTATGTTGGGTAGTTTAATTCTTATGAGATTTATATTATCAAGCTGGCAGACAACAATAGCTCATAAAGTTGGCGGACAAGTCGCTCATGTGACACTGCCTTAAACACTTTTAAACAACCAATGTCCTATTATGTACCATTAATGAGATACTATGGTTTATTCGCTGTAAGTAGGCGAGAAATAATTAACCCTAACCTCTGTTACTCAAAAATTACTAGATTAATCGAGCTAATATTTCTACCGTTTTTTGTTTTTATTTATTTTTCTAAGTGAATGAGGGAGACAAAAGGCATAACTGCCTGCAGCGAGTGCCTCGGCCAGATTTCAAAGAGTGACAGGGCCGAAATCGAGGGACGTTCGAGCTAAAATGCCTGGACACACGGAGTGTGAAGCAATTTAAGTCATAGGAAGAGGGAAAGACTGATTCTGGGAGAGAGTTCCAGAGCTCAGCAGTTGAATAGAAGAAAGTCTGAGAATAGCGTTTCAATATTGGGTTGGAGGGTTGCACAGAGTATTGATGGGATTGTGTTGCAAGGTGGGTACTACGTACCCTACGTAGAGGAGGTGGTATACACTGGGAGAGCTCCGAGGAACACTGATTATTATAGTAGCGATAAAATAGTGAGAGAGATGCAACATTGCGGCAAAGAGAGAGAGATTGCAGAGAATTGGTGGGTGGACGGGAGTTAATGATACGAAAGGCTTTCCTTTCTACTTTATCTAGGAGTGTGGTGTGAGAGGATCCTCCCCACACATGTGAACAATACTCCATAAAAGGATGCACTGTGCCCCTGTACAGAGCAAGTAGCTGTGCGGGGGTAAAGAACCCCTTGAGGCGGGTGAGCACACCTAGCTTCTGGGAGGCTGCCTTAGCGAGACTGGTAATATGGTTTTTCCAAGTAAGAGCAGAAGAAAAAGAGACACCGAGAACATTAAGGGAAGATGAAGGGTTGATTTTTGTATTGTTGAAGAATAAGGGAGTGTCCTCAGGAAGTTCCTGATGGGTAGTAAGATGGATAAATTGAGTTATGGAAGCATTACATGTAACAAGGTTTTCTCTAACCCAATTGGAAATAGTAGCTAGATCAGAAGATAAGCATTTTATGGCTTTATTACGTTTACTTTTGAGGGACTGCTGGCTGGGGCGTTCTGGAAAACTAATTGAGTGGTGTAAAGTAGAGTCGTCTGCATATGAATGGATGGGACTAGATGTACAGTTGAGAAGATAATTTATGAAAATTAGAAAGAGAATAGGAAATAGGACAGAACCCTGAGGAAAACCGGAGTTGATAGGATGAGGAATTGAGTGATGGCCGTCCACAACCGCAGCTATGGAACGGCCAGAAAGGAAATTAGAGACAAAGGCACAGATGGAGGGACAGAAACCGAAGGAGGGCAGTTTGGAAGTTAAAGATTTGTGCCAGACTATCAAAGGCCTTCGATATGTCTAGTGCAACAGAAGAAGTCTCACCAAAGCCCCGAAAGTTGGATGACCAAGAGTTAGTAAGATATGAAACAAGATCACCAGTAGAGGGACCCTTAACGAAGCCATACTGGCGATCTGAGAGCAGATTTTGAGAAGAGAAATGCTTAAGAAATTTGGAAGCAAGGATAGTTTCAAAAATTTAGAGATATGTACAAGAGATGAGAGCAATTGGACGATAGTTGGAGGGTTGAGAGCGGTCACACTTCTTTGGGACAGGTTGAATGAGAGCAAACTTCCAGCAAGAAGGAGAGACGTTAGAGGAGAGACAGAGACGAAAGAGTTTGCCCACACCTCCTTTGTACTTCCTCATTCGTCTGCCTATCCCTCCATGTAACTCCGGACGCACTTCTCAAGTAACTCATTTCCACCCCTTTCACTTTTGGTCTGAGTCTCTTCTCAAACAGTCAGTGTCAGGATTACCACAATGTCATGCAAGGACTTCTTCACTTCCATACTGACCACCCTATTTCTTGTTGCTGCTTTCAGCGTTCCTACAACCCTCTTCCCTTGTTGCACCCTCTCCCGCACTTCTTCATCCAGAGTCGCATCTTTACTCAACACACTGCCCAGAAACTTAAATGAGCTGACAATCTCCATTGCCTGACCGTTCAACTTCACCTCACACTCTGTGGCCTCACCCCTTTCGAAGACCATAACCTTGCTCTTCCCCGCATTTACCTTCAGATTCCATTTTTCGCACACTGTTCCAAACACATTTACCAGACCTTGCATTATCGCTCATCTAAACTGTATCATCAGCAAACAGCAGTACAGGCAGCTTCCACTAATTTCCCTCCCTTATCAGCTATATACCATCATCCACTGCTCTTCTTTGTATTTCTTTCATGAATCCATCCATATATACAGTAAACAACCATGGGGACATCACACACCCCTGTTTCATCCCAACATTCAGGTCAAAGAACTCGCTCTGCTCATTCTCCACATGTACTGCCACCTTTGCTCCCTCATACATGCTTTTCACTGCTTTCAGCAACTTGCCATCTACTCCATATATTCTAAGTACTTCCCACATACCTTCTCTATCCACTCTGTCATAGGTCTTCTCCAAGTCCATAAAGGTAACATACACCTTTTGTTGCTTTTCCAGATATTTCTCCACAACACAATTCAGGGTAAAAATCTGATCTACACACCCTCTTCCCTCCCTAAACCTCCCCGCTCGTCACCTATCCATTTATCCGTTCTCAATCTCACTCTCTCAATCACTACCCTACTGTACACCTTCTCTACTACGCTTAGAAGACATATTCCTAGGTGGTTACCACACACTCCTTTTCCCCTTTTACCCTTATATAGGGGGACTATTATGCCTGTCTTCCAGTCATCAGGTGCACTCCCCTTCTCCCATGCTAGTTTGCACATTTTCCATACCCATTCGATCACTATATCACCACCATACCTCAACATTTCCCCACACACTCTAGACCCGCTCTCATACCGTATATATATATACTGTATATATTTATATATATATTGAGTATATATCACAAATTCACGTGAGCCACTAAATGTTTTTAATCTCTCAGTGGGGATCGAACCGCCGACCGTCAGGACGATAGCCGACGCTTTAATCAACTACACCACGGCAGTCGTATAGTGGTGTAGTTGATTAAAGCGTCGGCTATCGTCCTGACGGTCAGCGGTTCGAACCCCACTGAGAGATTAGAAACATATATATATATATATATATGCAGGGTATTTGCAAATGTCACCATCAAATTTACAAGGCGTAATATACAGAGAGCAAGAAGAAAATGTGGTGTCACAAGGGCGTTTTTTCCAGCAATTTTCTATGAGCATTTTTTTTTGTTTTTAATATATTGAGGCTTGTTCGCATTGGAATCGGAAACTAGATCGAAGGTCGATTATGTTGGGTAGTTTAATTCTTATGAGATTTATATTATCAAGCTGGCAGACAACAATTGCTCATAAAGTTGGCGAACAAGTCGCTCATGTGACACTGCCTTAAACACTTTTAAACAACCAATGTCCTATTATGTACCATTAATGAGATACTAATGGTTTATTCGCTGTAAGTAGGCGAGAAATGATTAACTCTAACCTCTGTTACTCAAAAATGACTAGATTAATCGAGCTAATATTTCTAATATTTCTAATATTTCAGTGATGTATGGGGCTGAGGCATGGGCTCTGAAGAGAAAGGAGAAGAGAGGGCTGGATGTGATGGAGATGAGCTGCTTGAGGAGTATGTGTGGAGTTACTCGTAGAGACAGATTGAGGAGTGGGGAGATGCGTGGGAGACTGGGGCGGCGGGAGCATTTGTCGGCCGGAGTGGGCGGAAGGGTGCTGAGCTGGTGTGGTCATGTTGAACGAATGGGAGATGAAAGGCTTACAGGGAGAATATGTGAGTCAGGTATGGGGGGAGATGGAGGGGCGGGGGGGCCCCCATTGAAAGGGAGAGACTGTGTAAGAAAGGCTTTGGATGATAGAGGAGTGACTATGGATCGGGCAGGGGAACTGGTGGTGGACAGGAGTGAATGGAGAATGCTTGTGAATAGTTGAGTGAACACGTGGTCATTTGGAGTAAGGGGTCGGGCGCAAGTTGGACTAGAGAATAGTCCACCAGGCGCCTGGCCCGGGGAGACGATTAATATGAAGGGTGCGCCTGGAAGTATGGTGGGAGGGCTTGTGGCTTTGGCTCCGCTGCATGTCTGCCTGCCGAGATCGGAACCTCTCCGGGTGGTCGGGGGCCGGGGGAGTGCTGGAGCGACGTTGGTGCCCTTGTCTCTGGGTCTTCTCCTGGGTGACCTTGATGTGTGTGAGTTTGTACTTTTTATCTGTGTTTATTTGTTGTTTTATGTTGTTTTTGTGTTTTCCCTGTTTTTGTTCTGTCTTGAGTCGGCTACCCCCAAAATGGGGATTGGGCCTGAGCATATAGATAGATAGATAGATAGATAGAATATTTCTACCGTTTATTTTTTTTATTTTTTTTTCTATGTGAATGAGGGAGACAAAAGGCATAACTGCCTGCAGCGAGTGCCTCGCCCATATTTCAAAGAGTGGCTGGGCCGAAATCAAGGGACGTTCGAGCTAAAATGCCTGGACACACGGAGTGTGAAGCAATTTAAGTCATAGGAAGAGGGAAAGACTGATTCTGGGAGAGAGTTCCAGAGCTCAGCAGTTGAATAGAAGAAAGTCTGAGAATAGCGTTTCACTATTGGGTTGGAGAGTTGCACAGAGTATTGGTGGGATTGTGTTGCAAGGTGGGTACTACGTACCCTACGTAGAGGAGGTGGTATACACTGGGAGAGCTCCGAGGAACACTGATTATTGTAGTAGCGATAGAATAGTGAGAGAGATGCAACATTGTGGCAAAGAGAGAGAGATTGCAGAGAATTGGTGGGTGGACGGGAGTTAATGATACGAAAGGCTTTCCTTTCTACTTTATCTAGGAGTGTGGTGTGAGAGGATCCTCCCCACACATGTGAACAATACTCCATAAAAGGATGCACTGTGCCCCTGTACAGAGAGCAAGTAGCTGTGCAGGGGTAAAGAACCCCTTGAGACGGTTGAGCACACCCAGCTTCTGGGAGGCTGCCTTAGCGAGACTGGTAATATGTTTTTTTCCAAGTAAGAGCAGAAGAAAAAGAGACACCGAGAACATTAAGGGAAGATGAAGGGTTGATTTTTGTATTGTTGAAGAATAAGGGATAGTCCTCAGGAAGTTCCTGATGGGTAGTAAGATGGATAAATTGAGTTATGGAAGCATTACATGTAACAAGGTATTCTCTACCCCAATTGGAAATAGTAGCTAGATCAGAAGATAAGCATTTTATGACTTCATTACGTTTACTTTTGAGGGACTGCTGGCTGGGGCGTTCTGGAAAACTAATTGAGTGGTGTAAAGTAGAGTCGTCTGCATATGAATGGATGGGACTAGATGTACAGTTGAGAAGATAATTTATGAAAATTAGAAAGAGAATAGGAGATAGGACAGAACCCTGAGGAACACCAGAGTTGATAGGATGAGGAATTGAGCGATGGTCGTCCACAACCACAGCTATGGAACGGCCAGAAAGGAAATTAGAGACAAAGGCACAGATGGAGGGACAGAAACCGAAGGAGGGCAGTTTGGAAGTTAAAGATTTGTGCCAGACTATCGAAGGCCTTCGATATGTCTAGTGCAACAGAAAAAGTCTCACCGAAGCCCCGAGAGTTGGATGACCAAGAGTTAGTAAGATATGAAAGAAGATCACCAGTAGAGGGACCCTTAACCTGACAAGCGCGATATAGACGTAGGTGCTAGGGTAGTTATTTGTGCATTTCTAGACCTGGATTCTGACAGAATTCGTTATATTTACAATATAAACCATTATTTGTTTTCGGTATGCTTTTATTTTACATATATGATGTATATATGAACCTTCAAGAGTGCTAAAATAAGTGGGAAAAGCATTTGGGTGGTGAAAAACGAAGATATTGGCCACCCGGTCATAATCTCAGGCGAGAGAGAGAGACAGGCAGCCCTCCCCTCTCGCTGTCTGGGAGTCAACTGAGACGAGCTGGGCGGTGTGTGCCGGTGTCTGGGTGTTGCATAACGATCTTTTATGCAACCCACTTGTGCTACATTATCGCGGGAGAGAAAAATAACCGATAAATGATGATAATATGAGGAAAAATAGGTGATAATTGAGGAGGGGAGGGAGGGGGGAATAAGGTGGGGAAGGAGGGGAGGGGGGTGGGTGAGATTTACATGGATGAGTACTGGAGGGGAATTATCTCACCTAGAGACAAATTCCTTTGTTTTGATAGGCCCTTTTTTTTATGGAAGGCTTTTTTTATGGTCCTGCTTCCGTGAGGCCTATCGCGTTCCCTATAGGAAGCCTTCCGTGAGGCCTATCGCACTTGCCGGGTTAAGGAAGCCATACTGGCAATCTGAGAGCAGATTTTGAGAAGAGAAATGCTTAAGAAATTTGGAAGCAAGGATAGTTTCAAAAACTTTAGAGATACAAGAGATGAGAGCAATTGGACGATAGTTGGAGGGTTGAGAGCGGTCACCCTTCATTGGGACAGGTTGAATGAGAGCAAACTTCCAGCAAGAAGGAAAGACGTTAGAGGAGAGACAGAGACCAAAGAGTTTGCCTAGGCAGGGGGTCAGCACGGAAGCACAGTTTTTGAGTACAACAGGAGGAACACCGTCCGGACCATACGCCTTCTTAGTATTAAGCCCAGAGAGGGTAGAAAGTACATCTTTAGAAGAGATTAGGATATTAGGCATAAGTAGGAGAGAGGGGGGTGGAGAGGGAGGAAGAAAGAAGTCAAGAAATAGATGTGATAATTTACAGCCAGTTTGCTCTAGCTCTTTTTGAGTTACAGAGGAAAGAGGTCATGATTTCTCGCCTACTTACAGCGAATAGACTATAGCATTGCTATTTATGTAGCAGAAACAAGGGTGTAAGGAGAGCATAGGGATACAAACCATAACATTTGATGAATTACATAATGAAAATATAATATTAAATCACTATAAACACTTCATGGACCTTCATTCCCCACTGCTTAAGCCCAAAACAAATAGCAAACACCATCCTTGTAACTCCCAGTAAGACTCTCTGTCAGTCTGGTGGTAGAGGGAGTAATAGCTCCCTGTTTTTGTGTTGACACTGGTTTGATGGTGTGTATAAGTGTGTGTTGTGTAGTTAGGGAGATGTTGATTGTTGCCCGGACAATTTCTGCCTATTTTCGTCCATGGTATGGGCTTTAACCCTTTCAGTACCAGCGACGTGTGTTAAATTTTATTCTAGCTATATTTAGACAATATAATGCAGTTTAAGAAGGATCTCTGGTAGTTAAAAGGGTTGATTGAGATAGTTTGAACTCTTATTATTGTTAGAGGTCCTTCCTAAGCTGAATAAAATTGCGTAATCATTGCCAGAATATAAATTATTATGTTCCTTCCAACAACCAACTATACTCCTAAAATCGATTAATGAAATTTACAAACACATGTGGCAGTCCGTGGATTCGAATCCAGGATGCTCACACCGAAAATCAACACCTTATGCATCGCACCACGAAGACAGTTAAAGAATGGTGGACACTGCCTACGATTTATTATGCAACTTCGAATCCTGCATATCAATCTAAGCATGTACACACATCCCAACTGCAACTCACGTAGGCTATGCATATGTGAATGGAAAGAGCAATTAATGGGGCCTTAACCACTAGGGAAGTCCTCTCGATAAATTACCCTGAACCAATATCAATTATTATGTTCCTTCCAACAACCAACTATACTCCTAAAATCGATTAATGAAATTTACAAACACATGTGGCAGTCCGTGGATTCGAATCCAGGATGCTCACACCGAAAATCAACACCTTATGCATCGCACCACGAAGACAGTTAAAGAATGGTGGACACTGCCTACGATTTATTATGCAACTTCGAATCCTGCATATCAATCTAAGCATGTACACACATCCCAACTGCAACTCACGTAGGCTATGCATATGTGAATGGAAAGAGCAATTAATGGGGCCTTAACCACTAGGGAAGTCCTCTCGATAAATTACCCCTGAACCAATATCAATTATTATGTTCCTTCCAACAACCAACTATACTCCTAAAATCGATTAATTAAATTTACAAACACATGTGGCAGTCCGTGGATTCGAATCCAGGATGCTCACACCGAAAATCAACACCTTATGCATCGCACCACGAAGACAGTTAAAGAATGGTGGACACTGCCTACGATTTATTATGCAACTTCGAATCCTGCATATCAATCTAAGCATGTACACACATCCCAACTGCAACTCACGTAGGCTATGCATATGTGAATGGAAAGAGCAATTAATGGGGCCTTAACCACTAGGGAAGTCCTCTCGATAAATTACCCCTGAACCAATATCAATTATTATGTTCCTTCCAACAACCAACTATACTCCTAAAATCGATTAATGAAATTTACAAACACATGTGGCAGTCCGTGGATTCGAATCCAGGATGCTCACACCGAAAATCAACACCTTATGCATCGCACCACGAAGACAGTTAAAGAATGGTGGACACTGCCTACGATTTATTATGCAACTTCGAATCCTGCATATCAATCTAAGCATGTACACACATCCCAACTGCAGCTCACGTAGGCTATGCATATGTGAATGGAAAGAGCAATTAATGGGGCCTTAACCATTAGGGAAGTCCTCTCGATAAATTACCCCTGAACCAATATCAATTATTATGTTCCTTCCAACAACCAACTATACTCCTAAAATCGATTAATTAAATTTACAAACACATGTGGCAGTCCGTGGATTCGAATCCAGGATGCTCACACCGAAAATCAACACCTTATGTATCGCACCACGAAGACAGTTAAAGAATGGTGGACACTGCCTACGATTTATTATGCAACTTCGAATCCTGCATATCAATCTAAGCATGTACACACATCCCAACTGCAACTCACGTAGGCTATAAAAGGGGCACCGGTACTGAACGGGTTAAATCATTTACATTTTAAAAATGTCTCTATCTCATTATTGGTACATAATAGGACATTTGGTTATTAAGCTCTCCGACATATGACGCAATTTTTGAGCCTATTAGGGATACTTTAAAGCCTTTATTACCATCAGGGGTATTTACAAACCTGTAGTTTAGTTACTTCAACCTCTGCAGTTGTCTTTGAGTTAGCTGTTTGCAGAAAACTTATTTGGAGAGTTAATTATAAGAGTGAGAAAACTCTATTTCTTATTGCTAATCTGGCAACCTCTGCATCATATGAGTCTGAAGGGGTAAAGATTTGTTTTACTACTTGATCCCTGTATATTGTCATGGCACTTTGATGGTGTCGCTTTCAAACACCCTGTATATATATATATATATATATATATGTATATATATATATATATATATATATATATATATATATATATATATATATATATATATATATATATATATATATATATTTATATATATGTGTGTGTGTGTGTGTGTGTATGTGTCTGTGTAAAACGAGAAAATAAAAAAAATAAAATAATAAACAATAATCCATTTACCTAATTCTGTTCTTCATTAGAGAAAAAAACAATATAGATTTATTCTGTTGTGGATTGAATATTGGTGGAAATATGCCGAGGACATAAGTTCCGCATTTTTTTTTTTTTTATGGGAGTGAGGGAGACAAAAGGCAGAACTGCCTGTAGCGAGTGCCTCCCCAATATTTAAAAGAGTGACAGGGCCAAAATCAAGGAATGTTCAAGCCAAAATATCTGGACACACCGAGTTTAAAACAATTTAAGTCATAGGATGAGGTAAAGATGGATTCAGGGAAAGAGTTCCAGAGAGGGTACAGAGTACATCTTTAGAAGATATTAGAATATTAGGTATAAGTAGGAGAGAGGGGGTGGAGAGGGAGGAATGGCACTGGAATCATCCAAGGTGGAGTTTCTAGCGAAAGTTTTAGTGAAGAGTTCAGCTTTGTCAGAGGAAGAAGTGATGGTTGAGCCATCAGAGTGGAAAAAGGGAGTGAAAGACGAGAAAGAATATTTTTTTGGAGATATTTTTGGGTAGCTGCCAGAAAGCTTGGGAAGAGCTAGAGTTGGATAGTTCAGTTCATGTATTATTGATGAAAGAGTGTTTGGCGAGTTGAAGGACAGATTTGTCTTGATTCCGGGCAGAATCATAGGAAGAATGAGATTCTTGAGCTTGAAGACGTCGGTACCGTTTGAATGCTTTCCCCCCTGGTCAAACTAAAGGAAATACTACAAGCAACTTTAATTCATTCTTATGAAATTGGTGTATATTATAATTAGTTGAATAAACTATGTACAACTCTGAATGTATCACGTTACATAAAAGTCAGAGCCCTCTTAAGCTCTGAAATGGTCCAAGGGTGGATGGTGCAAACCATGGAAATATTACTGCATCCACGGCTTCAGCCAATACTGAACACCAAACTACATAACCTCGAAATCATGTATCATTTGTCAGGATTAAAAGAGTAGTAGCCACGCTCTTCAAATCCAGTGTGTGAGAGAGAGAAAGAGACAGGGAGCAGACCACTACAGCCGAGATACGTGCAATCCACATTGTGTGCATATACTCATTTTGAGAATGTAATTACATTATTGTATAAATAAAATCCTATTAAATTTTAAATGTTGGCCATTGCAAGCGTGTGCAATTATGGTTTAGCTATATTTTACAAGCCATAAGCGCAAGCGTGGTAAATAATTAAGTGGCAGCTAGAAGAGGAAGGTGGGGGAGTAGGGGATAGTTTGGGGGTGGAAGGTGGGGTAGTCTTGGACCCGACTTTCCCCTTCCACCTGCCTAGAGTGGAGGGGAGGAAGGAAGGACCCAACCCTTAGCAGCTCTTAGTACGTGTGAGTGTACATATAGATTTGTTCTTGAAAATCTAAACTGTTTCATATGGTTGCAAGTCCGGTAGCAAACATTTTGTTTTATCAATGGTATATTTAAATATATATGTTATCAAATTAACATCCTTAAAATTTACAATACAATGGCGCCATATACATTACAATTATGTTTAACGCATAAAAAAGTATATAGGCAACCATTGGTTTAGAAACAGGGTTTTAGATATATCACACATATGGCTAGTAGTGTGATTAGTTCCAGAGCGGTAGAAAGATTCAAGCTTACATTGGTTAGTCATATGGGGGATTTGGGTTTGGTAGGAAAGGGATATGTCTTGTGCGTCGGTCGGATTTTGCAGAATGTTGTGGTATTAATTATGTTCTTATGAATAACATGTATGAGCAAAGGTGTCAAACTTATCTCATTAGTCTCTCTGAATACTAAAGGTCCCTCCAGCATTAGTATAAATATTCTAATCAATCAATCAATGGGAGCATACGCCGTGACAGCGCGTAGCCGCACTCACCCTCCGATTCCACTCCAATTATATAATGAGGTCATGGTGTATCTTCCATTTAAATATTATCATCCTATTGACATTCTCTATAACATCCTGTTTAACGCTATTATTCTTCATGATGCTGCCAATAACTTTAAGAAGAACCAACTCTCACATCATTAATATTGTTGTATCATTCCAGAAAGTGCTTAACCCTTACAGTACCGGCGACGCCATTTTGTGCTAATTGCAACTGCATTTTGACGTTTTTATGAAGCTCAGGAAGGCAATATGGTAGCTAAAGGCATTAATCGAGATTGTCTGTAATCTTTTAACGGGTAGCTATCCTTTCTAAGCTGAACAAAACCGTCTAATAGTTGCTAGAATATAATGAAAAAAGACGTCACCGAACTGAATGGGTAAAACTGTTGCGTGTCTGCAATATGTTGTTCACCAATGTTGTGTATGATTGAAAGAAACTCGATCACTCTAACCTTTTAACCACTACGACATTTCCTCCCAAAGGCACATACCACCACCAGTATATTTACCCCTTTGGAGGGGGGAGGTTGACATGTCCAGGAAGAAAAATGTCAGGGGCGGGAATGTAGAGGGAGGATGGGGTGGCATTGAGGGAAACTGACCGTACCACTAAAGTCTGCCAATCTGCAAATTATGTCTATCTATCTATCTATTGCCGGACGCTGTGATCCACGAAGGGATGGCCACGAACGCAACGGCCCCATGCACCTCTGTCCCCAGTCAGTTGACGCCCCTCCTACCATCCAGCACCACCTTCACTCATATACTTCTTCACTCCACCCTTCCACCTCTCATTTGGTTTACCTCTCCCTCTCTGTCCTTCCACCTCACTCTCGTACACTCTCCTAGTCATTCTCTTGGTTCCTATACGTTCCACATGGCCTAACCATGTCAAGGTGTTCCTTTTCACACATATGTAATATTAACCAAATATACATTACAAATAACAGCAAGAAAGCAATGCTCCATTATCATCAGCATCATCATCAATCTGACACCCAGCTTCCAGAGGAAGCTTCTCAAAAGGGATGGCCATAGCAGAAACTGCCTCCAGGCTCCCAGACATGCCTCCACTGACCCACTCCACAGTGCCATTTCCACTAAATGGATGATGACCCTTAGCACTGAAGGAGCAGACCCAGAGCAGTTCTTCTCCCAGATGGCAGTTCCACCATTGTTTTGCTAGTTTGTTTCCCCCTAGTGGGGCCCTGGCTGGAAGCATACCAAACAGAGGAATTTTCTGAAGATAGGAACCAGTAGTCCACTGCTCCAGAAGCTGATTGCACCACCAAAGTGACGGGTGGTGGGGTCGCCGCATCCTTACACCAGAGAGAGAATGACCGGCTTGTGCCAGTGGGCTGTGAGAGTAAGACACTAGGGAACCATGGGGCACACCATTATCGTCCCACTGCTCCATAATATTTCCCAATATTAGGGTCTATTCAATTGTAGTCACACACACTCACACACACACGGTATGACACGGTATGACAAACATATCTTAGGAGGCGGGAATTAACGAGCATGCTCACTCCCGCAAATACAACTAGTGTAAGTACAACTAGTGTAAGTACACACACAAAATTAACTTGTTAAAGACAAATATATAATATCTTAATATAACAAAACCAACGCTTAAATACAATGCGTTCTTCTGTATGCTATCTTAAAAAAATCTTCCGGTATAAGTCTTCTCTCTCTCTCTCTTTCTCTCTCTCTCTCTCTCTCTCTCTCTCTCTCTCTCTCTCTCTCTTCGTTTTTGCAAATTCTCCCTCACTAACCCCAAATCATGGCACCGATCAGAATTAAATGCCCCTCCTGTAACAAGAACTACTACAAGGATTGGTATCCGCATCATGGGTATCCAAATGCCAAGTGTTTTATGTGTTTAACTGGTGAAAACTTTTTGCTCTTGGAGTGCACATTAGAAGCACACAAGGCACAGGCTGACGAACTGAAGCGAGATAATCTCACACTAAAGGAGACTGTAGGTGTACTTTCGCATCAACATTTCTTACTAAAAGAGCGAGTAAAGGACATAGAGAGTAAGCAAGTCGACGTTGTTAAAAATCTTCAAAAAGAAAACCCATCCAAGGATCTATTTCAGACAGTAGTCAACAGGCGTAACAAGAACAAATCCCAAGGGAATGGGAAAGAGACACCAGGTATCCCTATCAAAAACAGATTTGCTGTTCTCGCCGAAAACAATGAACACGAGGTAACTGACCACGTGAATGGGAATGGGAATGGAAAACTGACACCAGGTAACCCTATCAAAAACAGACTTGCACACGAGGTAACTGACCACGTGAAAGCAAGCTAGAAAGGCAAGAAAATTCCTGACAGGAAAACAACGAAACCATCAAATCACGGAGTCAGCGGGAAGGAGAAACTCACCCTAGTCTATGGTGACAGTCTCATGCGAGGTCAAGGAGCTGCCTTTGCCACCAAGAACAGAGGAAAAACGTCAGTAAAGGTCATTCCAGGCGGTAAAGTCGAACATATCTTGAAAGACATAACTAACTCCGCCATACCAGAGGGCACCTGTGTAGTCGTCAATGTTGGCTCAAATGACTGCTTTGACGGAGGTATGGCCCCAATTAAGACCATAGAAAAAGATTTCGAGAACCTAATTAAAGTCATGAAAAGGAAGACCACGAAATGTGTGGTAAGCGGCGTCATACCCCGGATTAAAACAAGCTCATACGGACAAAATAGAGCCATAGAAATTAACAACGCAGTGAAGGTCATGTGCGAACAAGAGAAGGTACTGTATGTGGACAATTGGACCACCTTTGTAGGGAACTCGTCCCTGTACAGCGGAGATGGCATTCATTTATCAGAAAAAGGCGTTCAGCACATGAGTGACACCCTAAATCAAGCAACCTACATTGCCCATGAAAACAACGCCAGTCAGGACCGAGAGATAACTATGCTAATAGACTCCTCTGAGTATTGACATCGCTACCCCCGGAAAAGCCCTCCCACAACCCTACCCAATCAAACTCCACCCGCACAGTTAAGAGAAATAAATAACCCCGCCCAACCCTTCCAAGTCCATCACAACCATCTAAACGAAACCGTCAACCCCAATGGCCCACAAGTTGCGAAAATTTACCTACCTGAACCACAAAACAAACTAAACAACCCCACCCAACCCCATCCAAGCCAACCCAACCAACTGAATGAATTTGACAACCCGCCGCGGCTTCAAGTCACAACCCCAAACCCATCCCCACCAATAAGAAAAACAAATCCAGCGCATGCTGAGAGAAATGATATAAAAATAATATCCATAAATGCCTGCTCAATAAGAAACAAAATAGACGAACTCAAATGTCTGTTATTAAATGAGAAAGTTGACGTTATTTGTATAACGGAAACACATCTGAACCTTAAAAATAAAGATCTACTTCATGAATATCACATAGAGCCATATAAATGTTTTCATAAAGACCGTAACAATGGAAAACAAAGAATGCAATGTACGTTGCAACCTACTTAAACCCAGTTGAGGTGACTCTCCCCGAAAGTAATGCAGAAATAGTGTGCGTCAAAATAAATACAAAAAACATGAATTTAAATATCACTACAGCGTACCGACCACCGAGACTAACTGTTGCAGATGATAACAAAATTTATGAAATACTAGAGAAAACCCTTAATTCCGACGAAACAGTTTTACTAGGTGTTTATAACCTCCCCCTAATTGACTGGAATACCCTGACCAGAAAAAATGCTGAGTCACGCCTAATGACAAGCTTCATCCAGGAATTTTTTTTGACTCAACACGTAAAACAGCCGACGCGAGACGGAATATATTAGACCTCGTAATCACTACCCAAGAAAATCTATTATCAAACCTGGATGTAGGTGAACATCTGGCAACGTCCGATCATAAAATCTTAAGAATCAAGGTTATAAGCAAATATTCCTCAGTAAAAACAACAGGAATGGTTTCGGACTTCAAAAACGCAAATTATGACGGACTTATGGAATCGCTATCAAACATACACTCAAACCTCATAAATATAAACGAAGTAAATGAACTATGGGGACATTTTAAGTCTACAATTACAGAAGCGCATAAACAATTTGTACCCATGAAACCAAAACGTAATACGAAATCAAGTATGCCCCCTTGGTACAGTAGAGACATTGGTAAGGCAATAAGGAAAAGGAATCAACTCCACAAACTTGTAAAAAATAACACAAACACTGAAGTAATTAAAAACTTGTACAAAAATAGTAGAAGGGAAGTGAACAAAATAATTAGGGCGAACAAACAAAATTACGAAATGAGTATTGCCAGAGAAAGTGCCACAAACCCCCAAAAATTCTACAGTTACGTAAATATAAATAAACAGATCAAAAGCGGAATCGGACTGCTAATAGAAGATGGCCAGACAATAACAGGTGACACAAACACGGCAAATCTGCTCAACAAATATTTTGGCTCAGTTTTCACAGAAGAAATTATCGATCATACCCTTGAAAATAACACCTCAACTCATGTGATAGGAGATTTCACCATCAGTGTTAGCGAAGTACAAAGCATATAAATAGCAAAACCCCTGACACAACTATTTAACTTATCATTACTACAGGGGATTGTACCGAGTGATTGGAAAGATGCGAACATTACGCCGATATACAAGAAGGGTAGCAAGGCCAAAGCGAGTAATTACAGACCAATTAGTCTAACTTCAATTGTAGGAAAAATCATGGAAAAAATCCTTAGAGATAAGATAGTAGATTATCTCGAATCAAACAACCTAATCAAAAATAGTCAACACGGCTTTAGATCAAATAAGTCATGCCTAACAAATTTGATTGAATTTTATAACAAACTATTCACATATAACGACATGACGAAATCACTAGATATAATCTTCTTGGACTTTCAAAAAGCTTTCGACAAGGTGCCTCACCGAAAACTATTGGCTAAACTGGAGAGGATAGGTATCAAAGGTGAAACTCATTCTTGGATAAAAAATTGGCTTACAGACAGAAGACAGAGAGTGGTGATAAATGGAGTGGAATCGGAGTGGGAGCCTGTAACTAGTGGAGTTCCACAGGGTTCAGTCCTTGGACCGGTCCTGTTTCTCATTTACATTAACGATATTGATGTAGGGGTAAACAACACCATTTCCAAATTCGCCGACGATACAAAAATAGGAAATACAGTCCTGAACGAAGATGATAGAAATGCGTTGCAATCTGATTTAAACAAGATATCAGAGTGGTCGAAAAAATGTCAGATGCCATTCAATGTCGATAAATGTCAGGTGCTGCAAGTTGGTAGCAGAAATATGAAATACAAATACGAAATGAATGGCAAACAAATAAAAACCGCAACGGTAGTAAAAGACCTAGGAGTACTAATATCTGAAAATCTAAAAACTTCCGACCAATGTATAGCAGCTGCAAATAAGGCAAACATAGCATTGGGCTTTATTAAACGAAAATTTACATATAAACATGAAAACGTAATAGTGCCACTGTTCAAAAGTATGGTGAGGCCCCACCTTGAATATGGTGTGCAGTTCTGGTCACCTTATCTGATCAAGGACATTCTAAGACTCGAGTCAGTACAGCGTAGAGCGACGAAGATGATACCCTCATTAAGAAATAAACCATATGAAGAAAGACTTAAACGATTGAACCTGTTCTCATTAAAAACGAGGAGGTTGAGGGGTCAGCTTATTGAGTGCTTTAAGATACTAAAAGGTTTCGACAAAGTCGATGTAAATGCACTATTCACATTAAACAATACTAATCAAACTCGCGGAAATGGAATGAAATTAAAAACCAAAAGGCAAACCTAGATGTCACAAAGAGTTTCTTCACCTACAGTGTGGCGACAGAGTGGAATAAACTACCAGCGAGAGTGGTGGAGAGCGACACAATAAACGCTTTCAAGGGAAGGCTTGACCTCTATCTGCAGAGGGCTGGGGTGATATGAAAAAAAAAAAAAATGTATGTGTATGTGTGTGCACTGTACAGTATGTATATATATACTGTATATATATGTATGTATGTGTATGTATGTATGTGTATATGTGTGTGTGTGTGTGTGTGTATGTACCGGTGTATATATATAATATATATATATATATATATATATATATATCTATATAGTTTGTAAGGCCAGACTGCCTAGTAAGGACCTAGAGGTCTGTGTGGTCTGTATATTTATGTAGCTCTCTCTCTCTCCTGCAGATCTCGGAACATTTCAATACTTCAGAAACATATCTTAATATAATTATTTGGTTTTCTCTAATGATGCAACAAATAGTGCATATTCAATACATAGATACTTGCTTTAAATACAAATATGAAATAATACAATGCTATCAATTTAGATGTATCCAACGAAGGAGTATATAGAGTATAACTACAATACCAACAGCATTTTATACTGTTCACTGATGCTCAATGTGTGTGAGTGTGTGCGTGAGAGAGAGAGAGGGAGAGAGAGAGAGAGGCTAATATTTGTGGGTCAGTATAATTGTCACCTAGGTCATATTTTCCCGGATTAACTGGAGTTCGGACCCGGTGTGCTGGGAGCCTTACGTCGCCGAACGTTGACTTTATATATATATTTTGTTTTAATTATTATAATTTGTGTTTAAACATTTTCGACCGCTCTAATATCTTAGCTTCTAGCAAGCTTTTACGATTACATTTCCTATCCTAAATCAACATAACATAACATTTGTATAAAAACAAACACCCCACAAGTAAATCCATCGAAAATTTAGATACATTCTCTTTTACATTTCATGAAGGGAGAGAGAGAGAGAGTACAAAGGAAGTACAAAGGAGTACAAAGGAAATCAAGCAACAATAGGTATAGTGACCCTTCTAGGCTGCTTGTCCTCCAAAACACTGAGGATCAAGTGTCCAAACAGTGGTTTAGAGTGGGTAAGGGAACATTGGAAAGGGAACTACTGCCCTAGAACTAATGTCCGTGGCAGGATTAGGAAGTTAGTAGGGGACAGATGGGTTAGTAACTGAGGGGGGAATAAAATAAAGTTATTCATTTAGAAACGCAGTCAGTCGCGGGTTTGATGCGAGATATTTGTCTAAGCGGAGTTTAAATGAATCAACGGTGCTGCAGTCTATAACGTCTCGGGGAAGCCCATTCCACAAGTTGACAACTCGATTGAAGAAGAAATTCTTAGATTCGTGTGAGTTAAAAGATTTACCAATAATTTTGCAACCATTTCCCCGCGTGTAATTAGATTGGTCGATAGTGAAGTACTTACTACAGTTCATATTGTCGATGCCTTTGATGATTTTGAACACTTGAATTAAGTCACCTCTTAATCTGCGCTGGGTTAAAGGAAATAGATTTAATTCTCTAAGACGCTCTTCGTATGGTTTGTTCTTTAGGCTAGGTATCATTTTGCTAACTCTACGTTGAACTAGTTCTAGCCTGTTTATATATTTTTGGTAATAAGGGCACCAGGATTGAATGCAGTATTCCAGAAGAGGGCGGACTAAGGAATTGTAAAGGGTTAGGATAACTTCTTTGGATTTATGCTCAAATGACCTGCCTATAAAGCCAATTATTTTGTTTGCCTTCTTAACAACTTCTGAACATTGTTGACTCGGTTTTAGGTTACTCGATATTGTTACTCCCAGATCCATTTCTCTGTTTACATTCTTAAGCTGAGAGCCATTCATCGAATAGTTTGCTTTTTCATTTAGGTATCCGATATGTAGTACTTTACATTTATCCGCATTGAAACTCATTTGCCAAATTTGGGCCCAACATGACAATTTATCTAGATTGTGTTGCATATCGTCAACTTGTTCTTTTGAGAGTACGCTATTTGCAATTTTTGTATTGTCAGCAAATTTTGAGATTGTACAGGTGAGACCCTCATCTATGTCGTTGATGTAAATTAGAAAGATAATTGGTCCTAGTACCGATCCCTGGGGTACCTCGCTACTTACATTGGTCCATTTAGATGCCTTACCGTTTATGACTACTCTTTGCTTTCTGTCGCTGAGCCAATTTTCTATCCATTTCAACACACAGTCTTGTATTCCATGCGCTTTTAGTTTTAGCAGTAAACGTTTGTGGGGAACTTTGTCAAAGGCCTTTTGAAAATCAAGGTATATAATATCTACAGCTTTACTATCATCGTAGAGGTTAAGGATATCGTGGAAGAAGTCTAAGAGGTTTGTTAAACAGGAACGTTTTTTATGAAAGCCGTGTTGAGTATCTTTAACTCCTCTAGCGGGTGCTCTGTGGCCGTTTTGGGCCTTTCTGGGCCGTTCTGACTGCTATATCAACCATCAGTATGAAAGGAACTGTATTGCGCCGAAAACTAGGTGGAAATCGCTACACAATGACGCCACATACAGCTACGTAGCACTTGTGGAGCACTGACAGTGTTACCTCGAAGATGGAAGTTTAGCTGATTTTGCTACCTTGCTCACTTTTAGCAAACTATTGGTTACACTGTCATCCACACGCGCGATGGGGGAACTGGAGTTAGTGTGGGCCGGGAGGCCACAGATGTCGGACGTATGGATCATTACTATCCCACCCATTTTCACTCGATTTCCACCCTTTTTTCACCCGTTTTTTGCCAGTTTTTTCAACTCGACTTATGTGGTGAGCCGCTTTTTAAGGGTTAAGTAAGTTATTTGTCTCTAAGTGATTTACGAGTCTGTCTCTTATGACCGTTTCTAACATTTTACATACAATTGAGGTTAAGCTAATTGGACGATAGTTACTGGGTAGGGATTTGCTGTTTTTTTTTAATATCGGTGTTACGTTGGCTAGCTTCCACTGATCAGGCATAGTCCCAGACTGCAAGGATTCATTGAATAGCAATGTCAGTGGTTTGGAGAGCTCATCCTTAGCATCCTTTAGAACTCTAGGCGAGATTGTATCAGGTCCAGGCGTTTTATTTACCTTGAGTTTATCTAAACAATTCAATACTTCTCTCTCTGTAACGGTGATATTGCTTAGAACATCTGAATTATCAATCTGAATCGGCGATGGTGTGGGGATATCACTGAGGTCTTCGGTTGTAAAAACTGATGCAAAGAAGGTATTGAGGGCATTACTCATTTGTACTTCGTCTTTGGTGTATTCTCCATTTTCATCGACTGACTAACGGTCCAACAGTTGAAGTAACTACTTTTTTCTTTCTGATATAACTATAGAATTCTTTCGGGTTTGTTTTACTTTGATTCGCAACATGTAACTCCAGGGTCTTTTTACTTTGCTTAATTAACTTTTTGGCTTTGCGTCGTAGCTCTACAAATTTCACCCGTTCTTCGTCATTTTGTGAGGATTTTAATCTATCATTAGCAAATTTTTTAGCAAGCAGACAGTCTGAAATATCTTTATTCCACCATTTGGGCTTATCATTATGGCCTGGACGCCGTATTTTCGATGGTATGCAGTCTTGCACTGCCTTAAGGTATGGCTAATTTAGATAAGTGGACTGTATATTTGATAATGAATAAGTATTAACCATATAGAAATATAATTACCCTTTGATGAACTCAGCTGGTGATTGGAGGATGGCGGAAAATAGGCTAGATAACTGGAAGTGGTTAGTATAGTAAACAAAGTATGAAAAGAGGCTACAATAGGCTAGGATAGGCTAGATATTTACGTTAAATTTGAGCTAACTAACAAAGATGATGATGTAATGACTATGTGGAATATGAGATGAAAGTGAAGCGAAAACACCTGATTATGAAACTAGAAGAAAGAAGGCTTAGCGTGTGTAGCTGGGACGGAGGTTGGTTGGAGAGTGGCGAGCACGTTATGTTCGTCTCTGTCGTGACATACCACGCACGCGCATAACATATGGAAAGTGTATCCCATCTTCTTTACAATGAGATACTTATAAACAATCTTAAATAATACAAATATATATATATATGGGAATTATAATCCTACAATACTTTCCCATATACTACTATAGAATAATATATTCTACCCAATCATGGAACGTTCGACCAAGGTTATGGAAGCGTTCAACTTAAGACTACGGAATGATACGTAACGCTACATCAACCCAGATTACGTAACATCGAGACTGTTCATACTAGTTTGAGTACACTAAGTATGGACATATTCCCACCAACAGAAAATATACAAAATTTACATGATTAGATTTGCCCGGAGGCAATCTTATCCCGCCAACCTTGGGAGGATATCTGGGCTGCCTGTCGACGTGGGCGTCCGCCGGACGCGTCAACAGGCTGCACCGAAGTAGAAGCCAGAGAGGGGACTTCAATGGATAACTGATCCGAGGGGTGTCCTTGCGATCGAGGTCACCCTCAAGAGGATATAGTCGGACTGTTGGCCGTGTGATTACTCCAGTCCTGGTGCGAACCTTTGCTACCCGAACCTCACCATCACGACCTGGTAATAACTCCTCTATCCGACCCAATTTCCAAAATGCGCGCGGGCCCTCCTCATGGATGGTTACCACGTCCCCTACCCTAGGCCAATGACCTTTTAATCGTGTTAGTTTATTCTTTTGTGCTTCCCTTAAAGTCACCAGATATTCTGTTGACCAGCGATGCCAAATATCTCGCGATAATTTACGAATGTATTTGTAGCGGGCCGATATCACTTCCTTACTTATGTAGTCTGGATCCTCCATAGTATCCTCGTCATGCTCTTCAGGAAGATCCCGCAGTCTGTATCCACGTACCAGTACTGAGGGTGTGATTGGGGTAAGGTCTTCCAAATCACCAGAAGCATAGTATAGAGGGCGATCATTTACGGTGGCTTCAATCTCCAAGAGTATGGTGTTGAGTTCCTCAATCGAGATGAGAGCTCTACCCAACACCTTCTTCAGACCCGCCTTCACGATGCCTATGGCTCTCTCCCATATGGCGCCAAACCAAGGCGCTCTGGCGGGAATGAAACGCCATTCGCATTTTACATCCGCTAGGCAGGTCTGAATCTTAGGATTGTTGCTCACTTCTTTGAGATATGTAGATGCCCCTATGAAAGTCTTTGCATTGTCACTCAGCATGATACGCGGATATCCCTGTCTACTGCAGAATCTTCGGAAGGCATGTAGGAAGCTATCACAAGTGAGGTTGGTGACCAGTTCCAGGTGAATTGCCCTGGTAACAGCACAAGTGAACAGTATCATATACACCTTAAGATTGGGTGAATCTTTCACAGGGATTGTTCCACTGTAGTCAACCCCGGTAACTTTGTAAGGGTCACCTGGGGTGGTTCGCAGGTTTGGTAAGGGAGGAATTCCGATGGGATCATAGTGTGTTCCCTGTACTCTTCTACACTTTGAGCATTTGCGAATGACTTTCTTGACCACCTGCCTGATTCTAGGCACCCACCATCGTTGTCTTACATAGGTGACTATATGACCAACACCATAATGACAACAGAGTCAGTGACACTTATCGATGATCAGATGGGTGAAGGGATGATAGGGGGGCAGTAGTATTGGATACTTACTTGCCTCAGAGAGGGCTGCCAATCGTAATCTGCCTCCGCAATGTATCAAGTCCCTCTTCAAGTGTAAGCCCAACTGGTTGATCAGGTTATTCCAAGACTTTGTTCCCTTAACGAGTAATTTATATTCCTGCGTATATATTTCTTGTTGACAGACCTTATGTAATAATTTATCTGCAATTCTGATCTCCTTCACATTGAGGTAAGCACTACCTGTGGGCGGTATGCTTTTAATTTTTGCTTTTACATTTCCTACAAATCGTATCACCCATGCTGTAACACGTTGTAACTTCTCATAGCTGCTGAATCTATCCCAGTCCCATAACCGTGTGTCTTCGTCAGGCACCGAGTCAATTACCGGTGCCACAATAGCAGTGTGTTGCTCGCTCAAATCTATATTCTCTGGCCATTCGTTGGGATCATTAAGCCAGCATGGGCCATTCCACCACAACGCAGAAGACTTGAGAAATTTAGCAGAGACACCACGAGTAATGCAGTCACTTGGATTCTCTTTGGTAGACACATACCGGAACTGTGCGGTTGGGAGCAGGGTACGAATTTCGTCGACACGGTTGGTGACATACACTGGTAGCTTCTTACGGCTATGTAACCAGTAGAGCGTAATTTGGCTGTCACTCCATATAACTGTCTCCAAGATATTTAGCACATTTTTAAAAGTTTCCTCTACAAAGTGAACGAGTCTAGCAGCCAACAGAACTGCAGTCAGCTCTAATTTTGGGATGGAAAGGGATTTTATCGGGGCGACTTTCGCCTTCGCCATGACTAGACGGCTGCCACTTGTGTCAACAAAGTATATGGCGGTGCCGTACGCGACCTTGATAGCGTCTGAGAAGGCATGAATGGAAACAGGATGGTCCATGACAACTCTCCGAGGAAAATTAAAACCCTTACAGAGACGAAGAGACGAAATAATGTCTTCCCACTCCTGAACCAGATCGCCAGTCAAAACCTCATCCCATCCTAATTTTATCCTCCATAATTGCTGAAGGAATAATCTCGATTTGATCGACACCGGTAGAACTATCCCCAAGGGGTCAAAAAGTTTAGCTGTCATACTCAAGCAAATTCGTTTTGTAATCTGCGAATATTGCGCGTACTGAACGCCGAATGAGAGGGTATCGGTGTCCGTTTTCCAAAACATCCCTAGCACTCTAACATGTTCCTGCTGTACAGCCGCCACACCATCCCGTTGCAGTACAGTCCGCAAAACAGAATTATTAGTCGCCCATTCACGCAAATGTAGATGGGCGTCATTCATAATCTCTCGGACTACAGCGTAGGTATCAACCAGGAAATCTTCTTCATTTCCTGTACCCAGTAATTGTCTATATACAACCCTGACCGAATCTGATGAATAATCTGCGGATCTGCACTGACATAAGACAAATGTTTCAAAATGGTGGCGTTTAAAAGGAATTGGGAACAAGTCGCTCCAAATAAAACTACCCGGAATCGGTAACAAATTAGGGGGGAATCCAGTTGCCTCGGATACTTGGGCCACATGAATCGCGTATAGTCCTGGTCGTCTTCATGGAGTCTTAACATTAAAAATGCCTTCTCAATATCAGACACCCAGGCATACTTACCGAGTCGAAATCGAAGCAAAACCTGCGCCAAATCTGGTACCAGTGATAGTCCAGTGTACAGGCAGTCATTAAGACTAGGATGACGTTCACTCATCTTGGCGGAACAGTCGAAGACAATACGCACTGGCGTAGTTTTGCTCTCCTTGATTACACCATGATGAGCCAAGTAATGCCCGGTATCTGACTTATCAAAAGGCACCTCTTCTATAAAACCCCGGGACACCTGTTCCTTTATGACTTTTGAGTATTCCTCGCAAAAGTCAGGCTCCTTGAGGAATCTTTTCTGAAGTCCCCGAAGACGGCCTATGGCCAAACCCTTGTTAGATGGCAGCTGATCCTTAGAATTGTTCCAGGGCAGTCTCACTTTATACTGCTGGTTGTCGGGATCGTAGGTAACGGTATCCTCATACGACGATAGTGCTTGCCGCTCAACCAGTGAGTATTCCTTAGGGGTTATCCCGATATGATCTAATTCCCACAAAACATTTAAGTCATTTTTGCATGGTGGAATATTACCAGTGGACATGTATTCGTCCATTGGTGTTACTGCTACTTTCAATACAGTAATTACTTTTGTGCTGGAGCTTGTAGGCTGTGTCACATATGAACCACTGATGGCGTACCCGTACTTGGTAGGAAGCAGAATTAGACTACCTGACCTTTTATACCCAGGTCGCACTATATCGTAGTAGTGATCCGCACCGATGAGCAGCTCCAGCTGATCTGTGTCCGTTGCGTGAGGATCGGCTAATTTTATGCCTTTACTTTGTAAACTAACCAGTTTAGACTTTAGGTTAAGTTCACCCTTATGTTCTGGCAATTCATCAACCACTATTGCATCTAGATGATGAAATTTACCTCTGTGTTTGTATTGCAGTGCCACAACATTATATTCCCTAGAGGCCTGTTTCCCGGTAAATCCGTGAAGACATAACTCCTCAGTTCCTTTAGAAATGTAGGAAAGGAAGGATAGAACAGAAGACTTCACAAAGGTCCTCTGAGAACATTGGTCAAGTAGCGATCTAATTTTAACACAATTATTATCCTTACCCTTTACCGGCAGCTGTACGGTGGGCAAGACTACTGTATTTTTACCTGTAGCAACGGACATTGTAGTTGAAGTAGCAGCAGTATGCTCTCTCTTGGTGTTATCCTCCGCTGGTCTACTTTCCTTCCCTTGTTTTTGTGTACACAGGGAATGAAAGTGTTTGCCCTTACAAAACTTGCAGCTTCTTATGTTAGGATTAGTACAACCCGAATGGCCATGGTCTTTTGACAAGCACCCAGTGCAGAGACGTAGTTGACGGGCTCTTTTAAGTTTAAGAGGCCCTGTCTTATACTTCATACACTTGTACCATAAATGATTGGTGCCACTACACAGAACACAGTTGAATTTCCTGTACTCACTTTGGGCGGTAAATGTTGCCGTAGCCATGGGTGTACCCCCTACTCTGTCTTGACCCGCCATATTGTACACTTCAGCCTGGAGGCAATGAGTGAATTTCTTATAATCCAGGCTCGAGTCTCCCATTTCCCGTTTTATGGTTTCTTTTAGTGGTGATGGTAACTTATTGACAAGAGTCACCACACAAAATTCCTCCAGACAAATACCATGGCTAATGATTGACCTCATCACACTCTCTGTATTGGCATAGAAGTCCTTCAGGTCAGCTGTTTGGTGTTTGGGTGACACTAATTGATTGAATTTGGTAACATAAGCTGCCTTGATTCGATCTGGATGCCCATATGTCTCTTGCAGGAGCTCAATTGCTGGGGCATAGCTTGCACTTTCGATTATGAATCCTTCGACTAGCTTATGGGCATCACCCAGAAGCTGACCCTTTAGATAGGTGAAGCGTTGTATATCTGTGAGGTCGGGATTGTCATGGATGGTACACTTGAACATCTCCCAAAATCCCGACCACATGGTGGCATCACCTTCAAATTTTGAGAGAGTAAGATGTGGTAATTTGACTGCGGATTTCTTTGGCTCTTTCTTGACCTCCTTCTTGACCTCTGTAATCAGGATCCCCTTCAGTGTGGCAACGATTACTTGTATGCCCTCCATATATAGGGTATCCTCTCTTATCACCTCGATATACTCTGCGTCCTCGTAGGTGTCGGCCAGGTCCTCATGTGTGACCTCATACTTGTCAAGTTGCTTTTGAATACTGAGCAACCTGGCCTCCACCTCCACTCTAGACGCCGAATCAAGGAATTCGTCAATATCAGAGGTCAAGACCGTCAAAGAGCCCTTAAGTCCAGCCCGACGCTTTTGTACACTTTTAGCCATGATTATACGGGAAGGAAATCTATTGACGTTAAATCAAACTATCAATGCCAGACCGAATAAGTTGCAGACAACAATACAGTACTCCGAGAAATAAAATTAAATCGCGTGCCGAAAATAAAACACCCTCACGAAATGCGGAATAAGAATTGTGCGCAATGTAGACTAGCAGTCTGGAGCTTTTCAATTTAACTCCTTACATAATAGTTATGAAATTATAGAATCATTACACCATAAGTTAAGAAAAGCCGGGAGGGAAATTTAGTACAATACAGTATAGGCCAAAAGTCTCCAGATGTCAAAAAGAGAGGTACCGTTATAGTTATAATAAATTCAAGAATTTTAAGAGAGAGAGAGCCTATAGGGTAATTGAAACAGGCTAAACTCAATGGGTACCGCTAATTTTATATTAAATTTAATAAATGTGAAAATTGTACACAAGAAAAGTTCATCTCAAGAAGTCACAAGGAAAACAGTTTTGAGTTGGATTAACACACACTCAGCCTATCAGCTATCATATTACCCCGCCTCCAGGGCACACGACGAGAGTAGAATTTATAATGACATGTGAATCAAATAAAGAAGTTATTGGACAGTATAAATTTGATATAGAATGAATAACCTTAACTTTTGAAATTATTATACAGTACAGTATGGATGATTTTAATCTTAGTGCCAATCAATTGTTATATAATTTGGGCCTAACGGTTTTACAATCAAAATTTAATTAATATACTGTACCGATTTGAAGGATTACTAATCTAGGCTATACTGATTTTGTTGATCAACTCTAACGTCATGGTGGGCAAACATCTCGTCGTATGACCTGGCGACCATGGCATATTCGTCTGGCATAAAGCACCGACGACAGGTGGCCAGGATCTCCGAATAGAGACGCTTTGATGCCTCGTGCGTGAGGTGTACCCCGTCGGGACTGAAGTCAGCCTCAGAGGTATTCATTGACTGATAGCGCTCCCGGGTGAATGGGATATGGCGTTTTAGCCATCGGTTAACAGCATTTCTAATGCGGTTAAACTCGTCCGTAGAGACCCCTCGTGGAGCCTGCCGCTTTTCTACCCCAATCACCCGGACTTCTACCCCCGAGAGCCGCACCACCTCCTCAGCTAGGACCTCGATCCCCTCCGCAATCCCTCTCGGACTGACCCCGCTCCTTATCTCATTTCCTCCTATCACCAAGAAGGTCAAGTCGGGCTTCAGCTCTAAAAACTGACCCCAGGCTTCTGTTGATCTCAAGGTGCTGACGCGGGCACCTGGGGCGGCCAGAGGAGTCACGGAAAAAAAAAAGGCCTGTGGACGGCTTGGTCCACGTACAAATCCCTGACGTAGGAGTGGCCCAAAATTGCCACCTTCCTAATCGAGCCTGGGTACGCAGGCCTATCAACCACCGCAGGATATTCTTCCCCTACCCCACTACCCGTGGCACCATGACGCCAAAAGCCCTGGGCCATGAGGGATAGACGAAATATGGCACAAACAAAAATTAACCACGTAGGCCACGCCACCACCAACCACAAAAAAAGGGGGGGGGGGGCAAACTAGTGAAAGGTCGAAGAACCAATTATATGGTTAATTTAGATAAGTGGACTGTATATTTGATAATGAATAAGTATTAACCATATAGAAATATAATTACCCTTTGATGAACTCAGCTGGTGGTTGGAGGATGGCGGAAAATAGGCTAGATAACTGGAAGTGGTTAGTATAGTAAACAAAGTATGAAAAGAGGCTACAATAGGCTAGGATAGGCTAGATATTTACGTTAAATTTGAGCTAACTAACAAAGATGATGATGTAATGACTATGTGGAATATGAGATGAAAGTGAAGCGAAAACACCTGATTATGAAACTAGAAGAAAGAAGGCTTAGCGTGTGTAGCTGGGACAGAGGTTGGTTGGAGAGTGGCGAGCACGTTATGTTCGTCTCTGTCGTGACATACCACGCACGCGCATAACATATGGAAAGTGTATCCCATCTTCTTTACAATGAGATACTTATAAACAATCTTAAATAATACAAATATATATATATATGGGAATTATAATCCTACAATACTTTCCCATATACTACTATAGAATAATATATTCTACCCAATCATGGAACGTTCTACCAAGGTTATGGAAGCGTTCAACTTAAGACTACGGAATGATACGTAACGCTACATCAACCCAGATTACGTAACATCGAGACTGTTCATACTAGTTTGAGTACACTAAGTATGGACAAAAGGTAAGTGGTTGTGAAACACTCCCAAGATGTATTTATGTCGTTATTGTTTGTCAGAAAGCTTCAGTCAGTTTCTTTAAGCTTTGATTTAAGTTTATGAAAATTTGCTTTCTTGAAATTAGGGACTTTCTCAATGCTGCTATTTGATTTGTTACTAGTAAACTTTAAAGTGAAAGTTATCGTACAATGGTCGCTGTTACTGAATTCATCACCAACATTCAAATTCTCTATTAATTCTTCTTTTGTTGCGAGTACAAGGTCAAGCACATTATTACCACGGGTCGGAGATTGTACAAATTGAAAAAGTTAACTCTCTTGCAAGTTAGCATAGAGGTCGTGTCCAGAGTGTGAAGTAAGAATATCGCCCCATTTAGTCACGGGTAAGTTGAAATCGCCAAGAATTACGGTATCTTGTATGTTAGTTATTTCTGCAATTTGTTCATAAATTTCACTGTCAGTTTGCACTGATTGAGATGGGGGTCTGTATAATAAAGCTAGTGTTATTTTAGTTCCTCGTTTATTATTTAATAGTACGTAAGATATGTCTATATTCGCAATTTGAGGTTTTGACATTAAGACGGGATTAAGACTTTCCTTTATAAAAAAAAGAACTCCTCCTCCATTTCTATTGATCCGACTTTTCTCAAACATTGTATAACCAGGAAGCGTATATTCGGCTAAAAAGTCTCTGTCTTCCTTATTTAACCAAGATTCTGTAATGCCGATTATATCATAATGTTTTGTAAACACGATTTCCTCTAGATCTGAAAATTTATTGCGTATGCTACGAGCATTTACATAAAACACCTTAAGAGTATTAGAGTTGGATGTTACCGATTGTGCATTGTCTGAATTTTCAGTTCGTATTTGACTTACACTACCCTGTTTGGGGTCTGGTTGACCCCGTTTTTTGAATGGAAATCCTTGACTGCATCGTTCAGCAGACGACCAAGACGTGCAGCTCCTACTTCATTGAGATGTACACCATCTCCTGAAAACAAAGATTTATCATAGTAAAAATGATCCCACGTGTCGACAAAGCCGATGTCCTCCTCCCTGCAGAGTTTGGCTAGTCGGCGATTTGTACTGGTAACTATGTTGTAGAATCGGTTTTCTACATCAATCCGGGGAACAATTCCTGAAATTAAGATTCTATTAGATTTTTCCTTGAAGGACCTGATCAGCCGCCGGTACTTGCAAAGTAGTTCCTCTGACCGCATCCGTTGGACATCGTTAGATCCAACGTGGATGACGTATGTAGTGCTTGCGGGGGCGAGCCTTGAAACCTCTTCCACAGCCGCAACAATGTCGTCCACGCCGCCACCTGGGATACAGAATCGCTTTCTGGTCCTGGGTGCCCTGGCGCAGAACTCGGTTAGTTGGCCACGGACCATGGAGTCGCCCACAAGCCGAACTTCTTCCGTTTCCTCTTCCTCGTCAATAGCCAGAATTTTGAAGCGGTTTTGGCATGTTGTCGGGATGACCTTCCTGGTACTGGTACTGGGATGCACATTGTTTCTCACTAACTGAAAATTGTCCTGGGGGGGTGTGAGAGTAGAGTCATTATTATTTTCTGCAACATCTAAGGTAGCTGCTGGTGTGGGTACCGGTACCGGTACTGTATGCACTGGAATGGCGGTTGACATCGTAGTGGTTTCTTGGGCCGAGGGCACTCCTACGTTGAGTGTGGCAAATTCTTGAAGGGATTCAAGCTTCGTAGTCAGGGCATCGATCTTGCGGTGAGCTGCATTCAATTCATCCGCAATCTTCTCTCGGAGCTGGCAAAATCTACAAATTTGGACATCAGTATCAACAAACATGGTAGGGCCAAATTTACCGGAACAACTCGTGCAGGTTCGTTTCGGCGCCATGACGATATAATCACAATATGCCAGAAAATCCTACAAATTTATGGTAGCAAAATGGTACAATTAAAGCCTGAAAATCACAACAAATTTATGTTAGCAATGTGATACAATTAATTCCTGAAAATCACACAAAACTTTGTTAGCAATATGATAAAATTAATATGCCTGTAAATCACAAACAATATGTTAGCAACAGAACACAATTTATGCCTGAACATAAAACAACAATTGATGTTAGCAGTATGACACAGTTAAAGCCTGAAAATCACAAATGGACTAGACATTTGTTACAAAATTTACTGGAAAAAAAAGTGGGAGAGGGTTAATGTAGCCTAGTGAGAAAACTGGAAAACAGTATACAGTATAGTAACAAAAAATATTTGTTAGCAATATGGTACAATTAATGCCTGTAAATCACAAAAAGAATATGTTAATCACAAGAACACAATTTATGCCTGCAAATATAAAAAAAAAAATTATGTTAGCAGTATGACACAGTTAAAGCCTGAAAATTGTAAATGGACTAGTTATTTGTTACAAAATTTACTGGGAAAAAAAGTGGGAGAGGGTTAATTTAACCTAGTGAGAAAACTGGAAAGCAGTAATTCCTGGTAGAATATATAAAATAAGAATATCAGCTGAATGGTAAATAACGAATGAGTTATTAATAAAGATATAGGGTTTAAATCTCTACTAACGTATACAGTTAGATTTGGTAATAATAGTTCAGTGAACTGAGTAAATAAATATTAGTCTCGTGTGAAAGACTGATCCCTCGACATTGAAATATTAACGCGATGTGGGCAGAAATATAATTACTATGAATTCAAATTAAATATTTAAACTGACTGTGAAGTCAGGAAACATAAATAAAATTAGTCTAACTAAGAGACACGATAGATAACACTCTCTGTGACACGATAGATAACACTCTCTGTGACGGGGCTGTTCGGCCAGGCAGCTTAGGGAACAACAACAACAACACTCTCTGTGAACTTTTTATACACGATTTATGTACCCTGATAGTCCTATTAGCTTAGTATCAGATCTGTTAGGGGTGTTCACAATATTTACGAGTAGTGTGCGGGTGATATGGCCGAATGGATATATATATAAACCTTAGTGTCAATATATGAATATATATCACACAGTATATATATAAATCAATCCCAGGATAGCGTTTGTATGTACTCTCGACATGAGTAACAAAGGGACTAAGGTGAGAATAAAAGATCTCAGGTATTTACGTTAACTTGAACACATAACATATCCTACACAACCTTTGCAATAATCACGAAACACAATAAGTAAACAAGAAGCACTTAATTTGAGTCTGAGTATAGTAGAGAGTAGCCTTGTAGAGATCTGACACACGTGGGGGCGAATAAGTGCATGCTCCGTCTTGGCCTGTTTGCCAAAGGGGGGCAGCCGGGAGTTGCCTCGCACAGGTAGTACTAGCGTAGGTCACTTCCGGTACAGCCTACACACACTCTCTCGTCCAGACACTTGCCTAACTTTACCCTGTTTTCGGCCAGGTAGTATTTGATTTTATGGGTAGTGACAAGTCGGGTGTTTCCGGAACATGAGAGGCATGGGAAATATAGTTTCTGATTTATTGCGTGGTTGTCTAAAGCCTTAAAAATACAATGCATACATGGTTATGTGGGGAATGGTATGTTTTATTTATTAATAATAAAAGTAAATAGCCTAAAGCTTAGGTGTACAGTACACAGAATAAATTATTTACAGTATTGGAGGCCTCTCTCTATATAGAGGCTTGTATGGAGCTGTCTGTTAGTCCTCTTGCCTAGCTGGATTATGAACATTGTCTCGCCTAGCGGTGGTAGTGATGAGTGGAACCGCCAGGGTAACTGAAGAGGAACGAAGGAGGTTGATGTCGCATTTGCATAAAGCCTTCTTGCTCGTAGTCTAAATCCGGGCCAGGTGTAGGCGGCCATTGCTCACCTGGCGCATGAAGGTAAATACCAAGAAACTGTGGCGGATGTCTTACCATACGTATCTTTAGCGTATCAGAAGCCGCGCATTTTCCCTGGAGCTGTGATACGGGTGACTGAGGTATGTTGTTGCTGCTGTCCAGGGGAGACTGTTTCCAGTCTCTCTTCCGGTCTCTTATGGACACAATTCTATTATGTGGAAGTTGTGGGTCCTTCGGTTGATGGAAAAGTGTTTGTGGTCTGCTTTGGTATTACATTTTCCAGCCGTGTCATCTCACCATCGTCGTCCATAACAAAATTTCACCCTCGAGATTGGATAATGTATTCCCGCCGGGTTTTGGTACAAATACTTGGTGTGAGGCCCTGGAGGAAACGGCACCAGACGAGGGCTGCTACATTGTGAGGGGAAGCGGTGTCATAGGAGATGGTGAGTTGGAGCGGAACGTCTGAGTTTCGAACCAGGAACACTAGTTGTGAGGTGCTTTTGAGGGTCGGCTTATTGTGGCCTTGGGTAAGGAACACCCTGTTTATTTTCATGGTGGTGGTCTTGGCGGAAGCAGGAGATGTTGTTGGTGAGGGGTCAATGCTTATACTGGTGGTGGTGGAGGAATTGAGATTTCGGGTATCTTTTGGAAGTGCAAGTATGGGCGGAGCTGAGGTGGGGTCATGAGGTTGACTGGCTGAGGTGGCAAGGTGGGAACCGGTCGCGGTTACGTGCGAGGTTGTCGTTGGCGGCTGGGCGGTGGTGGTGGAGACAGGTGTGACTGTGGTGGGGGTGACAGGTGTGGTAGGGACAAGGTGACGGGTGGTGGGGGCTTTTCGTTTGCTTTTTGGGGACAACGATGCTGGGGTCCACCATTCTGTCTGGGTCACGCATCTGCCAGATCGTCTGCATTGAGGCTGGAAAAGAAGTTGATTTAAAGCAATGGAAGGGTTTGAGCTTAGATATTTATAGATTTTCTTGGGGATGGGGGGGGGGGGGGGGGGGTGGATGAGCTAGCAGAGATGATAAGTTTGTAGTATTTGTGGAAGTAGAAGGTAGAGAAGATTTTAGGCATGGTTTAGGTATTCGGGAGGGTAAGTTTACTTTTGGAGAGCTCGTTCTGATACGGAAGGGGAAATCTTAGAGAAAGATGGTGAAGTGGGTTGAGTGGCTGGTGAAGGAAGAGACATAATTATGTCAACCTCGGTTGATTCAGGAGATACAGAAGGAGTGGGGGTGTGAGGTAGAACTGGTGGTGGTCTAGTTTGGAGGATCGGGGGAGCGGCAATGGGGCATAAGGGGGGTGTGATAGAGATGAGGTGATTTAGATGATGAAGGTTAGAAGGAGAAATAGGGGGGGAAGGAAGAGGGGATGGATGTTTTGGAAGAGGTGATTGTGCTAGTGAAGGGTTGATGAGGGGGGCTTGGTGGGTCAATGGTTCTGTTGTACTTTGGGTTTGGTCATTATTCACAAGGCATGGGTCAATAGGGTTAGGGTCAGCAAGCATGGTTACATTTTCATCAACAGGTTGGAACCGGCGTACATATCGATTACGGTAGGCTAGGTGCGTGATTTTCCGTGGTAATTGATGGTGACCTGGTAACAGTTAGGGACGGTGAGTATTTCAAATAGGCCTTCATAACTAGGCTTAAGTTTAGATGGTACGGGCAGGATAGCTACCATCACTAAATCGCCTGCGTGGTGAGGGCTAACTTTCGGGATTTCGTCAGGTTTGAGATCTTGGAGGTATTGTAATTGGTGGAAACGGTTCTTTAAATGCACAAGGGCCTGATCAAAGTTGGAGGAAGGCTCGTACGGGACAGACAAATGATGTAAAGGAAGGAGGAGGGGGGTTACGCCAAAAACGCGTTCATGAGGGGAAATCCCGTCTTTGCGGGGACAAGTGTTGCTTCCCCGTTGCACTACTTTGACTTGGTTAGGCTAGTCTGAGGTGTTCATTTGTTGTAGTCGGGTTCTAATCTGATTGGCAATGGTGCGGTGGCTCCTTTCACAAATAGAGTTACCTTGGGGCCAGTAGAGAGAGGAATGGCTGATTTTAAAACCACACTTTTGTGAAATTTGTGTCCAAATATGTCCTGTGAACTCGGGGGTGTTGTCAGAGTGAATGGCTTCGGGGAGGCCGAAATAGGGAAAGACGTGTTGTATCATAGCTTCAGCCACTGAGAAGGCAGTGTGATCCTTAGCTGGATAGGCAATTACATATTTAGAATATGTGTCCACGAAGGTGATTATATATTTGAATCCTTTGACACCTTCAAGAGGACCCATTACGTCTACGGCAAGTAATTGCCAAGGTTTGGAGGCAACAAGTTTGCTGGAAGGGCCTGGGGTGCGGGTAAAGTCTTTACCTAAAGCACAAGCTGTGCATGCTTATGGGACTATTTTAACTGTGATATAAGGGGAGGGGGTTCAATACACTTGCTGAAAGGTGGAGGTGAGTTTACGTTGAGCTAAATGAATGCCATTATGGGCGTGCAAGGATTGAATGGTAGGGAGGGCGGTCTGGGTGCTAAGGACAATTTTCCCGTCAGGAGTATATAGGTTGTCTCCTTTTATCTGAAGCTGCTAAAAAAAGTGTCGGGTTATTCAGTCGGGCTTCTGTTGTTGTTGACATTGTTGCAAAAGGAGTTGTTGTTGTTGTTGATCAACGGAATTTTGATGGTGGATGGCTAGGATAGGATAGGTTTCGTTATTTGGGGGGGGTGGGGGGGTTTCAGGTGTGGTGGGGGCAAGGGGGAGTCTAGAGAGAGCGTCGGCGTTTGTGTGAATTTTACCAGGCCAATAAGCTATCTCGAAATTAAACTCTTCAAGGGATTCGCGCCATCTGACAGTTAAAGGTTTTTTTTTAGTATCTGACTTTCGGAGCCATTGGAGGGCATGGTGATCGGTAATAATTGTGACTTTGACGCCCGCAAGGTAGGCTTTGAAATACTGGAGGGCCCAAATGATCCCTAGACATTCTCATTTTGTGACAGGATAGCTAATCTCAGCTGGATTAAGGGTTCGGCTGGCGCAGGCAATAATATGCTCGCGCCCATCTCTGATTTGACCTAGGAATGCTCCGATACCGAATTGAGATACGTCTGTATATAAACAATAGGGTTTCTGGTAATCTGGGAAAGATACTACGGGAGAGGCTACTAAAAGATCTTTTAACCCTTAATTAGCGGCGAGCAACATAAGTCGAGTTAAATAAAGCTGGACTATGTGGCGGCGCTCGACATAGGTCGTGTGGCAATTTCAGCACGTAATGTTGCTGAGAGAGAGAGACAAGTGGTGGCAGGAGAGTAGCGAGCGTATGACTGCTCCAGACCACCGCGGCGAACCTACTGACACGAATCCCACCTCCTCCCTCACTCTCTCACTCGCTATATACGGAATTGTATGGGGAAAGTGCCTAATTACATGCTTTTTGCACTCGCGTTGCACGGTTATTGCAAGAAAACTAGCCATCATAAAAGGATCGTTATGGTGTCATTCGAAAGCTCCGTTTATGCCCTTTCAGGGATAGATACTTGTTTTACGTTCTAGGTCTTATTTAGGCATGAAAATGATCACGTAAACAGCCCTATTTTGGCTAAAAACACCCCGCTGGGCAGTACATATAAATAAACCGCATAGGCCGCTCGTAAGGTGTTAAGGAGTGAAAGGCTTGCAAACGTTGAGAGGTCCACAAGAAAGGCTCGTCCTGTATTGTTATGTCATGCAGGGGTTTGGCAATGATGGCAAAATTCTTGACGAATCTACGGTAATAGGAGGCCAATCCTAAAAAGGCTCGGACACCTTTAACATTAGTGTTGGGGGGGGGGGGGGGGGGGTGATGGCACTGATTGCTTTTAGTTTCTCGGGATCTGGGGCGATTCCTTGTTCGGATACTATATGACCTAGGAATTGTATTTTCTTCTGAGCTAGGGTGCATTTGGAGGGTTTGAATATTAAGTGTGCTTTTCGGATTCTTTGGAACATTTGACGAATACGTTGGATATGTACTTCCCAAGTTTTCCCGAACACAATGATGTCATCGAGATAGGCTAAACAGGTTTCCCATGTTAATCCTTGTAATACGGATTCCATGAGCCTGGAAAAAGTGGCAGGACCATTACAAAAGCCGAACGGCAGCACGGTAAACTCGTAGAGTCTTTCTTGACTGGTAGCAAAAGCCGTTTTCTGTTGGTGTTCCGGAAGTACTGGGACTTGTCAATATCCGACCTGAAGGTCTAGGGTGGTAAACCATTTTGAGCCTAGCAAGGAATCTAGAGAATCGTCAATGCGAGGGAGGAGGGAGGGGGGGGTTGGCATCTTTGATAGTTACGTCATTGAGTTGGCGATAGTCTATACAAAACCTAGTGGAGCCATCTTTTTTCCGGACTAATATTACAGGGGAGGACCATGGGCTGGTAGAGTCATTTATTATGCCTGTGTCTAACATATCTTTTACTTGGGAGTCTTCATCTTGTCTTTGTATGGGTTTTATTCTACGGATAGGTTGTCTAATTGGTTGCCCTATCGTATGAATGGGGTGGTGGAGTACGTTAGTCTTCCCGACTTCTCAGTTGGATGTGGCGAAGATGTCTTGGAAAGAAGTCATCAAGTCGCGTAAGTCAAGTTGTTGTTGGGGGGTCAAGTGAGAAGGTATGTCTGGGAATTTAAAGGGGGTGGGGGGTCTTGCTCATTAGCTAGGGTTAACTCCTCATCGTGGGTCTCTAGCTCTCCGATTGCTAATCCTTTCGGTAAGGTAAGTGGTTGATCAGATATAGTTGCTATTTTGATACAACTGAGTTTATGGGGAATAATGGCGGGGGCGGTTGGACAATTGTGGTCGAACGGACTGTGAAGGTTAGGTGTAATGATGACGTCATCAGGTAACGTATGTAGAATGGGAATCCAATTTTCATGGTGAGGGGGTAGCGTTACGGCTTTGGAGGTAACAGCCTGAGCGGTCTTGATAGTGTGGATGGCCAGGGTAGGGTTAATATTAACCCTTATTTAGCGGCGAGCAACATAAGTCGAGTTAAATAAAGCTGGACTATGTGGCGGCGCTCGACATAACTCGAGTGGCAATTTCAGCACGTAATGTGGCTGAGAGAGAGAGACAAGTGGTGGCAGGAGACTAGCGAGCGTATGACTGCTCCAGACCACCGCGGCGAACCTACTGACACAAATCTCAGCTCCCTCCTCCCTCTCTCACTCGCTACATACTCAATTATGTACTGAAAGTACCGAATTACCTGCTTTTTGCACTCGCGTTGCACGGTTATTGCAAGAAAACTATCCATCATACAAGGATCGTTATGGTGTCATTCGAAAGCTCTGTTTATGCCCTTTCAGGGATAGGTACTTGTTTTACGTTCTGGGTCTTATTTAGGCATGAAAATGATCACGTAAACAGCCCTATTTTGGCTAAAAACACCCCGCTGTGCGTTACACATAAATAAACCGCATAGGCCGCTCGTAAGGTGTTAAGGTGGCATTCAGAGGCTGGGTGAGGTTCTTTTTTACTGTTCTTTTGGGTAGGGTTAATTATAAGGTGGCATTCGGAGGTTAGGTGGGGTTCTTTTCTACTGTTAATTTTATTTTTTATTTATTTTGTTCAGCTGGGGGGTGGAACGTTAGCGTTCTGTTACCGCAACTAATATTTGCATCTAGGGTAGTCAACAGGTCGAAACCCAAATATCCATCGTACTTGGTTTCTTGAGATGGAAATGCCATAAAAGAATGGTGTTTGCCATGATCAGGGAGTGGGGTGTGAACATAGAGTGGCTTAGTTTCCCCATTGTTTGGAATTACGCCGTTGTTCGCTTAAATTAAAACTATGGTGGAGGGTTGAAGGGGGCCAAAAGAAACTTGATTTTTGTTATAGAATGAGGAGAAAAGACAGGAACACTCTGCGTCTGTGTCTATCAAGAGTTTAGGTTTGATCCTGTTTATGGTTACCCTAGGGTAAACGGGGGATTTATCATTGCCCGTCCCACCATGAGCCCCCGCCAGCTTGGCGGTCTTTGGACGGGGGCGGATTAAAAATCCTGACAATCCTGCCATTCTGCGATTTCCTCTCCTATCTCAATTTCCTCTGTTACTTCGATCTCTTCACTTCCATCTTCTCCTGCAGTCCCATCTTTGATTACTGTAGCCACGCGCGGGGGCTTTATCCACGGGAGTTGGCTCCTAAACTGAGGAAGTTTCGGTCGACGTTTCACTAGTTCCCCAAATGAATTTTTAAGTGAGACAAGGGGGCAACCTGGAAGTACATGGCTTCTAGTCTGAGGGTCATATTCTGGCCCATTCTTCCATTTTGTCTTGGGAACGGCTAAATGCAGTAGGTGAGGGAAAAGTTATAGGAGCTTGAGGTTGAATAGTTGTCCGGCTGATCACGGCTATTTTATCTGTCTCCTGTGTCTGTTTCAGGGCTAAGATACGCCGAATTACTGGCATGTCTACGTCATAACCCGTGGGTTCTGCTATGGCAACATTATCTCTCACAGGTGTGGGAAGTATCCTCAACAATGCCCTAAACACGGTCTCTTTTCTTTTAGCAGCATTGTCCGTGGGAAATGCTGTCAGTGCCAGTTGGTTTAACTGGTTAATTGTGTGGTCTAGATATCCTGCAAATTTAACCTGATGAAACTGTCTATCGGCAAAAGTTTTACCTAGTGATGGGCTGATTGCTGAGGTGGTATAACTTTCACACTGGGCCCACGTTAATTGGGGAGAATCACACACATAACCTGACACGAGGGACATATGCCTGCCAAACTTCATGACAACAGTTTGGATTTTCGCATTGTCATCGTCCTGGAATACAATGTCAAGGACATTTTTCACAACTTCAAGATAAGTGACTTTATCATGGTCCTCTGGTTTAACCCTTATTTAGCGGCGAGCAACATAAGTCGAGTTAAATAAAGCTGGACTATGTGGCGGCGCTCGACATAACTCGAGTGGCAATTTCAGCACGTAATGTGGCTGAGAGAGAGAGACAAGTGGTGGCAGGAGACTAGCGAGCGTATGACTGCTCCAGACCACCGCGGCGAACCTACTGACACAAATCTCAGCTCCCTCCTCCCTCTCTCACTCGCTACATACTCAATTATGTACTGAAAGTACCGAATTACCTGCTTTTTGCACTCGCGTTGCACGGTTATTGCAAGAAAACTATCCATCATACAAGGATCGTTATGGTGTCATTCGAAAGCTCTGTTTATGCCCTTTCAGGGATAGGTACTTGTTTTACGTTCTGGGTCTTATTTAGGCATGAAAATGATCACGTAAACAGCCCTATTTTGGCTAAAAACACCCCGCTGTGCGGTACACATAAATAAACCGCATAGGCCGCTCGTAAGGTGTTAAATGGAATAATTTCCAGCGAATTTCCCGCCAATGATGATTCGTGTATTGGTAAAGATTGAGACAAATTAAAATCAGAGTCGCTATGTTGTGTTGAGACACAGCGGCCACCAGTGTTATGTCGGGCAATAATTCTTGCTCGATTAAGTCAGTTCTATCTTTCCACCCTAGGAAAGCTTTTTAGAACTATAACATTCAGCAGGAACACAGCTGACTCCAAATATACAATTATAAATCTCTCAATCCATACCAATGACACATAATACACAGTTGGGTTTCACAAGTTTTTATTTCACTTTATATCAGGGCACTGGCATAGATAATAATTGGTAAATGGTTGAGTCGTATTTATACCGAAATACTCTCGAACCTAACTTCAAGAATGAATAATAATTTTCTTAAAGTATGGATGGTAAATAAATCAATTCACCATAATAATTAATAAATCACAATTGAATAAACATATACGATGAATATATAAGTATAACATTAATGCTAACAGAGCGGTTAGTCTCAAATAATAGCCGATATCTTGAGGTCAAGGTTAACGCGAGGTATAACGTGACTCGAGGTAGGGTCAATAATACTGAGGTCACACCGTCTCAGTGAAGTAGAATATAAAAAATAAGAATATCGCTGAATGGTAAATAACAAATTATTTACTAATAAAGATATAGGGTTTAAATCTCTACTAACGTATACAGTTAGATTTGGTAATAATAGTTCAGGGAACTGAGTAAATAAATATTAGTCTCGTGTGAAAGACTGAACCCTCGGCATTGAAATATTAACGCGATGTGGGCAAAATATAATTACTATGAATTCAAATTAAATATTTAAACTGGTTGTGAAGCTAGGAAACATAAATAAAATAAGTCTAACTAAGAGACACGATAGATAACACTCTCTGTGAATATTTATGCACGGTTTACGTACCCTGATAGTTCTATTAACTTAGTATCAGATCTGTCAGGAGTGTTCACAATATTTACGTGTAGTGTGCGAGTATTATGGCCGAATGGATATATATATAAACCTTAGTGGCAATATATGAATATATATCACGCAGGATATATATAAATCAATCCCAGGATAGCGTTTGTATGTACACTCGACACGAGTAACAAAGGGACTAAGGTGAGAATAAAAGATCTCACGTATTTACATTAACTTGAACACATAACATATTTTTAAAGAGACAATGAACGGAGGAAGGAAAAACACAGATAAAACAAAAAGGTCCATGTGCCTAAAGGCATCCTCCATTCATAAAATGTTTGTAACAACTAGATTTAAACATTTGTAGATTATAAGTTTGTGGAAAGCAATTCGAGGGAAGTGAATTCCAAAGAGTAGTAGCTCTGGGGATAAATGAATTCTGATAAGCAGAAGTTCTGCATTGTGGAGGAGAAAGTGTAAATTCATGGGCGCTCTCAGCTGCCCTAGTTCTACGGGGAAAGATGTGGAGAGGCGGCACAATTGAAGCAAGTTCCTCGGAACAATTGCTGTGAAAATATCTGTAGAATAATGCTAGGGATGCAACGTTTCTTCGTATGGATAATGTAGGAAGGTCCTGTGTGATTGCAGGGTTATTGATTAATCTAATAGCTTTATTTTGAATTTTGTCCAACTGCCTCAATGCAACCACTCCACTTCCACTCCACAGAGGTGAACAGTAATCCATCTGAGAACGCACATGACTTTTATATATTACGGCCAACTGCTCGTCAGTGAAGAATTCTCGAACTCTGTACAGGGGTCCCAGTTTTTTAGAGGCATTCTTAGTAATGCTTCTAACATAATGTGTCCAGCTCAAGTTAGTAGTTAATGTTACACCGAGAATGTCAATACTAGGGGGAGTGGGAATATTTACATCATTAACAAATATATGGGAGTCAGTGAGATTCTGTAGGTTAGAAAATTGAATGTACTTGGTTTTCTGTGCATTAAAGGAAACTAGATTCTTTTGTCCCCATTCATTAATTCTAGAAAGGTCCTGGTTCAGAGAAATTGCAGTGTTTATATTTGAATTTATAAGATCGGGTTGGGTGAAAGAAGTGGTAAATGTGAAGGAACTGTGGAGTGTTGAGTCATCTGCGTAGGAATATATTGGATTATGAGTGGTAGATATGAGATCATTGATATGAATGAGGAACAGAGTTGGGGCCAAAACTGATCCCTGGGGAACACCAGCATTTATTGAGTGAAATTGAGAATAAAGGCCATCTACCATTACACATACTTTTCTGTTATGAAGATAAAGAAGAAAATAGTGGAACTAATGATGCAAGGCCGTAGTGTGACATCTTCGACAATAAGGATTGATGCCAGACTCTATCAAATGCCTTTGATATATCCAGTGCTATTGTATGTGTTTCACCATGTTGGTGTGTAGCTTGGTTGATTTGATGTGTAAGAAGGCAAAGAATGTCTGCAGTTGATCGACATCGTCTAAAACCATATTGCCTATCACTGATTTAATTTATTATTCTCAAGATGCTTAATTATGTGATTATTTAATATAATTTCAAAGACTTTACCAAGAGTGGAAGTTATAGCTATTGGTCTGTAGTTTGATGGATCTGAAGAGGCACCTTTTTTAGGAACTGGATGGATGTTTGCTTCTTTCCAGGGTACTGGGAAGCATGAGGTATGAGTACAAAGACGGAAATTTTTTGCCAATACAGGAGCGGGCACCAAGGAGCAATTCTTAAGTACTATTGGAGAAATTTTATCTGGACCAGGAGCCTTATCTACTGAGAGATTCTGCAAAATAGTTTTGACACATAGGTGTGGATCTTAAGTGAGGGAATTTCAGGCGAATTAAAATTAAGTACAGGGACATCTTGATTTATTTCATCTAAGGTTGAGTTGGTGGAGAAAATATCCGCAAGAAGGTTAGCTTTACCTCGTGGGTCACTTACAAGATTGCCAGTCGGAGATTTTAATGGTGGAATGGATGAAGCAGTAGTGAAGTTGGATTTGAATGAGTTAAGAATAGACTAAAATATTTTGTTATCATTTGGATTATTTAGAAGTGTATTTGCCTGCTTGTGGAGAAAGTTTGATTTAGTTAGGTTTAATACAGTTTTGGCATGATTTCTGATGTTTCTAAAATAATTAAAGGCTTAATGTGTTTTTGATCTTGTGTATGCATTGTAGGCTATTTCTTTTTATTCAGTTACTCTAGCACAATTATGGTCAAACCATTTAGGTGAATTAGATCATTTACTGTACTTTTGATGAGGAATAAAAGTTTCCATTCCAATTTTTACAAAATCTTGTATGTGGCTCAAGGTGGAGTGTGCATCATTAGAAAAGAAAGAGGTCCAGGGAATATCAATAAAGACACATTGAAGACCCTCCCAGTCTGCCCTATCGTAATGCCATTTAGTCACCAAAACAGATTCAGAGTGGGAAGGTGTGGTAGGTGATAGACAGGTGGCCTGTATCAGACAGTGATCAGAAGATCCAAGCGGGGACTTCACTGTAACATCATAATTTTCTGAATTGGTTGTTAAAAATAAGTCCAGTAGGTGGGAATTATGATTAGGATTATCTGGTACACGGGTGGGTTGGTTGACTAGTTGAGTGAGATTAAATGAGTCTGCAGATTGCTCACATTCAAGACCAGCATCATCAGTTCTGGCTGAATGAGTGAGCCATTCAACATTATGGACATTAAAATCACCCAACACAGTGATTTCAGAAGAAGCATTTAAGTTGAGGACACTGAGTTGTGAGGACAGAGAATCAAAAAGACTTTGCTCTGGAGGAGTATTTGGGGAATGGTAGATGCAACATATGTATTTAAATTTACCAGCAGAAATTAATTTATATATAGAATAATCAAAATAGGGACAATTGAAACTAGTAACCTCCTCCAGGGCAATTTCAGATTTTGCGAAGCAACATACACCTCCTTTAGGTCTGAAATTTTGGAGCAGTTGATAACCTGGAAAATTAAATCTAGACGTGTCAGATGTGGATGTTACTTGAGTCTCTGTCAAAAAAAGGAGAGTAGGGGATTGTGCTTGAAGAAATTGGTGTACAGAATAGATGTTAGAGTGAAGTCCCCTTATATTACTAAAGAAAAAGCTGCACCGACGAGCAGCTTTGGGACGTTGCAATGCTCTTGACCTTTTCAATAATCACGAAAAACAATAAGTAAACAAGAAGCACTTAATTTGAGTCGGAGTATAGTAGAGAGTAGCCTTGTAGAGATCTGACAAACGTGGGGGCGACTGAGTGCGTGGTCCGTCTTGGCCTGTTTGCCAAGGGGGGTTGGCCGGGAGTACCCTCGCACAGGTAGTACTAGCGTAGGTCACTTCCGGTACAGCCTACACACACTCTCGCCCAGACACCGTCACAGCTTGAAGGGCACGATCTAAGAAGATTGTGGCTAGCCTCTACGGATGGTGCTATCCGGCCGAGTTGTTCACGTATACTCCCCAACAGGTTACCCATGGAACACAGTGTCTCGACTTGCCTAACTTTACCCTGTTTTCGGCCAGGTAGTATTTGATTTTACGGAGAGTGACAAGTCGGGTGCTTCCGGAACATGAGAGGCATGGGACAAATAGTTTCTGATTTATTGTGTGGTTGTCTAAAGCCTTAAAAATAAAATGCATACATGGTTATGTGGGGAATGGTATGTTTTATTAATTAATAATATAAGTGAATAGCCTAAAGCTTAGGTGTACACAGGATAAATTATTTACAGTATTGGAGGCCTCTCTCTATATAGAGGCTTGTATGGAGCTGTCTGTTTGTCCTCTTGTCTAGTTGGATTGTAAACATTGTCTCGCCTAGCGGTGGCAGTGATGAGTGGAACCGCCAGGGTAACTGGAAAGGAACGAAGGAGGTTGATTTTGCATTTGCATAAAGTCTTCTTCCTCGTAGTCTAAATCCGGGCCAGGTGTAGGCGGCCATTGCTCACCTGGCGCATGAGGGTAAATACCAACAAACTGTGGCGGATGTCTTACCTAATGTATCCTAAGCGTATCAGAAGCCGCGCATTTTCCCTGGAGCTGTGATACGGGTGACTGACGAGGTATGTTGTTGCTGCTTTCAAGGGGAGACTGTTTCCCGTCTCTCTTCTGGTCTCTAATGGATGCAATTCTATGTGTAAAATTATCAGTTCTTCGGTTGATAGAAAAGTGTTTGTGGTCTGCTTTGGTATTACATTTTCCAGCCCTGTCATCTCATATACAGTATATTAATGCGAACAGCAACAGATCGTCTGGTCCTGATAAAGCTGCTAATTTTAATGTAAAAGGAGAAGTTGCACACATATGTGCATACTTAATTCAATTAACTTATTAAGCTATGAATTTAACTGTAATAGGTGAAAGTTGGATTTCATAAATTTATCTAAGCATATTTTGAAAGTTGATTCAGTTGCGCAATCAGAAACATCTCGTGGCAGTAAATTCCAAACGTTAACAACACGGTTGAAAAACAAAAATGTATTGCATGGTATGACTTGATTCGTTGTCCAGCAATTTTGAAGCCATTTTCTCTTGTTCATAATACATTAGAATTAGTTGGATATTCCCATATTCAAAATGTATTACAGTGGCTGCACCAACTGAGTGAGAAGCCCAATAGGTTATGTCAAAGGGAGCGTCATCAGAGATTATAAGGCGGGACAGTCAGACAATGTCCATTCCGCTTCTACAGAGTAACTACACAAAGCCGGGAGACAATAAACATGGTTGGAAAAACTTATTTATCTTATCACCTTTCTCTTCATCTGGAATAAAATCGTTTGAATTCATCATGTTTAGTGACTGATTTTACAGGCTGTAACCCTATGTCCGGAAGGACAGTTCGAGCATATTTAATAATTAGAAAAAGAAATGCCATGATAATTATGACCTCATTTTGTTTCAGAGCATATGCTTCTATTCAACCCAAATTTAATTAAATCTGATATAATGTTCTGATATTAAACTTGGATTGTACTGGCGCTCCATTTCACTATTGTTCTGTCTTTAATTATGTGTGCTATATAACATACTCCCCAAGCTCTATAGTTTCTTCTTGAGTTTACTAGAAGGCCCATTTTGGTGCAGCCATTTATTACTAAATATTAGCAATTACATGCCAAGCCTTTTATAGTGCAGCCTTCAACATTACAACATATGCAAGTTGAATTTAAATTAAATGTTTGCTAATGTGTGGGGAGGTTCCTCTCACACCACTCTCCTAGACAAAGTTGAAAGGAAGGCCTTTCGTATCATTAACTCCCGTCCACTCACCAACTCTCTGTAATCTCTCTCTCTCCGCCGCAATGTTGCATCTTTCTCGCTATTCTATTGCTACTATAATAATCAGTGTTCCTCAGAGCTTTCCCAGTGTATACCACCTCCTTTACGTAGGGCACGTGGTACCCGTCTTGCAACTCAATCCCATCCCTACTCTGTGCAACTCTCCAACCCAAGAGTGAAACGTTACTCTCAAACTTTCTTCTACTCAACAGCTGAGCTCTGGAACTCTCTCCCAGAATCAGTCTTTCCCTCTTCCTATGACTTAAATTGCTTCAAACTCTGTGTGTCCAGGCATTTTGGCTCGAACGTCCCTTGATTTTGGCCCTGTCACTCTTTCAACTATGGGGGAGGCACTCGCTATAGGCACTTATGCCTTTTGCCTCCCTCAATCACATAGAAAAAAAATAAAAAATAACCCTCAGATGCGTAGAATAAAGTTATTAATATTTGTTTAAAGCCCTATGTCTCACCCATGGCCAGGCGCATGACATAATACATATATTATCGTTCAGTTATATAACACACGTCTACTATAATCTGTTATATAAGAAAGGAATGAGGAAAACCCAAACTATAGCATAAATCAATTTTAAAAACATAAAAACTTGATGGAAGATAATTGAAATTGATCCTGAATATTAAATGTAATTCATGTTCAGAACTTTATGTGTAAACATTTTGGTAAACAATCTAGGACTATAGGTTTATTTCATAGGAAATAAGAAACGTAGAAGCATTATGCAGTATATAATTATTTTGTTTGTATTTCTTTTGTTTTGTGATTTATTGCCATGAATTTGCAAGACACATATAGCTCATTGAATGAAAAGAAGAATGGAATAACAACAAAGTTTTTGTGTATAATACTATTTATTTATGAATATTTATAAAAAGGCCACGAATGTGGGATCTGTAATTAATAACCTCTTAGGGGTGAAATCCATCTTATGTAACTGGAGGATAAAGACTAGAACAAAATACACGGCCACGGCATTTAATGTTTTTGTGTTTTGTTATTATTAGGTTCAGACGTTAATATAGAAATATATGGCTTTAGTAATGGAGATTGAGAGATATATAATACATATTGCATATACTGTATACATTCATACATATATATGCAAGGGATACACATGTGGACTGATGATGTTGAATATTTAGTAGTGAACTCAAAGATGGAGAACAACAATATTAGTGTAAAGACAATTCGCCACTATCTCAGCAAGTTTGTTTCTAGGTGTCTAAGGTAGGCCTTGGTTCTCTTGCCTCCTCATCATGTTCTCTGTGGTCGTCTGAGTTGGTAGTTCTAGCTTTCTTTCTGCTGGGCTGATGGCGGTACTGGTGAAGGTGTTGAGGGGCAGTGTAACAGTAAGGTCACAGTAACCTGGGTAAGCAGTATTGCGCCAATGACCTGGGTAAGCAAAACTGGTTATTCCACCTCGGTAAGCATGGGTAAGCGCTGGAGCTGAGCTGCTGGGTAATCGCCTCATCCTAGTCTCTTCCCTGTTTCTGGTGCTCATCTCTGGGGTTCGGCTTCCGGGGAAGACGGATAGGAGTTGTCATTATAATGAGGCCGAATGTACTGTAGTTCCTTCTACTTTGGAGATGTTAAGTGACGGACAAATATGAGGTGGGTCAGGTAGTAGAAAATCTTGTTTTCTACTGGTTAGCTATAGAGGGGAGACTGTCCTCTTCTGTTTTATATGGGGAGACTGGTTTATTCTGGGTAACTATTGTCCTTCTTCATTGGGGTTTCAGGCAGACTAATGCCCTTCTTCAATGGCATTGGGATATCAGGAAGTAGGGAGTTCACAAAGGGTGTGATGAATGGCAAGGGCATTGACAATGCTGGTAGTGGTGGCCCGGGTTTGTTGGAGGTGCTTGCAGGCCCGGTGGCAATCATTGCAATCTTGCAGGCCGTTTCAGGTTCTGGCATATCCCTTCCCTCGCTATTTTGAAATTCATGGCCCCGTACTTTGAGTCTGTTTGTCTTGTGTTTGCTTTTATTAGCTGATCGAGTAGCGGGTGAGGTGCTGCAACATTCAATACCACCCCCTGGTGGTGTCGTTTGGTTCCCACGATCTCCTGGCGACGATGAGATGGGTGTTGTTGGGGTAATCCAGAAGAAATCTTGTGCAGTTGGTGGGGGTTGCTCAACCTCTGCTTTGATTCAGTGGTTGGGTGCCAAATTACATAACGGACATAGATCATCTTGGTGGTAGGGTAGGAGAGTCTGCTGGGCGGTGAAGGTAGAGGTGTTACAGCTGCTATGCTTGTAGGCTAACTGGTGACCTTTGATCTGAGGCTGGGGTTGACATTGACCTGTGAGGTCGCAAAATTACAATGTTCTAAACCTAACCTGGTGGGGGGCAGAAAGGCAGCCTGATTTAATGATAGTTGTGTTAGTTTTGGTTGGGTTTTGTGGGGGTGGAGGAGAATGAGTGTTTTTGGTGGTCGAGGAGGTGGTGGCAGAGCAGGGTGTCAAACCAAAACAATTCGTTTGAAGACTTGAATCATTATGAGAAGGAATACAAGAACATTTACATGAAATATCATAGTTTAAGCCATTTTATCAATTAAAGAGACTATTTGAATTATATACCATAACTTTACCTTTACATATACAATAATAAAGACTATGAATAATGAACTTGGCCTTCATATGACGCTCTGTGACGGAGGTAAGGAGTTAGAGTTTGGATAGGAAACTATAGATACTGAACAGGAGGAGGTTCAGAAGGGATTTCTGGATGGGTTGGATTAGGCTTAGAATTCAGAACAGAGTCATAAGGTTGAGCTACTCGGTTACTATAAATGCTGGCTTCTCCATGATAGTTGACCAATACTTGGAATGGGTTGGGAAGGTAGATGATTGTGAAAGGACCTATACATTTATTTTGGTTGCAATATACTTTTTAATGGCAAGTTAACAACGACTTATTGTTAGGGGGTGTCTTTGTGAAGTTCTTGATATCTCTATAATGGATGCAAACGTGTCTTGATGTATGTGAGTTGTATGTGATTGTTTATCTGTAAAAGTGGGTTGAGATGCAAGATGGTGGGTTGAGAGTAGGGTAGCGTAGGTTCCGAAAACGCGTTCAGGGATGGTGATCCCCCCCCCCCCCCCCCTCATGGGCACAGGGTAGACAAGAGTCATTGGTGCGCTTTGCTGCAGCTGCAGGATGGAGGGTCCTGTGTGCGAGATTAATAAAGGCTAGTAGTTTCTTATCTCCCAAATGGATGCCATTTCCCGAGTGCAAATTTGCCATGACTTCATCATATTGGGCGGATCTATGATTAGGTTTCCTAAGTCTGTGAATAAATAGTCTCTTATTCTTTGAGCTGTTTTGAATAGATTTACAGGTAGCCAGAGGGAGGGGTTATTGCTTTCCCAGGCTTCTAGGAGAGGTTCTTGGGGCGAAACTATTTTCTTTCTCTAAGTGTATAAAGAAAACAAAAAGGCAATGATGCTTGTAACGAGTATCTCTCCCAAAGTCTGAGAGCCAAATTCAAGGATCGTTGGAGTCAAAATCCCTGGACACACAATGTTAAAACCAGTCTAAGTCGAAGTCAAAGTATGAACGAAAGATTGATTGAGGGAGATTTTTCCAAAGCTTTCTTGTTGAGTAGAAGAAAGACTGAGAACATTTGTTAATTCTTGGATTGGAAAGCTGGAACGAATTGGAGTGGGCTTGTGTTGAAAAGCAAGTGCCACACATTCACTGTAAGTGGGGGTATGCACCGAGAGAGCTCTGAAGAACACGGATTGTTGTGATGAGACATTTTGTTAAAGTGAGGGGATGCTCAGAGACATTGGCGACTGGCACTATGTTAATGTGCTCTGGAAGCATGCCAAGAGGCATGGCGAGAACATCAGAGTAGCGGGGACGGGGCGTCATACTGGTACTCACATTTTGTGGTAGTGGGGTATAGTACTGGCTTGTATGATCATTGCAGGAGCGAGTAGGTGAGTAGTGGGGTGGGGGGCATTTTGGGGTTCATGAATCTGTGGGGCACTTTGCGGCCGCCAACAGACAACACAGTAACACCCTTACGGCCGCCAACAGACAAAACAATATCACAACAAACTGCGCCGCCACAACTCAATATACCGCGAAGGACCAAATATTATGTGGTTATTCCTTATCGATATTACTTAAGTGAAAAGTATAGATATTGATAATCAAATAATGCAAAGCTTTATCTGGACATTGGTGTGTGGTCGATAGCTATGGTGAAATTTGGTGGTACACAAGGGTAACAAGATAGCGATGATGTTGAGTGCAAGAGCAAGTGAGTGGAACTTATTTGATGAATAGGGATGAATATAGATGACTGAAGGGGGCACTGCTCTAAGATTTTGGCAACATTTCTCAGCTTCTATCCAAGCCCCCACATGCTGGGAGAGGCAGTATTCCTTTATCTTTTGAGGTGGGAGGTTATTATATCTTGCCTCTGAAGCCATTTTGGCCACATTGCTTGATACTTGGGGGTACATTTATGCTAGTACCCTATGGTACAGTAGAGGTTAATAAGAGTGATATTATACTATCCAATATCTAATACAGAACATAATTAAATGTTCTTCCCAATTATAATAAATCCTATTGTTAAAATTCTTAATCCTACAAACTTACTACTTAATATTACACTTAAACTTAGACTGTCCATTCTCATGGATTGAAAGTATGGACAGATGACATGGCGGATGAGGACTTGGGTGATAGTAAAAATGTCTTGGCTACGGGTTGGTACGGTTGGTACGGCAATCACTAATCTCGAAAAGACATCAACGAACGTTGTTATGAACTGGTAACCATCAGAGTTGGGACAGAGGGCCCATTACGTCAACTGACAAGAATTCGAACGGGTGGTTGGAACTCAAGCTGCCATGGAGGCCTTGGAATCTGTGCTTATTCTTTCCTAGCGGTTATCCTCGGCAACTCTAAATAACCTCAGCTGAAGTGTCTTCCACCCCAGGTGTCCAGAATTTCCTTTTAAAAACCTGGCCGCCCAGGCAAACTAATTTTCCTTAAAATCTCTCTGGAAGCCACGAAGCCCAATCGATGCTTCGGGCGGCCTTGGAGAAATCTTCAGCCTTTAGGGCGCTCTGAGGGTCAGGATGCATTTTGCGTAAGACTTCGGTGTCTAGATCTAGAGCAAGGGGTGTGCGGGAAAGACCGTCAGCATTGGTATGAAGTTTACCTGGGTGATGCTAAACAGTATAGTTGAATTCTTCAAGTAAGTCTCGCCACCTAACTAACGTGGATTCAGAGGACTGTTCTCCTGATCCATCGAAGGGAGTGATGATTGGTGATGATTTCTACATGGGCTTAACCTGACAAGCACGATATAGACCTAGGTGCTAGGGTAGTTATTTGTGCATTTCTAGCCTTGGATTCTGACAGAATTCGTTTTATTTACAATATAAAGCATTTTTTGTTTTCGGTATGCTTTTATTTTACATATATGATGTATATATGAACCTTCAAGAGTGCTAAAATAAGTGGGAAAAGCATTTGGGTGGTGACAAACGAAGATATTGGCCACCCGGTCATAATCTCAGGCGAGAGAGAGCCACAGGCAGCCCTCCCCTCTCGCTGTCTGGGAGTCAACTGAGACGAGCGGGGCGGTGTGTGTCTGGGTGTTGCATAACGATCTTTTATGCAACCCACTTGTGCTACATTATCGCGGGAGAGAAAAATAACCGATAAATGATGATAATAAGAGGATAAATAGGTGATAATTGAGGAGGGGGGGGGAGGGGGGAATAAGGTGGGGAAGGAGGGGAGGGGGAGGGGTGAGAAACACATGGATGAGTACTAGAGGGGAATTATCTCACCTAGAGACAAAATCCTTTGTTTTGATAGGCCCTTTTTTTTTTGGAAGGCTTTTTTTATGGTCTTGCTTCCGTGAGGCCTATCGCGTTCCCTATAGGAAGCCTTCCGTGAGGCCTATCGCGCTTGCCGGGTTAATGATTGTACACTGAAGATCATACACAGGCACTTGAGCTTGTGCACCGGGTATTTTTTCCTGATACAGTGAGCATATGGCTGGTGCAAGAGATCAGTTTTTGCTGGTGCCATTAACTTGGACTTGGAAGGCACCGAAGCCCACAAGGCTGGTGTCGGTATACAGTTTGAAAGACTTCTGAAATTGGGGAAGGTTACGATGGGGGTGGTGAACGAGGATGTCTTTCAGTTTGTCAAACGCTACTTGTTTCTTGGAAAGTGGAATTCTTTGTGAGTGAGTAGGTTAGGGGGGGTCGTGATGGTGGAGAATCCTTTACTTAACCTATGGTAATAACTGACCATGCCCAAAAATTACTGGACTTCTTTAACAAAAAGGATGGGAGGGGGGGGGGGGGGAAATTGGGGCAATGGAGGCAGTTTTGTCAGGGTCTGGTACTAGGCCTGCAGCGCTGATGACATTCCTTAAATATGGGATGCGTGCGCAAGCTAAGGCGTATTTTGAAGGTTTTATTTTTAGTCTGGCTCAACGTATGCGTGTTAACACCTGTCTGAGGCGATCTAGGTGCTCTTCCCAAGTGGCAGACAATACGATTATATTATACGGATATGCGAGGCAAAAATTCCCAATTGAGGCCTGCTAGGGTGGTGTCCAACAATTTTGAAAACGTGACAAGCCAGTTATTGACACTGAAGGGCAAGACGTAAAATTGACAGAGTTTCCCCTGGCTGTTGTCGAACGCTGTTTTCAGTTTGGTTTCTTCGGCATGGGGTACCTGCCAATATCTGGGAACCATGAAGTAATTTGAGGGAGTCTTTTATGCGGTGAAGGGGCAGGAAGTCGTTAATCGTAGCATGGTTCAATAATCGATAATCAACACAATATCGCAAACTGCCGTCCTTTTTTTTGGCTAAGACAACGGGGTACAATCAAGGGGACTCGGAGAGTTCAACTGTCCCTGTCTTTAAATTTTCCTGCATCTGTCGGTCCTCTTTGGCCCGGTGGATGGGATTCTTTCAACAGGGTGTCCATCCGTATGTATGACATGGGTGATACCCCTTTTGGATTAATCTGGCTCGAATAAATTATCGAATTCCCTCAACAATTCAACTAGCTGTAGGTTCTGGGTGGGGGTCAAGTCAGGGTGGGTAGTAGGGAGGATCTTTATGTTAGAGTTTGATCGAGGGGGTAATTTCTTTTTCTTCTGACCATCGTTCGGGTGACCGGGGGCCGCTTTGGTATGGAGTATATAGAGTCAAATGCCAATTTGACAGGTTGTCATTCCCCGAGCAACAAGCCCTTGGGCAAATGGAGGGGCACTGGGGTTACGTTAGCAATCATGACTATTGGTTTCCCTGTGTTGATTAGGGAGGGGGCTACTCAGAGGGCGGGGTTGAGTTTAGTGTCGGGAGAGAATATGAAGCAAGTGTTTGAAAGGTGGGGCAGAGAAAGAAGTATGTGAGAACGGGGGGGTAATGTACAGTCCTTTAATGAGGAGTACTTTCTGGGTGCCCTTGGTTACGATACCGATTACATTAGGCTCATTGTTTTGGTGAAAGTCTTTTTGGTTACTGATGGCAGAGGCCGCGTTCTTCTTTTTTGTATTGTGTGCGTTTGAAGGGGAGGGGGAGGGGGGGATTAGCTCCCAGGTTCTGGGTGACCTGGTAGCCGTTAAAAAATCCTAAGGTGTTGGGCACTCCCGACTTATGTCCCCTTGGCCGCTACAGTAGTCGCACCTAATTTTATGCGAGGGTTTGTTTTTTCGCATTATCTGGTGCAATAGGTGGATGAGCTCGGCGCTCTCTGAACTTTCTTCTTTGTCGGATTCAATACTTTCTCTTTGTTTTTTTTGTTTTTTTTTCAGCATATTGTGTGGGGCCAATGCAGTTAGTCTGATCGGAGAGTTTGTGGCAGGGGGGGGGGGGGGAGGGGGGGGGGACATTGGTCATGTACAATTTCAATTTTTGGTGTTCAGATCTTGGTCTGAGTTTATGTGTTCTTTACCTACAGAATGCACTCAAATATAAGAAGATGTGAAGATGATGGTCGCTCAGACTAGTTGATTCAGGCGGACTATTCTAGGTCAGAACGGGCTTTGATATTCAGTCTGAGGGATTTGAGTCTGAAGTTGTCAAGGTCTTCATCTAGAATTAAGTTTCTGATTCGTGCTTCAGCTTCGTTTGGGGTCATTGAGGGTTTGAATGTGCTAATAATCAGGTGTTTTGCTTCTTCCCATTTCGTGTATACTCTGATCGAGTCGATAACCCTCTGGGCATGGACCCCCAAGAATGATACTGGGGGAGCTACCTTTACTTGATAATTTATCTCTGGGATAGTATTTACCCACACCTTGAAGAGCTCGATCCAGGCTCCTATTTCCCACATCTCTGGGTCATACACTATGTGTTGTATATTCGGTACAGGAGCCATTCTTTATATGTTTGTCTGTGCTATATCCTTATCTAAGGTTTATTATCCCAATCATTTGTCCGGTTACCGACCTGAGACCACCGCTTGCCACCAATGCTATGCAATTTTATTTAGGGTGGAGTCTATTGCATGCTCAGCTGGATAACACAAACAAATGATAACAAATATACAGTGGTTAACAGGAATATCTATATCTAGTAAACTGTAATACAAATAAAACAGAAACAGGCGAAAGAAATATACAATATGGTATCTGGTATAAGTATATACCGACGGTGCTCATGACAACAGGCAATATATCAAGTTATGTTACAACAATCTCACATACAATGGACTTAACTCTTTAACAATCAATATATATATATATATATATATATATATATATATATATATATATATATATATATATATGTAAGCTTTAAGGTATCAACAAGTCTTTGTATTTAGGAACAGGTATTCAGCGGCACAAACTTAATCTCTCAATTGAAACATAGGAAACATTAATGTCTTGTTGATAGCAATTGTCGAATATGTGGTAGCATGCTTACATTGAACAGTTAATGGCAACAATATTAAATCTGATATCGACCTCGTAATGGACTGTCTCACGTCCCCACATATGATAACAGTTGCTTAATATGTGTTCCGAAGAACCAGTTATGAAATTCTCTTATCAGAGCCATTACACACCTGCAAGGGGGCAACTAAACTGAACAGAATATGTATAAATCTAGGATCTTTATCTTGTGATTGACAATTGCAATTATCTACCTGCTTAGGGTGTAAAAGATCCTAGCTTTGACTTTTATTAAACACTTGGCAAGCTAGCTCACTTACTAGGCTAATGACCCATAATGTCTATGTCATCAATCTTGTTGCTGACACTACAAACGAGGGCTCTCTCAGTTAAGGGGTTAACTAAGCAAGATTTTTTAGACCCATTTAACTAATGAGTTGACGGTTTCTATGGAGGATAAAATCGAAATTAATTGAGCAAGCTACAGGCAGTTGATCAAAAGGTCCTCCAGTGCTTCCTCGTGGCCTTGCATATCTATCAGTATTGCTTCATGCACTCTATCGACCGTCTAACAGTCCTATAGTCGCCTACTATTGTAACTTTAAAAAAGGGTGATTGAGCTGGTCATCAAGGGCCAGGCGTCTCGTCTGCTTATCACCTAGTCGTCGGCTGCGCCTTCATCTGTTTTTCTTTATACGAGGGGTGTTGAGGAAGGGGCAGCCCTCCTTTACAGGACTGGGAAAGCCATCTAGGTATCTCGCCTCAATTCTCCCCTCAGGACTTGGGGTAGCTCCGTCTACTGATCTGGGGACCCTAGGGTGTGTCTTTGTATCAGGTTTTGTAGCTCCAGGTTCATTACAGTAGGAGGTAGCTGCAGCAGTGGCAGTGGGAGGCTCCAGGGTAGTCTATCATTTAGTCTTTCGATTGTCTTAACATCTTTATCTTTAGCGTTTCATTGTGCGCCTTCCTTTATGTCAGGGGCTGCAGAAGGGAGAGCATGAGGGAGCAGGGAGGGGAGGTTCGTGTCCTTGGGAAAAGCGGTTTGGTCTGTCTCTCTGGCTGCAGGTAGGGAATCATTATAAGGCCTGGTGGTGGGTGGCTTGTTCCTCCATCAGCCAATCACAGGGCCTCTCAGGTCAGGTCACCAATTGTCACTTGAGGGCAGGGAAATCCTCTTGTACCCTTTCTCACTGCCCATGACTATCCCTTTCTCTTCCTTCTTTGGTATATATATATATATATATATATATATATATATATATATATATATGGTATATGTAAATATATGTTAAGTATATCTCACAAATACATGTGAGCTACTAAATGTTTTTAATACTCTCAGCAGGGCTCAAACCACCAACAGTCAGGAGGATTGTCCATGCTTTAATCAAATCTACCACAGGGTGATATGGGATACTTAACCTTTTCCTATTTATAGTAAGGAGAAGGCAAATCCTACATGGAGAAAGTATTTCATTTCATACACATTTCGTAGGATTCATATTCCAAAGGGTTAGAATTATATGAAGTCAATTTCAAGCAGAGTTGCGTGAGGGTACTTGTAAAATTCCCTGTATGGTATCCTGGAATAAGGATCCTACAACTTTTGTATGAATTGAAAGACATTCTACAAGTTGGATTTCCCTTCTCCTTAATATAAATAGGAAAAGGTTAAGTATTATCGTGTAATACGATAGTGTAAGACAATTTCTGTGTTAATGTACGTCTCTGTGACGTCACTAGGTATACGACAGTCTAACGTTCGTTCCCACGGTAGGGCGTAGGACGATTATATCGTGTATTATAAGATTGTAAGTAAGTTAAGATTATAAAAGGCCTAATATGCTATTAAGCAATATTGACATGGTCTTATGTAGTATATATGAATTTATCGTATATATTGATTTAATTTATTGTACTGAGTAACATACACATGGTACGATAATTTGGGCGCCTGGCGTAAGCCAAGGCAGCAAGGCTGTAAGAGTCAGAGCCTTCACGAACACCAACCAGTTAACATCTACTTTCTGCCTTCAGTTGATCGAGCTTTTGTGCCTCTAATCACAATAAACTACCAGCAATACAAACATCTACACCATCACGACGCTCTCATCGACGCAATGACTGACTGACAGATAAGCATAATATTCATGTCCATTCCCATATAATAATTTGTTCTTTTTCCTTGACCGGGCTTTGGGGCCGGTATCTTGTTTCCCCATCGTCCGCCATATTGGGTAAACGTTCTCCTTTGTCTCATTGCCACGTGGAACTGTTGGTGAGTTAATTCCTGGAATATTATTAACCCTTATAACCTTACCTTATACATACATTATTGTGTGAGACCTTTGGATATAAATTAGCTTGTTTCAGATTGAATTCAATTTAGATATGGAGTAATTTAATTTAGAATTATTTTGTTTGAATTATTATAGCTTCGAGATATTTAACTTCCATTGATAGTATACCACAAGTATTCTTTATCACACCGTGGTAGAGTTGGTTAAAGCATGGACAATTGTCTTGAGCGTCGGTGGTTCAAGCCCAGCTGAGTGAATTAAAAAAAAAAAAAAAAAACAAAAAAAAAAAACAATATATATATATATATATATATTGTTACGAATTTTCTTCAGAACTCATACAAAGTCTAAATAGACATCGGACACAACAACGCGAATCTGACTACTTCAGAAGATAGGTAGGGTTAATATCCCAATTCAGTTAAATCTACACTGCTATCACATGGAAGGAAATAATATTGATTCAATGTCAATGGATTCATATCATATTATAATTCACTTCTGTCACTGTACAATAGCCTACTGTGAAGTAAATTATATAGGCACTCCTCAAGACGAAATGAGTTAGGCTAAGCTGACTTCCCCAAAATATCAGAAGTTAACTTGATTAACTATCAAAGAAATACGTTGATAAGTTACTCCTATAAAGTATCAAGACTCCTCATTTAAGCAGGCAATAATAAATACAGTGATTTTGATTGAGAATTAAAGAAACAATTTGACTCAAATGACTCATCAAATATCGGGTGCTTAATTCAGCCAATAAAATATAAATGTCCCACTGGGATGTAGTCAAAAACAATATGGGAAATATAAATGTCCCACTGGGATATAGTAAAAAAACAATATGGGATATCTGTATGACAATGTCAGCCCAGGTGGTTCTTAATGTGCAAATAATAGGCTACGGAAAATCATTAATCATGCATTCTTTAAGTAAGCTATTTCACTGGAATGTTAAATCTGTAGGGGTGGCATTTATCACACAAATACCCCGTATGAACATCCTAACTAATGCGCACATATAAAATATATAACCCAGTTCATCAGAGATACAATATGTAATTATATCTTTGATCAAAAGGTCAATCAACACACATAAATATAAATCAATACAAGAGATCACTGCAAAAAATGTATATATTGAGAATAGCAAGGCTCCGTATCAACACACAAATACTCACACACACAATCGTGTCTGTAGTTCAAGAAGCCAGGAGAATTCCTCCTCTGCCATCAGCTGTCACCACTCGTCTCTGTCTGAGGGACCGCGCACACACGCACACACACACACGCCTGCAACACCAGCAGTCGCCCTCAACCTGCCACACCTAGCCCTCGTCTTCCCCTTGTGGGTGCCGGCGAGGGAGTATATATACGGGCGGGGCCTTATGCTCACTGAGGGGCACTCCTCACATTCAAAATGTCCAAGATGACAAAACACAGTTATTGGTCCCATATATACATTAGACGGTGAATATCCCAATCACAAGACCCTCACTCGATAGATAGACACCGCCCACACAATCTATTTCACAAGGCATCCTCGGACAATGCGAGGTATTCATATAAGAACATACGAACATAAGAAAATGGGAGTCTGCAGAAAGCCGATTGGCCTAAGCAAGGCAGATCCCTGTCCCACACAACCCCAATTACAAAGCCCAATTATAGGCTCAACACTCTAATACCCTGAGGATCATCTTACCAAAACGGTTAGAGATTAACGCAGGATTACGGGGGTCTGCAGAGCGCTGATTGGCCCAACCCTGCTGATCCCCCTTCACACCCAACCCTTCTCGTCCATATGCTTATCCAATTTTATCTTAACACCTTACGAGCGGCCTATGCGGTTTATTTATGTGTACCGCACAGCGGGGTGTTTTTAGCCAAAATAGGGCTGTTTACGTGATCATTTTCATGCCTAAATAAGACCCAGAACGTAAAACAAGTACCTATCCCTGAAAGGGCATAAACAGAGCTTTCGAATGACACCATAACGATCCTTGTATGATGGATAGTTTTCTTGCAATAACCGTGCAACGCGAGTGCAAAAAGCAGGTAATTCGGTACTTTCAGTACATAATTGAGTATGTAGCGAGTGAGAGAGGGAGGAGGGAGCTGAGATTTGTGTCAGTAGGTTCGCCGCGGTGGTCTGGAGCAGTCATACGCTCGCTAGTCTCCTGCCACCACTTGTCTCTCTCTCTCAGCCACATTACGTGCTGAAATTGCCACTCGAGTTATGTCGAGCGCCGCCACATAGTCCAGCTTTTTTTAACTCGACTTATGTTGCTCGCCGCTAATTAAGGGTTAAAGCTCCCTATCGTTTTTAATCCCACTATAGCACTTGGTAGTCCATTCCACCCATCTACAACTGTTACCAAACCAATATTTGCCTATATCTTTTCTGAAACGAAATTTATCTAATTTGAAACCATTGGTACGAGTTCTTTCGCTATCACTGAGCTTTAGTACATTTGTCATGTCCCCTTTGTTAATCCCACTAACCCACTTGAACACCTCTATCATATCCCCTCTAACTCTGCGTCTCTCTAACGAATGTAAGCCTAATTTCTTCAACCTTTCTTTATACGGAAGATTTCTAATATTATGGATCATTTTTGTCATTCTACGTTGTACTCTCTCCAATGAATCTATGTCCATTCTGTAATAAGGACACCAAAATTGAACAGCATAATCCATATGGGGTCTCACTAATGACAAGTAAAGTTTTAAGATAACATCAGCAGTTCTGTTACTCACACTCCTTGAGATGAACCCGAGAATCCTGTTTGCCTTGTTTCGAACGCTTATACACTGTTGTCTAGGCTTCAAATCATTGCTAACAAACACACCTAGATCTTTCTCACAATTCGAGTTTTCTAATTCCCCATTAGCTAGTTTATATTTAACATTTGTATGCATCTTCCCTATCTTTAATACCTTGCATTTGTCAATGTTAAACTTCATCTGCCAATTTACTGACCATTCGTGTAAGGTATCTAGATCCCTTTGGAGGCACTCTATATCTCTATCTGAATCAATTGTTCTCCCAATTTTTGTATCGTCTGCAAATTTACTTATCCTACTAGTTATACCTAAATCAAGGTCATTTATGTATATAACAAACAACAGAGGACCTAATACAGATCCCTGGGGGACACCACTTTTGACTGCTCCCCATTCTGACTTCGTACCATTTATGCTGACTCTCTGCTTCCTACCAATTAGCCATGACCTAATCCATCCCAACAACGCCCCACCTATTCCATGCGCCTCAACCTTTCTCATCAATCTCTCATGGGGGACTGTCGAAAGCTTTACTGAAATCTAAATATATTATATCATATGACTTGTCATTATCTACTGCTTCATATACCTCTGAGAAAAAACTAAGCAAATTAGTAAGGCAAGAACGTCCCTGAGTGAATCCATGCTGAGAAGAATTTATTAAATTAAATGTATCTAAGTGGTTTCTAATTTTACTAGCAATAATTGACTCTAGTAGCTTTCCTATGATTGATGTAAGACTAATGGGACGGTAATTGGATGCTATTGATTTGTCACCTGTTTTGAAGATCGGAACTACGTTTGCAAGCTTCCAAGCTTCTGGAACTATACCTGTCTCCAATGACTTGTTAAATAAAAATGTTAATGGGTAACTTAACTCATCCCTACATTCTTTTAATACTCTAGCATATGCCTCATCAGGACCAGGCGATTTATGAGGTTTCAGTCTGTCAATTTCCTTAAGCACATCATTTCTACTTATAGTAACCGTACTTAACCTATTTTCTATACTATCGCTATATACCTTACGGACTTCTGGAAACTGTGCCAAATTTTCATTAGTGAAAACGGAAAGAAATTGACTATTTAATGTACTGCACATTTCTAAATAATTTTCTGTCATTTCTCCTATCGAAGTTTTAAGGGGACCAATTACATCTCTAACCTTGGATTTATATAGTTGGTAAAAAGCTTTAGGATTATGTTTTGAGTCATTGGCAACCTTAATTTCATAATTTCTTTTTTCTTTCCTAATATCCTTTTTTACCTGTCTTGATAGATTCTGATAGTAAGCAAGTAGGTGAATTTCGCCTTTTCTAATTTTTCTATATATACCTCTCTTTTGTCCTAGAAGATCTAATAAGTCTATTATTCATCCATTTGGGTAGGTTCTGTGTTGATCTAAATTTTCTTTTGGGGATGTATTTATTTTGTGCATTGAATACTGACTTGATAAAATTATCGTATGTATCTACCAAGGTTGACGTCTCTTCCTGACTTAAGATGACAGGTGCCTGAGAAGGGCTACACTCATTTGGACACCTGGATCGACTTAATTTTTTGACCATAGGGTCCGCTAATAGGGCTCTTCTTAACCCACCATAATTGGCTTTTCTAAAGTCAGGTATTAATGTTGTATTCTCTCTGGTATTACCTTTCCATTGTATATTAAAATACACAGAATTGTGGTCACTATTTCCTAGGTGGTCCCCTATCTCTACATTATTTACCATATGTTCATTGTTACTGAAAACTAAATCGAGAATATTATTACCTCTAGTCGGCGTATCTATGAATTGAAATAAAAAACTATCTTGTACTACCTCTATAAACTGCTCAGAATCAGAGTCTCCTAATTGATGCTGCCAATCTATATTCGGAAAATTTAAATCCCCCATAATGCACACATTGCTAAACCTTGATGCCATTTTAATTTCCTCCCATAATGACGTTCCGTCATTTCTACTCATATTTGGCGGTCTATACATAACTCCAATAACTATGGTCTCACTACCTTCATTCGGGGGCGGGTGCCCGACCCCGAAAGGGGTTGAAATAGGGGAGCTATCCCCCCGCCAAAGGCGGCTTTCTAGGGCCTTTCCTAGCTGATGCTGAGAGGATTGGGTTCTAGTCATGTGGTGATGGGCTGGTCTATCAGAGCGAGAACTGAGCGATCTCTGCCATACCCATAGCTTCCTCGGACTGTTCCTTTAACTTATATATTTTCTAGATCTCAAGTGATGGCGTCTTTTCCGTGTATTGACCTCCCAATCTACCAAGATTGGAAGCCAAAGCGTCACATTTTTCCTTTGCCCCTCAACTTTCTCTTCATAATTGCTGAGGGGAACAGGGCCCTGGGTGGGGCTTTGGTTTCCCGGGCGTTTCCGCACCCTCCTCAGCTCCCCGCCTTGGAGTGGCTTCGGTCACCCAGGCTTTATTGTGGTCGGCAGGGAGGGTTCTGTGGGGGCGCTCGGTTATGGCCTTGGAATTGCTCGGGGCCTTGGGGCTGTTCGGCCAGGCAGCTTGGGGAACAACAACAACAACAACCTCTACCCAAACACTTTCATTATCGTTATTTAGTCTAATACCTGATTTAATACAGCTTTTTAATGTACTCCTGACAAACACTGCTATACCGCCACCCCTCTTACTTGTTCGGTCATATTTAAACACACTATATCCTGGTATATCAAATTCTGCTAAAAAATGCCTGGTTTCTGTATTAATCCACGTTTCAGTTAGCGCTATTATGTCTATATTTTCTTTGCTAACAAGGGCTCTAAGTTCGTTCATTTTGTTACATAGACTCCTACCGTTTGTGTAATATACTCTCAATTTACTTCTTTTCTTTATACCTAATTTACCTTTGTTTTTAGCGACATTTCCATCTTCCGTTGCACCATCACTACTATCATTTGCATTATAGTCATCATTTTTAGCATGAGACTGAATATCCTTATCGCTTTCGCCTGACGCTAAAATTGTTCCATTTAACCTCTCATTTACACTCTCAAGATTTCTGTTCAAATCCCCACAACCACCCTATCTAAAGAACTAGCTAATGTAGAAACCCCTAACCGTGAAAGATGAACCCCATCCCTTGCGTACATCCCATCTCTCCCATAGAAACTATCCCAGTTATCAATGAATGGTATTGCTTTTTCTTTGCAATATTTCTCCAAACGGCAATTGACACCAATCGCCCTGGATGTCCATTCCTTGGGAACTCCTCTTCTGGGTAGGATACAATGTACTACAGGGATCCCTCCCTTCATCCTAACTTTATCTAACACATCCCGATACTGCTGCAGCAGTTCCTCACTTCTACCCTTACCAACATAGTTACTCCCGGCACTGAGACAGATAATGGGGTTATCTCCACTATCTTCCAAGATGTGGTCCATCTTCTCTAAAACCCTCCCAACTCCATGGCCAGGCAGGCACACAACCTTCCTAAGTTTAGTGCGGGTAGCCCTAACTAAATGTCTTACCATGGAGTCGCCCACAATCGACACAGACTTACCTTCTCGGGACACAGACTTACCTTTCCCTCGGGAGGATCCAGCAGCTGCAGTTGGAGAACCCCGGTGGTGGCAGAAGCTCCCTTTGTGGTGGTGGTGGTGGGGGTAGTGGTGGTGGTAGGTAGCACAGCGTCAGAGGTTGGAGCTGAGTCGGCGGCAGGCACTTCGGTTATCCCTCCCTTATCCTGACTATCTTTTCCCTCACATTCGTCTCGCAAAGGAGAGAATGTATTTGTCACACTCATACCTATTCTACTATCCTGCTTCTTGAGTGTGACTTTCCCACCCGTATTTTTAACAACCTGCCATGAATACAATTTTTCATCAACTTCCTCCCTTTTCCCCTTACTTGACTTTATTTCCTCGTGGTTAAGCTTGAAAGCTAGATTTTCGTCTTTAATCAAATCCACTCCCCTCTGAAGTTTAACATTAACCTCCCTTAGAGCCAAGACCTCTTCCTTCACCACAACCATCTCCTCTCTTACCTGGAGAATAAGATGATGCAGATCAGTTAGAGACTCGCACTCCATACCTGCCATGATCCCATTAAGCTTAGCGAGGAGCAAGAAACTAAGTACAGAAAAACAAAAACAAGTAAACTAACAGCTAAAAACTGAGCTATAACACTTTTATATAACACGAGTGCACTGCCCCCAAACACAGGTAGGTGTAATGGTCACTAAAGGTCACTGGTAAGTGGTCCGGGCAGGAGCTCAGATTAACACAACCTTCTCCTGTCACTGACTGAACTAGACTGATTAGTACAGATAAGCACAGATAATATCACTTATCAAGTCTTGCAAACCCTCGACTTGATTATAAAGTTCTAACATCATATAATCTCATTTGCCCATCATAAAGTTTCTTAAATACATTATGCCACTTATAAAATTACACTGATTGTAATCCTGGACACATTAATAGTCTATGGGCTGATATAACAAAGATGATGCAATATTAGGGAAGAACCCGTCATAGGGAGACATAGGGAGACATTCCACACTCCTTGTCTTTTACAGTAGTAGTGTCCCTATATAAATAATTAACTGTTTTTCAACATTTAAAAGCACATAGATGATATACTGCTCACACAAGTGATGTCCTGACGTCCTAGCTGGCGCTGGCCAAGGGCCGATATACCTTACAATATATATATATATATATATATATATTTCAAGTCATAGGAAATATAGGAAGTAGCAACGACGATCTGAGGGTAAATATTCAGAGGATGGGTTGTGTAGTATGTACAGATATTGAGTAAATGTCTTTTGATAATGCATGTTAACTATACAGTGAAGAATATATTACGATAATATGAAATATATCGGTGTGAGAATGACACATGAAATTATAGAGGAGAAAACATAAATATTTGGTACTCTGTTTTTCAAAAAATATTTCCGTTTTAACAATAACAGAACCGTAATTCAAACCAGGATCTGTCTTTGTGGCGCAATGCCTAAGTGTGTTGATTATCGGTGTGAGCGTCCTGGGTTCGAATCCCCGGACTGCCACATGTGTTTGTTAATTTCATTAATTGAGTTTAGGAGTAAAGTTGGTTGGTGGAGAGAACATAACAATTGTATAGTTCAAGAAATTGCTTGGTTTCATATATATATATATATATATATACTGATGGAACAAGTTAGTCCAGCCTAGAAATAGATTGCCTAACCATTGATCACAGTCAGTTTGAATGGTACTGTCAATCGAAAAATCTGGTATAAGCAATGCATTATTATTATTAGTGATGTGCGGATCATTGACATATATGCTGTAGTACCAACCTTTAAAATGCTTAACTTAACACTCTCGCATCCCCTAACTTAAATTGATTGAAAACCATCAGCCCTTCTTTAATTTGCCATGAAATACCAGGCTGGGCGAGTTTTCGAAGCCTTGTGTTTTTCTGTATTTTCATCCACCAGAATGCTGTTTATTGTGATGTATCATATGTCAATGGAAAGAGGAATAACTATACTACATTATAAACAAAAACAGAAATTTTTTAAAAAATCGCAATATGAAAGTGTAAACGACTCCGGAATACAAGTTTTTCACGGGAAATTGTCTTCACACCGTCCTATCTCGAAATTGTGTGTGATGACCATATATTTTTATTTGCTCAAATAATAGTATTTTTTTCTCCTCTTTCCAAATCTAAAAACATAAATTGTCTACCTTCAATAGTTTTCAAGCAGTGACCGAAAACAAAAAAAATATGACTTTCCATGATATGGTTTATAACATTTTCGAATTATTTCGTTGTTACGATGTCTATGGTTCTAAATTTAGGCTGTATGAATACGGCAGATAATGCTGAAGAGAATAAAACAACTAGAAGTTCCTACGACAAATACTTTTTGCTCTATGAATATTTGAAATGAAGAGCCAAAATGCGAATATTTACGCATCACTCGTCCCCGTTCCGCCGACGCTGGCCGGGTTCCGAGCTGTTCCCCACCTCGGCGTTGATTTATTTGCTCGGATACGTATATAACTGTTATATCACCGTAATCGGAAAATTATGCTCTTTCTAATGGTGAAAACCAAAATAATATAGCGTAATTGGTTCGCGAGCTATGTCAATGTACAACACTTTTATATAATTTTCCTTGCCAATGATTGTATAATGTTCATAGAACACATGTCAGTCATGAAGGTTGTCAATTTTACTTACCTGGTAGGGCCACAACCCTTTCCAACGAGAAGGGAAATGGCTCCTGGGTTGACAGTGAAAAACAAAACAAGAAAGCCAGGTTATCTTCAAGTAATAAATTCAGAAATAATTCTATTGTACACACAAATAAAGTAATATATATTTATATATATATATATATATATATATACAAGGTGTCATAAATATATGTATATATATATATATATATATATATATATTATATATATATATATATATTATATTATATATATCCGGTATATATATATATATACATAAATAAAATAAAAATATAAATAAAATGAAATAAATAAAATAAAATAAATAAAAACAATAATTAATAAAATAAATAAATATGTAAATAAAATAAAAATATAATAATAATATAAATACTCGATTATGGGCCTTGGGCTTGCTCGGGACCTTGGGGATGATCCGCTAGATACCCTGGGGAACAGGAATAAAAACAAATATATATATATATATATATATATATATATATATAGGGTGATTCAGTAACCCTTTTAATTAATGGCAAATTCGGGAGACAAAAATAAGACTAATTTACTCTATGACCCTTAGGGTGAGTCTTTGATATGATGGAGATATTACACCTTTAAAGTTATCGATAGATAGAAAAGAAAAAAATCTAAGGAGTGAGAATGAAAATGTCGTTGCTAACTGGCAGGGTTACACTGTTCCGTTGTCTCATGTATTGCCAGCATAATTATGATGATGGTGATAAAATGCTAATGTTCTTTTGAGCATTGAGACAACTGCTACCATATGCAACCATTTGCATACCACGTGTAAGCAAAGAAACAATCTTTAGATTCATGTACAGATTGATTCAAGATTCATTAAGACGAGCGGAGTATCAAAGCTCAAAGTCGTCAGTCAGATCCCTCCTCCTCCACTTACCCCTCTTCCACCACTTACTCCTCCTCCTCTTCCTCTTACTTATCCTCCGCCGCCTGCTTCTCCCCTTGCTACTACTACTACTAATACAATGATTATTAATAATAATGATGATGATAATACAAATACAGTAGTAATGTACCTTTGTAAATTGCGAAACGAACTGCATCCAGCTACCGTATGCAGCCATTTTGATACCAAGTCTTGGTTACGCTACCCTGCCAGTTAGCAATGACATTTTCATTCTCACTCCTTAGATTTTTTTCTTTTATATCTATCGATAACTTTAACCCCTAAAAGTCGGCGCGCAACTTAAGTCGAGTTAAATAAAGCTGAACTATGTGGTGGCGCTCGACATAACTCGAGTGGCAATTTCAGCACGTAATGTTGCTGAGAGAGAGAGACAAGTGGTGGCAGGAGAGTAGCGAGTGTATGACTGCTCCAGACCACCGCGGCGAACCTACTGACACGAATCTCACCTCCCTCCTACCTCTCTCACTCGCTATATACGGAATTGTATCGGGAAAGTGGCTAATTACATGCTTTTTGCACTCGCGTTGCACGGTTATTGCAAGAAAACTAGCCATCATAAAAGGATCGTTATGGTGTCATTCGAAAGCTCTGTTTATGCCCTTTCAGGGATAGATACTTGTTTTACGTTCTGGGTCTCATTTAGGCATGAAAATGATCACGTAAACAGCCCTATTTTGGCTAAAAACACCCCGCTGGGCGGTACATATAAATAAACCGCATAGGCCGCTCGTAAAGGGTTAAAGGTGTAATATCTCCATCATATCAAAGACTCACCCTAAGGGTCATAGAGTAAATTAGTCTTATTTTTGTCTCCCGAATTTGCCATTAACCCGTTGAGACCCAGCGTCGCACGTGTTGCGTCGGCAGATCACCAACTCCCACCGACGCATCACGTGCGTCCGACATATAAAAAACACTTACGTGGCTCGTAAGGTAGGAAATGGCGGGAGAATAGGAGGGGGAGGTACCGTAGTGTGTGTGGGAGCCGGGCCAGTAGGTGTGAGCGGGCCGAGACAGCCGCGCGGCTGGTGGTGGTGGGCTTAATGGGGATAGTTTACACCCCTAGTTCACCGCCACTTTGAACCTTCATTACTCTGGTCGTATGGGAGCTAGAGGCTTGAGATTTATGTGAGATACTCCTTAGGATGTATGCCGTACAATGCCATACTCAGTTTTTACCCTAGTGCTCCCGGGCGGGTGGTCATGCGGGGGAGACGAACTATTGAAACCCCCCTCCCCCCCCCGCCCCCCAAATGACCTAAATGAGTTTTTTTTTATTTGTGTGTTCATTTCTCACCATTCTCTTCCATTTTGGCTCAACAAATTTTTTTGAGGCCCCCCCCCCCCCCCCAACCCCCCACCGGCCCCCCCCCCCCCCTCCCCCCCAAAAATGTCAGAGGTGATTTTTCTTTTTTTTTTTCATTTCTCATCCTTGTCTTCCATTTTAGCAAACAAAAAAAATAAGTGAAAATGGCTTGGGACAGGGGTGAACAAAATATTATAACTAGCCGGGGCTCAACGGTTTAAATTTATGAAAAGGGTTACTGAATCACCCTGTATATATATATATATATATATATATATATATATATATATATAATATAAATGAAATACAAATATAAATAAAATAAAATAAATAAAATAAAATAAATAAAAACAATAACAAATCAAATAAATAAATATATAAATAAAAAAAAATGTAATAATAATATAAATACTCGATTATGGGCCTTGGGCTTGCTCGGGACCTTGGGGATGTTATATATATATATATATATATATATATATATATATATATATATATATAATATATATAAAATATATATATAGTATATACTGCATATAATGTATGCTGTATATAATATATACTGTAATATAACTAAAATGTTATAGAGTACTTACCATACTTCCTGTAAGCTTTCCTGTGACATCTTCGTGATTATAATGTATTTATTTCGTAGGCAGTATTTATTGATAAATATATTTGTCTTTCAAGCAAAAAATAGTGTAAAGTCATCAATGATACCTGGACAAAACTGCATCAATACTCAAGGGGTTAACCAAGATTCACTCGCCTCAGTCACCAAAAGTCACAAGTAACATCTTATATACATATATAATTCGAATTATTCACTAAACACTTTCACTGGGTAGATGAAATAATCCATAATTGCCTGCCTATAGCTAGGCATGGTGGGCCAGGGGGAGGGAGCCCAGAATTTAAAGGGCCGGGACCCTGCCTCACAGTCTGGGGGCCGGGAAACTACTGACTTTACAAAGGCCCGGGCTCCTCAGAGAGGGACGCTATGGGGTTGCTAGATACTTCCTTTTGTAACTTACTGATGCCTAACTTACCAATCCAAATTGCGTCAAAATCAAGTCATAAACTTATTTTTGGCGAATATTTCTAACTTACAAGTGGCATTATGACGCGATTGAGTCATACGGGCACTCTTGGGGTGGTGGCGTTATGACGCGATCGCGTCCTAAGAATGCGAGAGGGTTAATATTATGGGACATAAACGGGGTCATTTTGTTTTCCTCGTAAGGTGTTTTATATGCAGTAGCATCAAACTTGTAGATTCATTGACGTAACCAACTCATCATACTTACCATTCACATTTACCACTAAACTACTATCATCATTATATCTATATGGTAGAAGAATGAGATGGCTATGAATATTGTAAGTTCACAATAAATTGCTCATATGATTTACTTATAGTGAAGTTGAAACACCGTGGACGTCTCCTGTTATTATGATGGTAAATGGCCCCAGCCCCAGGTCCGTAAACTAAACTGGTGGTGAACGTTGACTGTAGTAACTTTACGTCAGGCCTTATATCAACCACTATAAATCTAAGCAGTTTTGACGACCATGGATATAAAATAAGGTCATGCGATGTAATTCATAATATATATATATGCTATAACTTTTCTCTACACAGAATGTGTAGAACAAGGCGTGTTCACTGTACAGTAGCTTGAAAATATCTATGTACAGTCTACGACAGAACTTGTTGTCATGGCCTGATGCAATGTGTTAGTTCACTTATCTTTCAATAGATGGCCCTTAAATCGCTTCTAATAAAACGGGGCGGGGTTAATATAGAGGTTGGAAGGAGGAGGAGTCAAACGTGTGTGTGTGTGTGTGTGTGTTCTAGAACAGCACGCAGAATAACTTTATTTTAACATAACACACAGGCTATATTATTAGATTAGCCCATGCCAGATCACAAATAAGTAGCACACATCAGGTGTTGCGTTATTTATGGAATTCAAAATACAGGCAATCAAGTTTCTATCCTTCGAACTTCCCATTCCCCCTCCTCCCCTTCTCTCTGCTGCCTTCCCCTATCTCTCCCCCTTCTCTCTCCTAACCGAATATATAATTTTCCTCATCATCGTGTTCAAAGCTGTCCATAAAAATTACTTTGGTGTTTTAATAATACTGTTCTTTTTACCTTTACTGATTCTCAATTATTAACTCGTATTCTATTATTTACCTTATACAATGTGTTATAGAAAATAAAAAGATATGCTCCGTTGCAAAACACTCAAAGTTGTCAACCTTGGCGTCCTGGTTAGTGTGACAATCGTATAAATATATAAGTAATTGAAACGGGATGTTACAATCCACGCATCAAGACAAGTTGGATCACATTGTAATCTAGCTTGGACCAAATTATAACCAAATACTGTATATACATCATAAAGACAAGATAATATCGGCTCAGTTAGAGAAAACACTTTAGATGAGCTGAAACGTGTTTCTTTGTAATAAAAACAAATTTTGATTTTAGAGTAAAAAAAAAATCTTCCATACCACCATTCACCGCACTATGGTTGACCAATTATTAATCTACCTTAACATGTTGTTGTTGTTGTTGTTCCCCAAGCTGCCTGGCCGAACAGCCCCAAGGCCCTGAGCAAGGCCAAGGCCATAACAGAGCGCCCCCACAGAACCCTCCCTGCCGACCACAATAAAGCCTGGAGTGACCGAAGCCACTCCATGGCGGGGAGCTGAGGAGGGTGTAATATGACACGCTATGATTATTGCATTATCCTTTTCTCAGTGGATTCTTAATTACTAGCTTAATTACTGTGGCTTCCCATTATCAGTAAACAGTTCGGTGCTACCCATTGTAATGATTTACTATAAAGTAAGTCATCGAATTGAACAATTAACGATAATCCAAGCAATCTGGTTATTTTGTTTTAAAGTTGATATCAATTGTTTCGGCTTTTATATTTTTACTTCGAATTGTTTAAATTATCCTCCAAATATAATTAAAAGTATACTATAGCTCTGTGTATGTTACCTTGAATTTAATTTATTATGTATTATTTCACCATCATTATGTTACGGTGAACATTGGAAACACATACACATTATATATATATAAAGGGTTCTTAAATGTAAACATTTACAATTTATATTTATTAAATCAATATGATCTCCACCCACAAGCTGCATCAACTACCTCCTGTATTGTCGTTGGAGCTGATTTAAACATTTTCCAACTTACATTAGGGCGGCGACGGATCCCCCTGCCCCCGATCCCATTCCTCCCGCCCTTTCCAATCCTAACCTGGACCACATTCCACTCCATGACATGATGGCCCACAAATTCTCTATTAGGTTCATGTCACACACCCTTGTGGACCAGGTAAACCCCGGATGGGGTCAGGTCAGGTGAAGGTATTGAAGGACAAGTCTTTACAACGGCACCTCGTAGCTACTTTCTACTTTTCCTATTTTCTGAAGAGTGTAGAGAGGGGGAGAAGGGGTGTTGGAGAGAGACGAAGTTGTTGTAGTGGCTTTGTTATGTGTGTTATTAGTCTGTATACGTCGTAAGGCTCAGGATGGCCATGGCACGCACTGAAGACAGCAACATTTCCTCAATAATGCTAATTCATTTTCTAGTTTGCCTGGATAAGTGTGCGTGTGTGTGTGCGTTTTATGTTATCATGTGTGAGTGATTTGTGCCCATTACGTTTTATGTGATCATGTGTGTGATGTGCGTTTTATGTTATCGGGTGTGAGTGTGTGTGTGTGTTTTGTATCCTGTGTTTGTATTGGTGTGGGTGGGTTGGTGCTTGCATGTGATGGACAGAGGAGAGAGGTTGAAGCGCCGTCTCCCCAAACATTACAAATTGTGGAGGTCATAAGTGGGCCTATATGTATTATTCAACTTAGTCCTTAAGCCAACACAAATAACTTTAATTCTAAGTGTTATTGTTACACTTAATATATATACAAACAAATATAGACGTGTTCTTCGGGAATCGTAGGTTAAGTAAGAATAGGATAACTAGCGAGGCAGCGAGCAATATGTGTTGTTCGCTGCCTCGCTAGTTATCCTATTCCGAATCAATATATGTTTGTTATTTTAGTCATCCCTAACATTTATTATGTATATGTAAATTCAAAACAATCGCATAGTATTAATCTGCGTATTTTAGAGGGTATCATTTACGTCCTTGAGAGAGAGAGAGAGAGAGAGAGAGAGAGAGAGAGAGAGAGAGGTGGGAGGGAGGGGAGAGAAAGCGGGTGAAGAAGGAGAGTTGGGGTGAAAGGGAGAGGGAGATGAGGTGGAATGGGAAGTGCGAAGGATATAAACTTTATTGTCTGTATATTGAATTTCATAAATAACATAACACCTGATGTGTGTTACTTATTTGTGATCCAGCATGGGCTAATCTCATAATATATCCTGTTGTGTTATGTTAAAATAAACTTATTCTGCGTGATGGTCTAGAACACACACACACACACACACACACGTTTGACTCCTCCTCCTTCCAACCTCTATATAAACCCCGCCCCCTTTTATTAGAAGCGATTAAAGGGCCATCTATTAAAAGATAAGTGAACTAATACATTGCCTCAGCCATGACAGCAGTACTGTCGTAGACTGTACACTCGACCAAGAAACAATCTTTACACTGGTGAGTTGTAAATAATCTAGTGTGAACGGAATTAATCGGATGGATCATACGTCTGTGAGGTATTATCATAAGATTTCGACCCACTTCCAGAATGTTTAGAGCGTTAGTGTAAAAATTGTTTCTTGGTCGAGTGTACAGTCTACGACAGAACTGCTGTCATGGCCTGAGGCAATGTGTTAGTTCACTTATCTTTCAATAGATGGCCCTTAAATCGCTTCTAATAAAAGGGGGCGGGGTTAATATAGAGGTTGGAAGGAGGAGGAGTCAAACGTGTCTGTGTGTGTGTGTGTGTTCTAGAACAGCACGCAGAATAACTTTATTTTAACATAACACACAGGCTATATTATTAGATTAGCCCATGCCAGATCACAAATAAGTAACACACATCAGGTGTTGCGTTATTTATGGAATTTAAAATACAGGCAATCAAGTTTCTATCCTTCGAACTTCCATTCCCCCTCCTCCCGTTCTCTCTGCTGCCTTCCCCTATCTCTCCCACTTCTCTCTCCTAACCGAATATATAATTTTCCTCATCATCGTGTTCAAAGCTGTCCATAAAAATTACTTTGGTGTTTTAATAATACTGTTCTTTTTACCTTTACTGATTCTCAATTATTAACTCGTATTCTATTATTTACCTTATACAATGTGTTATAGAAAATAAATAGATATGCTCCGTTGCAAAACACTCAAAGTTGCCAACCTTGGCGTCCTGGTTAGTGTGACAATCGTATAAATATATAAGTAATTGAAACGGGATGTTACAATCCACGCATCAAGACAAGTTGGATCACATTGTAATCTAGCTTGGACCAAATTATAACCAAATACTGTATATACATCATAAAGACAAGATAATATCGGCTCAGTTAGAGAAAACACTTTAGATGAGCCGAAACGTGTTTCTTTGTAATAAAAACAAATTTTGATTTTAGAGTAAAACAAAAATCTTCCATACCACCATTCACCGCACTATGGTTGACCAATTCATAATCTACCTTAACATGTTGTTGTTGTTGTTGTTGTTCCCCAAGCTGCCTGGCCGAACATCCCCAAGGCCCAGAGCAAGGCCAAGGCCATAACAGAGCGCCCCCACAGAACCCTCCCTGCCGACCACAATAAAGCCTGGAGTGACCGAAGCCACTCCATGGCGGGGAGCTGAGGAGGGTGTAATATGACACGCGATGATTATTGCATTATCCTTTTCTCAGTGGATTCTTAATTACTAGCTTAATTACTGTGGCTTCCCATTATCAGTAAACAGTTCGGTGCTACCCATTGTAATGATTTACTATAAAGTAAGTCATCGAATTGAACAATTAACGATAATCCAAGCAATCTGGTTATTTTGTTTTAAAGTTGATATAAATTGTTTCGGCTTTTATATTTTTACTTCGAATTGTTTAAATTATCCTCCAAATATAATTAAAAGTATACTATAGCTCTGTGTATGTTACCTTGAATTTAATTTATTATGTATTATTTCACCATCATTATGTTACGGTGAACATTGGAAACACATACACATTATATAATATATATAAAGGGTTCTTAAATGTAAACATTTACAATTTATATTTATTAAATCAATATGATCTCCACCCACAAGCTGCATCAACTACCTTCTGTATTGTCGTTGGAGCTGATTTAAACATTTTCCAACTTACATTAGGGCGGCGACGGATCCCCCTGCCCTCGATCCCATTCCTCCCGCCCTTTCCAATCCTAACCTGGACCACATTCCACTCCATGACATGATGGCCCACAAATTCTCTATTAGGTTCATGTCACACACCCTTGTGGACCAGGTAAACCCCGGATGGGGTCAGGTCAAGTGAAGGTATTGAAGGATAAGTCTTTACAACGGCACCTCGTAGCTACTTTCTACTTTTCCTATTTTCTGAAGAGTGTAGAGAGGGGAAGAAGGGGTGTTGGAGAGAGACGAAGTTGTTGTAGTGGCTTTGTTATGTGTGTTATTAGTCTGTATACGTCGTAAGGCTCAGGATGGCCATGGCACGCACTGAAGACAGCAACATTTCCTCAATAATGCTAATTCATTTTCTAGTTTGCCTGGATAAGTGTGCGTGTGTGTGTGCGTTTTATGTTATCATGTGTGAGTGATTTGGGCCCATTACGTTTTATGTGATCATGTGTGTGATGTGCGTTTTATGTTATCGGGTGTGAGTGTGTGTGTGTTTTGTATCCTGTGTTTGTATTGGTGTGGGTGGGTTGGTGCTTGCATGTGATGGACAGAGGAGAGAGGTTGAAGCGCCGTCTCCCCAAACATTACAAATTGTGGAGGTCATAAGTGGGCCTATATGTATTATTCAACTTAGTCCTTAAGCCAACACAAATAACTTTAATTCTAAGTGTTATTGTTACACTTAATATATATACAAACAAATATAGACGTGTTCTTCGGAAATCGTAGGTTAAGTAAGAATAGGATAACTAGCGAGGCAGCGAGCAATATGTGTTGTTCGCTGCCTGGCTAGTTATCCTATTCCTAATCAATATATGTTTGTTATTTTAGTCATCCCTAACATTTATTATGTATATGTAAATTCAAAACAATCGCATAGTATTAATCTGCGTATTTTAGAGGGTATCATTTACGTCCTTGAGAGAGAGAGAGAGAGAGAAAGAGAGAGAGAGAGAGAGAGAGAGAGAGGTGGGAGGGAGGGAGGGAGGGAGGGGAGAGAAAGCGGGTGAAGAAGGAGAGTTGGGGTGAAAGGGAGAGGGAGATGAGGTGGAATGGGAAGTGCGAAGGATATAAACTTTATTGTCTGTATATTAAATTTCATAAATAACATAACACCTGAAGTGTGTTACTTATTTGTGATCCAGCATGGGCTAATCTCATAATATATCCTTTTTTTTTTTTTTTTTTTTTCTATATTCCAACTTACTTCATCTCGGGCATAGGCTGAGAGCCTTAACATTCACCGCTTTACAATGAACAGTGAAGCCCGTGAGGTCTTGTTCCAGTCTAGGGAGTGAGACATGTGAAGCACGTAGAGCACAACGAGCACCTGCCATCTTGCCTTCACATGAGGCACGGTGCTCACTCATGGCCCGAAACGACTCCATCCCTGAAGCCATCTCGTTCCCGTGCTTCACTGTCTCACCCACTACACTCGGACTCTCACACTTACACACACACAACGCCACCTGTTGAGCAGATAACTCACCAGGCATTGCACCCCTATAGCATATTTTGAATATGGGAATATTCATACAGTGCTATTTAATCAGGGAACAATGAGGGTATTTTATTGACGTTTCGGTGGGCTTTGTGGTAATGCACTGATACTAGGTACAGCACAAATTCCATCCCAATAATATCTTCCCATTGATACATCGGGATTTGAACCCGGGACCTTTGGATTACCAGGCCAGTGGCAAGACCACTCCACCACACCTCCCCTATGTGTTATGTTGTTATGTGTTATGTCTCCTGTTGTGTTATGTTAAAATAAACTTATTCTGCGTGATGGTCTAGAAAACACACACACACACACACACACACACACGTTTGACTCCTCCTCCTTCCAACCTCTATATTAACCCCGCCCCCTTTTATTAGATGCGATTAAAGGGCCATCTATTAAAAGATAAGTGAACTAATACATTGCCTCAGCCATGACAGCAGTTCTGTCGTAGACTGTACACTCGACCAAGAAACAATCTTTACACTGGTGAGTTGTAAATAATCTAGTGTGAACGGAATTAATCGGATGGATCATACGTCTGTGAGGTATTATCATAAGATTTCGACCCACTTCCAGAATGTTTAGAGCGTTAGTGTAAAAATTGTTTCTTGGTCGAGTGTACAGTCTACAACAGAACTGCTGTCATGGCCTGAGGCAATGTATTAGTTCACTTATCTTTTAATAGATGGCTCTTTAATCACTTTGTTGGATGGCTTCATGGTCTTCTTGAATATTTCGGAATGTTTCATTATTGTTTCGTGGTTGCCCATGTATATGTGGTGTCAGTTTTGTGCATTTATGGAGTGGGTATAAAACCGTATTAAGCTTTCTATTTTTTGTGTTGCTTTCGTGTATTTTGTATAAGGGTAATTCATCTAATCATAGCAGAAAAATAGACTATGATCATTTTCAATTTGTTTCAATATTTCTTTCATGTATGTTTGTGAATAAGTTGTCCTTAAAAGACAATGTTCATGTTTTCTGGATTAAATGTTGTGTTTTTGAGTCTGTGATTCAGAGTGTTTCGATCATTAGGAGTGAAGTGTGTGTATTCAGAGTGTTACGGACGACCACCTCTAAGATATTTGACAAATGTGCGCTAACAAATAATAATCATAGTGTAGTAACACCAAGACAGAATATTTCCTTAAATAGAGTTAATTTAATGAGGTTTATAAAAATGAAGGGTTATATATATTGTTACTATTGTTTGTATCAATGATTGAACAACATTCTTCATTATGTAGAAAAAATTATAATGAAGAGATCGATGCAATTTGTGTAACATGTATGAGTGATATTTTTCCATTTAATCATATAGTTGACGAAAACAGTTTTAGAAGATGTTTATTGGAGATAGAAAATCGCGGAATAGGGTCAGTTGATGAACCTATTGATAACAATGTGTATAATATATTAGACAGAAGTGCTGATGATATAAATTCTCCATTGGCTAATATTAATCCAGATAAGAATTTTATGTCTAACTTGGAAATTAATTCAGATTACTACTGCGAGAATACTGTAAATAAAATGTTTAAGGATAATAGTATTACAATGCATAACCTTTCTATACTACACATGAATATCCGTATTGTCTCAACAAATTTAGGGGAACTAAAACATTATCTTGGTACTTTAGATATAACATTTTCAATTATTGGCCTATCAGAGACCTGGATTAACAGTTATAGTCAGAATTTGTATGATTTGGAGGGTTATACTCATTTGGAGGGTTATACTCATTTGGAGGGTTATACTCATGTGGAGAGTTATACTCATTTGGAGGGTTATACTCATTTGGAGGGTTATACTCATTTGGAGGGTTATACTCATTTGGAGGGTTATACTCATGTGGAGGGTTATACTCATTTGGAGGGTTATACTCATTTGGAGGGTTATACTCATTTGGAGGGTTATACTCATTTGGAGGGTTATACTCATTTGGAGGGTTATACTCATTTGGAGGGTTATACTCATTTGGAGGGTTATACTCATGTGGAGGGTTATACTCATTTGGAGGGTTATACTCATTTGAAAAAAATCAGAAAAGGTAAACGGGGAGGGGGGGGGGGGGGGATCTGCATATATTAGGAATGATATTCCATTAAAAGACAGACATGATTTAAATGTGTTAAATTATAATGTAGAATCTGTATTTAAAGAAATAGAAGGGAATAAAATGAATAAAGATAAAAACATAATAGTAGGAGTGATATACCGACCACCTGCTGCTAATGTAGACGAATTACTAACGAGTATGTCAGCATTACTAACTGGTCTTAGTCGTGAACATAAAACTATCTATCTAATGGGTGATTTTAATCTAAACTTATTAAATTATGATAATCACAAGGGAACCTCAGATTTCGTGGAATTGTTGTTTTCATATTATTTTTTGCCATTACAAAATAAGCCTACTAGAATTACTGATACATCTGCCACTCTGATTGATAAAACAATTTGTTATGATGTTTACGATAGGACTGTTATTAACGGCTTTCTTACGACAGACATATCGGACCATTTCCCTGTGTTTAGTATAGTAAAATCTGATACCATAAAGGAAAACCACACTATAATTAAAAGAAGAGTTTATAATATTATTTTTATTAATCTCACCACCACACCCCCAATGAAATTAATTAAAGTATATATGATCCACCGGGATTCGAACCCGGGTTATCACACACATATTTTTGCCACCTTAACCATTACACCACCAGGACGGTTAGAAATATGACAAAATTTCAAACAATGCTACAGGCTATTGATTGGGGTATGTTGTTGAATATTGATACATGTCAGGAAGCATTTTCAAAGTTTCATCAGTTGTATTGTAAATGCTTCAATGAATCCTGTCCACTTGTAACAATGAAATCTAACTATCGTCATAGAAAATCATGGTTGACGGAGTCATTGATAAATTCTATAAATATTAAAAATAAACTTTATATAATTTCAATTAAAAGACCATATGTTTATACTAAAAATAAATATGAGGTATATAAGAAAGCTCTACAGAAAATAATGAGAAAAGCTGAGCGTGATCATTATGACAAATTATTTAAGGATAACAGTCACAATGTGAAGAAATGTTGGAATATAATTGAGGAAGTAATAAATAAACGAAAAGAAAATAAGAAAACAAATACATTTATGGTAAATGGTGAGATGGTGAATGATGACACAAAAATAGCCGAATGTCTTAATGATTTCTTCGTCAACATTGGGCAGAGCCTAAGTGAGAATATTCCGACGAGCAATAACAAATATCAACATTATTTACCTGCTAATAACAATGCTTCTATATTTTTGCACCTGTAACATCTCAGGAAGTCAATACCACAATTGTATCCTTACAAAACAAATGTCCTAGTTGGGATAATATTACAGCCAGAGTTGTCAAAGAAACATACTTAGTAATAAGTGATGTACTGACGTACATAATTAATTTGTCTTTAACTCAAGGAACCTTTCCCAAAGAATTAAAAATTGCTTCAGTTATACCTCTTCATAAAGGAGGTAATGAAACGTTATTGAATAAGTATAGACCAATATCAATTTTGCCTGTATTTTCAAAGGGTTTTGAAAGGATAATGTATAAAAGGGTAGTCTCATTTCTTAATAAAAATACTGTTTTGTATAATCTCCAGTTTGGGTTTAGGTCAGGTTATGGAACAAATTTAGCTTTAATTACACTGATTGATAAAATAGTTAATGCACTAGATAGTGGTAATATTGTGTTGGGATTGTTCTTAGATTTTAGTAAAGCGTTCGGCACCGTTTACCATTCGATTTTACTAGATAAATTATATTCATATGGAATACGTGGTATTGCACAGCAATGGTTTGTAAGTTATTTATCAAATAGGTCGCAATGTGTAAAATATAATGGAATAACATCTTCCTCTCAATATATTAAGTGCGGAGTACCACAGGGATCAATTTTGGGGCCTCTTTTGTTTTTAATTTATGTCAATGACATTACTAATGCATCACAAACTTTATTGCCAATCCTTTTTGCCGATGACACAAATATATTTTTGGAGGGAAAAGATATAAATAATGTTGTACATAGAATGAATGACAAATTGATTCATGTAGTGGACTGGATTCATGCAAATAAATTATCATTGAATATTAGTATAGCCAATTATATGGTATTTCATAGAAAAGGTAGAGAGGTCAGTACTAAATTTTTGGGAATTACTATCGATCCTGAATTAACTTGGTCAGACCATATAAAGGATGTTAGGAATAAAGTTTCTAAGGGAATCGGTGTCATTTGCAAAGCCAGACAACTGCTAAGCACAGCTACTTTAGTTACACTATATTATAGCTTTATATATCCTTACCTAACTTATGGAATAGAGGTATGGGGCGCAACTAGCAAATGTTATGTAGATTCACTATACAAGCTACAGAAGAGAGCTATTAGAATTATATCAAATGCGCCATATCGATCCCATTCAAGTCCATTATTTGTGTCATTGAATGTTCTTTCACTTAACAAGTTATATGTATTTTGTATATCCAAGTTAATGTACAAGTGTATGCATAATCAACTGCCAGCAATAATAAAAGATATTTTTATAAAAAACGAGGACGTGTATGCATATCCGACAAGACATTGTAATAAACTCCAAGTGCCACGAGGTAGATTATCATTGATCCAGAACACTTTTCGATATACAGGATCATGTATTTGGAACAACCTAACGGATTCAATTGATGCAAAGTCATTTAATGCCTACACAAATTAATTAAAATTATATTTATTAAATAATGATCTGTGAATCCTTTAAAGTTAATTAAATATCATGATTATGAATATATGCCTACGTGTTGTATAATATGATGTACAGTCGTGGCCGAGAGTTTCTGAGAGGTCTTTGGTATTGTAATGGGGTTGCTGTGGTGAACTGTTTGAAAAGGTGTTTGTGTCTCATAATCAGAATACTTGATTCATTAGTTAACGCTCACTGTCTTTTGTTATCGGTTGATGGTGTTCAGTTGTTCCCAACTACAGCTGTGCATCTACAGTCGCGGGCAGGACCTTTTTAGCCATTTATACAAACATTTTTGAAACACTTGAACCATTTTGATTGTATACTGAACATGTATTGTAGGTGAGTTGATGGACTTCCCTAATTAAATTATATATTTTTGTTAGTTTAGAAAGGAATCGTACGGGAATCGAGGGTACGACTGTATATTGTGAATGTCATGTATGTGTGCGCCCTGAGATATTGGTCTTGGCCTGATATAAACTCTTGAACAATAAACGTAACAATAAAAAGCAAGTACTATGTAAAGAACTGATGAAATTGCTCTATTCAATTCGAGGGCCAGGATTTGTGTCCTGGAGCGTGCTGGTATTGACGGGGGAGTGTGGGGCAGGAAGCATGGATTTCTGCGGCATATTGTTTGGGTTATCATCTAACTATTATTAGTGAGCGCAAAGAATGTATAAGGTTTTGCGTTCATTTGCTTTTATAGCTGTTGTGTGTATGTGGTAATGTATTTTATTCGGTAAATGGATACGTGAATGTTATGGGAGTGAGTGCGTATGATTGTAAATGTGCAGTGTTATATTTATATAAGTTTAGTGTCTGTTTATGGTCTGATCTGCATGCAATTAAGTATGTACTATGTGTACATGTGTGTGATAGTTCAAATGTGTGAATGTGTGTGGGATGCGGATATGTAGATGTGTGTGTATGTTTAGGTATTTTTGGATTTATGTAAGTATACTATTTACTTATACCGCAGATACTTTTGCTAGTTAAAATTATAATATTTTTCTTTATACTTGGGTTTGGGTGCATATCTCTTTTTATTCTTCATTCGCCACTACTTCCAATTTTGTATTTAGTATAGTAGTATTTCAGGACTTACAGTATATACCAATAGGTATCAAGTCCTCTTTGTTATGTGATAACCTTTTAACACAACTTATTCTTGTATTATGTATATTTGTCATATAACAATACAACTATTTGAATTTGAATTTAATAAAAGGGGGCGGGGTTAATATAGAGGCTGGAAGGAGGAGGAGTCAAACGTGTGTGTGTGTGTGTGTGTTCTAGAACAGCACGCAGAATAAGTTTATTTTAACATAACACACAGGCTATATTATGAGATTAGCCCATGCTGGATCATAAATAAGTAACACACATCAGGTGTTGCGTTATTTATGGAATTTAATATACAGACAATCAAGTTTATAACCTTCGCACTTCCCATTCCCCCTCCTCCCCCTCTCCCTTTCAACCCCACTCTCCTTCTTCACCCGCTTTCTCTCACCTCTCTCTCTCTCTCTCTCTCTCTCTCTCTCTCTCTCTCTCTCTCTCTCTCTCTCTCTCTCTCTCTCTCTCTCTCTCTCTCTCTCTCTCTCAAGGACGTAAATGATACCCTCTAAAATACGCAGATTAATACTATGCGATTGTTTTGACTTTTCATATACATAATAAATGTTAGGGATGACGAAAATAACAAACATATATTGATTAAGAATAGGATAACTAGCGAGGCAGCGAACAACACCTATTGCTCGCTGCCTCGCTAGTTATCCTATTCCTACTTAATTAAGCTAAGATTCCCGAAGAACACGTCTATATTTGTTTGTATATATATTAAGTGTAACAATAACATTTAGGATTAAAGTTATTTATGTTGGCTCAAGGAATAAGTTGAATAATACATATAGGCCCACTTATGACCTCCACAATTTGTAATGTTTGGGGAGACGGCGCTTCCACCTCTCTCCTCTGTCCATCACATGCAAGCACCAACCCACCCACACCAACATTAACACAGGATACAAAACACACACACACACTCACACCCGATAACATAAAACGCACATCACACACATGATCACATACAACGTAATGGGCACAAATCACTCACACATGATAACATAAAACGCACACACACACACACACACACACACACACAGTCTTCAGTGCGTGCCATGGCCATCCTGAGCCTTACGACGTATACCGACTAATAACACTCATAACAAAGCCACTACAACAACTTTGTCTCGCTCCAACACCCCTTCTCCCCTCTCTACACTCTTCAGAAAATAGGAAAAGTAGAAAGTAGCTACGAGGTACCGTTGTAAAGGCTTTTCCTTCAATACCTTCACCTGACCTGACCCCATCCGGGGTTTAGCTGGTCCACAAGGGTGTGTGACATGAACCCAATAGAGAATTTGTGGGCCATCATGTCATGGAGTGGAATGTGGTCCAGGTTAGGATTGGAAAGGGCGGGAGGAGTGGGATCGGGGGGGGTGGGGGGCAGGGGGGGGATCCGTCGCCGCCCTAATATAAGTTGGACAATGTTTAAATCAGCTCCAACGAGAATACAGGAGGTAGTTGATGCAGCTTGTGGGTGGAGATCATATTGATTGAATAAATATTAATAGTAAATGTTTACATTTAAGAACCCTTTATATATATTATATAATATGTATGTGTTTCCAATGTTCACCGTAACATAATGATAGTGAAATAATACATATTAAATTAAATTCAAGGTAACATACACAGAGCTACTGTATTGTATACTGTTAATTATGTTTGGAGGATAGTTTAAACAATTCGAAGTAAAAATATAAAACCCTAAACAATTGATATCAACTTTAAAACAACATAACCAGATTGCTTGGATTATCGTTAATTGTTCAATTCGATGATTTACTATATAGTAAATTATTACATTGGGTAGCACCGAACTCTTTACTAATAATGGAAAGCCACAGTAATTATGCTAGTAATTAAGAATCTACTGAGAAAAGTATAATGCAATTATCATAGCGTGTCATATTGCATGTTAAGGTAGATTATGAATTGGTCAAGCATAGTGCTGTGAATAGTGGAAGAAACAAATATTTACTCTAATATCAAAATTTGTTTTTATTACAAAGAAACACGTTTCATCTCATCTAAAGTGTTTTGTCTAACTGAGCCGATATTATCTTGTCTTTATGATATATATATTTGGTTATAATTTGGTCAAAGCTAGATTACAATGTGATCCAACTTGTCTTCTATCTATCTATCTATTGCCTGACGCCGTGATCCCCGAAGGGGTGGCCACGAACGAACCGCCCCCATGCACCTCTGTCCCCAGTCAGTCGACGCCCCTCCCCCCAACCAGCACCGCCTTCGTTCATGTACTTCCTCACTCCATCCTTCCACCTCATATTCGGTCTACCTCTCCCCCTCTGTCCCTCCACCTCGCTCTCATACACCCTCTTAGTCATTCTCTCGCTTTCTATACGTTCCATATGGCCGAACCATCTCAAGTTGTTCCTTTTCACACTTTCCAGCACATCTACCTCCACACCACACCTCCTTCTTACTTCCTCATTAGTCTGTCTATCCCTCCATGTAACTCCGCACGCACTCTTTAAGTAATTCATTTCCACTGCTCTCACTCTTGGTCTGAGTCTCTCAACCAACGTCCATGCTTCGCTTCCGTAAGTCAGTGTCGGGATTACCACACTGTCATGCAAGGACTTCTTCACTTCCATACTGACCACCCTATTTCTTGTTACTGCTTTTAGCGTTCCTACTTGTCTTGATGCGTGGATTGTAACATCCCGTTTCAATTACTTATATATTTATACGATTGTTCACACTAACCAGGACGCCAAGGCTGGCAACTTTGAGTGTTGTGCAACGGAGCATATCTATTTATTTTTTATAACACGTTGTATAAGGTAAAGAACAGAATAGAGTTAATAATTGTGAATCAGTAAAGGTAAACAGAACAGTATTATTAAAACACCAAAGTATTTTTTATGGACAGCTTTGCACATGATGATGAGGAAAATTATATATTCGGTTAGGAGAGAGAAGGGGGAGAGAAAAAGAGAGAAGGGGGGAGATAGGGGAGGAGGGGGGAATGGGAAATTCGAAGGATGGAAACTTGATTGTCTGTATATTAAATTCCATAATTAACGCAACACCTGATGTGTGTTACTTATTTATGATCCAGCATGGGCTAATCTCATAATATAGCCTGTGTGTTATGTTAAAATAAAGTTATTCTGCGTGCTGTTCGAGAACACACACACACACCTTTGACTCCTCCTCCTTCCAACCTCTATATTAACCCCGCCCCCTTATATTAGAAGCGATTAAAGGGCCATCTATTAAAAGATAAGTGAACTAATACATTGCCTCAGGCCATGACAACAAGTTCTGTCGTAGAATGTATAAGATAGTTTTATTATTGCAATATCAAAATGCATATAATGATATTCAAAAGTTAAATTGATAGGGTAAAAATACATTTGAGTATTTGTTTTAGATGGCTCGAATTAGTGTATACAAAATAATATATTGCATATGTTTAATAGTGCAATGTCAAAATAAGGTGTAAATGCACATCTCTACTTTAGTAGATCTTCTGTACTTTAAAATTGAGTGACTGGTTCCTAGGTCAGGGAGTTTTGTCCTGGACTCTAGCGAGGAATACCAGACACTGATTAATTAAATGTATTATAATTTCTTGGGTTAACGTTTGGTTGATTTTCAAAATGATCGTAACGTATTTCAAATTAAAAATTTGTTTCGATCAGTTGTCCCAAGTTTCAGATGCTATCTTTTTTTATTCAATCGATTTTGTTTTGATTGATTATAAAATGCCTCTCCTTGTCTTTCCTTAAAGTCTCGTTGTCTGTCTTAAATTGGCATGATATTGAAATCAAAAGACTTATTTTGTGCACATTCTGATATGCGAGTGTCAGCATATAACCCCTGTATTATGTTTGATGTGGTCTCTGTGAAGGTTTGTTCTAAGTCGAAGATTCGAAGTCTCACTAATATAGATTTAATTGCAGCCATTACACCGCATCACATAGATGCAATTGAGTGTGGAGCAATTCATATTATGAAGAATTTTGAACTTATAATTAGTATCTATACATTTAAGTTCACTACCTTCTAATATTTCAGTGCATAATTTGCATCTTGAATTACCACATTTAGTGACTCAATGTCCATTATTGAGTTGTTTTGTCACCTTTGTTAACCAAACCTCTTTAGAAATATTTGCCATTTCTTGTGAAGTATATAATAAAGTTAATTATGCTTATACCTCTTTAAAATTATCATCGTAATTTGGATTGTATGTAGTTACGTATCGTAATGACACTAATGAGTTTTGAGACATCGAATGCTTTATCGGTGGTACTTAGTATGTTTATGGATATTTGCTTTCCGATATTTACCATTTTGTATAATGCTTTTAGGGTAGTTACGTTCTATGAGAAACCTTCGTAATTAACTTTGTCTTTTCTCTCTTAGTGAAGTTTCTGAAAGAATTGTGCGGGTTCGACGTGCCAATTTCAAAGGGATGACCATAATAACCTAATGAGTGATCAAGATCCTAAACTCAACTTTACCTGTGATAACAGTGGATAAATGGTAACCTTCCTAGTATAAAACTAGTGAAGCAAAATAATATAATAAGAACCGATATCCATTATAAAACTGGGGACACAAAACAATTCCGGTATCTAGAATATAACTCGAACCACCCAGAGCACATACAAAATATCATCCCGTTTAACTTGGCACGCCGAATCTGCACTATTGTTTCAGTCACTTCGCTCAGAGAGCAAATACTACGGGAATTACAAAGTTTTCTCCTAGAAAGTAAATACCCGAAAAGCATAATACAAAATGTAATTATATATAACGTACAGAGCAAATATCCATAGACATATTACGTACCACCGATAGAGCATTCTGTCTCAAAACTCATTACCATACATAGCTACATGCAATCCAAATTACGATGATAATTTATAATTCGAAATATGTATTTACAGATTATTTTGACATTATGCTTTAAACTTATGCAATTTATTTGTTTTCACTAATTCGAGCCATCTAAAAACATACTCGAACGTATTTCTACCCTTTTGATTTGGCTTTATATATTATTAGATGCATTATTAATATTGCAATAATAAAACTTTATTGTACATAGATATTTCCAAGCAACTGTACAGTGAACGAACCTTTTTCTGCACTTTTTGTGTATAATCATTATTTAGCATATTTATTGTACCGCAAGAATCCTTTTTGCAAGTTTGTTTATATATATATATATATATATATATATATATATATATATATATATATATATATATATATATATATTTCTCTTTGAGCTTACATGTAATATATAATCTGCTTAAGTTCTTCGCGATATGTCTACGATAAAATATTTGTGTTTATAGTGAAGAGCTTGAAATTAAGCACAAAAGTATTTCAGTCAAGTTGATTGTAACTTCTTCAATGAAATGTTTAAATTCTAACTACCACAAAGTTTCATATTACAGTCACTGTTCCTGCGGTCAGAGCTCTTCACTTACTACTCCCTTTTCTGAAAGAAAATTATATGATGTACCGACATTCACATCTTGGTAATCAAGAGCCTTCGAATGTTTAATAAAAGGAATTTTGCAGAAAAGTCTCCTATTTACAGCCACACAAGCAATAACTTGACTCCAGAACCCAAAATATTAACTCTCTCATGTTCATTTATGTTTCCTGAAAACCTAATACCACTACTGTACAACCTAAGAAGAGATTATGATATTAGGCATATGTAAGTGAGACGGGGGTGAAGAGGAAGGAGTACCGCCAGAATCAACCATGGTGGAGCTTTTAGCAAAATTTTGAGCGAAGAATTCAGCTTTGTCAGAGGAAGAGGTGACGTTGGTACTGTCAGCGTGGAAAAGAGGAGGAAAAGAAGAGGAAGTAAAATTATTGGAGAAGTTTTTGGCTAGATGCCAAAAAGCTTGGGAAGAGCTGAGTTGGAAAGTTCAGAGCATTTTCTACTGATGAAAGAGCTTTTGGCGAGCCAAAGAACATATTTGGCTTGATTCCGGGTAGAAACATATAAAATATGAGATTCTTGAATTCGAAGGTAATGGTACCGTTTGAATGCTTCTTCCTTATTATGGACAGCAGTAGAATGAGTGTGACCTAGATTTCTGTTAATTAGTTTGGGAGAAAGAAAATGGGATGTATGCTTCCATGCCCGAATAGATTACCTCAGTAATGCACACAGTAATTTCTGAGGGTCCCCGGCCACGGAAGCAATAATCATTCCATGAAAAGTCAAACAAGTACTGCCGAAGAGCCCCCAGTCGACAGTGCCAAAAGGCCACAAGCGCCGCCGGATGGAGGGGTCAGAAGGCTGTACTGGAGAGATTTTCAACTTTATGGCTCCAGCTATCCTGTCATTCTCATACTAAATATTTCTGTGCTGTCTATCTTTCCCCTAACTCAATCGACTTTCCCAAATCCCTTGACTATCTAAACTCTAAAGTGGAACACCATTTTATCCATCTCACCCTTCTCGGAAATCTCCATCTTAGGATATATCAACGTTCACCACCGCCAATGACTCTCCTCTCTTACTACTGAACAACCTGGTAAACAAGCCTTTGTCTTTTCTATCCTAAATGACCTAGAGCAGCTAGTCCAGCAACCCACCTGTATCCCGGATCGCTTTGGAGATCGGCACAACATTCTTGACTTATTTCTGACTTCAAACCCTTCTTCTTATACTGTCAATCTTTTCTCTCCTTTGGGCTCCTCCATAAACTTATCTCTGTTACCTGTCTTATTTCTCCAGTATAGCGACCTCCCAGCCGGCGGCGCTTGTGGTACTTTGGCGCTGCCAACTGGGAGGCTCTTCGGCAGTACTTCTTTGATTTCCCATGAAATGACTTCTGCTTCCGTGGCCGAGGACCCTCGGAGAGTGCTGAATGCATTACCGAGGTAATCCTCTCAGGCATGGAAGCGTACATTCCATTTTCTTTCTCTCAGTCTAATGCAAAAGAATCTTGGTTTACTCACGCTTATTCACCTGCTGTCCGTAACAAGGAGGAAGCATTCAAACGGTACCGATGCCTGAAATCTCAAGAATCTCATTCTTTCTATGATTCTGCCCGGAATCAAGCCAAATCTGTTCTTCGACTTGCAAAGCACTCTTTCATCAATAATAAATGCACTGAACTATCCAACTCTAGCTCTTCCCAAGCTTTCTGGCATCTAGCCAAAAACTTCTCCAACGATTTGTATTCCTTGCCTTTCCCTCTCCTTTTCCACTCCGATGGCACAACCATCACTTCTTCCTCTGACAGAGATGAACTCTTCGCTCAAACTTTTGCTACTGTAGAAACTCCACCTTGGATGATTCCGGTGCTATTCCACCCTCTCCTCTTCTAATTATGCCTAATATCCTAATCTCTTCTAAAGATGTAATTTCTACCCTCTCTGGGTTTAATACCAAAAAGGCGTACGGTCTGGACGGTGTTCCTCGTGTTGTACTAAAAAACTGTGCTTCCTTGCTGACTCCCTACCTAGGCAAACTCTTTTGTCTCTGTCTCTCCTCTAACGTTTTCCCTTCATGCTGGAAGTTTGCTCTCATTCAACCTGTCCCAAAGAAGGGTGACCGCTCTCAACCCTCCAACTTTCGTCCAATTGCTATCATCTCCTGTATCTCTAAATATTTAGAAACTATACTTGCTTCCAAATTTCTATCTCATAATCTGCTCTCAGTTCGCCAGTATGGCTTCCTTAACCTAGGAAAGGCGCCGGGACTCTTAAGAGGTTTTACTGGGTGAAGACAGTGGGAGTCTTAAGATCAAAGGCCACAAAATAGCCTTTTAACCCTTTATTAGCGGCTCACCACTTAAGTCGTATTTAATAAAGCTGGACTATGTGGCGGCGCTCGACATAACTCGAGTGGCAATTTCAGCACGTAATGTGGCTGAGAGAGAGAGACAAGTGGTGGCAGGAGACTAGCGAGCGTATGACTGCTCCAGACCACCACGGCGAACCTACTGACACAAATCTCAGCTCCCTCCTCCCTCTCTCACTCGCTACATACTCAATTATGTACCGAAAGTACCGAATTACCTGCTTTTTGCACTCGCGTTGCACGGTTATTGCAAGAAAACTATCCATCATACAAGGATCGTTATGGTGTCATTCGAAAGCTCTGTTTATGCCCTTTCAGGGATAGATACTTGTTTTACGTTCTGGGTCTTATTTAGGCATGAAAATGATCACGTAAACAGCCCTATTTTGGCTAAAAACACCCCGCTGGGCGGTACACATAAATAAACCGCATAGGCCGCTCGTAAGGTGTTAATAGACCCCTGTGGCACACAAAACAAAGGAATATGTGATTATGTGAGATAATTCCCCTCCATACCTCCTATCATTCCTCCACTGGCACAAATCTTTAATTTCTAAACTACCCTCTTTTGGTTTCTATACCTCCATCTGTGCCTTTGTCTCTAATTTCCTTTCCGGCCATTTCATAGCTGCGGTTGTGGACGGCCATCCCTCACTTCCTCATCCTATCAACTCCGGTGTTCCTCAGGGCTTTGTCCTCTCTCCTATTCTCTTTCTAATTTTCATAAATGATCTTCTCAACTGTACCTCCAGTCCCATCCATTCATACGCAGATGACTCTACCTTACACTACTCAATTAGTTTTCCAGAATGCCAGCAATCCCTCAAAAACAAACATAATGAAGCCATAGCACACTTATCTTCTGATCTAACTACTACTTCCCAACCTGGAATTTCCAGAGGACTATCCCTTATTCTTCAACAATACAAAAACCAATCCTTCATCTTCTCTCAATATTCTTGGTGTCTCTTTTTCTTCTGCTCTCACTTGGAAGGACCATATTACCAGTCTTGCTACGGCAGCCTCCCAGAAGTTGGGTGTTTTCAACCACCTCAAGGGGTTCTTTACCCCTGCACAGCTTCTTGCTCTGTACAAGGGCACAGTGTGCCCTTATGTTCAGATGTTGAGTATTGTTCACATGTGTGGGGAGGATCCTCTCACACCACACTCCTAGACAAAGTAGAAAGAAAGGCCTTTCGTTTAATTAATTCCCGCCCACTCACCAACTCTCTGCAAACTCTCTCTCTTCGCCACAATGTTGCATCTCTCTCGCTATTCTATCACTACTACAATAATTTCAGTGCTCCTCAGAGCTCTCCCAGTGTATACCACCTCCTCTACGTAGAGTATGTGGTACCCGTCTTGCAGCACTATCCCACCCCTACTCTGTGCAACTCTCCAACCCAGGAGTGAAACGTTACTCTCAGGCTTTCTTCTATTCAACAACTGAGCTCAGGAACTCTCTCCCAGAATCAGTCTTACCCTCCTCCTATGACTTAACACCTTAAGAGCGGCCTATGCGGTTTATTTATATGTACCGCCCAGCGGGGTGTTTTTAGCCAAAATAGGGCTGTTTACGTGATCATTTTCATGCCTAAATAAGACCCAGAACGTAAAACAAGTATCTATCCCTGAAAGGGCATAAACAGAGCTTTCGAATGACACCATAACGATCCTTTTATGATGGCTAGTTTTCTTGCAATAACCGTGCAACGCGAGTGCAAAAAGCATGTAATTAGGCACTTTCCCCATACAATTCCTTATATAGCGAGTGAGAGAGGTAGGAGGGAGGTGAGATTCGTGTCAGTAGGTTCGCCGCGGTGGTCTGGAGCAGTCATACGCTCGCTACTCTCCTGCCACCACTTGTCTCTCTCTCTCAGCAACATTACGTGCTGAAATTGCCACTCGACCTATGTCGAGCACCGCCACATAGTCCAGCTTTATTTAACTCGACTTATGTTGCTCGCCGCTAATTAAGGGTTAAGTTGCTTCAAGCTCCGTGTGTTCAGGCATTTTGGCTCGAACATCCCTTGATTTTGGTCCTGTCACTCTTTCAACTATGGGGGAAGCACTCGCTACAGACACTTCTGTCTTTTGTGTCCCTCACTCACATATAAAAAAAATATATATATATCGTACATATTATTACACCTTCTGCTCTCTCTCTCAGAGAGATCTTCCTCTCTCACAATATTATTGTCTCTAGCATCTTCAACGATTTTCTTCATATCATTCACATCCTCGTTTCTTCAAACATCTACTTGCAAGGTTAATTGCTAACTATTACACTCATACTTTCATTAACGTTATTTTAAATTAATTATCCTAGCATTTCGACACCAACATTCTTTGAAAACCAGGTGTTATTACTTGATGGCAGCTAAAATAATACAAGAGAAGAACAATGGAAATGTGTCACGGAAGATTGGTGTTTGGGTTAGATGTAGTGCATATTGCTACAGCTTTATCAATTAATATACACATTTACTAACTACCAAAAGACCTATATACACAATATGATATCGTACTTTCAAAATATTTTAAAACTATTTGTAGTCATATACGTGGGACCTTAGTGACATTACGTATCTGTATATTGATAGAGGAAGATGATTAGGTAATGCACTAGAGGGGGAACATTATGTGCAATACAGGATCATAAACAAGAATAAGAATGGATAATGTCTAAGATGAATATAGCACGGTGTTGCAGGAATGTATCAAATCCTAATATTTCGCAGGAATACTGTGAGTAATAAACCAATGTATTACTTTCTGAGAATGGCTACATGGAATGTTAGTGGCATGAATGATGGCACAAAAGAGAGAGAGGTTCTGGAAGTGTTAGTAAATGCCAGGCTGGATGTATGTGGAATGACAGAGACCAAATGGAAAGGTTCAGATGTGAGAGAGTGGGAGTGTGGAATGGGTGTGTGTGCTGGAGTGAGTGAAGGAACAGCGAGAGAAGGTGCATGTTTGTTTGTAAGTAGCAAATGGAAGGAATGTGTAAGAGAGTATGGGTCTGTGGGTTCAAGGATTGTGTGGGTGAGAATGAAAGTAGGAATACAAACGTGGGTGATTGTATGCGTGTATGTCCCGACGGAGGATATACTTGAAAGAAAGAAAGAGGAGTTCTGGATGAATGTGGAGGCGTGCCTGTAGAAGTTTGACAAGAACGAAAGAATATTTCTGATTGGGGATATGAATGGTAAGGTGGGTGATATGAAAGTTGAGGGAGTGGTGGGAGGGTAGGGGGTACCATCAGAGGTGAATGGGAATGGTAGTGCACTTGTGGACGTATGTGTGGGGAGGAAGCTGTGGATAGCCAACACCTTCTTCCGACACAGGTACACGTGGAAACGGATGTTGATGATAAAGGATAAGACAGTGGTGGAACGAAAGTCATTGATTGATTATGTATGTGTGGATGAACGAATGAAGAAATCTGTGATGAATGCTAGGGTGTATAGGGGTATTGGAGGGGGTCTGTCTGATCATTATGTAGTGGTAGCTAAGGTTAGGATACAAAAGAAGTGGGTGAGGAGAGCTGGAGGGAGGCGAGAGGAGGGTGGAATGGTGAGGAGGGTGGAGAGGTTGCAGGAGGAGGAAGTCAGGGAGGAGTACAGGAGAGCAGTGGAAAGACGACTAGGTGGGTTCGACCTGGAAGTTATGGAGGAAGTGGAGGAGATGAGCAAGGTGTTTAACCCGGCAAGCGCGATAGGCCTCACGGAAGGCTTCCTATAGGGAACGCGATAGGCCTCACGGAAGCAGGATTTTTAAAGGCGTACCAAAACGGCGCCAAGCTGTCTGGGGAGTCACAAATTGCGCCACATTTAGTGCGACATGGTACCTCTCGATGGCACCCACAACCACCCGCCGCACGCACCCCACACAGTCTACACACGCAGTACGCTCTCAGTCACTATGGAGCCTACACGCTCCCCTGACTCGCTCCCTGTTGACTCGCCCAACCCTGTTGCTGGCGGTGTTAGTGCTCGTGGCATGACACGAACACGTGCCAGGGACCCCTCCTACGTATATACTTCTGAGGATGATGAGCCAGTGCAGCCAAGAAGACCTACACGTGCTGGGAGAGGCACGACACGTGGTGGGAGAGGCACGACACGTGCAACAAGCACGACGAGTGCGAAGAGGTCATTGACCTCAGCATTTGCTCTGACAACTGCTACCACAACAACTACTGCCTCTACTGTTGTGGCAACGACGCCCACGGCGCCCACCACCACAGGAAGTACAAGTGGCCGTCCTGGGGATGCAGGAGCATCGGGGGTAGTTGGCAAGAAGGGTAAGGGTAAAGGACACCCTTATCAGTTCAAGAGGAGTAAGGTGACACCTCCCGCCTCTACCACCCCCGCGTTGCCACCACCACCACCACCCACCACGGCCGCCCCTGTCTCACTACCCACCACGGCCGCCCCTGCACCACTGCCCACCACGGCCGCCCCTGCACCACCGCCCACGCACGCCCCTGCTCCACCACCCACGCCCACCCATGCCCCTGCTGCTGTTGGAGGGCCTCGTAGAGTTTTGGCAGCCGGTCTAACGCCATCCAAGTTTGACGCCCTCCTCTTCCCTCCTGACTCCTCTGACGACGACGCTGCAGAAGGGGAAGCCTTCGATCCCAGGAACTATGGCTGGGGTGGTGATAGTGGGAGCGAGTCTGAGGAGGATCAAGACCAATATGAGGGAGGTGCAGAGGATTCGGAAGACGACGATGTACTTCTGCACCGTGACCATGACCAAGACCTGTCTGACGACGAAGGCGCAGACGACGTGGCTGACGGAGGGGCTGATCCTGATCCCCCACGGGCGTATAATTTTGCCTGGTCTGAAGGGTCCCATTTCCAACCAGATTTGCACCAGTTCAATGCCAATCTGGCTGGTTCAACAGCAGACTGGCCCTGCAATGACCAGTCCACGGAATCTGATTTCTTCTGTGCATTTTTTGACCAGGAGGTATTATCTCATCTCGTTTCCCAAACCAATGGCTATTTTACCTGGGTGAGGGAAAGAATTGATATGATATCTCCTAGAGCAAGAATTTGTGCATGGGTTGATACGACTGTCCCTGAGCTCCTTGTGTTCTTTGCGTTGTTGCTAATCATGCCTCTCTGCAGGAAGCATGTAATGGAGCATTATTGGAAGCACGACCCAATCATCAACACCCCAATTTTCCGGAAATATATGGCTCGTGATAGATTTTTCTTGCTTCTGCGATTTTTGCACTTCGCAGACAATAATAATCCAAACCGAGCTGATAGAATATGGAAAGTTCGGGATGTGTTGACCATGTTGTTGCAAAGGTACAGGAAATTCTTCTACCCCTTTGCCAACCTGGTGATTGATGAGTCGCTCGTGCTTTTCAAAGGACGCCTGGTGTTCAAGCAGTACATCCCCTTGAAGAGACACAGGTTCGGGATCAAGATCTTTGTGTTGTGCGATTGTGAAAGTGGAATAGTGCTCGACATGATCGTATACACCGGCACTGATGTAGACATTCCAAAAGTCGGTGGCAACGACCCATTGGGCATGTCAGGGCACATTGTGAAAAAGATGCTGGAGCCCTACCTGAACAAGGGGCACTCGTTGTACACCGACAATTGGTATACAAGTCCTGCACTCTGCCAGTTCCTCCATGACCACAAAACGGGGGCATGTGGGACTGTCAGAACTAACAGGAAGTTCATGCCTAAGTTCCAAGGCAATCGCATAGAACTGGACAACCCCTCCCACAGTGACACCGCTTCTGATGACGACTTGGCAGAGGAACAAAGGCGCCGCAGACAGGACAGACCAAGAAGAAAGAAGAAAGAGCACTACAAGCAGCTGGAGAAGTCTGGGAAAGTTCTGGCGGTATAGTGGCTCGATAAGCGACCAGTTCACCTGCTTTCGACTGTCCATACAGGTGCCCAAGTGGACTCTGGTAAATTCCACTACCGTACCAAGAAGTCTATCCAGAAACCTGATATGGTGGTGGATTATACCAAGTACATGCGCCTTGTGGACAAGTCTGATTGCCAGCTTGCAGGCGTTGAGTGCCTACGAAAAACAGTGAAGTGGTATCACAAGCTTTTCCTTCACTTTGTTGACATCACGATGCTCAACGCTTACAACATGTGGCTGGTAAAAAAGACATGGCCCCGAACAAAAAACTCAAGTTCAGGGAGTTCATATACAACGTCGCCTACCAACTCCTACAAAAACACCAACCAGTCTCCGGTCACAGGGGTCGCCGTGCAGTCAACCTCCCAGACAGAGTCATTGATGGATATGACAAACACTACCCTATCCACACCGAGCTATCTGGCATCCGGAGGCTGCAAGTACAGTGCCAGGTCTGTGCCCACTCCACCAGAAAGCCACAAAGAAGAAGCCGAGTCACATCAATGTGCAAGGAATGCAACGTTGGGTTGTGTTTGGGCGAGTGCTTCAGGGACTACCACTCACTCAAGTACTACTAGGAGTGGTACCTGTGTCGCCCTATCTCAGCCAAACTCCTGCCCCGCCCACCTACCTCACTACCTACCTCACTACCTACCTGCCCATACCTGACCTGCCCGTACCTGACCAACGTGATCTCAAAACACCTGCCTGCCTACCTACTTGCCCGTACCTGATCAACGTGATAATATTATCATAACATGTACAAATTATAGTTGTAGGATAAGTTCATATGTTTTGGTATATACTGTATATATATATATTATATATATATATATATATACAGTATATATATATATATATATATATATATATATATATACACAGTATATTATTGTATACAGTATACTGTATATAAGCAATATTTTCATTTATTATTTCAGTTTAATTCATTAGCCAGGCAATATTTTGTTTTATTTATATATATACCTATGTAATATTATACTTATGTACTAACCTTTTGTAACAACCTTTTGTAATAATAAAACAAACAAAAAAACAAACAAAAAACAAATAAATAAACACAAAAAACATACTTACGCTCTGCTATTCATCAAAGTTTTCGACTTTATGAATAGCAGGGCGTAAGTATGTAAAAAAAAAAAAATTTCAAGTGATATAAACACTCCAAAAACATCCCCATAACCTCTCTGGTTTCGAACCCACGTCTCTAGGCCTACGTCTCTAGGCCTACATCTCACTCAGTCCATCACTCTAACCACTAGACCATGACTGTTCACACTATACTGACAGCGATTAGTGCGTACGTATTTTCGGGCAGACGAATGCTTGACAACAAAAATATATATACCCTCGATACACTTGTGTATATCGAAGTATTTAGTATGTATAATACTTTTACATAACCTAACATATTCTATCATTACGAACAAACAGTAAAGAAATTTACAAGTAAATAAATAACCTTTCATCCATGAGTTGCAAGCAAATAGTGCGTAAAAATTGTGTAATGAGATATCGGGTTACTCTAACATACTGCGCCATCCAAGAAGTCTTATCGTTGTTTACAATATAGCAACGACAACACAAAGTGTCTATAAGGTCTAAATTTGTGCATACACCCACGCTAATCTCATCTACTTACTGTAATCTGACCCCTTTTCTCTCCCGCGCCACCCACCTTTCTCAATACACCACTCTTATTTCGCCTATTATTCGTCCGTATGCCTCTCTGCGCTTCATTTATCAGTGTATATTATTCACATGGGCTGCCTTACTCATGAATATGAACAGGTGAAACCATAAAGGTGCTTTTTAGGCGAGATATAGAGCGTTGCTTCTCATCAATCGCACGTTCTTGCCTCCACCCTCTCTCTCTCTCCTCCCGCCTGACTCACTCACACACACTCGCTCGCTCGGGGATGTCGTGCCTATCAGCCCATTTTTTTCAACTTGCAGCCACCGTAACTCCACACCCACATTTTTTTAGGGTGGATATATATATATTGGCGGATGTGGCTGCTTATTTCCAAGACATTGAGGTACTTTTTTTTAAATTCTGTGAGATCGAATATTTTGGCAGAAATGCACAAATAACTACCCTAGCTCCTAGGGCTATTTAGCGCTTAACAGGTTAAGGATGAAATCTGTGCAGCATGTGAGGAGGTGTGTGGAGTGAGGAGAAGAGGGAGGGGAGTGAAAGGTACAGCATGGTGGACAGAAGAGGTAAGAATAGCTGTGGAAGAAAAGAAGAAAGCATATAGAGAGTGGTTGGGTAGTAGAGGGAATGAAGATTCCGAGAGACAGAAACGAGCGAGGTACGTGGAGAGTAAGAGGGTGGTGAAGACAGTAGTGAAGGAAAGTAAGACAAGAGTAGATGAGGAATTTGGAAGGAATCTGAGTGTAAAATGGAGGGAGAGTAAGAAACTGTTCTGGAAAGAAGTCAAGAAAGTTAGGGAAGGTAGCAAGGGAAACAGTAAGGGTGTGAAAGATAAGAATGGGAGAATGCTAGCCGAGAAGCAAGAGAGAGTAGAAAGATGGAGGGAGTACTTCAGTGAGTTGCTAAATGTAAGGAATGAAGAGCCAGCAAACATAGCTGGATATGGTAGGAGGGAGAAGAAGAGAAGTAGTGGAGGAGGAGGTGGGGATCAGGAGGTCAGAAGTGTGGGAAGCCATGAAAATAGTGAAGTTGAGGAAAGCACCAGGAACAGATGGAGTGTGTGGGGAAATGTTGAGGTATGGTGGTGAGATAGTGATAGAATGGGTATGGAAAATGTGCAAACTAGCATGGGAGAAGGGGAGTGCACCCGATGACTGGAAGACTGGCATAATAGTCCCCCTATATAAGGGCAAAGGGGAAAGAGGAGTGTGTGGTAACCACCGAGGAATATGTCTTCTAAGCGTAGTAGGGAAGGTATACAGTAGGGTAGTGATTGAGAGAGTGAGAGTGAGAATGGAGAAATGGATAGGCGATGAGCAGGGAGGTTTTAGGAAGGGAAGAGGATGTGTAGATCAGATTTTTACCCTGAATTGTGTTGTGGAGAAGTATCTGGAGAAGAAACAAAAGGTGTATGTTGCCTTTATGGACTTGGAGAAGGCCTATGACAGAGTGGATAGAGAAGGTGTGTGGAAAGTACTAAAAATATACGGAGTAGAGGGCAAGTTGCTGAAAGCAGTGAAGAGCATGTATGAGGGTGCAAAGGCGGCAGTACGTGTGGAGAGTGAGCAGAGCGAGTTCTTTGACCTGAATGTTGGTTTGAAACAGGGGTGTGTGATGTCCCCGTGGTTGTTTACTGTATATATGGATGGAGTCATGAAAGAAATACTATCAAGAGCAGTGGATGTTGGTGTATCGCTGAAAAGGGAGGGAATTGAGTGGAAGCTACCTATACTGCTGTTTGCGGATGATACAGTTCTGATGAGTGATAATGAATGGGAGTTGCAGGGTCTGTTAAATGAGTTTGGAACAGTGTGCGAAAAACGGAGTTGAAGGTAAATACGGGTAAGAGCAAGGTTAAGGTCTTCGAAAGGGGTGAAGTCACAGAGTGTGAGGTGAAGCTGAACGGTCAGGCTATGGAGATCGTCAACTCTTTTAAGTATCTGGGCAGTGTGTTGAGTAAAGATGGGACTATGGATGAAGAGGTGCGGGAGAGGGTACAACAGGGAAAGAGGGTTGTAGGAACGCTAAAAGCAGTAACAAGAAATAGGGTGGTCAGTATGGAAGTGAAGAAGTCCTTGCATGACAGTGTGGTAATCCCGACACTGACTTACGGAAGCGAAGCATGGACGTTGGTTGAGAGACTCAGACCAAGAGTGAGAGCAGTGGAAATGAATTACTTAAGGAGTGCGTGCGGAGTTACATGGAGGGATAGACAGACTAATGAGGAAGTAAGAAGGAGGTGTGGTGTGGAGGTAGATGTGCTGGAAAGTGTGAAAAGGAACAACTTGAGATGGTTCGGCCATATGGAACGTATGGAAAGCTAGAGAATGACTAAGAGGGTGTATGAGAGCGAGGTGGAGGGACAGAGAGGGAGAGGTAGACCGAATATGAGGTGGAAGGATGGAGTGAGGAAGTTCATGAACGAGGGCGGTGCTGGTTGGGGGGAGGGGCGTCGACTGATTGGGGACAGAGGTGCATGGGGGCGGTTCGTTCGTGGCCACCCCTTCGGGGATCACGGCGTCAGGCAATAGAGAGATAGATAGATTACTTTCTTGGCTCTGATTCCGTGATTCGTGTGTATTTGTCTGTTAAATAATTGCATGTAACATTGCGGTAAAAGGTATGCTACAAGGTAGAGTTAAGGTGAGAAAAGTAAGTTAAACAGGAAAACAAAGAATAAATAAATAGTAAGTTATGGTGAAGTGAGGTAGCGGAGCAAAATACGAGAGAGAGAGAGAGAGAGAGAGAGAGAGAGAGAGAGACCAATGGTAGTCCATAAAGCAGTACAATATAAAAAACTAGTCGTGAAATACCTTCCTATAAATAAGTATAGGACCCATCCAGTCTTCTTAATTATGTCTGAAATATATACTTTACACTATCAAATAATACTAGATTACCAACATAGAATCAATGTTTGTATCCAGACAGTCAAGCAAGCCCCGCCCTTTAAGGGAGGCCACCTCGCTTTGTTTTCTCTTTCTCTCCCTCTCTCTTTGGCTTGTACCCATTCAGCCTACTGTTTTAAGACGTTTACTCCCATCCAGGTGTCAATATTTTCCTGGCAAGCGGTAGCGAGCCAGCATATATATATTTATGTTTTGACAGCAAGCTAAATTTGTACATTTTTCGATAGAAAAATTTCTCCTGCGAAGCCGGATTTCTCCATACAATGCTGGCTCGCTATCGCTCGCCAGGAAGATATCGACACCTGAATGTGGATACACGTTTTAAAACAGTTGGCTGAATGGGGCCGAATGGATACAAGCCAGGTAAAGAGAGAAAAGGAGAGAAAGATTAAAAACGGCAGGTGACCCCCCTAAACTACAGAACTAGAGTCAGGCAGTTCCAGCAAATATTCCATTTTACTCAAATTTAGCCTTTGTTCTCTACCTCGAGGCGTGTATTACTTTGTTGATCAAGTCTGTACATACAATATATTTTCCCGATACTCTTTTGAAAATATGATGTCATATATATATTTGTTCTTAATTCATTATTATATTGCTTAATGTGCTGATTTACATTATCTATCGTATAATGTATAATGTTAACTTGTTGCAGGTATGCATATGTGTTTATGAAACACAACATTTAATACATTATATAATACAATAAATAATTGAAAGACTGAAAGAACCGTCTTCTTTGTTGAAACAAACTCTGCAGAGTTGGTAGTCTTTGCACTTATTGCTGAGTTTACAAGAAAGCATTTACTTATAAAAGGTCCATTTTTAGAGAACATGTTGCCCGGGTAACTCAAACTGGTGGTAGTGTCTGTTATTATACATATTTGGAATTTAATAGCAATATGTTTTCATATTTATTTAATAAGTATAATATCTATCTATCTATCTATTGCCTGACGCCGTGATCCCCGAAGGGGTGGCCACGAACGAACCACCCCCATGCACCTCTGTCCCCAGTCAGTCGACGCCCCTCCCCCCAACCAGCACCGCCTTCGTTCATGTAGTTCCTCACTCCATCCTTCCACCTCATATTCGGTCTACCTCTCCCTCTCTGTCCCTTCACCTCGCTCTCGTACACCCTTAGTCATTCTCTCGCTTTCCATACGTTCCATATGGCCGAACCATCTCAAGTTATTCCTTTTCACACTTTCCAGCACATCTACCTCCACACCACACCTCCTTCTTACTTCCTTATTAGTCTGTTTATCCCTCCATGTAACTCCGCACGCACTCCTTAAGTAATTCATTTCCACTGCTCTGACTCTTGGTCTGAGTCTCTCAACCAACGTCCATGCTTCGCTTCCGTAAGTCAGTGTCGGGATTACCACACTGTCATGCAAGGACTTCTTCACTTCCATACTGACCACCCTATTTCTTGTTACTGCTTTTAGCGTTCCTACAACCCTCTTCCCCTGTTGTACCATCTCCCGCACCTCTTCATCCATAGTCCCATCTTTACTCAACACACTGCCCAGATACTTAAAAGAGTTGACGATCTCCATAGCCTGACCGTTCAGCTTCACCTCACACTCTGTGACTTCACCCATTTCGAAGACCATAACCTTGCTCTTCCCCGTATTTACCTTCAAATTCCGTTTTTCGCACACTGTTCCAAACTCATTTATCAGACCCTGCAACTCCCATTCATTATCACTCATCAGAACTGTATCATCCACAAACAGCAGTATAGGTAGCTTCCACTCAATTCCCTCCCTTTTCAGCGATACACCAACATCCACTGCTCTTGATAGTATTTCTTTCATGAGTCCATCCATATATACAGTAAACAACCACGGGGACATCACACACCCCTGTTTCAAACCAACATTCAGGTCAAAGAACTCGCTCTGCTCACTCTCCACACGTACTGCCGCCTTTGCACCCTCATACATGCTCTTCACTGCTTTCAGCAACTTGCCCTCTACTCCGTATATTCTAAGTACTTTCCACAAACCTTCTCTATCCAGTCTGTCATAGGCCTTCTCCAAGTCCATAAAGGCAACATACACCTTTTGTTTCTTCTCCAGATACTTCTCCACAACACAATTCAGGGTAAAAATCTGATCTACACATCCTCTTCCCTTCCTAAAACCTCCCTGCTCGTCGCCTATCCATTTCTCCGTTCTCACTCTCACTCTCTCAATCACTACCCTACTGTATACCTTCCCTACTACGCTTAAAAGACATATTCCTCGGTGGTTATCACACACTCCTCTTTCCCCTTTACCCTTATATAGGGGGACTATTATGCCAGTCTTCCAGTCATCGGGTGCACTCCCCTTCTCCCATGCTAGTTTGCACATTTTCCATACCCATTCTATCACTATCTCACCACCATACCTCAACATTTCCCCACACACTCCATCTGTTCCTGGTGCTTTCCCCAACTTCACTATTTTCATGGCTTCCCACGCTTCTGACCTCCTGATCCCCACCTCCACCTCCTCCTCCACTACTTCTCTTCTTCTCCCTCCCATACCATATCCAGCTATGTTTGCTGGCTCTTCATTCCTTACATTTAGCAACTCACTGAAGTACTCCCTCCATCTTTCGACTCTCTCTTGCTTCTCGGCTAGCATTCTCCCATTCTTATCTTTCACACCCTTACTGTTTCCCTTGCTACCTTCCCTAACTTTCTTGACTTCTTTCCAGAACAGTTTCTTACTCTCCCTCCGTACACTCAGATTCCTTCCCAATATAATATGTGTTTATTTAACTATAATACAACATTGCAGACATATCTACTACATTTTTAGACCGAAAACATTCGATAAAGTTTCTCTCCAACTTCATTTAGTTCCCCAGCACCATGTTGTGATAAGCTCCGACCTTCATTACAGCAGTATCAGGCTACCTCTCACTGACCCTCCAACCTCCTATTGTTCGAAGTTCTTAATTAATGGAGCTTTTTATGTTGGTCCCTTCCTATCTCTTACACGATTATTACATTCCTCCCTCTCATCTACCGCACCCCCCCCCCCTTCTCTCTCTCTCTCTTTCTCTTTCAGTACTTTTGGTAACAGCTTTCTTACTTGTGAGTTGTGTATTCTAGCAATAGGCGGAAGATAATTATAAGACGCAGTTACAACAAAGTGATTGTTTTGGATGCCCGTATAATATGAGTTTAACTTGTCACTTATATAACAATTTAATTGGTATCTGCATATCTTTCATCTTATAACTGATCCCTACACAAAGGGATTGCATAAAAAACGCAAGCGACAGCAGATATACTGATCATCACTAGGCTTCCTATGAAATAGCAACCTTGAATAACTCAATGGTGGATTGTGGATTAACTATATTATGTTGCCTTTTTTTGATGAATCGAGTTTCATGATTTCTAAACATTGTATATTATTTCAACCCAAGAAGCGCGATAGGCCGAAAGACAGCCCATTTAAAAAAATATATATAAATTAATAAAACAAAAAGTAGTGGTGAAATGTATTCTTACAACCACTTCCTGCCTTTGCCTAACATGCGTCTCCCCCCTTCCCCACTTCTTCTCCTCCCCCCTTTTCTCCATCAACTTCACACCTCAATTATTATAATTTTACTGTTTTTATGTCCCTCTTTTTCTTCCTCCCACTGGTAATATGTCGAGTTAGCACTCTCCCTGCCTCCCTCCACTTCCTCCCACCCTCTAACATGCGTAGGATAAATTATCTAGTATCTCATGAGTCCTTCAAGAGGGAGGGTTATCTAGTGTCTCATGAGTCCTTCAAGAGGGAGGGTGTATGTTGCGCTCTCTCTCTGACTTGCCTCAACCATCCTCTGTCACAAATATACGGTTTTTGACTGGATATTTACTATTTCCACCAGATGTGACACTACCCTGACCATTGTCAACACATGAAGAAAATGGAGCAACTGGACTGTCTCACCGGGAAACATCATGGTCAACAGACAAACAGTCTCGGAATAGAAAGAAGCCTGACAGATTCACCTCTCAGTGAGACACCTTTTTGGGCTTCTTGATTAGAATTTAACCTCTCCGCGGCGCACAGGGGGTTTTCTACAGGGTAAGACTGTGCGCACCTATGATGATTTTGGGACCTATTGCCAATTTCGATAAAAAGTACATCATCGTGTAGGGAATGTTTGCGTGCATCGGCCCATATATATTTGACCCCCCAAAAAATGTCTGGGGGGGGTAGGGGAACGGTCTGTAGTTGAAAAATGTGGAGCGAATGGCACCGCGCGGCTAGATTGTCATCGAGCGGCGAGATTTCCCGGCCGAATTTTCACGCGCCCAGGGGATAGAAGGAGAGGGAGGAGGGGGTGGGTTATCGCGTATTATCACGTATATCTCCTTTTTCGAGCCCTTTTAGGCTATTTAGAGTATGTATACGTGTGTAGGGCACCCATATAACAATGAATATGCCTCATAGTGACCAAAAATTGCAATATATAAGGGAATTATAAGATAATTCTTAGGCGGGAATGAAGATGTGTTGGAGGTATGGCGGCAATTTATGAGCTGAGAGTGTGGTTTACGCCATACATATCACGTATATCTTGTACGTAGAGCACTGTCATGCTATAATACAGACTTGTACGTATGTATACGTGCCATATATCAAAATATATACCGCATATAAACCAATTCATGCGATATTTACGCACATTATCAATGAGTTTCTATGCGTGAACCAAGGTGTGAGTGAGTTGTGGTGGGAATGAAAGGGGGAGAGGGTGTGTTACGCCATAAATATCACGTCAATCTTGTATTTAGAGCACTCTCATGCTATAATAAAGACGTGTACATATGTAGGCGTCCCATATAACAAGAAATATACCGCATATAGCCCAATTGATGCGATATTTACGCAAATTGTGAATGTGTTTCTAGCAGACGGAAGCCTGAAAGGGTGGGTGGGTGGGAGGGAGGCATGCAGGGGTGCAGTGAGTGAGTGAGTCGTGGAGAGATGGAAGTCAGGCAGATCTCTAGATAGATAACCAGCTTTGTGATAATTGTGGAGGCGCCCCAGGCGTATTGATGTTTGGTATTTTGACCCTTATCTCTACCAGATGGCTGGTGTTCGTTGCCATCAACAGGTCTACAATAACATGAGTCAGGAATGGAGAGAGAGAGAGAGAGAGAGAGAAACTAAGACATGCGTATGTCGTACGTATAAATGGACTTCAGAATTGCATTTTTATGCAAGCAGACATTGCATTTTAGACACATGTGAAGTACCACAGAAACATGTAGGCCATTGACTGTAAATAAAGTACTATATTTATAGACCACCAGCGACGGTGCTGAGTCAACACAGGCAGATTGCCTTTTGTGATAGAGGGCTAAATATAGACTGGTGTCTCCTTACACTTGCGAAAGGGTAGATTGCCACCAGAGAAACGTTTACTTATTTATTTCGAAGTAATATGCAATCTAAATGTATATTCGAGACCTACTGCAATTATTTGTATGACAGTCATGACTATGTATAATCCAATATACGCGCGTAGGCGAGACATAAGAAAGCTGGTTGAGCAATTTTCGACACCCACACAGTTATTATTCATTTTTATTTACAATATTATACAATACAAATGTATTTGTGAAGAGTATTTTATCCATTATTGTATTTATACCAATTTTGTTCCCAGACAGAGCTGCTGTAGCTGGAGCATCAAGGAGCGGCAAGGGTCACCGCTTGACCGTGTGAAAATGAGTGGAGTCACACTGAGAGGGGCAATTTTGCTGAGTGTTTGGGCAATTTTTGACAGAATAAAGTTATATAATTACTAATTCTTGACAGAGACAAACTATTATAAACCTTGGCATGATATAATTGATAATCACATCAATTTACAAATGTAAATTGGTGGGATAATTCATTTTTTTTTGTATATTGTCATTTCGATTGTAGACACGAAGTTTTGAGTGATATTTGGTATGAGTTCCTGTGGCATGGTTGGTAAGGTCGCGGACTGGAAAACTCAAAGTGTCGTAGGGTAGTGGGATCGAATCCAGGAGGGGGTTGTGGGGAAGGTTTTATATTGTCTAGAAAAAAAATTATAAATTTTTTGTTTTACAAGATCATGCCATTGTATTCAAACAATATGAAATATTCATAGAATATATCATATTGTAAGAATACAATGACATGACCTTGTTTTCTTTTTTCTTTTTTTTATTGTTTTATTTTATTATCATAGTAGGTTTGACAGGATTTATTGAAACATATTTATTTTTGTACAATTCATTTGAGGTAAGAAAATAATTATATACACATTACTTTGGCTAATAACAAACATATATATTGATATACTAAAAAAATAAGGCATATTACATGTAAATCTTTGAAACTTATAAACTAAATAATGAAACATACAATTATATAATGTAAAAGCTATATCACAGGGACATCTTTGGAACTTATACATTATATAATATATATGTTACATTATGAGGTAGCGTGATCAATTAGGTCAGGTCAGGTAAGGTAGGGCGCGAGTCCAGGGCAGGGCAGGGCAGGGGGCGAGTCCAGGGCAGGGCAGGAGGCGAGTCCAGGGCAGGGCACGGGGCGAGTCCAGGGCAGGGCAGGGCAGGGGCCGACACTCAGTAGTTCTTGAAGGTGTGGTAGTCCCTGAAGCAGTCACCCAGGCAGAGTGCAACTTTGCACTCGGCGCACATTGAGGTGACTCTTTTGGTGACATGGGGTTTCCTGTCACTGGAGCTGCAGACGGTGCACTGCACCTGCCTGTGACGAGTGCCAATCAGCTCGGTGTTGGTTGGGTAGTGTCTTTCGACACCCAGCTGGATGCGGTCAGGAACGTGATCCCCACGCCATGCCGTACGTCTGTGAGTGGTGGTGCCATACTTCTCCAGGAGTTGGTAGGAGACGTTGTACACGAACTCCCGGAATTTCAGCTTCTGGTTTGGGGCCATATCCTTTTTCACCAACCACAAGTTGTAGGCGTTCAGCATCGTTATGTCAACTAGGTGGAGGAAGAGCTTGTGATACCACTTCACAGTCTTCCTCAGACACTCAACGCCTGACAGCTGACAGTCAGACTTGTCCACCAGGCGCATGTTTTTTGTGTAGTCCACTACCATGTCGGGCTTGTAGATTGTCTTCCTGGTTCGGTAGTGGATTTTGCCCGAATCCACCTGGGCACCTGTGTGGACGGTGGAAAGCAGGTGGACGTCTTGCTTATCCTTCCACTTCAGGGCTATCAGTTTCCCACACTTCTCGAGCTGCTTGTATTTCTGCCCCTTTCGTCGCCTTCTTCGCACATGCCTCTCGCGGTGTTCCTGGGCCAGGTCGTCTTCTGAAGGTGTGTCACTGGAGGAGGCATCTGTGAGAGGAATGACATCACCTGTGAACTTTGGCATAAACTTTCTTGTCTTTCTGACAGTCCCACATGACCCCGTTTGGTTGTTATAAAGAAACTGGCAGAGAGCAGGAGAAGTATACCAGTTGTCAGTGTAGATGATGTGGCCTTTGCCCAGGTAAGGTGCCAACATTTTCCTGACGATGGCACCTGACATGCCCATGGGGTCATTGGCAGCGGCTTTCGGTACGTCAATGTCAGTTCCTGTATACACGATCATGTCAAGCACTATTCCAGTTTCACAGTCGCACAACACGAAGAGCTTGATTCCGAACCTATGCCTCTTGAAGGGGATATACTGCTTGAAAACAAGACGTCCTTTGAAGAGCACGAGCGACTCATCAATCACCAAATTGAGGAAGGGGTAAAAGTATTTCCTATACCTCTCCAACAACATGGTGAACACATCCCGAACTTTCCATATCCTGTCAATCCTGTTATGATTTTCGTTGTCTGCAAAGTGCATAAATCTTAGCAGCAACAAAAATCTGTCACGAGTCATGAACTTATTGAAAGTTGGGGTGGCGATGAGAGGGTCGTGCTTCCAATAGTGTTGCAACACATGCTTCTTGATCAGAGGCATGAGGAACAACAAGGCAAAGAACGTCAGAAATTCTTCCACAGTCGTATCCACCCAGCCTCATATTCTCGCTTTTGGAGAAAGGACGTCCAATCTGCCAAACACCCACCTGTAGTAGGTGTTTGTTTGGGCAACGATGTACGTCATTACCTCCATGTCGAAAAAAGCGAGGAAGAAGTCGCTTTCGTTCGCTTGATCATCACAGGGCCAGTCGTCAGTTGTTCCTGACGTCCCAGGATTGAACTGGGGCACGTCAGGTACAAAATTGACCCCGTCAGACCAATCGAACGAAGGCAGCTCAGGGATCGGAATGTCGTCTGCGTCTGCTTCATCGTCTGAAATATCGCTTCCATGGTCGCGATACAGCACTTCATCATCATTACCCTCCTCTTCACTTGACAGACGATGCCCTTCCTCATTTACGTCGGACTCACTCCCACTGTCCACTCCCCAATCCCCCCACCCTTGGTCCCGTGCTAGGGCTTCGTCGTCGAAACCCGGGCTGCCAATGTCCTGCGAATCACCATCAAACAGCAGGGCGGCATACTTAGATGGTGTCAGAGTTTTCCGGGTCACTTTGGCACGTGCGGGAGTCTTATGGACAGGGACAGCAGAGGTGGTGGCAGGGGCGGTGGCAGCGGTGGCAGTGGTGGCAGTGGTGGTGGTAGTGGTTGTTGCAGTGGCCTGGGTCGTGGTGGCAGTGTCCCGAAAGACCAATGACCTCTGTGCCATTGCCCTGCTTGCACGTGTTTTTCGTGCTTTGGGTGCTGGTGATTCGTCCTCTGAGCTGTAGGGCGTGTCGTACTGGTAGCTAGGGTCTTTGGCAGCCACCCTCTGCCTTCCACGGCGGCTAACACCACCAGAAGGAGGGCTGGTTGTGTCATCAGGGAGCGAGCGTGAGGGACGTGTAGGCTCCATGACTAGTGTGTGGTTACTGGCGCGGTGGTGCTTGCACGAGTGCGGGGCGAGCGTTTGGCGGGGTGGTATCGAGAGTTGACATGTAGTACTATACCCACACCAATTTTCAGCCGCCTGGCTATAAACGCGCGGTTTTGGTACGTGTTCAAAGTCTCTGCTCTTAAGAGTCTCCCCGCAGTGCGCCGGGGGATCTCTTAAGAGTCTCCCTAAGATCATATAAGACGTGCATAATGGATACTTATGGTTGTTTACCTTTTTCAAGTCTCAGTGACGATGAATTATTATTAAACATAAACTGCGATATCTTAATTCAAAAGGAAGAAAATATCTCACTTAACATTTTAGAAAATTTAACTTACAATCAATTTACTTTTAATCATGATGTCCACAATACCGACACAGATCCTGATAATTATATGATAAATTCCCTAGGCTATAAGAACCCATTATGTAATTTCGTTTTTCCTGGCAATCCCGATTCCCACCTTGGAAAAATACCTCTTACAACCTTGTCTTTACTTTATTACAATATTAACAGTATGCCATCACATTTCGAAGATTTTAACCCTTAAAAAGCGGCTCACCACATAAGTCGTTTTTAATAAAGCTGGACTATGTGGCGGCGCTCGACATAGGTCGAGTGGCAATTTCAGCACGTAATGTTGCTGAGAGAGAGAGACAAGTGGTGGCAGGAGACTAGCGAGCGTATGACTGCTCCAGACCACCGCGGCGAACCTACTGACACGAATCTCAGCTCCCTCCTCCCTCTCTCACTCGCTATATACGGAATTGTATCGGGAAAGTGGCTAATTACCTGCTTTTTGCACTCGCGTTGCACGGTTATTGCAAGAAAACTAGCCATCATAAAAGGATCGTTATGGTGTCATTCGAAAGCTCTGTTTATGCCCTTTCAGGGATAGATACTTGTTTTACGTTCTGGGTCTTATTTAGGCATGAAAATGATCACGTAAACAGCCCTATTTTGGCTAAAAACACCCCGCTGGGCGGTACATATAAATAAACCGCATAGGCCGCTAAAGAAGGGTTAAAGAACAAACATTAAAACCGCTTAACCTTGACTTCGATATTTTGGGTTTTTGTGAAACCAAATTGACTAAGGATATAGAACATTTATTTCAGCTACCCAGTTACACAATGTTTACCAACAGTTTTTCCCGCACCAGTGGCGGTGTAGCATTATACCTCAAGACCGGTTATAGATACATTATGAGAAATGAACTAACTATGCAGCACAACAGTATAGAGACTATAGGTATTGAAATATGTGCGGAGAATGCAGATAACGTAATTGTGATGATTGTATATAGGAGGCCTCATTCTGACTTTAAATATTTTCTAGAGAAATTCAATCATATTATTTCCGTTATTAGCGACGAAAAGAAAATTAGCTACATTGGTGGAGACTTCAATATCAATCTATTAAGACATAAAGATGATAATGCAGTAGCAGATTTCACTAATTCATGTCACTCAAAGATATTTTATAATACAATATGCAAACCAACACAAGTCACTCACTCCACAGCAACAATCATTGACCATATTTGGTCTAATAATTATATTAATAACAGATTAAGTGGAATTGTTTACAATAAAATCTCTGACCATTTTCCAGTATTTTCGGTGTATAATTATAATATTTCTAAATCGAAATTTAAAGAGGAAAATGATACAACAATATCTTTCAGAAATTATAATGCTGCAAATCTTGATAATTTTAAGCAATGCATGGAGAGTGTATCATAGGACCTGGTTTATTCTTCTTCCAATCCTAATATTATTTACAGCAACTTCATAAGTATATTCAGTGCGTGTTTCAACAAATATTTTCCCATAATTACGAAACGTATTAAAGCAAATCACATAAATAAGCCATATATATCGAATAATATTAAATCATTGATCAAAGAGAAGAATAAGCTGGCACGGAAATACGCTTTAAGGCCCATCACGTTCGGGGAGGAATTCCGCACATTACGCAACAAAGTCTCGCAAGAAATTAGACAAGCAAAAGGAAATTATTACAAAACTAAACTAACAGAAAATTCAGGGAACACTAAGAAAGTCTGGAAAATTATTAATTCTGTTCTCAATAAAGACAAACAAAATAAGATTAACGACACATTTATGCTTAATGATGTAGAATTAAATATCCCACAACAGATTGCAAATAAGTTCAATTCTTACTTTATCAATGTGGGGAAATCTCTTGCAGAAAATATTACTGATGAAAATGTAGATTATAATACTTACTTACTAAACAGGCAAGAAACTGTTTTTAATATGTCACCTATTACACAAGATGAATTATTGCATGCCATAGAAAACTTGCGGGATTCTTCTCCGGGTTATGATGACATACCTATGTCTATAGTGAGGAAGGTCATCCATATACTGTCGCCTATTATTTTACACTTATGTAATAGTTCATTTGCGACTGGGATTTTCCCTGAGGATCTTAAAGTTGCCAAAATAATACCTATTTTTAAGTCAGGAGATGTAGGTCTTTTTTAAAAATCATCGACCAGTATCTGTTTTACCTGCCATAAGTAAAATATTAGAAAAAGTTATGTTTGATAGGCTCATGGATTATTGCACTACTAATGGTGTTTTGTCAGATGCCCAATATGGATTTAGGAAGGGACGTTCCACTGAATTAGCCTTATCAAAATTCAAAAGTGATATCCTCAGTTCCTTTGACAATAAAGATTATTTAATAAGCATATTTTTAGATCTGTCTAAGGCATTTGATACGGTTCACCATCAGATTTTGTTAGATAAACTCAAACATTATGGAATTAGAGATATTACACATACTTGGTTTCAGTCATACTTAAGTAATCGGAGGCATTATGTGCAATATAAGGACTGCACATCTGAACAACAGTTTATAACATATGGAGTCCCACAGGGGTCCATATTGGGCCCACTGCTCTTCATTTTATATATTAATGATTTTATTAACTCTAGCACTATGTTTAACTTCCTGTTATTTGCCGATGATAGCACTTTGTATGCCAGACACAGGGATCTACGTTTCCTAATAGATTTAGTCAATAATGAGCTAAATAACATAGCAAGGTGGATACAAGCTAATAAGCTTACTCTTAATATTGACACAACTAAGTATATAATTTTTAAGAGGAATAAATCTATCGCTCAAAATTTAGCACCAATTAAGATTGGAAATAATGTACTAAAGGAGGAGGAACATATAAAGTGTCTTGGTGTTGTGGTGGATAGCAGGCTGTCGTGGGGCATACATATACATGATTTGAAAAACAAACTTAACCTGACAAGCGCGATATAGACCTAGGTGCTAGGGTAGTTATTTGTGCATTTCTAGCCCTGGATTCTGACAGAATTCGTTATATTTACAATATAAAGCATTATTTGTTTTCGGTATGCTTTTATTTTACATATATGATGTATATATGAACCTTCAAGAGTGCTAAAATAAGTGGGAAAAGCATTTGGGTGGTGAAAAACGAAGATATTGGCCACCCGGTCATAATCTCAGGCGAGAGAGAGCCACAGGCAGCCCTCCCCTCTCGCTGTCTGGGAGTCAACTGAGACGAGCGGGGCGGTGTGTGCCGGTGTCTGGGTGTTGCATAACGATCTTTTATGCAACCCACTTGTGCTACATTATCGCGGGAGAGAAAAATAACCGATAAATGATGATAATAAGTGGATAAATAGGTGATAATTGAGGAGGGGGGGGGGGAGGGGGAATAAGGTGGGGAAGGAGGGGAGGGGGAGGGGTGAGAAACACATGGATGAGTACTAGAGGGGAATTATCTCACCTAGAGACAAAATCCTTTGTTTTGATAGGCCTTTTTTTTTTTGGAAGGCTTTTTTTATGGTCTTGCTTCCGTGAGGCCTATCGCGTTTCCTATAGGAAGCCTTCCGTGAGGCCTATCGCGCTTGCCGGGTTAATAAGCAATGTGGCATACTCTACCTTACACGACACTGCTTTAATATTAGTGCTCTAAAACAATTATATTATAGTCTTATCTATCCACAGTTGTTATATTGCCAAACAATTTGGGGTGCAACTAGTAAAACCAGATTATTAACTATTGAAAAATCACAAAAAAGAATAATTAGAACTATATCACATAAATCAAGATATGCCCACACAAATAAACTTTTTAGTAAACTTGAATTATTTAAATTTAAGGATATCAATACTTATTGCAGTGCGCTTTTCGTATTAAAATGTCTGCATAACCTTGATAGAACTGATTTGTTTACACCTAGTAACAATGAAAGGTACAATTTAAGGGGAGCTGATCTATTAAGAATTCCTCTCATGACTTCTAGTCAAGCTCAGACATGTATAAAATATCATGGAGTTAAGGTGTGGAACGGATTACCTCAAAATTTTAGAAATATACAGGAAATATCTCGGTTTAAGAGACAATTAAAATATTTTCTATTAACACGATATCAACAGTGACTACTAAAATAAGTATATCACCAATTATACTACCAATAATTACAACATCCCTATCACCTAGATCGACAAATGTATAACCTTTAATAATATTTACGCTGGCTGTGTGTGTATATATATGTAGAGTCACGTAAAGGGTTGAATGAGCTTGAATACTATTTTGTAATAAACATGCTTCTATTTTTGTCTGTAAAGGTGTATATAATGTATGTGTAGTTGGCATTTGTATGCATTGTTTTTGTTTTTTTGTTTTGTTTTATAGAAATGGATATATTATAGTCTACAGTAAATTATTTACCATGTTCTCATATATAGGTCTAAATGAATGGTGTAAGTGTGTATTCCATGCACAACAAAGTTTATGTCCTTTACTAATTAGGCATATACTGTTAGGGAAGCGTAAGTGTCTTTGTGTCGAATTGTGGGTATAATTGCGAGTATGGCCTTTGAACATCAAGTCAATAGTTGTACAATGTATGTTATATATATTCAATTTTTGTAAATGGTATTACATGGGTAATTGTGATAATGAACAATCAGCTGTGAGCTCTGGGAAGTGAGTGTGACCTCAGGGTTAATCACCATTAATTTAATTTGTTTTATGTTATTATATTTTGCCTTCGAATTTAGAAAAAATCTTTACAACACGTAGTTCCCGGGGCACATAGCTGTGACTATGTGTATTATATACAATTGCATTTTGATAGATCGAGTTATAGCCAGGTGCCTTTAAGAGAGACATCTCTCAAAAGTCTCAGCCTTTTTTTTTGGTATTATTATTATTATATATTTTTGTTTTTTAACAAATCATTTGTAAGCAAAATTGTATTGTATACTAAAGGCTAAATAAAAAGATTTCAATTCAAAAATTCAATTTCAATTCAATTCAATTTTCTTGTCTTCAATACTAACATGTTCATTATACATGTAAAATAAATGCACATGAAGCAGTAATATTGCTTTATATGGTAAACAAATTCTGTCTGAATCGAAGATAATTAGTTCTCATGTGCGGTACTTTAAAAACATAAATGGCGCATTCCTCAGATTAAAGACTAAATTTCCTGTGGTCAATTTTTAACTAATATTTTTAAATGATTTTATATGAGGTTCCTTTTTCAACTGTAACCCTCAACTCGCGGTGACCGTCATATGACGGGAGAGAGAATATTGGCCCCCCCTGCGGATCCCGTCATATGACGGGTGCCATTTTAAGGCCATTATGAGCTTCGAAAGAGAAACCGAGCGTTGGGGGGACAATAGGCGATCTCAGACCGCTCACCACCGCTACGTGGCCATCACCGAGGCCTACTGTATCTCATCCCGGCCTCCCTACTGCTCTCAACAAGGATAAAATCGGCAAAAATACCTCATTTTAGGGTATTTTCGCCTCTGGTTGCACCATCGTTGCAAGAGAACCCGTGGTTGTACAAGGATGATTCAGGTGTCATTGGATATATAATTGTATTATACTCTGGTTCTTGCTTATGCATGGAATGAAGCTCATTATCTGTAAATATACCCGCCAGGCGCTACGGTGATGTAAACAAGACGGCCCGCTCGTTGGGAGTTAAAGATCGCATCCTTGACCTAATGTGTTCAAATATTATCTGTAAATTCTCTTGTCCTTGGTGTTTCACAATTAAATGCTTCAAACCTTCATTGTTCAATTTAATTTAGTACGCTTGCAGTAATATTGTTTCACAAGAATAATGTGTATCAACGTCAATAAACATGTCTGTACTTTTTTGTCACGTTTTTCAAATTGTTTAGATTAGGGTGTTTTGAATGAATTGCATTATTTAACATTGCTTGTCCTATCTTCAATAGTACTTGCGTTGAGTTTGAGGATGGGTCTAAAATATGTCATATTTATTATATGCCATACTATGTTTGTACTTATTAAATGCTAGGGTAGATTGCACGTTTCCTTTATGGATTAGTTTTGTATTCTTATATAATTTTCTATTGTATATTGAAGTTAGAATTACTTATTTTATTGAATGGACAAAGGATCATAATGTTATCTGTAACTTATATTGAATTTCAATTTTTATAGGATCATGTGCTAAACCTGAAGATGGACGCTTCGTCCCAAATATTGGAAAAGGAAAGAACGATAATGACGAGACAGAGCCGGAACAGAAACAGCATTTAAATTTCCAATTCTCAGGGTTCGGGACCACTTTCACGAGACAGAGTAGGAATGATATGCCAGTTAATATGACGCGCTTTTTGTTTTTTGCCACCTTTTTTCTAATATATATATATATATAAGTAGTATTTCCCTTCTTAATATAAATAGGAAAAGGTTAAGTATCCCTTATTACGCCATGGTGTAGTCGATTAAAGCATGGACACTCTTCCTGACTGTCGGTAGTTCAAGTCCGACTGTGAGTATAAAACATTTAGTAACTCACAAGTAATTTCATATTTGTTTTTCCACCAACCAACCAATTAATTTACAAATAAACCTAACTAATGAAATCAATGAAAGTAATGAATACATGTTGTGCTCCAAGGGCTCGAACCTAGGATACTCACACCGAAATTCCGCACACTTAGCATTAGGCTATCAAGACAATTAAAGGTTTATGCACAAGCCTAAGACATATTATGCATTCTCGAATACTGCATATTTAGCTTAGCCTGTACATACTCCCAACTGCACTCTGATAAGCTAATGTTTAGACGAATGGGAGGGGTAATTAACGAGGCACTTAAACACAAAGGAAGGCCTCACTATAAATTACTCCTGAACCTGGATAAATTCACATTAGTTTTTCACCAACCTACCAATTATTTTACAAATAAACCTAACTAATGAAATCAATGAAAGTAATGAATACATGTGGTACTCCAAGGGCTCGAACCTAGGATACTCACACCGAAATTCCGCATTAACTGAATGGGGACAGGGTTATAGTAATTAAAATTCCTTATTGGTCGTACATTAACACACTGTTTATATGCAAGTGGTCATCAGAGTATCATCTAAGTTTGTGAGATATACTATCTATCTATTTATCTATCAATACATATATATATATATATATATATATATATATATATCTATATATATATATATGTATATATATATATATATATATGTATATATATATATATATATATATATATATATATATATATATATATATATATATATATATATATATATATATATATATATATATATATATATATATATATATATATATATATATATATATATATATATATATAGTATATATACTGTATATATATATAATTATATATATATATATATATATATATATATATATATATATATATATATATATATACTGTATATATATGTGTTTATATATATTATTACCTCATGCATATTAAATCAATAAATATATATCATACATAATTATGCTCTGATCTATTTGTCTATCTACATCTATCGCATGAGAACATTATTAAACATACAAATATATCTATAACAATATCAAAACAGAACCTATGTATATTTGTAGCCGAGCATAATCATTCTCAATATTCAAAGCAGGACTTCCACTGATTGAGTCTCTTACCATAGCAATTCACACACACTATATTCAAATTCTGATTACCTGTGTGGTTGTGACATACCAGACATTGTTTCGAGGATTGCTTTACTTCAGGTTCTGAGGGTAACATGTACCATAGATCAACTCAAAGCATGAATGATATTGGTGCCTCTTCCTATTCTCATGTGTTACTTCTACTTATGGGACGGCCTCCTCTACCTCTTTTTGTCCTAGCATCAAATTCATCTTTATCAACTTTGCAAAGCAGAGTGGTATCGTGCAAACAGATCCCACCCGTATACTATACAGACAGCTTGTCTGTCGTCCGTCGTCCGTCTGTCTGTCCGGAAACTCCTCCTAGATCGTTCGATGGATTTCCACCAAATTTCACAGGTATACCCATTTGGTCAATGCGAAGGACAGTCAAAAAGAGAATTTTAATTTAATTAAAAAGTTAAGGTCAAAGGTCAAGGTTAAAAATAAGGTCAATATCTCATATGTTTTAACTTTTAATCAAATGTCTTAATTTTCACTATACAAGCTACTGGTAACCTTGATATCTTATTGACCATAATTTAAATACATATTGTAAAGGGTCAGGTCAAAGGTCAAAATAAGTGTTTTACTAGTATTTCTTATACTAATTGTTAGATTCTCACTAGGCTTACCCTGTATATTCGGAATACCTAGGCCAAGGTCATACAAGAAACTATACAATTTCATATGAAAGGTCAAGCTCAAGGTCAAATCAAAGGTCAATATGCTAATTTATCTACTTTTCATGCAAACTTCACACAATTTGGTTAGATAGTTGCACTTTAAATGAAAATAAAAATAATACATTTTGAGACCCATATCATGAAGGTCAATATGAAGGTGAGAAGCCAAGGTCAGCTATTCTATTTATATATATGACACTAACTGATGGGTTTTAATGAAATTAGGTATGTTTATTTGAATTTCCTGGGCAACATCAATGCAAACAAAATAATTTAGTCTTACATAAATGTCAAGGTCACAGGTCGAAGTCAAAGGTCAACATTTATTATTATTTAAAAACAATTACTCATGGCATCTCTGGAGCGAGTAGATGCCCAACTGCTGCAGTTTTTCCCAGTAATTGAGAGGTTGCAGTCCTATTTTGCTGGTGAGGGTCCTCTGGGCTGCTTCTAGTTTAATTATGTCCCCCACTTTGGGAGGGGACCAAAGTTGGCAGAAATAGTCAATACTCTTGTCTTGGAAGCACAAGAGATTTCCAGAGAGATATCATACACTCCTTCTCCCGTGTTTGGAAAGTTCTGAGAATCCATCCAGTTAGTCTCCGGGCAGTCTTGGTCGTTTCGTTGATATGACGGGAGAAGGTCAAGTCAGTGCTCATGTGAACTCCTAGGTATTTCACATGGTCTGTGCCTATTATAAGTTGGTTTTGGCATTTATATTCAGTTGTTTGCTTTACATCTTGTAGAGGGCCATACCTGAGCAACTTAAACTTGTCGCCATTGAGCAACATGTTATTTTCTTCTGCCCAAGCAAACACACTGTTTAGGTCCTCTTGTAATAGGGCTACCTCCTCCTCTGCTTGGATTTTCCTGCTGATTCTTGTATCATCGGCAAAGGTAGTAGGTAGTAGTAGGTAGGCAGCCCCGCCAGGGAAGTACTACCGCCAAGGTTTCGGGAGACTCAGGGAATAGCCTGAATTCCATTTTCTCTCCCAGGCCTTGGTAGCTGGATACATATCTTTCTGCCTCACACATCAGGGGTATCAGGAAAACCCTCTTTATATAACATACACATCCAACTTCACGACATTGCCCTACATTGCTATCCTCTATCCATAAAACACTACTCTTCCCACTACATATCATACATGTAACACCATACACCTTACCTAATAAATATGGCAGTACAATTGTTAAGAGCAAACCTGGTGGTCCCTCGGATATCCACCCCCGGCAGGGTTGGGTCATTGACACAGGGCCCTCCCGGTCGTCATCATGCGACTGTGTCAAGAGCATTGCAATGTCCCAAAGCTGCTCGTCGGTGAAGCTTTTTCTTTAGCAATATAAGGGGACTTCACTCTAACATCAATTCTGTACACCAATTTCTTCAAGCAGAATCCCCTACTCTCCTTTTTTTGACAGAGACTCAAGTAACATCCACATCTGACACGTCTAGATTTAATTTTCCAGGTTATCAACTGCTCCAAAATTTCAGACCTAAAGGAGGTGTATGTTGCTTCGCAAAATCTGAAATTGCCCTGGAGGAGGTTACTAGTTTCAATTGTCCCTATTTTGATTATTCTATATACAAATTATTTTCTGCTGGTAAATTTAAATACATATGTTGCATCTACCGTTCCCCAAATACTCCTCCAGAGCAAAGTCTTTTGATTCTCTGTCCTCACAACTCAGTGTCCTCAACTTAAATGCTTCTTCTGAAATCACTGTGTTGGGTGATTTTAATGTCCATAATGTTGAATGGCTCACTCATTCAGCCAGGACTGATGATGCTGGTCTTGAATGTGAGCTATTTGCAGACTCATTTAATCTCACTCAACTAGTCAACCAACCCACCCGTGTACCAGATAATCCTAATCATATTTCCCACCTACTGGACTTATTTTTAACAACCAATTCAGAAAATTATGATGTTACAGTGAGGTCCCCGCTTGGATCTTCTGATCACTGTCTGATACAGGCCACCTGTCTATCACCTACCACAACTTCCCACTCTGAACCTGTTTTGGTGACTGGCATTACGATAGGGCAGACTGGGAGGGTCTTCAAGGTTTCTTTATTGATATTCCCTGGACCTCTTTCTTTTCTAATGATGCACACTCCACCTTGAGCCACATACAAGATTTTGTAAAAATTGGAATGGAAACTTTTATTCCTCATCAAAAGTACAGTAAAAGATCTAATTCACCTAAATGGTTTGACCATAATTGTGCTAGAGTAACTGAACAAAAAGCAATAGCCTACAATGCATACACAAGATCAAAAACACATGAAGCCTTTAATTACTTTAGAAACATCAGAAATCATGCCAAAACTGTATTAAACCTAACTAAATCAAACTTTCTCCACAAGCAGGCAAATAAACTTCTAAATAATCCAAATGATAACAAAATATTTTGGTCTACTCTTAACTCATTTAAATCCAACTTCACTACTGCTTCATCCATTCCACCATTAAAATCTCCGACTGGCAATCTTGTAAGTGACCCACGAGGTAAAGCTAACCTTCTTGCGGATATTTTCTCCACCAACTCAACCTTAGATGAAATAAATCAAGATGTCCCTGTACTTAATTTTAATTCGCCTGAAATTCCCTCACTTAATATCCACACCAGACATGTCAAAACTATTTTGCAGAATCTCTCGGTAGATAAGGCTCCTGGTCCAGATGAAATTCCTCCAATAGTACTTAAGAATTGCTCCTTGGTGCTCGCTCCTGTATTGGCAAAACATTTCCGTCTGTGTACTCATACCTCATGCTTCCCAGTACCCTGGAAAGAAGCAAACATCCATCCAGTTCCTAAAAAAGGTGCCTCTTCAGATCCATCAAACTACAGACCAATAGCTATAACTTCCACTCTTGGCAAAGTCTTTGAAATTATATTAAATAATCACATAATTAAGCATCTTGAGAATAATAAATTAATCAGTGATAGGCAATATGGTTTTAGACGATGTCGATCAACTGCAGACATGCTTTGCCTTCTTACGCATCAAATCAACCAAGCTACAGACCAACATGGTGAAACACATACAATAGCACTGGATATATCAAAGGCATTTGATAGAGTCTGGCATCAATCCTTATTGTCGAAGATGTCACACTACGGCCTTGCATCATTAGTTCCACTAATTTCTTCTTATCTTCATAACAGAAAAAATATGTGTAATGGTAGATGGCCTTTATTCTCAATTTCACTCAATAAATGCTGGTGTTCCCCAGGGATCAGTTTTGGCCCCAATTCTGTTCCTCATTCATATCAATGATCTCATATCTACCACTCATAATCCAATACATTCCTACGCAGATGACTCAACACTCCACAGTTCCTTCACATTTACCAATTCTTTCACCCAACCCGATCTTATAAATTAAAAAATAAACACTGCAATTTCTCTGAACCAGGACCTTTCTAGAATTAATGGATGGGGACAAAAGAATATAGTTTCCTTTAATGCACAGAAAACCAAGTACATTCAATTTTCTAACCGACAGAATCTCACTGACTCCCATATATTTTTTAATGATGTAAATATTCCCACTTCCCCTAGTATTGACATTCTCGGTGTAACATTAACTACTAACTTGAGCTGGACACATTATGTTAGAAGCATTGCTAAGAATGCCTCTAAAAAACTGGGACTCCTGTACAGAGTTCGATAATTCTTCACTGACGAGCAGTTGGCCGTGATATATAAAAGTCATGTGCGTTCTCAGATGGATTACTGTTCACCTCTGTGGGGTGGAAGTGGAGTGGTTGCATTGAGGCAGTTGGACAAAATTCAAAATAAAGCTATTAGATTAATCAATAACCCTGCAATCACACAGGACCTTCCTACATTATCCATACGAAGAAACGTTGCATCCCTTGCATTATTCTACAGATATTTTCACAGCAATTGTTCCGAGGAACTTGCTTCAATTGTGCCGCCTCTCCACATCTTTCCCCGTAGAACTAGGGCAGCTGAGAGCGCCCATGAATTTACACTTTCTCCTCCACAATGCAGAACTTCTGCTTATCAGAATTAATTTATCCCCAGAGCTACTACTCTTTGGAATTCACTTCCCTCGAATTGCTTTCCACAAACTTACAATCTACAAATGTTTAAATCCAGTTGTTACAAACATTTTATGAATGGAGGATGCCTTTAGGCACATGGACCTTTTTGTTTTATCTGTGTTTTTCCTTCCTCCGTTCATTGTCTCTTAAAAAAAAAAAAAAAAAAAAAAAAGGATGTTGCGCGAGAGCGCTGTAGAACCTTGTCGATGTCCTCTATCATTATCAGGAACAGTAGGGGCCAAGTCCCGAGCCTTGAGGGACACGGCTGATAACATGTTTCTGTTCAGACAGGTTTCTGTGCACGGTTACTTTCTGGGTCCGATCAGAGAAAAAACTGTGCAGCCATTCTCCCAACCTCCCGCAGATGCCATGTTCCCTTAGTTAGTGGAGGACAATCTACCTTATCGAAGGCTTTGGCAAAATCGAGGTAGATAACATCTGTATTGATGCCATGTTGTATGTCCTCCAATATGGCTTCATAGTGGCACAACAGCTGCGAGAGACATGAACGACCTTGTCTGAAACCATGTTGGCCCTCGTTAAAAGTGTTTGCTCCTTCTAAATGACTGAGGACTTTAATTTTCACAACTTTCTCAGTAATTTTGATCAGATGTGATGTGAGGGTTATGGCCTATCATTTTTTGCTAGGCATTTACTGCCACCTTTGTGAATAGGCGTCATTACACCCACTTTGAGTAGCGATGGAATTTTTGCTGGAATTTAGGGACTATGACCAAAGCAGTTATAATGGCTTTGCCAGCTCGTATTTGCAGTTCTTCAGTAGCTTGGCATGAAAACCATCTGGTCCTGCTGCTGAGTTTGGTTTGATTGTGCCGATAGCTGCAATTATGTCTTCAGTCGTTACCTCAATGTGCGTCAGATGATCACCAACCACCGTCTCTCTGAAGAATGCAGCAGGGTCAGTTACTTTCTTGTTATTATTGGGCTGACTGAAAACACTCTCATATTGTTGACGTAGCATATTGGCCATTTCTTTTGGGTTGTCTTCTTGCTCCCCATCCTCCTTTACTAGGGGGCCTAATGGACTGAAGTCTTTCAACCTCTTGTTGGCATATGAAAAGAAGAACTTTGTGTTGTCCTTTATGTGTTTTACTGCTTGCCGTTACTCTCTGCTCCTCTGTTCTTTGTGTGACTGCAGTAGCTTTTGTTTTGTTTCTTTGGTTTCCTGTTCTAGTTTGTCAGCTTTCCATTTAATTTTTGTTCCTTCCAGTTTCTTTTGCAGAGCAGACCTCTTCCTCATCAGGATTTTTCTGTCTCTTGGCATCTCACGCTTTTTCCTCTGTTTGTTTTTCTTGGGAACATGTTTCCTGCATAATCATTATCTCTTGGGTTTTTGTTAGAGCTATGTCCAGGATAGAGTCTTCGTTATTCCCTCTACAAAGATTTTCCCATTCCATTTGTTGCAGCTCTAGTTTTATGTGCTCCCAGTCTGTTGCAGAACTGTAGAAATTAAGATCACTCTTGGAATGGTTGTAGTGTCCAGCTTGCTCTTTAGTCCTAATCCGACCATCGGCACTTGTCACTTTGTCCTCCTCTGGTAGTTTGATGAAGGCTTTAATTAGCTTGTGATCCAATAATGCAGTCTCTGCTACTTCATATAAGTGCATTATATTATGATTGTTTCCTAGAATTAGGTCCAATATGTTTTCCCTGCTCGTTGGTGTTGTACAAAGGAAAGGAAATCAAGCAACAACAAATCTAGTGACCCTTCTAGGCTGCTTGTCCTCCAAAACACTGAGGATCAAGTGTCCAAACAGTGGTTTAGAGTGGGTAAGGGAACATTGGAAAGGGAACTACTGCCCTGGAACTAATGTCCGTGGCAGGATTAGGAAGTTAGTAGGGGACAGATGGGTTAGTAACTGAGGGGGTGATAAAATAAAGTTATTCATTTACAAACGCAGTCAGTCGCGGGTTTGATGCGAGATATTTGTCTAATGCGACGTTTAAATGAGTCAACGGTGCTGCAGTCTATAACGTCTCGGGGAAGCCCATTCCACAAGTTGACAACTCGATTGAAGAAGAAATTCTTGGATTCGTGTGAGTTAAAAGATTTACCAATAATTTTGCAACCATTTCTCCGCGTGTAATTAGATTGGTCGATAGTGAACTACGTACTACAGTTCATATTGTCAATGCCTTTGATGATTTTGAACACTTGAATTAATTTGCCTCTCAATCTGTGCTGGGTTGAAGAAAATAGATTTAATTCTCTAAGACGCTCCTTGTATGGTTTGTTCTTTAGGCTAGGTCTCATTTTGGTAACTTTACGTTGAACTCGTTCTAGCTTGTCTTCACCAGGATTGAACGCAGTATTCCAGAAGAGGGTGGACTAAGGAATTGTAAAGGGTTAGGATAACTTCTTTGGATTTATGCTCAAATGACCTACCTAAAAAGTCAATTATTTTGTTTGCTTTCTCAACAAATTCTGAACATAGTTGATCGGTTTTAGGTTGTTGTTGTTGTTGTTGTTCCCTAAGCTGCCTGGCCGAACAGCCCCGAGTCCCTGAGAAAGGCCATGGCCACGATCGGGCTTTCCCACAGAGCTCTCATTAAGTGTAGATTGTGTTGCTGGCGTAAGTGGTTGTGTGAAATGAAGTCTTCTATGATGTGTTTAATGGTATGGGGTGCTGTGTTACATCCCGGGCAGGCGTCGACAACGGAGTCATCCAGTCTCTTCTGATAGCTCAGGAGAGCTGGATGGTGTCCGCATCTCAGCCGGGCCAGGTGGACTCTGTCCTCGCGAGGAAGGGAGGATTCGGAAGGATGGATTTCGGGAGGTCGTGCATGCAGCTGCGTGTTGTCTGTGAGTGAGTGGATGGATCGGTGAGAGATATGAGTATGGATGTGCTTCTGGAAGTTGGTTCGGGGTGAGCAGGGAGGGAGAGAGGACAATAATTGTGTGTGATACTGTGTGCTGGGTGTTGTTTTGATATTTCTTGGTGTCTGCGGGTGTGTTGCCATGTAGTTTAGTTGGTGGTCTTGGTTCGTGGAGGCTGCTGCCAGGAATTGAGTGCCTCTCATGTCCAGATGGTCTTTGACTTTGAGGATTTTAGTTTCTTGATGTAGGTGATCTGTGGGTGCAGTAGCTGTGCAGCCTGTAATGATCTTCAGGGCTTTGTTTTGAATAGTCTGTAAGGTCCTATGATGTGTTTCAGCTAGGTTAGAAGCCCAGGCTGGGCTTGCGTATTCCATCACTGATCTTATGTATTGTTTATATACTGTGGTGGTAGTTTCTTTGTTGTGTCCAAATTTTGTGTGAGCAAGTGACCTGAGGGCGTTAAGTCTGGGTGTCAGTTTCTTTTTAATGTTTGTGGTGTGCTATTTGAATGTCATATGAGTATCATATGTTACTCCTAGGATTTTGGGTGTGTGTGTATGTGTTAGGGGTGTGTTGTTTATGGTGAGTTTTTTTTTTTTTTTTTTTTTTTTTTTTTTTTTTAAGAGACAATGAACGGAGGAAGGAAAAACACAGATAAAACAAAAAGGTCCATGTGCCTAAAGGCATCCTCCATTCATAAAATGTTTGTAACAACTGGATTTAAACATTTGTTGATTGTAAGTTTGTGGAAAGCAATTCGAGGGAAGTGAATTCCAAAGAGTAGTAGCTCTGGGGATAAATGAATTCTGATAAGCAGAAGTTCTGCATTGTGGAGGAGAAAGTGTAAATTCATGGGCGCTCTCAGCTGCCCTAGTTCTACGGGGAAAGATGTGGAGAGGCGGCACAATTGAAGCAAGTTCCTCGGAACAATTGCTGTGAAAATATCTGTAGAATAATGCAAGGGATGCAACGTTTCTTCGTATGGCTAATGTAGGAAGGTCCTGTGTGATTGCAGGGTTATTGATTAATCTAATAGCTTTATTTTGAATTTTGTCCAACTGCCTCAATGCAACCACTCCACTTCCACCCCACAGAGGTGAACAGTAATCCATCTGAGAGCGCACATGACTTTTATATATTACGGCCAACTGCTCGTCAGTGAAGAATTCTCGAACTCTGTACAGGAGTCCCAGTTTTTTAGAGGCATTCTTAGCAATGCTTCTAACATAATGTGTCCAGCTCAAGTTAGTAGTTAATGTTACACCGAGAATGTCAATACTAGGGGAAGTGGGAATATTTACATCATTAAAAAATATATGGGAGTCAGTGAGATTCTGTCGGTTAGAAAATTGAATGTACTTGGTTTTCTGTGCATTAAAGGAAACTAGATTCTCTTGTCCCCATTCATTAATTCTAGAAAGGTCCTGGTTCAGAGAAATTGCAGTGTTTATCTTTGAATTTATAAGATCGGGTTGGGTGAAAGAATTGGTAAATGTGAAGGAACTGTGGAGTGTTGAGTCATCTGCGTAGGAATGTATTGGATTATGAGTGGTAGATATGAGATCATTGATATGAATGAGGAACAGAGTTGGGGCCAAAACTGATCCCTGGGGAACACCAGCATTTATTGAGTGAAATTGAGAATAAAGGCCATCTACCATTACACGTATTTTTCTGTTATGAAGATAAGAAGAAATTAGTGGAACTAATGATGCAAGGCCGTAGTGTGACATCTTCGACAATAAGGATTGATGCCAGACTCTATCAAATGCCTTTGATATATCCAGTGCTATTGTATGTGTTTCACCATGTTGGTCTGTAGCTTGGTTGATTTGATGCGTAAGAAGGCAAAGAATGTCTGCAGTTGATCGACATCGTCTAAAACCATATTGCCTATCACTGATTAATTTATTATTCTCAAGATGCTTAATTATGTGATTATTTAATATAATTTCAAAAACTTTGCCAAGAGTGGAAGTTATAGCTATTGGTCTGTAGTTTGATGGATCTGAAGAGGCACCTTTTTTAGGAACTGGATGGATGTTTGCTTCTTTCCAGGGTACTGGGAAGCATGAGGTATGAGTACACAGACGGAAAAATTTTGCCAATACAGGAGCGAGCACCAAGGAGCAATTCTTAAGTACTATTGGAGGAATTTCATCTGGACCAGGAGCCTTATCTACTGAGAGATTCTGCAAAATAGTTTTGACATGTCTGGTGTGGATCTTAAGTGAGGGAATTTCAGGTGAATTAAAATTAAGTACAGGGACATCTTGATTTATTTCATCTAAGGTTGAGTTGGTGGAGAAAATATCTGCAAGAAGGTTAGCTTTACCTCGTGGGTCACTTACAAGATTGCCAGTCGGAGATTTTAATGGTGGAATGGATGAAGCAGTAGTGAAGTTGGATTTGAATGAGTTAAGAGTAGACCAAAATATTTTGTTATCATTTGGATTATTTAGAAGTTTATTTGCCTGCTTATGGAGAAAGTTTGATTTAGTTAGGTTTAATACAGTTTTGGCATGATTTCTGATGTTTCTAAAGTAATTAAAGGCTTCATGTGTTTTTGATCTTGTGTATGCATTGTAGGCTATTGCTTTTTGTTCAGTTACTCTAGCACAATTATGGTCAAACCATTTAGGTGAATTAGATCTTTTACTGTACTTTTGATGAGGAATAAAAGTTTCCATTCCAATTTTTACAAAATCTTGTATGTGGCTCAAGGTGGAGTGTGCATCATTAGAAAAGAAAGAGGTCCAGGGAATATCAATAAAGAAACCTTGAAGACCCTCCCAGTCTGCCCTATCGTAATGCCATTTAGTCACCAAAACAGGTTCAGAGTGGGAAGGTGTGGTAGGTGATACACAGGTGGCCTGTATCAGACAGTGATCAGAAGATCCAAGTGGGGACCTCACTGTAACATCATAATTTTCTGAATTGGTTGTTAAAAATAAGTCCAGTAGGTGGGAATTATGATTAGGATTATCTGGTACACGGGTGGGTTGGTTGACTAGTTGAATGAGATTAAATGAGTCTGCAAATAGCTCACATTCAAGACCAGCATCATCAGTCCTGGCTGAATGAGTGAGCCATTCAACATTATGGACATTAAAATCACCCAACACAGTGATTTCAGAAGAAGCATTTAAGTTGAGGACACTGAGTTGTGAGGACAGAGAATCAAAAAGACTTTGCTCTGGAGGAGTATTTGGGGAACGGTAGATGCAACATATGTATTTAAATTTACCAGCAGAAATTAATTTGTATATAGAATAATCAAAATAGGGACAATTGAAACTAGTAACCTCCTCCAGGGCAATTTCAGATTTTGCGAAGCAACATACACCACCTTTAGGTCTGAAATTTTGGAGCAGTTGATAACCTGGAAAATTAAATCTAGATGTGTCAGATGTGGATGTTACTTGAGTCTCTGTCAAAAAAAGGAGAGTAGGGGATTCTGCTTGAAGAAATTGGTGTACAGAATTGATGTTAGAGTGAAGTCCCCTTATATTACTAAAGAAATAGCTGTACTGACAAGCAGCTTTGGGACGTTGCAATGCTCTTGACACAGTCGCATGATGACGACCGGGAGGGCCCTGTGTCAATAACCCAACCCTGCCGGGGGTGGATATCCGAGGGACCACCAGGTTTGCTCTTAACAATTGTACTGCCATATTTATAAGGTAAGTGTATGGTGTTACATGTATGATATGTAGTGGGAAGAGTAGTATTTTATGGATAGAGGATAGCGATGTAGGGCAATGTCGTGAAGTTGGATGTGTATGTTATATAAAGAGGGTTTTCCTGATACCCCTGATGTGTGAGGCAGAAAGATATGTATCCAGCTACCAAGGCCTGGGAGAGAAAATGGAATTCAGGCTATTCCCTGAGTCTCCCGAAACCTTGGCGGTAGTACTTCCCTGGGCGGAGCTGCCTACCCCTACTACCTATCAAAAGGGTGTATTCGTGTTCTCCTGTCCAACTTGTGAGCAGGGTTGCGGTGGATTTGGCTGGGGCTAGATTAAGTCTGTTTGTAGTGCACCAGCCATGTAGTGTGTTGAGATAGGGTTGAAGGAGATCTGTTGCTCTTTTTGGGTCATGGTGTGTGCATGTGAGTGTTATGTCATCTGCATAGGAGGCTAAGTTTATTTGGGGCGTATTGGGTGTAGGTATATCGTGCATGTACAGATTGAAGAGTGCGGGCGATAGGACGGATCCTTGTGGGACTCCGTTTGGAAAGCTTCTGATTTTAGATGACTGACCGGCAAAAGATACGTGTGCACATCTGCCTGCTAGGAAGTTGGCCAGCCACCTTTTTGTGTTGTTGTGCATGTTTGTGTTGTAGATTTTGTTTGTTAGGTTGTGGCGGGGGATGGCATCGAAGGCTTTACTAATGTCGAATGTGGCTAATAGTGATCTGTGTGGTGATCTAGCTGAGTTGATGCCGTCAAAAGCTCTTTGTGTAAGGTCTGTGAGAAGAGTGTTTGTGGAGTGCAGTGGCCTAAAGCCATGTTGTGTTGGAGCTAGGGGTAGGTCAGGTGTAATTAGTTGTAATACTAGGCGTTCCATGACTTTGGAGGGGGAGTACAAAGGAGTACAAAGGAGTACAAAGGAGTACAAAGGAAATCAAGCAACAACAGTTCTAGTGACCCTTCTAGGTTGCTTGTCCTCCAAAACACTGAGGATCAAGTGTCCAAACAGTGGTTTAGAGTGGGTAAGGGAACATTGGAAAGGGAATTACTGCCCTGGAACTAATGTCCGTGGCAGGATTAGGAAGTTAGTAGGGGACAGATGGGTTAGTAACTGAGGGGGGGATAAAATAAAGTTATTCATTTACAAACGCAGTCAGTCGCGGGTTTGATACGAGATATTTGTCTAGGCGGAGTTTAAATGAATCAACGGTGATGCAGTCTATAACGTTTCGGGGAAGCCCATTCCACAAGTTGACAACTCGATTGAAGAAGAAATTCTTAGATTCGTGTGAGTTAAAAGATTTACCAATAATTTTGCAACCGTTTCCCCGCGTGTAATTAGATTGGTCGATAGTGAAGTACTTACTACAGTTCATATTGTCGATGCCTTTGATGATTTTGAACACTTGAATTAAGTCACCTCTTAATCTGCGCTGGGTTAAAGGAAATAGATTTAATTCTCTAAGACGCTCTTCGTATGGTTTGTTCTTTAGGCTAGGTATCATTTTGGTAACTCTACATTGAACTCGTTCTAGCTTGTTTATATCTTTTTGGTAATAAGGGCACCAGGATTGAACGCAGTATTCCAGAAGAGGGCGGAATAAGGAATTGTAAAGGGTTAGGATAACTTCTTTGGATTTATGCTCAAATGACCTGCCTATAAAGCCAATTATTTTATTTGCCTTCTTAACAACTTCTGAACATTGTTGACTCGGTTTTAGGTTACTCGATATTGTTACTCCCAGATCGGTTTCTCTGTTTACATTCTTAAGCTGAGTGCCATTCATCGAATAGTTTGCTTTCTCATTTAGGTATCCGATATGTAGTACTTTACATTTATCCGCATTGAAACTCATTTGCCAAATTTGGGCCCAACATGACAATTTATCTAGATTGTGTTGCATATCGTCAACTTGTTCTTTTGAGAGTACGCTATTTGCAATTTTTGTATCGTCAGCAAATTTTGAGATTGTACAGGTGAGACCCTCATCTATGTCGTTGATGTAAATTTGAAAGAGAATTGGTCCTAGTACCGATCCCTGGGGTACCCCGCTACTTACATTGGTCCATTTAGATGCCTTACCGTTTATGACTACTCTTTGCTTTCTGTCGCTGAGCCAATTTTCTATCCATTTCAACACACCGTCTTGTATTCCATGCGCTTTTAGTTTTAGCAGTAAACGTTTGTGGGGAACTTTGTCAAAGGCCTTTTGAAAATCAAGGTATATAATATCTACAGCTTTACTCTAATCGTAGAGGTTGAGGATATCGTGGAAGAAGTCTAAGAGGTTTGTTAAACAGGAACGTTTTTTACGAAAGCCGTGTTGAGTATCTTTAAGTATGTTATTTTCCTCTAATTGATTTACGAGTCTGTCTCGTATGACCGTTTCTAGCATTTTACATACAACTGAGGTTAAGCTAATTGGACGATAGTTACTGGGTTGGGATTTGCTGCCTTTTTTGAATATCGGTGTTACGTTGGCTAGTTTCCACTTATCGGGCATAGTTCCAGACTGCAAGGATTTATTGAATAGTAATGTCAGTGGTTTGGAGAGCTCATCCTTAGCTTCCTTTAGAACTCTAGGCGAGATTGTATCAGGTCCAGGCGTTTGATTTACCTTGAGTTTATCTAAACAATTCAATACTTCTCTCTCTGTAACGGTGATATTGCTTAGAACATCTGAATTATCAATCTGAATCGGCGATGGTGTAGGGATATCACTGAGGTCTTCTGTTGTAAAAAACTGATGCAAAGAAGGTATTGAGGGCATTACTCATTTGTACTTCGTCTTTGGTGTATTCTCCATTTTCATCGACTAACGGTCCAACAGTTGAAGTAACTACTTTTTTCTTTCTGATATAACTATAGAATTCTTTCGGGTTTGTTTTACTTTGATTCGCAATATGTAACTCTAAGGTCTTTTTACTTTGCTTAATTAACTTTTTGGCTTTGCGTCGTAGCTCTACACGACGAGCAATGGAGTGTGATGGGGCAGTGCGAGGAGGGTAGCGTGGGGTCTTTGTTGGGTTTGGGGAATGTGATGATGATACCATGCTTCCAAATGTCTGGTATTGTCTTGTGTGAATAGCTGTAGTTTGATATGTTAGTGAGTGCTTGTATGCCTTGTGGTCCCAGGTGTCTGAGGTGTATGTTGCTTATGTTGTCTAGGCCACAGGCAGGTGAGTGCTTGAGATTGTTGATGATATGCTTTGTCTGGTGATTGGTGAAGGGTGTATAGTCAGGGTCTGTGGGGAATTGTCTCTTACGTCGGATGACACGTCGGTCGTCTTTGTGAGGTTTTAGGTGGCTGACATGTGAAAAGTGATTGATGAGAGTGTTTGCTTGTTGTTTACATGAAGGAGTAGAGTCTGTTGTTGTGACTGCAGCATGTGATTGTGTTGTGTTGCTGTTGGCAAGTGTGATGCTGTTTAGTGTTTTGTAGAGTTTTTTGGGGTTTGTTTTGTGATCAAGTGTTTGTAGGAAGTTATTCCAATTTAATTTTTGTTGTTCTTGTATTTTGTTGTTAGTTTGGGTGTTGAGTGCTTGAATTTGTTGTGTGATGTCTTGTGTGTGGGGTGCTGGGGAGTATTTCAGTATGTCGCGTTGTCTGATGAGGTTTTGAATTTCTGGTGTGAAGTTGGGGTTGTGTCTTTTTCTGTTACCTCTTGGAATGTGTTTCTTGTCAGCGTTTTGGATAGTTTTATTGAGTATGTGTACAGCATTGTTGATGTTAGTGATGGGTGTACTGTTTAGAGTTGTGAAGTGTTGTTCTGTCTCATTTGTGAATGCTTCCCTGTTAGCTCTTTTATAATTGGTGTATGTGTGTTTGTGGCTAGCTGGGGTGAGTCTGGTTTTGGTGGTGATAATGATCGGGAGGTGGTCAGAGCCTAAGGTTCTGACCACCCTCCAGGATGTTGTGGGGGCGAGTTCTGGGGAGCAAAAGGTGATGTCTGGAGATGATGGGTTATAGAGGGCTTGGTGAGGAATATGGGTATGTTGATGGATGTCGTTAGATCGGTTTTAGGTTACACGATATTGTTACTCCCAGATCGGTATCTCTGTTTGCATTCTTAAGCTGAGTGCCATTCATCGAATAGTTTGCTTTCTCATTTTGGTATCCGATATGTAGTACTTTACATTTATCCGGATTGAAACTCATTTGCCAAATTTGGGCCCAACATGACAACTTATCTAGATTGTGTTGCATATTGTCAACTTGTTCTTTTGACAGTACGCTATTTGCAATTTTTGTATCGTCAGCTAATTTTGAGATTGTACAGGTGAGACCCTCATCTATGTTGTTGATGTAAATTCGGAAGATAATTGGTCCTAGTACCGATCCCTGGGGTACCCCACTACTTACATTGGTCCGTTTAGATGCTTTACCGTTTATGACTACTCTTTGCTTTCTGTCGCTGAGCCAATTTTCTATCAATTTCAACACACCGTCTTGTATTCCATGCGCTATTAGTTTTAGCAGTAAACGTTTGTGGGGAACTTTGTCAAAGGCCTTTTGAAAATCAAGGTATATAATATCTACAGCTTTACTCTCATCGTAGAGGTTGAGGATATCGTGGAAGAAGTCTAAGAGGTTTGTTAACCCGTTGAGCCCCGGCTAGTTATAATATTTTGTTCACCCCAGTCCCAAGCCATTTTCACTTATTTTTTGTGTTTGCTAAAATGGAAGACAAGGATGAGAAATGAAAAAAAAACAAAAAAAAATCACCTCTGAAAGGGGGCCGGTGGGGGGTTGGAGGGGGGGAGCTTCAAAAAAATTTGTTGAGCCAAAATGGAAGAGAATGGTGAGAAATGAACACACAAATACAAAAAAACTCATTTCGGTCATTTGGGGGGCGGGGGGGGGGGGGGGTTTCAATAGTTCGTCTCCCCCGCATGACCACCCGCCCGGGAGCACTAGGGTAAAAACTGAGTATGGCATTGTACGGCATACATCCTAAGGAGTATCTCACATAAATCTCAAGCCTCTAGCTCCCATACGACCGGAGTAATGAAGGTTCAAAGTGGCGGTAAACTAGGGGTGTAAACTATCCCCACTAAGCCCACCACCACCAGCCGCGCGGCTGTCTCGGCCCGCTCACACCTACTGGCCCGGCTCCCCCACACACTACGGTACCTCCCCCTCCTATTCTCCCGCCATTTCCTACCTTACGAGCCACGTAAGTGTTTTTTATATGTCGGACGCACGTGATGCGTCGCTGGGAGTTGGTGATCAAAGACTGCCGACGCAACACGTGCGACGCTGGGTCTCAACGGGTTAAGCAGGAACGTTTTTTATGAAAGCCGTGTTGAGTATCTTTAAGTATGTTATTTTCCTCTAAGTAATTTACGAGTCTGTCTCTTATGAGTGTTTCTAGCATTTTACATACAACTGAGGTTAAGCTAATTGGACGATAGTTACTGGGTAGGGATTTGCTGCCTTTTTTTAATATCGGTGTTGCGTTGGCTAGCTTCCACTGATCAGGCATAGTTCCAGACTGCAAGGATTTATTGAATAGCAATGTCAGTGGTTTGGAGAGCTCATCTTTAGCTTTTAGGTGAGATTGTGTCAGGTCCAGGCGTTTTATTTACCTTGAGTTTATCTAAACAGTTCATTACTTCTCTCTCTGTAACGGTGATATTGCCTAGAACATCTGAATTATCAATCTGAATCGGCGATGGTGTAGGGATATCACTGAGGTCTTCTGTTGTAAAAACTGATGCAAAGAAGGTATTGAGGGCATTACTCATTTGTACTTCGTCTTTGGTGTATTCTCCATTTTCATCGACTAACGGTCCAACAGTTAATGTAACTACTTTTTTTCTTTCTGAAATAACTATAGAATTCTTTCGGGTTTGTTTTACTTTCATTCGCAACATGTAACTCCAGAGTCTTTTTACTTTGCTTAATTAACTTTTTGGCTTTGCGTCGTAGCTCTACAAATTTCACCCGTTCTTCGTCATTTTGTGAGGATTTTAATCTATCATTAGCAAACTTTTTAGCAAGCAGACAGTTTGAAATATCTTTATTCCACCATTTGGGCTTATTATTATGGCCTGTACGCCGTATTTTCGATGGTATGCAGTCTTGCACTGCTTTTAGGTAAGTGGTTTCGAATAATTCCCAAGATGTATTTATGTCGTTATTGTTAATTAAAAAGATCCAGTCGATTTCTTTAACCTATTAACGGCAAGGGGGGGGGGGGGGGTATTGAACCCGGTCCCCATGGGCGAGCATATAGGCTCCATTCAGGCCTATAATCGTCATTTTACGATAAATATCGTTATTACTTATTCATATGAGCCTATTTTACCTTCACTATGAAGATAGTAACCTGTAACAACAATAAAACAAGTGAAAATATCATTTTTCTGGTCAAAATCGCGAATATAGATGGACCAGCCCATTCATGAATTATGGAGAAAATTGAGGCAACCCCTCCCTCCACGAGGCCTCAAGCCACACTGAGCCTACTCATTCACACACTTGGTTGTATAACACACTCGCTAGGCACGTAAGCACATCCTCCACACATTTTGCTAATGTTAGCACAAAAATATACCAACGAATTAGGGAATAACAGGGAAAATAGGTGATAATTGAAGGGGGATGGGAAAAGGGGAAGGAGGGGATGTCGAGGAGTGATAGGAGGTATAGGGGAAAACAAATTTTTTTTAGTGCTACTGGGGCCGTTTAAATGTTTTTTTAGGCCTCCCTCTTAAGAGCTTTGCCGCCGTCGCCCAGTAAAACCTCTTATGAGCTTTGCCGCAGTTTACGGGTTAAACATAGCTCTAAGTTTATGTAAGTGTGCTTTCTTGAAATTAGGGACTTTTTCGATGCTGCTATTTGGTTCGTTACTAGTAAACTTTAAAGTGAAAGTTATTGTGATGAACTGCGTCAAGTACTGCTCTTCAGTGACTGCAATTAGGTCTTCAGCTTGTCTCTTCTCATCTGCAGTTCCTCCACCGATTGTTGACGTCGACCTACAGATGTGTGGGAAGTTAAAATCACCCATTATCAAGACTTCTGTAGATGGGCTAGGCAATTCCCTTAGCAGTGTCCTAATTATATCCATCACATCTTTGAATGTCTTTGCATCAGTATTGGGGGGTCGATAGACATTTATTATCAATATATTTGGCTTTTTAATATGCAATGCAATCAACTCTGTGGTACCATTTGAGAAAATGGACAGTATCTTTGTATTGGTTGCCAATTCATTTATTATATAAATGGCTACCCCTCCATGGCTTCTCTCTTTTCGGTCTGCTCTGAAGACAGTGTACCCATGTAGCCTTATTTCTGTGTCTAAGATTTCGTCATTAATTTTTAATTATACCCCAGAGTGCCAGACAATTATTAACCCTATGCATCTGCCAGTGCCAGAGGATTTTTTATTTGTATTTGTTTGGCTAAATCTATCAAGTTGGGTGAGAAAGGAAGGATAATGGTAAAAAAACACTCCCCTTGTCCATTTTCGCCAGAAATCAGGTCCCCGATGGTCCCCCAAATGTAGCTGAAATTTTCAGAGTAAATCATCGACTTTTATTGTATCGGAACGTATAGGTAGGAGGGTGGTGGGAGGGTGGTTTGGGGTATGGTGGGGGGAAGGTAGAAGCGTAATTGACTCGTGTTACAAATATGAAGCCGATTGGTGAGGTAGTTTCGCCACCACGGATTTTCCTTTTTTTCCTTTTTTTCGTACGGATACGCTGGAAGTGGGTGGTGGGAGGCGGATGGGGGTGTGGTGGGAGGAAGGCAGAAGGGTAAGGGACTTGTCACACAAATATGGAACCGATTGGTGCAGTCGTTTCGCCGCCACAGATTTTCATTTTTTTCCTTGTGAGGCGACTGATAGTCAGCGAGTGGGTGGGGGGAGGGAGTTGTGTTGGATGTGGCAAGAAGCCAGAAGGGTAAGGTACATGTGGTAGAAATATGAAAGCCATAGGTACAGTCGTTTCGCTGCTACGATTTGTTTTCGGCGAGTCCGTATATATACGGACCTGGCACTGGGCGTGACAAGACCCTAGTCCGTATATATACGGACCTGGCACTCTGCGGGTTATTAAGATGAATATCTGTCAATGCAAAAAAAAAAAAAAATCTTAGCTTGCCACTTCTTGGAGCATTGGGAACCTTACTCTGGTTACATTTTGGAAAGAGTCCCTGGATATTGGCCATGTAGAAGGCCATTAGTGGTGGCTGCAGCACCCTCTTTCTCTCTGTTTCCTTTCTTGCTTGTCCACACGCTCCATGAGATATTCTATCATTGTTTGAATTTTTGTTGTGAACTCTAAATAAGATGGATTTTCACATGCCTTTGATGTTGGGGTCCAGGGGTTCTGCTGTGCTCCTGGTACCGGTACTTCTTGTTGGACCTGCTGGGTGATCTTGGACCCAGCATTACTACCGGTATTATTTTGGCTGGGTGATTCAGAGTACCTTGCGTGTCCCGTTGGTGTAGGTGTAGCTGTCTCAGCTGTCTGACCTATCTCTGCTTCCCTCGGCTTTTTAGATGTCCCTTTCAGATGCTAATGTTTACATTCTTGGCCCATTTTCGAACATTCCTTTTTGTACATGGAGTTCTTACAAATCCATGGATGGTAGTCTTTGCAGCAGCGACAAAGCTTACAACCTTTTCGCTCATCAAACCCATGTTTTAAGAATTTGGCACATGGCTTAGGGTGTTGGTATCTACATTCAATACCCTTCATTCCATAGCAACATTTATTTTTCTTGAAGAAGTAGCATATTTTCTCTACTTTACCTTCTGCTGGCTGCCTATTTTTATTGGGTAAAATATTTCCTTCCCTATTGGTATTTTTTTTTCTTTTTCTATATTCCAACTACTCCCTCTCGGGCATAGGCTGAGAGCCTTTACACTCTACCACTTAACACGATGAGGCCTGTGAGGTCTTGTTCCAGTCTAGGGAGTGAGACATGCGAAGCACCCACTCACGGCTTGAAGCAACTCCATCTCTGAAGCTGCTCCGCCTACGCGCTTCGCAGTCTCATCCCCTAGCCTCGGACCCTCACTCTCAGAAATCCTATCCTCTTTTAGGTCCACCTCCTGGTCCAGATCTGCAGATTTTCCACATCACTAGGCCTAGCTTCTAGGTGTTGAGTTGCAGGGAGTTAATTTGTTGTGGGTTGTTTGGAGTCTGGGTTTTCTTGGTTCACATGCTTGTGTTCTTTCATGCTTTTCCTAGGCTCCTCAGTCTTGCATTTCTCAATTTCAGCATGCAAATCTTCAAAGTTTGCATGGTTGTCTTTGGTGCATGCCTTACATATGAATTTTCTGTTTGATGTTGTCAGTGTGATCAGGGCATAGGTGGGCATTTATGTACATATATTATGTAATGTATCCACATCAAACAAGCATTACATTTTATTCCAGTATCACAGTTTCCCTGACACACTCCACAAGGGTAGATATCCTCACTGCTTGTATACGTGTTGCATTTTCATTTGTTTGGCCAATCACACAATTCTCCACGCTGCTTTGTTGTTGTTCTTCTTCTTGCTGGGTGGCGGCCATCAGGTTCATTTCATCTTCATTTCAACAGCTAATGTTGTTTTGTAAACACAAAACATGATAATATAACGGTGACTATAATCAAGTTATCGTGAGAGAAAGAGGAAATAGTATGTATTTGTGCTCAGGAGTGTGAAGTGGCTTTCCGCGACGAAACATGCAAAGTATTGATCGATTTTTCTGATGGTGTGAGGAGGTAGGGAGGTTATGGTGACTGGTTATAGACAGAGTTCAACCAAATCTTTTCATTGAAGCTCATTCAAATTCGCTCACAACTTTGGATATGAAGCTAGGGAAACTTATAATGAGCAGAATTAGTGGGAGAGTAGCCCCCTTGGCATGTTCTTCCCTACAAAAGCCATGGCACCGAATGGGTTAAGTATAGGTACTGTAACCCTCAGCGCTAACCTATCCAGCTATGACATTGCTGGGCTTTAATTTACCTAAGTATTCCATCAAATTAATTTCGTTTTCTATGTGGTTGATTGGACAAATAGTACACAAACATACTGCATACTATGCATACAAATTTATCAACCTCAGTCTTCGCTCTTGGTAGAGGTTTCCTTATTCTAATACCTTCCCATGGTGTACCCAGCAGCGGCAGATGCTACAATGAAATTAGTTTGCACCCACCCCTTTTCTGAAAACTGTACATGGGCATACCCCACTTCATTTATCTACTGTGCAACATTTCGGTTTTATATATTTTACATTACCACATAATCATTTGTTTACCATGCCCTCTCTCCATCTTTTTAACTTGGCCTTGGCTTTACGCACACTATCTGCAAAAAATACTATGTCATCTGTGTATAGTAGTTCCCAGGAGAGCCTAGTTCTAAAATGGCTAGATAGTGCATCCAGAACCATAAAAAAGAGGAGAGGGTTTAACACAGAGCCTTGGTGGACTTGAACTGTAAACTCCTCATTCAGTACACCTTTCACCCTCACTGCATTCACGAATCCATGTACATCTTCATCATCACAAGCACGAACCACTCAACTACGCTAAGCTTTTTCATAACCCATTGCACAATATCTTTGGGCACCCTATCAAAGGCCTTCTCTAGGTCTATAAACACAAAGTACACATCATTATTTTTAAGGAAACCATACTGGCAATCTGAAAGATTATTTTGGGAAGACATTGCTTAACCCAGGGACTGCAGCCAGACTCTTAAGAGGATCTACCGGGTGAATACGGCCAGACTCTTAAGTTCCAAGGCATAAATAAAAACTTTCAAAACATCCCAGTGGCACTCAAAACAAAGCAATTTGTGATTAGGCGAGATAATTCCCCTCCATTACTTGCTACCACTCCTACACATCTGTCCCCCCCACCCCCTTTCCTCCTAACCCCTTTTTTCCACCCTCTTCCCCCCTCCTCAATTATCAGGTATTTTCCCTATCATTCCCGATATTTAATGAGTATTTTCATGCTAGGACGGCTGGGAGAGAGGGAGGAGGACGGGGAGTGTATCTCCGACCTTCTAAGCCAGTCTGAGAGCTCCCCTCGTCTTTCAGTACCATGCAAGGCAAGAGAGAGGGAGGGTGTTTATCTCTCGTCGATCTAGGTCAGATTACAACCGTGGGGCTAAAATATATGATTTTCAACAGCCAATTACTGTTACCACTTGTTTTATTACTTTCCAATGTTCACATGTTTATATTAAAAGTAAATTAGACACATGTGGATAAGTATTAATTATATGTATGGTAAATTGACGATTTTCGTCAGGAATGAATCTTTCAAATGCCATAGCTGCGCAGCTTATGAGTTAAGAAATATTTGAATTAAGAATATATTATATAACCTTAGAGATGGAAAATGACAATTGGAAGATAATTGGAAGGTTGAGAGCGGTTACCCTTCTACAAGACCTGCCAATTCATCTTAGGCAAATAATTGAACTGGCTTGTTCAGCTTTTGCATGGGTATAGATCTTTGCATACTCAGGTGGTCCGAACAACTCCATTCCCTGTTTAGAAACCTCCTAGGGGGTCATATGGGGGTCTGAAAATTTTTAGGGAACATGGTAGTGCCAGATTGCTTACTGATCCCAACTTGCGTCCATTTTTTAACCCACTTCCCGATGTCGTAGGACACCAAAAACAGGGGTGAATATGTGGACACCTTGGCTCTATCAGCTGCGCTAGCAATCATCTCTAGCGTAAACAGGGACCCGGGGAGCTCGGGATGTGTGAAGGGTATACTAGGTCAACAAGACCGTCTGCCCCCCCCAGATTTTGCCTCAAGTCACCAAATATTGGGGAGGTCATAAAACATATTCAAATTTGTCTTTTTAACTTGATTATAGGATATGTTGTGTGTCGACCCATATACTACATTTTCCCCAAGTGTCCTTGAGGCAGTTTCATTATAAATGTGTTTTTTTGGGTAAAAATAGTGATTCAACACAAACTGAGCGGCCACTGAAAGTCACCACTGCATAGGGAAGAAAATGAACAATCCCATATAACTCAATTTTCTGATAGTGGTCGAACCTACAAATCTGGTACAAGGGGTAAAATGAACTGCAAAATTAATTTCTGTAATCAAATTCCATAATGTATCAAAAGCTTCCATGCAATCATGCCCGCTCACTTTTTTCAGACCGCCATAGGCAACAATGAGCGGGGTTCTGTCCGTAGCTTGTATCCAGTTATAATAGACCTATCCACCCCGGAACCGGGACAGCACATTTGTCAAGGGTTATTTTTTGTTGGCTTTATTCTGGTACTGTTTATACTCTTAGATTCACGAAAATAACATGGTATAAGCTACTTTCAGAGTTCTTTTCAACTGCATAGTCATAAAAGCACTATGTCTGGAAATGGACATCTAATGGAATATTTTAAAATTCTTAGGGAACTGGCCTGTTCGGAAGCTCAAATTGGACGCCTTTGGCAGGTTGTTTACTTGGGAAATCATGTTTTGACCCTTCACAACTGTATTTTTCTGTTAAATATAACTATTTTTGGTATACAAGGGTATTTTCTCATACTGAATTAAAATGTTTGGCTAGTTTTTATTTTTGGCCAATACTTTTGTGAGAATATTTGTGTGAAATCATTTATTAGTAACCTTTTCAATTTAGTTAACCTAAGTATAATTATGTTGGTGAACACTGACACAGCCAAACAAAAATTATCTTCCTGTGACGTGTTTGAACCTAACCTAACCTCACCCCACCAAGAACCCCACTTTCTAATGATTATTCCAAACATATTTTTAGGTTAACCATTGCAAAATGCCCTTAGTATAAACTACTTACAATCTCAAGCTGCTATTTCTTCAGATAACTGAAATATGTACAAGTCATCACAATGTTCCCTAATAATAGTATCTCGGACAGGCCTGTTGCAAGATAACGTTCCCTAAGAAGTCTCTATTCACAATGTTCCCCAATATTAGTATTTCGGACAGGCAAGTTGCAAGATAATGTTCCCTAGGAAACTGTCCTGTCCGAATGCCAGGTACGGACTGACCTGAGTCAAGAATTGTTCCCTATAGACCTAAAGCAGGCCAGGTTTTTCCAGATTGACACTAAAGCTACCAAATGGTGTATTTGTGTCCCAGATACAATAAAATAACCTTTCAGGAGTAAAATGTGATGTTGGCTCTCAAGGCAAATAAGGCAGAAATAGGGCTAGCATAACCAACATTTTGCATGCTTATTATCTAATTAAACTATAATTTTGGTAAAGCTTGCTCTATTTCTGCATGTTTTATGAATAGGATAATTCCTTAGGAAATATCTTGCAACTGGCTTGTCCATAATAGTTGTGAATACTGACTTCAACTAGATAGTGTGAGTTTGTTTTGTATTAGCCTCACTCTATCTTTGACAACAGCCGACTAAGCACCTCTCAATCCCCTCTCATCAGATCATCGTTATCGATCAATGCCCCAAAAAGGATATAATAAAATATAAATTCTAAACAGTTTTTATTTGTACACAGTTGAACCAGATCCTTGCCCGGCTGCCCCATCCAGAGGGTCACTTCCATGCCAGCTTTCCCCATCCTCAGGGACATATCCCCACTTCACTGCCTCCTCCATGGGAACAATTCCTTGCCTCAATGCGTCTCTGACAGGGATGATAAAATCGAAAAAAGGTTCACCACCAACTCAAGTTGAATAGCAGAATTTATTTTTGGTGAGTCGTCTGCCTGGGGGGTGGAGCAAGCCCGGCCAGGTAGTCTCTCTCTGGGTGGAGCAGCCCGGCCAGGTAGTCTCTCTCTGGGTGGAGCAGCCCGGCCAGGTAGTCTCTCTCTGGGTGGAGCAGCCCGGCCAGGTAGCACCCTGCACCGTCTAGAGCTCCGCTTCGTCTGTGTGCTCCGCTTCGTCTGTGTGCTCCGCCCTTCTGCCTTGTGTTTGTACAAATAAAAAATGTTTAGAATTTATATTTTATTATATATCCTTTTTGGGGGTTATATATTGATTATTTGCTATGTAGTCACCTACAGTATATCCTCCACTTTCTTAACTTTAGGATCAAGTGACCTAAAATTAATGGGAGTAACTGGTACTGTGGTGCTTCGTACTTATAATTCGTTGTATAGCTAGGTCATGTTTCGTATAATGTAAATCGGAAAATAAAATGGAATTGTTCATGTTTTTCTTTTATTTGTCCTAGTTTTTACAATTGTATCGACAAATTTACCTTTCTCGAAAAAAGATTGCTTGTTATTTTGTCCACGACATCTTTCACCCACAAAAATTTAGACCCTCCTGAAAAAAGGTTCACCACCAACTCAAATTCCACCAACTCACGTTGGACAGCAGAAGATCGCTTAAAGATTTGTGTGTTAAAATCACGACAGAGACCCGTACAGCGGCGATGCCGCAGCAGCCCGGCCAAGTAGTCTCTCTCTAGGTGGAGCAGCACGGCCAGGTAGTCTCTCTCTGGGTAGAGGAACCCGGCCAGGTAGTCTCTCTCTGGGTGGAGCAGCCCGGCCAGGTAGTTCTCTCCTAAATTTTTGTGGGTGAAAGATGTCGTGGACAAATAATTGACAACTCAATTTTTTTAACAGGACGGCGTGAGCGCACTCATTGCTGCTGATTATGGGCAAGACGTTAGCTAAAAAATCTTTGACTCAGAGAGAGAGAGAGAGAGACAGACACAGTGTGTGTGTGTGTGTGAGAGAGAGAGAGAGAGTTACATACTCTCTCTCTCTCTGTCATGCTTCGTATAATGCGTCGTATAGCCTAGGTCATGTTTCGTATAATGCGTCGTATAGCCTAGGTCATGCGTCGTATAGCGCGGCAATGGCTGTGACTCGTATCTGGGCAGGACACACGAGGCAAAAGGGCGGAGGTGTCCCGTAGCCACTTCGTTCTTAGTAAGAAAATAGGCTATCCATATAGTGCCTTACTAACCTGAATTTCTTAGTAAGATTTAGGTCAATCGATCCTAAAGTTAAGAATGTGGAGGATATAGGTGACTACATAGAAAACAACCAATATATAACCACCAAAAAGGATATAATAAAATATAAATTCTAAACAGTTTTTATTTGTACACCGCCCTCATATTATTTTAAGTAGCTTTCTCGAAAAAAGATTGCTTGTAATTTTTCCACGACATCTTTCACCCACAAAAATTTAGACCCTCCTGAAAAAAGGTTCACCACCAACTCAAATTCCACCAACTCACGTTGGACAGCAGATGATCGCCTAAAGATTTGTGTGTTAAAATCACGACAGGGACCCATACAGCGGCGACGCCGCAGCATCCCGGCCAGGTAGTCTCTATCTAGGTGGAGCAGCCCGGCCAGGTAGTCTCTCTCTGGGTAGAGCAACCCGGCCAGGTAGTCTCTCTCTGGGAGGAGCAGCCCGGCCAGGTAGTCACTCTCTGGGAGGAGCAGCCCGGCCAGGTAGTTCTCTCCTAAATTTTTGTGGGTGAAAGATGTTGTGGAAAAATAATTGACAACTCGATTTCTTTAACAGGACGGCGTGAGCGCGCTCATTGCTGCTGATTATAGGCAAGACGTTAGCTAAAAAATCTTTGACTCAGAGAGAGAGAGAGAGAGAGACAGACACAGTGTGTGTGTGTGTGTGTGAGAGAGAGAGAGAGTTACACACTCTCTCTTTCTCTGTCATGCTTCGTATAATGCGTCTTATAGCCTAGGTCATGCTTCGTATAATGCATCGTATAGCGCGGCGATGGCTGTGACTCGTATCTGGGCAGGACACACGAGGCAGAAGGGCGGAGGTGTCCCGTAGCCACTTCGTTCTTAGTAAGAGAATAGGCTATCCATATAGTGCCTTACTAACCTGAATTTCTTAGTAAGATTTAGGTCAATCGATCCTAAAGTTAAGAATGTGGAGGATATAGGTGACTACATAGCAAACAACCAATATATAACCACCAAAAAGGATATAATAAAATATAAATTCTAAACAGTTTTTATTTGTACACCGCCCTCATATTATTTTAAGTAGCTTTCTCGAAAAAAGATTGCTTGTAATTTTTTCCACGACATCTTTCACCCACAAAAATTTAGACCCTCCTGAAAAAAGGTTCACCACCAACTCAAATTCCACCAACTCACATTGGACAGCAGAAGATCGCCTAAAGATTTGTGTGTTAAAATCACGACAGGGACCCGTACAGCGGCGACGCCGCAGCATCCCGGCCAGGTAGTCTCTCTCTAGGTGGAGCAGCCCGGCCAGGTAGTCTCTCTCTGGGTAGAGCAACCCGGCCACGTAGTCTCTCTCTGGGTGGAGCAGCCCGACCAGGTAGTCTCTCTCTGGGAGGAGCAGCCTGGCCAGGTAGTTTCTCTCCTAAATTTTTGTAGGTGAAAGATGTCGTGGAAAAATAATTGACAACTCTATTTCTTTAACAGGACAGCGTGAGCGCGCTCATTTTGCTGATTATGGGCAAGACGTTAGCTAAAAAATCTTTGACTCAGAGAGAGAGAGAGAGAGGCAGACACAGTGTGTGTGTGTGTATGTGTGTGTGTGAGAGAGAGAGAGAGTGTTACACACTCTCTCTCTCTCTGTCATGCTTCGTATAATGCGTCGTATAGCCTAGGTCATGCTTCGTATAATGCGTCGTATAGCGCGGCGATGGCTGTGACTCGTATCTGGGCAGGACACACGAGGCAGAAGGGCGGAGGTGTCCCGTAGCCACTTCGTTCTTAGTAAAAGAATAGGCTATCCATATAGTGCCTTACTAACCTGAATTTCTTAGTAAGAGAATAGGCTATCCATATAGTGCCTTACTAACCTGAATTTCTTAGTAAGAGAATAGGCTATTCATATAGTGCCTTACGTGCCTTACTAACCTGAATTTTTTAGTAAGATTTAGGTCACGCGATCCTAAAGTTAAGAAAGTGGAGCATATAGGTGACTACATAGCAAACAACCAATATATAACCCCCAAAAAGGATATAATAAAATATAAATTCTAAACAGTTTTTATTTGTACACCGCCCTCATATTATTTTAAGTAGCTTCCTCGAAAAAAGAACACACTCTCTCTCTCTCTCTGTCATGCTTCGTATAATGTGTCGTATAGCCTAGGTCATGCTTCGTATAGTGCGGCGATGGCTGTGACTCGTATCTGGGCAGGACACACGAGGCAGAAGGGCGGAGCACACAGGAGAAGCGGAGCTCTACACGGTGCAGGGTGCTCCTATGACCAGTGGTGTCCCGTAGCCCAGCCTCACTGTGGTGTCCCGTAGTCGTATAGCGCGGCGATGGTTGTGACTCGTATCTGGGCAGGACACACGAGGCAGAAGGGCGGAGGTCTCCCATAGCCACTTCGCTCTTAGTAAGAGAATAGGCTATCCATATAGTGCCTTACTAACCTGAATTTCTTAGTAAGAGAATAGGCTATTCATATAGTGCCTTACGTGCCTTACTAACATGAATTTTTTAGTAAGATTTAGGTCACTCGATCCTAAAGTTAAGAATGTGGAGGATATAGGTGACTACATAGCAAACAACCAATATATAACCCCCAAAAAGGATATAATAAAATATAAATTCTAAACAGTTTTTATTTGTACACCGCCCTCATATTATTTTAAGTACCTTTCTCGAAAAAAGATTGCTTGTAATTTTTCCACGACATCTTTCACCCACACAAATTTAGACCCTCCTGAAAAAAAGTTCACCACCAACTCAAATTCCACCAACTCACGTTGGACAGCAGAAGATCGCCTAAAGATTTGTGTGTTAAAATCACAACAGGGACCCGTACAGCGGCGACGCCGCAGCATCCCGGCCAGGTAGTCTCTCTCTAGGTGGAGCAGCCCGGCCAGGTAGTCTCTCTCTGGGTAGAGCAACCCGGCCATGTAGTCTCTCTCTGGGTGGAGCAGCCCGACCAGGTAGTCTCTCTCTGGGAGGAGCAGCCTGGCCAGGTAGTTTCTCTCCTAAATTTTTGTGGGTGAAAGATGTCGTGGAAAAATAATTGACAACTCTATTTCTTTAACAGGACAGCGTGAGCGCGCTCATTTTGCTGATTATGGGCAAGACGTTAGCTAAAAAATCTTTGACTCAGAGAGAGAGAGAGAGAGACAGACACAGTGTGTGTGTGTGTATGTGTGTGTGTGAGAGAGAGAGAGAGAGTTACACACTCTCTCTCTCTCTGTCATGCTTCGTATAATGCGTCGTATAGCCTAGGTCATGCTTCGTATAATGCGTCGTATAGCTCGGCGATGGCTGTGACTCGTATCTGGGCAGGACACACGAGGCAGAAGGGCGGAGGTGTCCCGTAGCCACTTCGTTCTTAGTAAGAGAATAGTACAGGCCTCTGTTGACTGTCTTGTTGACAGGTAATGTTCCTTTCCATGTACCTATTAGCTGCAGCTAGGTCCCAGGATCTGATAAGTATGTTCGAAGGGGGTAGGGCATGGACTGGGGTCCATTTCTGCCTAGGGTACATCACCTTAGACCCCTAGTATCGAAATGTATTAAAAGAGAAATTGGCCCAGGCAGCTGCAGACAGGCAGGCAGGCAGGCAGCAGCAGGCGCGCTGTGGAGGTAGGAGGCCGAGGAGAGAGAGGCAGGTACGTGTCCCTCCTCCTCCTGGCCTCCCACACACACCCACCCACCCAGGCACACACACACACACACAACACCTAAACACACACAAAGAGGGCAGAGGTAGGCGGCGGCCTTCACTATATAGGAAGGAGACGGCTCCCCCTTTCCGCCCCCTCCCCCTTTTCGACCCCCGTTTGGGGGTATGCTCAGCACCCACCCCTGGTAGATCCGGACCCCTATCCGAGACTGACAGACTGACTCGGAGGTAGGTGGAGGAGGTTGTGTGTGTGTGTGTGTGGCAGTCAGCTAGAATGGGCGTGGCATGTGGGTCTATATGCTGCTTGGATCACCCACAGACGTAATTGCACCGTAAAAAGCTCCTCATCTCCTGTGCTGGTCCGCCACCTCTCATCACAGCACGACCGCCGCTGAAACAGACGCATCTGCACTGTAAAGGAGGCTGAAGATCTGCAGACATCCAAGGAAGCGGCCGCGGAGGTATGCAAAAGACTATCCACATTGTCAGAGTCCGGCAGATACAACATAGATAGCCTGTCAAAATTGGTGAATGCGTTCAGTGATAGAAATTTTGAAGATCAAGACGATGAGGAAATGGAGAAAGAAGATGGAGGCCAATTTCAAGAAATAAAATACGGCGACCCAAACAAGGGAAACAATATGGTCACTTACAATAATGCCCACAATGAATTGGCGGTCAAAGCTCCTCCTGTTGATGAAAGTAACCCTTCCAGAGGCACATCCCATTCCCATGTGAACGAAGGTAACACTGCCGCCAGAGACATGTCCAGCGCTAATTTTAGTGATGGTGATGTCGTCAAGAATGCCCCCATAGACGAAAAATGTATTGACTCATTTGTCCCTATGAAGGAAGCTGGTGACTTCACGCCTGGTGCAGACATTGGTTCATGGCAATCAAAAAGGCCCCACGATGAAGATTTCGTAAAAATAAGTGCCACCAAATTGAAAATGGGCTTGACATAATGGATTTCTAAGATAAGAGGTTACAAATATAATCATTGTATTTGTATACATGTACAAATGTATTCAATCAATAAAATGTTGACCATAATAATGTCTTTATAATATATGTTCTTATACACACCTATAGGTACAGGGAAAATCCCATCTCCTAGATAGGTGGGTTGGGAAGAAGGGTAGATGGGACCAGTCGCGATCATAATTTTGTCTGAATCGTTTCCAATTGTATCCCGGACGAAGGCAGAAATTGTCTTGCTAAATTCCTCGATCCTTTTCCACTTTCCGTTGTTGACACTCTGCCACTGCGGTGCCACATTTTCCAGGAAATTTTTTGCCCATCGCTCTGCTGCCAGCATGAAGTCATTGACAGGAGATAGATGACCCCGGGCCAGAAAATCTTTCCCGTGTGCCCCTACAATTCCTATTTCTTTTTGATGCTTGACGGTAAAATAGCTCTTGGGGTTTGTCACAGTCTTGCCTAATATGTTGTTGCTGAACCTGAAACGTTGTGTTTTAACACAGAAATCTTTAGGCGATCTTCTGTTGTCCAACGTGAGTTGGTGGAATTGGGAGCGCTCGGAAATACTTCGATGCAAGATTTGGAATAAGCATAACATTCTACTCCTATTGCATAGTTCTGGTAATGCTAGCCCTATTTCTGCCAGCTAGGACTAGCGTTACCAGAACTTTGCATTAGGAGTAGTTTTTTATGCTGATTTCAAATATGCATCTAGAAATTGGATTAATTTTCAGAGAAAGGAAATATGGTCAACTTTATAATTTCTTTTTAACATATTTGGCTTTACCACTTCCATTTTTTTCAGTTATACGAAGCATGACCTAGCTATACGACACATTATACGAAGCATGACAGCGAGAGAGAGAGTGTGTAACTCTCTCTCTCTCTCACACACACTGTGTCTGTCTCTCTCTCTCTCTCACAAACACACACACATGGTGTCTGTCTCTCTCTCTCTCTCTCTCTCTCTGAGTCAAAAAAAATTTATCTAACGTCTTGCCCATAATCAGCAGCAATGAGCGCGCTCAGGCTGTCCTGTTAAAGAAATCGAGTTGTCAATAATTTGTCTACGACATCTTTCACCCACAAAAATTTAGGAGAGAGATTGTTTGTCGAGAAAGATAATTTATTCGAAGAGTGACTCATCATTTCTCGATGACGGCTGAGGAAATGTTCGAGGGCGTCTCACAGGAAAATTTACCTCCCCTATGATAGAGAGAGAGAGAGAGAGAGAGAAAATACTCTCTCTCTCTCTCTCACACACACACACACACTGTGTCTGTCTTCTCTCTCTCTCTCTCTCCTAGAGAGAGACTACCTGGCCGGGCTGCTGCGGCGTCGCCACTGTACGGGTCCCTGTCGTGATTTTAACACACAAATGTTTAGGCGATCTTTTGCTGTCCAACGTGAGTTGGTGGAATTTGAGTTGGTGGTGAACCTTTTTTCAGAAGGGTCTAAATTTTTGTGGGTGAAAGATGTCGTGGAAAAATTACAAGCAATCTTTTTTCGAGAAAGCTAAATTTTTCGATACAATTGTAAAAACTAGGACAAATACAAGAAAACATGAAAAATTCAATTTTTATTTCCGATTTACATTATACGAAGCATGACCTAGCTATACGACGAATTATACGAAGCACCACAGTACCAAATACTCCCATTATTTTTTGGTCACTTGATCCTAAAGTTAAGAAAGTGGAGGATATAGGTGACTAAATAGCAAATAACCAATATATAACCCCCAAAAAGGATATAATCCCACAAAAATGATAGACATTTTGTATCAGTGCTAACATTTTTGTGGGAATATTTTTGGTGAGTCGTCTGACTGGGGTACGACATATTATACAAAGCATGACCTAGGACTGTATACGACGCATTATACGAAGCATGACCTAGCTATACGACGCATTATACGAAGCATGACCTAGGACTGTATACGACGCATTATACGAAGCATGACCTAGCTATACAACGCATTATACGAAGCATGACCTAGGACTGTATACGACGCAGTATACGAAGCATGACCTAGGACTGTATACGACGCATTATACGAAGCATGACCTAGCTATACGATGCATTATACGAAGCATGACCTAGGACTGTATACGACGCATTATACGAAGCATGACCTAGCTATACAACGCATTATACGAAGCATGACCTAGGACTGTATACGACGCAGTATACGAAGCATGACCTAGCTATACGACGCATTATACGAAGCATGACAGCGAGAGAGAGAGTGTGTAACTCTCTCTCTCTCACACAGTGTCTGTCTCTCTCTCTCTCACACAGTGTCTGTCTCTCTCTCTCTCTCACACACACACACACTGTGTCTGTCTCTCTCTCTCTCTCTCTCTCTCTCTCTCTCTGAGTCAAAGATTTTTTAGCTAAAATCTTGCCCATAATCAGCAGCAATGAGTGCGCTCACGTTGTCGTGTTAAAGAAATTGAGTTGTCAACTATTTTTCCACGACATCTTTCACCCACAAACATTTAGGAGAGATGTGTCTGTCTCTCTCTCTTTCTCTCTCTCTCTGAGTCAAAAACATTTTAGCTAACGTCTTGCCCATAATCAGCAGCAATGAGCGCGCTCACGCTGTCCTGTTAAAGAAATCGAGTTGTCAATTAGTTTTCCACGACATCTTTCACCCACAATTTTGTACCAGTGCTAACATTTTTGTGGGATTATTTTTGGTGAGTCGTATGACTGGGGTACGACACATTATACGAAGCATGACCTAGGACAGTATACGACGCATTATACGAAGCATGACCTAGCTATATGACGCATTATACGAAGCATGACCTAGCTATACGACGCATTATACGAAGCATGACCTAGGACAGTATACGACGCATTATACGAAGCATGACCTAGCTATACGACGCATTATACGAAGCATGACCTAGGACAGTATACGACGCATTATACGAAGCATGACCTAGCTATACGACGCATTATACGAAGCATGACAGCGAGAGAGAGAGTGTGTAACTCTCTCTCTCTCTCTCTCACACAGTGTCTGTCTCTCTCTCTCTCTCTCTCTCTCTCTCTCTCTCACACAGTGTGTGTCTCTCTCTCTCTCACACACACACACACTGTGTCTGTCTCTCTCTCTCTCTCTCTCTGAGTCAAAGATTTTTTAGCTAACGTCTTGCCCAAAATCAGCAGCAATGAGCGTGCTCACGCTGTCCTGTTAAAGAAATCGAGTTGTCAATTATTTTTCCACGACATCTTTCACAGAGTGTGTAACATTCTCTCTCTCTCTCACACAGTGTCTGTCTCTCTCTCTCTCTCTCTCTCTCTCTCTCACAGTGTCTGTCTCTCTCTCTCTCTCTCTCTCTCACACACACACACACACTGTGTCAGTCTCTCTCTCTCTCTCTCTCTGAGTCAAACATTTTTTAGCTAAAGTCTTGCCCATAATCAGCAGCAATGAGTGCGCTCAAGCTGTCCTGTTAAAGAAATCGAGTTGTCAATTATTTTTCCACGACATCTTTCACCCACAAAAATTTATGAGAGATGTGTCTGTCTCTCTCTCTCTCTCTGAGTCAAAGATTTTTTAGCTAAAGTCTTGCCCATAATCTGCAGCAATGAGCGCGCTCACGATGTCCTATTAATGAAATCGAATTGTCAATTATTTTTCCACGACATCTTTCACCCACAATTTTGTACCAGTGCTAACATTTTTGTGGGAATATTTTTGGTGAGTCGTCTGACTGGGGTACGACACATTATACGAAGCATGACCTAGGACAGTATACGACGCATTATACGAAGCATGACCTAGCTATATGACGCATTATACGAAGCATGAGCTAGGACAGTATACGACGCATTATACGAAGCATGACCTAGCTATACAACGCATTATACGAAGCATGACCTTGGACTGTATACGACGCATTATACGAAGCATGACCTAGGACAGTATACGACGCATTATACGAAGCATGACCTAGCTATACAACGCATTATACGAAGCATGACCTAGGACAGTATACGACGCATTATACGAAGCATGACCTAGCTATACAACGCATTATACGAAGCATGACCTAGGACAGTATACGACGCATTATACGAAGCATGACCTAGCTATACAACGCATTATACGAAGCATGACCTAGGACAGTATACGACGCATTATACGAAGCATGACCTAGCTATACGACGCATGACCTAGCTATACAACGCATTATACGAAGCATGACACCGAGAGAGACAGTGTGTAACTCTCTCTCTCTCTCACACACAGTGTCTGTCTCTTTCTCTCTCTCTCTCTCTCACACACACACACACTGTGTCTGTCTCTCTCTCTCTCTCTCTCTTTGAGTCAAAGATTTTTCGTCATATAACTAGGTCATGCTTCGTATAATGTAAATCGGAAAATAAAATTGAATTTTTCATGTTTTTCTTTTATTTGTCCTAGTTTTTACAATTGTATCGACAAATTTAGCTTTCCCGAAAAGAGATTGCTTGTAATTTTTCCACGACATCTTTCACCCACATAAATTTAGACCTTCCTGAAAAAAGTTCACCACCAACTCAAATTCCACCACTCACGTTGGACAGCAGAAGATCGCCTAAAGATGTGTGTTAAAATCACGACAGGGACCCGTACAGCGGCGACGCCGCAGCAGGCTGGCCAGGTAGTCTCTCTCCAGGAGACAGAGAGAGAGAGAGAGAGACAGAGAGAGAGAGACAGACATAGTGTGTGTGTGTGTGTGAGAGAGAGAGAGAGAGAGAGAGACAGACATAGTGTGTGTGTGTGTGTGAGAGAGAGAGAGAGAGAGTTACACACTCTCCCTCTCTGTCATGCTTCGTATAATGCGTCGTATACTGTCCTAGGTCATGCTTCGTATAATGTGTCGTACCCCAGTCAGATGACTCACCAAAAATAATCCCACAAAAATGTTAGCACTGGTACAAAATCTCTAACATTTTTGTGGGATTATTTGTCAATCTCGTTTTCATACAATTCTGAGCGTAATGGATCATCAACACTGTATACCTCCACGTTTGAAGGATTGGTGAGGGGATGCAGCCAATTACTTTTTTTATGGGGGACTATTTGTTTTTTCGGTGTGGCATCATCATATCTTTCACAGTCTTTCTTTTGTTCTTTCGGCCTAATTGAAAGCAGTGGAGGTGGCGGTGCGCCAACAGCTACTACCGTGATATCCTCTGTTGTTGGTGCTGCGTCTTTGCTTCCAGGTGGAAGTGGCGGTTGACCAACACTCCCGCCCGTGTCATCCTCTAGTGATTTGTCTTTGCCGACAGGTGCTGATGACATTGCACCGGCGGCCACACCTGCCTGGGTCGGCGCCTGTTGCTGGCATTGAGTACCTCCGGTCACACCCTGGTCTAAGGTTACAACGGCCCCCTCCCCTAAGGTTCGGGCACGGGCGGGGGGCGTTGATTGCGGCGACGGTGGCGTCAGTCTTCACCACATTCCTCCTCCTCCCCACGAACTCTTCTTCCCGTTGCCAGCCTCGCGGGAATCTGACTGGGTGTCCTCGGTCAACAGCTACACAAAGAATCGAACCGTGGCCATGGCCGTCATTGACGTTGACCCCTTTCAGGACAAGTACTTCAATTTGAGGAGTGTCATGTTTGTCCTGAGCGAAGGAGCTTACAGTTTTCATGTCACGAATGAAGGACGAGGACGCTACAATGATCTTGTCAGGTATCAGTCACAGGAGGTACCGTCTTGGGTGACCACACGCACGTGCTTGCTCGTGTCCATGGACACTGTGTGTACAAATAAAAACGGTTTAGAATTTATATTTAATTATATCCTTTTTGGGGGTTATATATTGGTTGTTTGCTATGTAGTCACCTATATCCTCCACTTTCATAACTTTAGGATCAAGTGACCTAAATTTAATGGGAGTAACTGGTACTGTGGTGCTTCGTATAATTCGTCGTATAGCTAGGTCATGCTTCGTATAATGTAAATCGGAAAATAAAATTGAATTTTTCATGTTTTTCTTTTATTTGTCCTAGTTTTTACAATTGTATCGACAAATTTAGCTTTCTCGAAAAAAGATTGCTTGTAATTTTCCCACGACATCTTTCACCCACAAATATTTAGACCCTCCTGAAAAAAGGTTCACCAACAACTCAAATTCCACCAACTCATGTTGGACAACAGAAGATCGCCTAAAGATGTGTGTGTTAAAATCACGACAGGAACCCGTACAGCGGCGATGCCGCAGCATCCAGGCCAGGTAGTTTCTCTCCAGGAGAGAGAGAGAGAGAGAGAGACAGACACAGTGTGTGTTTGTGAGAGAGAGAGAGAGAGAGAGAGACAGACACAGTGTGTGAGAGAGAGAGAGAGAGAGAGAGAGAGAGAAAGAGAGAGACAGACAGACACAGTGTGTGTGTGTGTGAGAGAGAGAGAGAGAGTTACACACTCTCTCTCTCTGTCATGCTTCGTATAATGCGTCGTATAGCTAGGTCATGCTTCGTATAATGCGTCGTATACTGTCCTAGGTCATGCTTCGTATAATGTGTCGTACCCAAGTCAGACGACTCACCAAAAATAATCCCACAAAAATGTTAGCACTGGTACAAAATCTCTAACATTTTTGTGGGATTATTTGTCAATCTCGTTTTCATACAATTCTGAGCGTAATGGATCATCAACACTGTATACCTCCACGTTTGAAGGATTGGTGACGGGAGGCAGCCAATTACTTTTTTTATGGGGGACTATTTGTTTGTTCTGTGTGGATTCATCATATCTTTCAAAAGTCTTTCTTTTGTTCTTTCGGCCTAATTGAAAGCAGTGGAGGTGGTGGTGCACCATCAGCTACTACCGCGATATCCTCTGTTGTTGGTGCTGCGTCTTTGCTTCCAGGTGGAAGTGGCGGTTGACCAACATTCCCACCCGTGTCATCCTCTAGTAATTTGTCTTTGCTGACAGGTGCTGATGACATTGCACCGGCGGCCACACCTGCCTGGGTCGGCACCTGTTGCTGGCATTGAGTACCTCCGGTCTAAGGTTCCAACGGCCCCGTCCCCTAAGGTTCGGGCACGGGTGGGGGGCATTGATTGCGGCGACGGTGGCATCAGTCTTCACCACATTCCTCCTCCTCCCCACGAACTCTTCTTCCCGTTGCCAGCCTCGCAGTAATCTGACCGGGTTTCCTCGGCCAACAGCTACATGAAGATTCCAACCGTGGCCATGGCCATCATTGACGTTGACCCCTTTCAGGACAAGTACTTCAACCTGAGGAGTGTCATGTCTGTCCAGAGCGAAGGAGCTTACAGTTTTCATGTCACGAATGAAGGACGAGGACGCTACAAGAATCTTGTCAGGTATCAGTCACAGGAGGTACCGTCTTGGGTGACCACACGCACGTGCTTGCTCGTGTCCATGGACACTGGTGAGGAAAATCTGCAGGAGAAGATCAAGCTCTCTTTCTTGAATCCTTCCATTGTGACCAACGTTCACTTGGTAGTCAGGGGACGGTTCGGTCTCACTGTATCAATTGACGTGCTAAAAGGTAAAGCATCTTCCGTAGAACTGCCTCGCTCAAGAGCAACCTAGATCGACGTAGTTAGAAAATCATCTGCTACATCCCGTTTTTCGGTAATTTATAACGTTGATCACTCCATTCACGAAGATTCGTATCTCGCTTACAGTATCACGAATGACATTATCTGGAACCATTATACCCTCATTGTCGGTAACGCCACGAATGTGGACAACGATGAGGAGAAACATGGGCGTGAGATTTTGAAGGGTGTCACCATAATATTAATGAGATATGCCTACGTGTTGGGATATTTGCGTGCCGCAGAGGTGCCCTGGTTTGTACTAGATGATAGCAGAATACACTTTTCTATTCCAGGACAGATGTTGGAGGTTATTGGTAATAATGATCTGATTCCATACAGTAATGAGGACACTAATTACCTTGGCGCAATTAGAGACTTTATTACTGAAATGATTACCAGAAATGATGATAAACTGAAATTAGTGTTGAGTATGGGACATTCCGTAATGCCTAAGCTCAGGAAAACAATTATTGGTCAATAAAAACACAAATAATTTTTGTTTTTATTTCCCCCAATATGGTCAACTTTATCATTTCTTTTTAACATATTTGGCTTGATCACTTCCATTTTTTCAGTTATTACAAAATGGATGCAAGATTTGGAATAAGCATACCATTCTATTCCTATTGCATAGTTCTGGTAACGCTAGCCCCATTTCTGCCAGCTAGGACTAGCGTTACCAGAACTTTGCATTAGGAGTAGTTTTTTATGCTGATTTCAAAATTGCACCTAGAAATTGGATTAATCTTCAGAGAAAGGAAATATGGTCAACTTTATCATTTCTTTTTAACATATTTGGCTTTACCACTTCCATTTTTGTCAGTTATTACAAAATGGATGCAAGATTTGGAATAAGCATAACATTCTACTCCTATTGCATAGTTTTGGTAACGCTAGCCCTATTTCTGCCAGTTTTGCCCTTAAAAAAAACTTAAGTAACTCATATAGCATAAAAACCATTATATGTTGACGGACAGGCTAGTGGAAAATATGCTTTTTCGGGACAGGCTAGTTTTGCCAAATTTGGGCCGGTCAGAAAAATGTTCACGTTAGGGAACATTAATGACACACCTTAGGGAACGAGTGACCACTATTCAATTTTAGGACAGGATAGTTTTTGGCCTGTCCCAAAATTGTGCCTATCATAGGTGAACGGACAGGCCAATAGCAAAAAAAAGTTCCCTAAAAAGTGAGTATAGACATTTTTTAAAGCTGGCATGTGTTCTCTGGGACAGATTAAATGAGAGCAAACTTCCAGCAATATGGGAAGACATTAAAAGAAGGACAGAGACGTTTGCCTAGGCAAGGATTCAGCATGGAAGAACAATTTTATAGGCCAACAGGAGGAATTCCATCTGGTCAGAAAGAGAAGAGAACGTACATCCTTAGAAAAAATTGTGATATTAGGCATAAGTAAGAGGAAGGGGAATGGAGAGTGTGGATTAGCACCAGAATTATATAAGGTAAATTTTTGGGGGAAAGTTTGAGTAAAGAGTTCAGCTTGTGAGTTCCGAGTTCAGGTTTTAACCCGGCAGCTGCTACGTTCCTTCCAGGTTTTACTGGGCGAATACGACATTCCTTCCGGAAGATGGCACTTAAATTCAATAACAAAAAATGCACCAGTGCCAGTGAAATGGAAGCAATATGAGATTTTTGTTTTTCTATGTGAGTGAGGGAGACAAAAGGCAGAACTGCCTATAGCGAGTGCTCCACCAGAATTGAAAGTAACAGGGCCAAAATCAAGGGACGTTCGAGCCAAAATGCCTGGACACACAGAGTTTGAAGGAAGATTGAGAATAATATTTCACTCTTGGGTTGGAGTGCTGCACAGAGTAGGGGTGGGATTGTGTTACAAGACAGGTCCTACGTGCTCTAAGAAGAGGGGATGGTATACAGTGAGAGAGTTCTGAGGAACACTGATCATTGTAATAGCGGTATAATATTGAGAGAGATGCATCATTGCGGCGAAGAGAGAGCGACTGCAGAGAATAGGTGTGTGGACGTGAGTTAATGAGACGGAAGGCTTTCTTTTCTGCTTTGTCTAGAAGTGCTGTGGGAGAGGTTCCTCCCCACACATGTGAACAATACTCAATACATGGATGCACAGTGCCCCTATACAGAGCAAGAAGCTGCACAGGGGTAAAGAACCCCCGCAGGCGGTTGAGTATGCACTCAGCTTCTGAGAAGCTGTTTTTAGCAAGAGTGGTAATATAATCTTTCCAAGAGAGATCAGAAGAAAAAGAGACACCAAGAATACTAAGAGAAGATGAAGGGTTAATTTGTATGTTGTTGAAGAGTAGGTCATAGTATTCTGGAAGGGGATGCCGAGTAGACAGATGGAGAAATTGAGTTTTGGCAGCATTTAAAGTATAGGTTTTCTCTGCCCCAGTTAGAGATAGTAGAGATATCAGAAGATAGGGGTTTTATGGCCTCCTTACATGAGTTTTGGAGTTCCTGCTGTGAGTGGTTATGAAGGAGGCTAGTTGAATAGTGTAATGTAGAATCGTCAGCATATGAGTGAATGGGGCTGGAGGTGCAGTTGAGAAGGTCGTTAATGAATAATAGGAAGATAATTGGAGATAGGACAGAACCCTGAGGAACACCGGATTTGATAGGTTGAGGAAGTGAATGGTGGCTGTTCATAACTGCAGCTATGGAATGGCCGGAAAGGAAATTAGAGACAAAGGCACAGATGGAGGGATAAAAACCGTAGGAGGGTAGTTTGGAAACGAGGGATTTGTGCCAGACACTACCGAAGGCCTTCGATATGTCTAGCGCAACAGAAAAAGTATCACCGAAGCCCCGAATGATGGATGCCCAAGAGTTAGTAAGGTAAGAAAGAAGATTACCAGTAGAGCGGCCCTTAAGGAAGCCATGCTGGTGGTCGTACAGCAGGTTATGGGAAGATAAATGCTTGAGAAATATTGATGTAAGAATAGTTTCAAAAACTTTAGAGATGCAAGAAATGAGAGCAATTGGATAATAGATGGAGGGTTGTGAATGATCACCCTTCTTTGGGACAGGTTGAATGAGAGCAAACTTCCAGCAAGAAGGGAAGACATTAGAGGAGAGACAGAGACGGAAGAGTATGCCTAGGCAGTGAGTCAACACGGAAGCACAGTTTTTTAGTACAACTGGAGGAACACCGTCTGGTCTGAACGCCTTCTTAGTATTATGCCCAGAGAGGGGGGAAAGTACATCCTTGGAAGAGATTATGATATTAGGCATAATTAGGAGAGAGGGGGGTGGAGTGAGAGGAACAGCACAGGAATCATCCAAAATGGCATTTTTAGCAAAAGTAGTGATGATGATGATTCTTGGCCGCGCTCCATCGCTTTCACAATGCTCGTCGCAGTGGTAGTGAAGAGTTCAGCTTTGTCAGAGGAAGAAGTGACGGTGGTGCCATCAGAGCGGAAAAGGGGAGAGAAAGACGAAGAAGAAAAATGGTTGGAGAGGTTATTGACTAGATGCCAGAAGGCTTGGGAAGAGATATAGTTGGATAGTTCAGTGCATTTATTATTGATGAAAGAATGTTTGGCGAGTTGAAGAACAGATTTGGCTTGATTCCTGGCAGAAACATAGGAAGTATGAGATTCTTTAGTTTGAAGGCGACGGTGCTGTTTGAATGCTACCTACTTATTGCGGACAGCAGTAAAACAAGCGTAAGTAAACCAAACGTGAGATTAGGTGGCATGTCTCCTTACCACCACCTCTTCTCATCCCCTTACATGTGTCTTACATGAAATGTATTCAGCCAGAAACTAGAAGAAAAGAGCTTCAAAATGACACCAAAACGAGCTTCGTAGCTCGTAGGCTTCACCCACAGCGCTATCATAGACATTCACTAAAATTAGCAATTATCGCTAATGTCGCGATACATTTGCATTTGGCAGTGCTGTATATCTTGCAAGAGTATGCCTCGGTGCCGTGTCTGGCTAGCTGGAGGAAGGACGTGTGGCCTGTCGCGCTCCCGCTCCCTCGCACTCGATTCTACAGGCTTTAAGAGGCTTTAAAAGCCTGTAAACTGATGTAAATTGCCATGGTGTTCCGGAACGTCACCCGCAGCCAATGGGTTAACTAGAAATGTGCTCTTTACACCTATTTTCTGGTTCTTTAATGTTCACATGTTCATTATGCAAGTAATGTATGTGCATATGAAGCAGTAAATAATTATATGGTAAATATATGGTACATATAATTAATTTTGTCTGAACTGACCTTTACAGGTCCCACACTGGCGGACCTTTCAAATACATGATTGACTCAGCCCCCAGGTTAATGTACAGTTGGTCAAAGTTCCAGCTGACTCACCCTCGCTCTGGGGCTTGCAGAATTAGCTGGCAATACTGGTGTAGTGGTGCAGGGATACCACTTGCCATTAATGTGTTACCTGTGTCTGTCCTGTATAATACTGCAAATTAGACTATGTAATGTTCACGTTGTGAAGACTAAATGCTCCTTCATTAAGCAGCCACCAATAAAACATAAATATGTATTCATATAAAATCGAGTAAAGTATGTTGTGGCAGCCAGCAGGTTTTATATGCGTTTGCCAATCAGTGGTTATAATAACTTGAATATTTAAGCAAATCTACGAACTATGGGTGAATGTTCGGGATCATACATAGCGATGTATGCATTTGTATTTGAGATAGGCTTACTTTCCCTTGTTTAGTATTATGTTCTAACAATGATATAGCCGAAATCAGATTACCAATCCCAATCTTTGTACACCTTCCTACACCAATATTGCCAGATAATTCTGCGAGCCCCAGAGCGAGGGTGGGTCAGCTGGAACTTTGACCAACTGTACATAATTAAGATTGAGTGTCAGTTTTGTTTAATTCGTGGGAAAATAAGTCTGGACAGAGTGTCTAGAAACAGTGCAAAATCGGTAAAGGTGTGTTGGTAGGGAAAGTGGGATCTATAGCTAAGTACAGTCTTCAGAATAAGTTTGTTTCCTTATCCTGGTACTAGGGGGTTACTAACAGAGCACGGTGGAGAGCAATCCACTCCACCTACCTTCCTCATAGTCCCATACTCCCACCAATACCCTCCACTTTTATCTCCGACCTCATAACCCCACCATTACCTTCCATACTAACTAACTTTTACGACTTAGTACCCGGAAAAGGAAACAAACTTAATCTGACGACTGTACACTCACACGTACTAAAGGTTGCTCAGGGGTGGGTCCTTCCTTCCCCTACTCTAGTGATTAGCGACGATTATACTCATATATTACAAATTATTGATAAACCATCAATGCAGTTGCTTACAATGGCCAACATTAAACATTTATTATGAATTTATAAATACAATACACTGTATAATTGTATTCTCAAAATGAGTCTCTATACACGTGTGTTACAAGAATCTCGGCTGTAGTGGTTCTCTCTCTCTCTCTCAACACATAAACTACGAGGTCAGTTCATTCAAGTTATTAACATTTATAATGGGTTTGATAATGTGTATCATAGCAAAATGTTAGCTCGATATGAATAAAATATGCAAATATGGCTGGCAGTTAGAATTAAAAAGGTTCAGCACTAGCATTTGTGGAAACTGTTTCCCATTTAAGATATGTTCTACCTGGAACAACCTTTCCTCAGAAGTTGTAAACATTTCCTCAGTTGAGCAGTTCAAGAAAACAGTAGATAGTATTTTGCACACTCTGTAAAGAGTGTAGTGCACTTCGAATATTTCCCCGAAATGGACAAGGTCTTCGAGATACTAAATATTCCTTGTAACTCCTTGTAACTCTCACAGCACACACTTTCTACAACCAAGATTTAACGGGTCTAAATAGGGTACATTTCCCTTCATTAGTGTGTGTGATGAATGTTGCCTGCATTCGATACACATAGAGAAGAGTTGATGGTAAAACTGTAAATTTATCCTATTCCTTATTTGGGGGTTTGGAGAAGTGATAGGCTGGGATCACAGATAGAGACAGAGAAGGGGGAAGTGAGAAGGCGGAGCCCTGCTACTCAAGGGCTCTATACTCAAACCTTACACAAAGTTAACATCGACATTGATAGTAATTTTGTATCGAGTTCTACATTTACTTGATTGATAAAAAAGTGTATAGGCTTCATAGAATGAAATACAGACCGTTTATAGTATGTATGGTATTGACTAAATGGGATACACTAGTCTTATTCAAATGATAAACGAAATAATAACAGTCGCAACACTATTCCAGCCTATCTTTGCCTGTAGTCCTTGCCTTTTATGATTTAAAAGCCCGACTGTGTAAGTAATTTAAGAACCTAGAAGTAAATCGTGGAGGGCACGTTGATGTGTATTGCAATAATGTTGAACATAATAATATCATGAATATTGTATGAGATTTGATTTGATTACAGTATTATTATATTGGAATCACATTAAGTCTTGATCGTAGAAAGTAGTGCAATGAGAGAGAGCGACACACACACACAGAGAGCGAGAGAGAGAGAGAGAGAGAGAGAGAGACAGAGAGAGAGAGAGAGAGAGAGAGAGAAGCACAAGACCACTACAGTCAAGATTCGTGTAACTCACGTTGTGAATTGAAACTCATTTTAAGAATATGATTATACAGTGTATTGTATTTATAATTTCATAATAAATGTTAAATGTAGGCCATTGTAAGCAAGTGCAATGATGGTTTAACAACAAACTGTAATACATGATAACAATCGTCGCTAATCACTAACTGACAGCTAGAGAAGGAAGGTGGGGAGGTTGGGGATAGTTTGGGGGTGGAAGTTGGGGGTAGAATTGAACCTGACTCCCAACTCCCACCTGCCCAGGGTGGAGTAGGGGAAGGAAGGACCCACCGCTGAGCAACTTTTAGTACGTGTGAGTGTAAATCTTTGACAAGATTTTGCAACAAAAAGTGGTTTGAATGCAGGGACACAACTCTCGGCATGGTGCACCCGATGACTGGAAGACTGGCATAATAGTCCCCCTATATAAGGGCAAAGGGGAAAGAGGAGTGTGTGGTAACCACCGAGGAATATGTCTTCTAAGCGTAGTAGGGAAGGTATACAGTAGGGTAGTGATTGAGAGAGTGAGAGTGAGAACAGAGAAATGGATAGACGACGAGCAGGGAGGTTTTAGGAAGGGAAGAGGATGTGTAGATCAGATTTTTACCCTGAATTGTGTTGTGGAGAAATATCTGGAGAAGAAACAAAAGGTGTATGTTGCCTTTATGGACTTAGAGAAGGCCTATGACAGAGTGGATGGAGAAGGTTTGTGGAAAGTACTTAGAATATACGGAGTAGATGGCAAGTTGCTGAAAGCAGTGAAGAGCATGTATCAGGGTGCAAAGGCAGCAGTTCCTGTGGAGAGTGAGCAGAGCGAGTTCTTTGACCTGAATGTTGGTTTGAAACACGGGTGTGTGATGTCCCCATGGTTGTTTACTGTATATATGGATGGAGTCATGAAATAAATACTATCAAGAGCAGTGGATGTTGGTGTATCGCTGAAAAGGGAGGGAATTGAGTGGAAGCTACCTATACTGCTGTTTGCGGATGATACAGTTCTGATGAGTGATAATGAATGGGAGTTGCAGGGTCTGGTAAATGAGTTTGGAACAGTTTGCGAAAAACGGAATTTGAAGGTATATGCGGGGAAGAGCAAGGTTATGGTCTTCGAAATGGGTGAAGTCACAGAGTGTGAGGTGAAGCTGAACGGTCAGGCTATGGAGATCGTAAACTCTTTTAAGTATCTGGGCAGTGTGTTGAGTAAAGATGGGACGATGGATGAAGAAGTGCGGGAGAGGGTACTACAGGGGAAGAGGGTTGTAGGAACGCTGAAAGCAGTAACAAGAAATAGGGTGGTCAGTATGGAAGTGAAGAAGTCCTTGCATGACAGTGTGGTAATCCCGACACTGACTTACGGAAGCGAAGCATGGACGTTGGTTGAGAGACTCAAACCAAGAGTGAGAGCAGTGGAAATGAATTACTTAAGAAATGCGTGCGGAGTTACATGGAGGGATAGACAGACTAATGAGGAAGTAAGAAGGAGGTGTGGTGTGGAGGTAAATGTGCTGGAAAGTGTGAAAAGGAACAACTTGAGATGGTTCGGCTATATGGAAAGCGAGAGAATGACTAAGAGGGTGTATGAGAAAGAGGTGGAGGGACAGGGAGGGAGAGGTAGACCGATAGAGAGGTGGAAGGATGGAGTGAGGAAGTATATGAACGAAGGCGGTGCTGGTTGTGGGGAGGGGCATCGACTGAGTGGGGACAGAGGTGCATGGGGGCGGTTCGTTCGTGGCCACCCCTTCGGGGATCACGGCGTCAGGCAATAGATAGATAGATAGAACTCTCGGCTTAGTCTCTCGGTAGAGGTGATGCAGAGCATCAACAAAAAGGATGGTATGCATGGAAAGGTGACGGTGATTCTAGACTGCTGGAAATCCATCGGTGTGATCATAGAATATACATTATACATACTTCAATTACATTGATCTCGGTTATTGGCACATGTCGGCTCTCACAAGTTGTAATGTGGTTCAGCAATAGAGACTTAAATGATGCAATGTGCCTACAAACTATAATGATTATATATTTGAGTAAATTCATTGTTTTTTTGTACTCCACATCAAATGAAGACTAAAGGACTGGACGAGCATTCATATAACTGAATATCATGTTCACCATGTTATTACCAATTAGAATGTTTCTACTAAATTCGTTCATTAGGGTGAATGCCTACACGTTGGTAAGGCTTATATGAATTTAAGAATCATTATATTCCAAAGCTATAATTAGCTTCAACTCTAAAGCCGTGAAAGAAATAGTGATAACAAAAGGTTATTACCATTGGGTCAGGTGGTAATGAGCTCTATATCTGGGTCTTATCTCAGACCACGCTAATGGCTTTCTTGGCCGCCTCTTTTGTTCCCAGAATGGTCAACAGTGTTCCAGTAGATGTGAGACTCCAATAGTAGGGTTAATTGTGGAGTCGAATAAATGTACCAACATTTTTGTTCTCTATGTATATATACCGTTTATATATATATATATAAGGAAGAGTAACACCAAAGCGACAGGGGATGGTCATACTGTACACGTTTTTCCATTATCAAAATCCTCATATTCGGTTATCTGAAATCATAGTGAAACATCAGGCCATGCTATAAATAGTTAAAATGTTTCCATAATATTCACTACAGCAGACGACATGGTCAGGTTAACAGCTGAGTCCCTCCTCATCCACCATTACCAACCAACCCTAGGCACTCACGAGTCCTCCCCTCCTTTACTTTTTTTCTTTTTTTTTAATCATGGGAAGATTTTCAATTAAATTGAATTGATCTATCACTTTTGTTTTCTATTTGTTTATCCATGTATGTCATTCATTCATTTATTATTTTCATAGTTTAAAGTTATATTATTTGTCCCAGTATTCTACTTTTCCTTTGCCCTAGTTTTGCTCTCCCTCTTGGTTCTTTGTAATAATTTAACTTACTCCTTTAACTTTTATATTGTATATTAACATGCTTCGGTGTTAGTCTCCCTTGTACGCCTACGATTTCCTGTCGGTGAGTCAATTGCTTATATACACACACACAATATATAATTATACAGTATATATACACATATATATATATATATATATATATATATATATATATATATATATATATATATATATATATATATATATATATATATATACAAGGTGTTTCATTAAATACCTTTCATAAATTTCAGAATGAATAGACCTAGCAATAATAAATATACTTTACTATGTGACGGTTTTGGAAATTTCTCATATTTACCGGGATATTACACATTTTAGTTTAAATAGGAAAGTCTAGGGGATGAACACAATCAGTAGATTACCATCACCTCAATTACTTTATTTTGTCATAAATGTTTGAACATCAATGTATTTTACAGTATTTACAATAGGTGCTCGATCAATTTGCTTCATGGGTTCGAATACTGTATGAATGAAGCTTCACAAATTGATGGTAATGTGAGAAGGTGAGAGAAAGAAGGATGTACTGGCAGTCTTAAGTAAGTACCAGACATGGAGCCATGCACCTCTGCTAAGTACACAGACATGTTACTTACTTTAGGTGCAGCTGGAGGAAATGCAGCTGAAGCAGTAAGGATGTACGGTGAACAATATCCCAACCGGAGGCAACCATCTCGGCCTACTTTCCTCAGCGTAGAAAGACGACTACAGGAATATAGCTCACTGAATCCACGTGCAGTAGACAGAGGAAGGCCTCATGATGAGCAACTACTCGATGCAGAAGAGGATATCCTTGATGCCATCGCAGATGATCCATCTACAAGCACACGTCGACTTGGTGCACGATTTGGTGTGGCTCATGCATCAGTATGGAGGATTGTAAACAGACATGGCCTGTACCCATTTCATCACCAGCCCATCCATGCTCTGACTGAACGTGATTATCACCAACGAGTGGATTTCTGTTGGTGGCTCCTTAATCAAGAGAGGGAGAACAACGGTTTTATTGCAGAGGTTTTGTTTAGTGATGAGGCAAATTTCACAAGAAATGGCATGTTGAACCTACATAATACACATACATGGGGAGTAGAAAATCCACATGCAACAACAACGAGGGGACATCAGGAACGCTTTTCGATTAATGTTTAGGCCAGTACTCTTGGTGACCATCTAATCGGACCTTTTATGTTACCACAACGACTTACAGGCAATGTGTACACCAGATTTCTTCAGGATGACTTACCCATACTACTTGAAGATGTGCCTCTCAGAACACGTAGACAAATGTGGTTCATGCAGGATGGGGCTCCAGCTCACTTTGCACGAGGTACGAGGGATTTCCTTAACACCTTACGAGCGGCCTATGCGGTTTATTTATGTGTACCGCCCAGCGGGGTGTTTTTAGCCAAAATAGGGCTGTTTACGTGATCATTTTCATGCCTAAATAAGACCCAGAACGTAAAACAAGTATCTATCCCTGAAAGGGCATAAACAGAGCTTTCGAAAGACACCATAACGATCCTTGTATGATGGATAGTTTTCTTGCAATAACCGTGCAACGCGAGTGCAAAAAGCAGGTAATTCGGTACTTTCGGTACATAATTGAGTATGTAGCGAGTGAGAGAGGGAGGAGGGAGCTGAGATTTGTGTCAGTAGGTTCGCCGCGGTGGTCTGGAGCAGTCATACGCTCGCTAGTCTCCTGCCACCACTTGTCTCTCTCTCTCAGCCACATTACGTGCTGAAATTGCCACTCGACCTATGTCGAGCGCCGCCACATAGTCCAGCTTTATTTAACTCGACGTAAGTGGTGAGCCGCTTTTTAAGGGTTAATGTTATGTACCCTGATAAGTGGATAGGCCGTGGTGGTCCCATCGCCTGGCCACCTAGATCACCGGACCTAACTCCACTTGACTTTTATCTTTGGAGACACTTGAAGAGCAGGGTGTATGCTACACAAATCAACACCCGTCAGCAACTGTGGCAACGAGTTCAAGAGCCATGCAGAAAAGTAAGAAACACACCAGGGATATTTGAAAGAGTGCGACAGTCTCTTATGCGCCGAGCCCAACCCTGTATCAACGAGGGTGGGAGAAACTTCGAGCAACTATTGTAAATACTGTAAAATACATTGATGTTCAAACATTTATGACAAAATAAAGTAATTGAGGTGATGGTAATCTACTGATCGTTTTCATCCCCTAGACTTTCCTATTTAATTAAAATGTGTAATATCCCGGTAAATATGAGAAATTTCCAAAACCGTCACATAGTAAAGTATATTTTTTATTGCTAGGTCTATTTATTCTGAAATTTATGAAAGGTATATATGAAACACCCTGTATATATAGATATATTGTGACGGATTTAAGTCCCATATCCTGACCCATAATCCATGACAGAAATTTAGATAGGAGAAAATAAAGAATAGGAAAAGAAAAACACAGAGGAATATATAATAACAAAAGTTCAACTTATCTAAATATTTAAGGACAGTGCAAAATAAGTAAATTACCATTTGTTCATTAATACTTAAAGTTTGACATATGTACATAAATTAACTTAATTATATTTAATGAGACAACAGTAACACCACGGATCATACAACATATTGTATAAATATCTTTTCTAGCCCTCATTTCTGTCTTAAAACAGCCTTAAAATTCCTATAATCTAAAGGTGGTTCACTGTTTTCCCAACAATTACTTAGAACCCCTAAAAAGCGTGTTTACTTTCCCGTAACTTAGAGAATCAAGTCTATCCCGGGCTGGAGGTCTTCATGACGTATCCACTGACGTCTCACCACACCCACTCCCATACGAAGTCTGGCCTTCTTCTAGCACCACCGAGCTTACAACGCTTTGGTTTTACAATATTTCACATTCTCTCAAAATTTCTAGACAACAAAACCTTAAATATTAAATCAACACACATAAAACAAGGTAACTCAAATCTTAAACTTACATTCTTATGAAACGGTTCAGTTTCATGCTATATACTGTACACATTGAATTATAGCTATTCGAAACCTAAATGAACTCTGTCGATAAATCTTAAATCATACAGGAATATTACATAAACCTGTGAGACATCAACTCTCATATTCACGTATTATAAACCATAATCTAATGCTCACTCCAAGTAAATTAAATTAACAATCAATACAGGATTCGAATCAAGTACTGTAGCATCACGAACTTCCACTAAGCATGCCGATAATTTAATACAAAGTTATTTACCTCTCAAGTCACCATGGCTCATTCTTTATGGTACTCCGGTTAATACCATACTACTTCCCTCAGACTAGGAAGAACATATGGAAGTCAGAGGGACAACTGATACAGTCTCTACTCACTGAACTCCCAAAGCCCGCTCCCAACCTGCATAGAATCGTCCTAAGTGGCCAGAAAAACTATCAACATGTGCCATGGTCCTGAAGGGGTTAAATACTTGATATTTAAACAGGCAGACTAGTAAGATTCCTATGCCATTTAATACTGATCTACATTAATTAATAATAGTAAATAGGCTCATACCTAACACTCCCCTCCCTAAAGGACACTAGGTTGAAGCCTCTAGTGTACATCTAGAGAGAAAATCTGCCATTACATTGTGCATTATGGTTTTAACATATTTCTGCAAGAAGAGAGCTCATCTTGTCAGTCTCATTCTTATTCTTCATTCTGGCCAGAAACTGAAGTGGACTATGATCACTGTAGGCTGTATACAGCGTGCCATCCTCCTCGTCACCCTCCTGCAGCAATACGGCTCCGGTTTCCACCTCGCTTGCGTCCACCTGATATTATCCTTTGGGTAAATCCAGTCTTGTCAAGAATCGTGTTGTCCCCAAACTGTCCAAGATGTCATCTATCCTAGGCATCGTGTATGAATGAGATTGTGTGACTTGGTTCAATCGTCGGTAGTCCGTATACATCCGATATGATCTGTTGGGCTTCGGAACAAGTAGGCAGGGAGATACCCACTCGCTCACGCTGGGGACGGCCAAACCATTCTCAAGCAGAAACTGGACCTCCTCCTGGAGAATCTTCTTCCTCCACAGACTCACTTGATGTGGACCCTGCTTGATTGGTGTCGTAATACCCTTCAATACCACCTAATGTTCTGCTACTACACTTCGCTGGGAAACGTCCTGGAATACGCCGCTGTACCTGGATAAGAGAGCTGTGACATCTGCTGCTTTCCTCGTGTCCAAATGCTGTAATATAGGTTAAGGATCGGCAAGAATTTTAGAGTTATTAATCAATGGGACAGTTGGGTTGAATTTATCCTCCTCTACTGGATCATCACATTTTCTCGTTACATTTATTATTGCTGATCGCTGGTGAAAAAGTTTCATATTATTAGCATGTACTGTGCGCTTACATTTCCTTCGCCCTTGTGTACTGACGACATACCTGTCATCTACAACCGCAAACGTTCTATTAACTGGTTCCCCATATCACAAGATGACCAACAATGAAATTCGGGGTGACAGTGTTGCAAGATGGCCTCAGCAAGGTATGGGATGAGGAAGAGGATGCACAGAGTACAGGTCATTAACTACAGGTGAGAACAAGATGCAGGATTTATGACTCGACATACCACAATGCAAGAAAGTTCCCAGAGAGGTATTGTTCCCAAACACAGCAGGTGTTTAAAGCAAAGTCCAACAACACAGAGGAAACCGATCCTAAAGAACTGGACACAGGAGTAGGTATTGAACGTTGACGGTAAGGGGCAGGGGAATCATTAAAGTGTGCGATCTTGGACTGTGCCTGTATCTTCACAGTTTTTGGTGGGGATTGGATGACTTTTATCTGGACACTCTTGATAAAGAAATGCTAAGTAAAGTAATATAATCTAAAGGCGAAACCTGGTTCAAATTTGGTGATGGAAGAAAAAATAAATGTTTAAAAGAAGTAGTTATTCCATGTACAAAGGAGTACAAAGGAGTACAAAGGAAATCAAGCAACAACAGGTCAAGTGACCCTTCTAGGTTGCTTGTCCTCCAAAACACTGAGGATCAAGTGTCCAAACAGTGGTTTAGAGTGGGTAAGGGAACATTGGAAAGGGAATTACTGCCCTGGAACTAATGTCCGTGGCAGGATTAGGAAGTTAGTAGAGGACAGATGGGTTAGTAACTGAGGGGGGGATAAAATAAAGTTATTCATTTACAAACGCAGTCAGTCGCGGGTTTGATGAGAGATATTTGTCTAGGCGGAGTTTAAATCAATCAACGGTGATGCAGTCTATAACGTTTCGGGGAAGCCCATTCCACAAGTTGACAACTCGATTGAAGAAGAAATTCTTAGATTCGTGCGAGTTAAAAGATTTACCAATAATTTTGCAACCGTTTCCCCGCGTGTAATTAGATTGGTCGATAGTGAAGTACTTACTACAGTTCATATTGTCGATGCCTTTGATGATTTTGAACACTTGAATTAAGTCACCTCTTAATCTGCGCTGGGCTAAAGGAAATAGATTTAATTCTCTGATACGCTCTTTGTATGGTTTGTTCTTTAGGCTAGGTATCATTTTGGTAACTCTACGTTGAACTCGTTCTAGCTTGTTTATATCTTTTTGGTAATAAGGGCACCAGGATTGAACGCAGTATTCCAGAAGAGGGCGGACTAAGGAATTGTAAAGGGTTAGGATAACTTCTTTGGATTTATGCTCAAATGACCTGCCTATAAAGCCAATTATTTTGTTTGCCTTCTTAACAACTTCTGAACATTGTTGACTCGGTTGTATTCCACCTCAAGGGGTTCTTTACCCCTGTGCAGCTTCTTTCTCTGTACAGGGGCACAGTTCGTCCTTGTATTGCGTATTGTTCACATGTGTGGGGAGGATCCTCTCACACCGCACTCCTAGATAAAGTAGAAAGGAAAGCCTTTCGTATCATTAACTCCCGTCCACTCACCAACTCTCTGCAATCTCTCTCTCTTCGCCGCAATGTTGCATCTCTCTCACTATTCTATCGCTACTAAAATAATCAGTGTTTCTCGGAGCTTTCCCAGTGTATACCACCTCCTCTACGTAGGGTACGTAGTACCCGCCTTGCAACACAATCCCACCCCTACTCTGTGCAACTCTCCAACCCAAGAGTGAAACGCTATTCTCAGACTTTCTTCTATTCAACTGCTGAGCTCTGGAACTCTCTCCCAGAATCAGTCTTTCCCTCTTTCTATGACTTAATTTGTTTCAAACTCTGTGTGTCCAGGCATTTTAGCTCGAACGTCCCTTGATTTCGGCCCTGTCACTCTTTGAAATCTGGGGGAGGCACTCGCTGCAGGCAGTTATGCCTTTTGTGTCCCTCATTCACATAGAAAAAAAAATCATTGCTGGGAAATACTGTATGCTTAAAACTGATGTAGTAAATAGTGACATTCCACTTCTTTTAAGTAAATCTTCTATGAAAAAGGCTAAATTAATACTAGATATACAGACAAACAAGATAAGTATATTTGGTAAGTATCGTCGTGTTTAGTATACATCATCAGGCCATTAGTGTATACGCATATTAAAGCATGGTACATCATCTATTGATGTTAATCAAGTTCTCGCAGCCACAGGAGATGATGTGGATACAAAGAAAACTAATGGAACTCCACAGGCAGTGTGTTCATCCTTCAAGTCATAGATTGAAGTTATTAATTATCGATGCGAGGCCTTCCCTAGCGCTAAGGGGAGCGTCCTCCATGGCCCAAACTGGTGTGGATTGGAAAATCTGAAATTGAAATGTTTATTGCAGCAGTGATGGGAACACTGTAGGAGTGATGTGGCAAAGTTTTAGACTCGGTAAATAAAAAATACCCTAAATACAGGGTCCCCCCCCCCCCCCCAGCACTCACAACGTATATGTGGTATCGTGGTATGAACGATAGTAACCAATACAATCGCATTTGTATGCACAAATATAGACAAATTTGGTCCAATTTTAATAAGTAAGATATCATTGTAAAGAGGAGCAAAAAAGGCAATAAATCAGTCAGAGGGATATTGGATACACCAATAAATAATTTGACAGGAATCTTGAAACCTTTTAAACTTTCGAAAGAAATACAAATTATTAGCGGCAAAATTATAGGGTGTATCAAATATCCCTCTGACTAATCTATTGCATGTTTTCTGCTCTTTCCATCCATATCTTACTTATTGAGCTTGGACCAACAACAACAGAGTTTTATCAGTTTTAAATATTGTAAAAGATGCGAAAATCCGAGGTAGCTAAACAACTATTGGTCCGATTTTATTCATTTTTGGATATGTTGTTCCTAGAAGTGGTATCTATATAAAAATGCAAACGATCGGACCATTTTGAAATATATGGCGGATGCTCCCCTTAAGTGCCCCATTAATTACTCCTTCCATTCGTCTATACATTAGGCTACCATAGCACAGTTGGAATGTATGTACATGCTCAGATTAATAGCAGGATTCGAAACTGCATAATAAATCGTAGGCTTGTGCATCATTCTTTAACTGTCTTGATAGCATAATGCATAAATGCGCAGAATTTCGGTGTGAATATCCTAGGTTCGAGTCCTTGGAGTGCCACATGAATTTGTTGATTTCATATATTGAGTTTAGAAGTGAAGTTGGTTGGTGAAAAAATATGAATTATAGATCCAAGATACAAGACCTTAACAGATTAGACCAGTGACAATTGTGATAAATAGGACACCATCTAAGCCTGTAGTATGCCTTCCTCTGGCACGAGATTTTATGAGGTAGTTGCCGTAGATCTCAAAGAGTAGGACAAGAAGAAAGATTTACTTGTTTTTGTTTTTTCTATGTGAGTGAGGGAGACAAAAGGCAGAAGTGCCTGTAGCGAGTGCCTCCCCGGATTTGAAAGAGTGACAGGGCCAAAATCAAGGGACGTTCGAGCCAAAATGCCTGAAGACACGGAGCTAGAAGCAGCTTAAGTCATAGGAAGAGGGAAAGACTGATTCTGGGTGAGAGTTTCAGAGCTCAGCTGTTGAATAGAAGAAAGACTGAGAATAATGATTCACTCTTGGGTTGGGGAGTTGCACAGCGTAGGGGTGGGATTGTGTTGCAAGACGGGTACTACGTATCCTATGTAGAGGAGGTGGTATGGGAGACCTCTGAGGAACACTGATTATTGTAGTAGCGATAGAATAGCGAGAGAGACACAACATTGCGGCGAAGAGAGAGAGATTGCAGAGAGTTGGTGAGTGCACGAGAGTTAATGATATGAAAGACTTTCCTTTTTACTTTATCTAGGAGTGCGGTGTGAAAAGATCCTCCCCACACATGTGAACAATACTCAATACAAGGACGCACTGTGCCCCTGTACAGAGTAAGAAGCTGTGCAGGGGAACAAAAACCCTTGAGGCACTTGAGCACACCCAGCTTCTGAGAGGCTGCCTTAGCAATACTGGTAATATGGTCTTTCCAAGAGAGAGCAGAAGAAAAAGAGACACCGAGGATATTGAGAGAAGATGAGGGATTGATTTTTGTAATGTTGAAGTATAAAGGATAGTCCTCTGGGAGTTCCCGACGGGTAGAATTATGGAGACATTGGGTTTTGGAAGCAATAAAGGCAACAAGGTACAAACACCCCACACACCCCACACATCATCATGGGTGGTGACTTCAACGCCAAGACGTCGGCCTGGTTTGTCGACAACCCCGACACAGACAGAGGGCTGGTACTACAAAACCAAACCGATAACCTCATCATCCTTAACGACATCCATCAACATACCCATATTCCTCACCAAGCCCTCTATAACCCATCATCTCCAGACATCACCTTTTGCTCCCCAGAACTCGCCCCCACAACATCCTGGAGGGTGGTCAGAACCTTAGGCTCTGACCACCTCCCGATCATTATCACCACCAAAACCAGACTCACCCCAGCTAGCCACAAACACACATACACCAATTATAAAAGAGCTAACTGGGAAGCATTCACAAATGAGACAGAACAACACTTCACAACTCTAAACAGTACACCTATCACTAACTTCAACAATGCTGTACACATACTCAATAAAACTATCCAAAACGCTGACAAGAAACACATTCCAAGAGGTAACAGAAAAAGACACAACCCTAACTTCACACCAGAAATTAAAAACTTCATCAGACAATGCGACATACTGAAACACTCCCCAGCACCCCACACACAAGACATCACACAACAAATTCAAGCACTCAATACTCAAACTAACAACAAAATACAAGAACAACAAAAACTAAATTGGAATAACTTCCTACAAACACTTGATCACAAAACAAACCCCAAAAAACTCTACAAAACACTAAACAGCATCACACTTTCCATCAGCAACACAACACAATCACATGCTGCAATCACAACAACAGACCCTACTCCTTCATGTAAACAACAAGCAAACACTCTCATCAATCACTTCTCACATGTCAGCCATCTAAAACCTCACAAAGACGACCGACGTGTCATCCGACGTAAGAGACAATTCCCCACAGACCCTGACTATACACCCTTCACCAATCACCAGACAAAGCATATCATCAACAATCTCAAGCACTCACCCGCCTGTGGCCTAGACAACATAAGCAACATACACCTCAGACACCTGGGACCACAAGGCATACAAGCACTCACTAACATATCAAACTACAGCTATTCACACAACACAATACCAGACATTTGGAAGCATGGTATCATCATCACATTCCCCAAACCCAACAAAGACCCCACGCTACCCTCCTCGCACCGCCCCATCACACTCCTTTGCTCCCCCTCCAAAGTCATGGAACGCCTAGTATTACAACTAATTACACCTGACCTACCCCTAGCTCCAACACAACATGGCTTTAGGCCACTGCACTCCACAAACACTCTTCTCACAGACCTTACACAAAGAGCTTTCGACGGCATCAATTCAGCTAGACCACCACACAGATCACTATTAGCCACACTCGACATTAGTAAAGCCTTCGATGCCATCCCCCGCCACAACCTAACAAACAAAATCTACAACACAAACATGCACAACAACACAAAAAGGTGGCTGGCCAACTTCCTAGCAGGCAGATGTGCACACGTATCTTTTGCCGGTCAGTCATCTAAAATCAGAAACTTTCCAAACGGAGTCCCACAAGGATCCGTCCTATCGCCCGCACTCTTCAATCTGTACATGCACGATATAACTACAACCAATACGCCCCAAATAAACTTAGCCTCCTATGCAGATGACATAACACTCACATGCACACACCATGACCCAAAAAGAGCAACAGATCTCCTTCAACCCTATCTCAACACACTACATGGCTGGTGCACTACAAACAGACTTAATCTAGCCCCAGCCAAATCCACCACAACCCTGCTCACAAGTTGGACAGGAGAACACGAATACATCCCTCAACTCACCATAAACAACACACCCCTAACACATACACACACACCCAAAATCCTAGGAGTAACATATGATACTCATATGACATTCAAACAGCACACCACAAACATTAAAAAGAAACTGACACCCAGACTTAACGCCCTCAGGTCACTTGCTCACACAAAATTTGGACACAACAAAGAAACTACCACCACAGTATATAAACAATACATAAGATCAGTGATGGAATACGCAAGCCCAGCCTGGGCTTCTAACCTAGCTGAAACACATCATAAGACCTTACAGACTATTCAAAACAAAGCCCTGAAGATCATTACAGGTTGCACAGCTACTGCACCCACAGATCACCTACATCATGAAACCAAAATCCTCAAAGTCAAAGACCATCTGGACATGAGAGGCACTCAATTCCTGGCAGCAGCCTCCACGAACCAAGACCACCCACTAAACTACATGGCAACACACCCACAGACACCAAGAAATATCAAAAGAACACCCAGCACACGGTATCACACACAATTATTGTCCTCTCTCCCTCCCTGCCCACCCCGAACCAACTTCCAGAAGCACATCCATACTCATATCTCTCACCGATCCATCCACTCACTCACAGACAACACGCAGCTGCATGCACGACCTCCCGAAATCCATCCTTCCGAATCCTCCCTTCCTCGCGAGGACAGAGTCCACCTGGCCAGGCTGAGATGTGGACACCATCCAGCTCTCCTGAGCTATCAGAAGAGACTGGATGACTCCGTTCTCGACGCCTGCCCGGGATGTAACACAGCACCCCTTACCATTAAACACATCATAGAAGACTGTATTTCACACAACCACTTACGCCAACAACACAATCTACACTCAATGAGAGCTCTGTGGGAAAGCTCGATCGTGGCCATGGCCTTCCTCAGGGACTCGGGGCTGTTCGGCCAGGCAGCTTAGGGAACAACAACAACAACAACAAGGTTTTCTTTGACCCAATTGGAAATAGTAGTTAGATCATAAGAAAAGTGTTGTATGGCTTCATTACGTTTGTTATTGAGGGATTGCTGGCTGGGGCGTTCTTGAAGACTAAATGAGTAGTGTAAGGACGAGTCATCTGCGAATGAATGGATGGGACTGGAGGTACAGTTGAGAAGATCATTTATGAAAATTAGAAAGAGAATGGAAGATAAGACCCTGAGGAACACCATAGTTGATAGGATGGGAAGTGAGCGATGGCCGTCCACAACCAGCTATGGAATGGCCGGAAAGGAAATTGGAGACACAGGCACAGATGGAGAGATAGAAACCGAAGGAGGGTAGTTTAGAAATTAAAGATTTGTGCCAGACTCTATTGATGTCCGTCGATATGTCTAGCGCAACAGAAATAATCTCACCGAAGTCCCGAAAGGAGGATGACCAAGAGTTAGTAAGATTTGAAAGAAGATCACCAGTAGAGCGACACATAAGGAAGCCATCCTGGCGATCTAGGAGTAGATTATGGGAAGATAAATGCTTAAGAAATTTTGAGGTAAGAATAGTTTCAAAAACTTTAAGGGAAGCAAGAAATGAGAGCAATTGGACGATAGTTGGAGGGTTGAGAGCGGTCACGATTCTTCGGGACAGGTTGAATGAACGCAAACGTCCAGCAAGAAGGGAAGATATTAGATGAGAAACAGAGATGGAAGAGTTTGGCTAGGCAGGGAGTCAGCACGGAAGCACAGTTTTTTAGTACAGCAGCAAGAACACCATCTGGTCAGTACTCCTTCTTAGTAATTAGCATATAGAGGGTGGAAAGAACGTCCTTGGAAGAGATTATGATGTTAGGCATAAGTAGGAGAGAGGGGGTTGGAGAGGGAGGAACAGCACCGGAATCATCCAAATTGGAGTTTTTGGCAAAAGTGTTAGCGAATAGTTCAGCTTTGTCAGAGGACGAAGTGACGGTAGTGCCGTCAGACTGGAAAAGAGGAGGGAAAGACGAAGAAGAAACATTGTTGGAGAGGATTTTGGCTAGATGCCAGAAGGCTTGGGAAGAGGTAGAATTGGATAGTTCTATCTATCTATCTATCTATTGCCTGACGCCGTGATCCCCGAAGGGGTGGCCACGAACGAACCACCACCATGCACCTCTGTTCCCAGTCAGTCGACGCCCCTCCCCCCAACCAGCACCGCCTTCGTTCATATACTTCCTCACTCCATCCTTCCATCTCTCTTTCGGTCTAGTTCTCCCTCTCTGTCCCTCCACCTCGCTCAAGTACACCCTCTTAGTCATTCTCTCGCTTTCCATACGTTCCATATGGCCGAACCATCTCAAGTTATTCCTTTTCACACTTTCCAGCACATCTACCTCCACACCACACCTCCTTCTTACTTCCTCATTAGTCTGTCTATCCCTCCTTGTAACTCCGCACGCATTTCATAAGTAATTAATTTCCACTGCTCTCACTCTTGGTTTGAGTCTCTCAACCAACGTCCATGGTTCGCTTCCGTAAGTCAGTGTCGGGATTACAACACTGTCATGCAAGGACTTCTTCACTTCCATACTGACCACCCTATTTCTTGTTACTGTTTTCAACGTTCCTACAACTCTCTTCCCCTGTTGTACCCTCTCCCGCACTTCTTCATCCATAGTCCCATCTTTACTCAACACACTGCCCAGATACTTAAAAGAGTTGACAATCTCCATAGCCTGACCGTTCAGCTTCACCTCACACTCTGTGACTTCACCCCTTTCGAAGACCATAACCTTGCTTTTCCCCACATTTCCCTTCAAATTCCGTTTATCGCACACTGTTCCAAACTCATTGACCAGACCCTGCAACTCCCATTCATTATCACTCATCAGAACTGTATCATCCGCAAACAGCAGTATAGGTAGCTTCCACTCAATTCCCTACCTTTTCAGCGATACACCAGCATCCACTGCTCTTGATAGTATTTCTTTCATGACTCCATCCATATATACAGTAAACAACCACGAGGACATCACACACCCCTGTTTCAAACCAACATTCAGGTCAAAGAACTCGCTCTGCTCACTCTCCACACGTACTGCCGCCTTTGCACCCTCATACATGCTCTTCACTGCTTTCAGCAACTTGCCATCTACTCCGTATATTCTAAGTACTTTCCACAAACCTTCTCCATCCACTCTGTCATAGTAGTGGAGCAGATAACTGCAAATTTCAGGAGAATCGTTCAAATCGTGATGCAAGCATGAAATTTGGTACATGTACCCTTCAAGGTCCATTCTTCTCAGAAATACCGCTGGCCACGCGAAAATCCAAGATGGCGGTCATTTTTCAAGATGGCTGCCGTGCTGACCATATATTGCTTAATTCTTTTTTAATTATTACCTGGTGAACATTTTAAGAGAAAACTGTTTCTTGCTAACCAGATTAATGAGAAGCACTGTTTTAATCATTGTCATAGTCTATAATTGGAATTTTAGAATGGCATCCAAGATGGCGTCCATTAATTTCATATGTTCATATCTAAGCAACTACTGAACATATATACATGATTTTTGGTGTGCACATACATTCTTTGGGTCAGATAATCCAATGGAGCCATTTTCACATTTGTTAGTAAGGACTGAGGCAGTGATGAGCTCTTGCAAATATAATAGAGTGATGTCAACACACAACCAGGGCACACTGGTAACATCGCTGCTGTGCAACTCAGCATGGGGTTCAGTGTCAGCTTATTTTACTGTACTATACTATAAGTTGTAGTGTAGTTTAATTTAGTGTCCCAAATGCTTTCTAACAGCCCCATATCAATTAGCTACTAGACAGTAGTTGGTAGTTAGTAGATAGAGTTAGATAGCCGCACCTGAATTGCCAGGGTGTGCCAGCGCGGGAGAGCCGAGCCAAGGGTAAGGGGGCTATACATGACTTGCTCATGTACTTACCTGGATGGTGTACAGATCACACGGGACTTAAATGGCACTGGATGAATGATCGGGCTAGGTGTAGGTCACCCGAACCTAGTTGTATCCCATAAAGTAATGTGTGTGTAATTTCGTTAAGGTGGTAAAAGGATAAACCCTCGGCATTAATCAGAAAGCAAAATGGCCGATTCAAAATCCATTTTTCCCATAAGACAAACTGACTGGTCAAAGCCGTCATGGTCAATGCAAATGATACAGATGTTGCGGTCATTGCAGTGAGTGCCTTTCCAGCCCTTCAGAGTTTGGGGCTAGAGCAGTTATGGGTGGCATTTGGTCACGGTCAAAGCCGGCGCTGGATCAGTGTGCATGGCCTGTATCGCTGTATGGGGCAGGAGAAGGCTAAAGGCATGTTATTCTTTCATGCCTTCACAGGGTGTGACACTGTTTCAGCCTTCCGTAACAAGGGAAAGAAAACTGCCTGGCAGACATGGGATGTTTGTCCAAAGGCCTCCCCTGTCTTCTCCAAGCTGAGCCAGTACCCTCTTACAGTGGAAGATGGTGACCTGGAGATACTGGAGAGGTTTGTCATACTGATGTATGACAGGTCCAGCACTGCTACCACTGCGGATGAGGCCAGGCTTGACATGTTTGCCAGAAAACAGAGGCCTTATGAGGCTATTCCACCAACAAGAGCAGCTCTGCTTCAGCACACTAGACGAGCTGCCTTCCAGGCTGGTTGTGTTTGGGCCCAAGCAACCCAGTGTCAACCAGAAGCAGAGAGTCCTGCTGACTGGGGATGGCAGAAGGTTGGTGAAGAATGGCATGTCTTCTGGACAGCCAACTCCCCCATAGCCAAGAGTTGCGAACAGCTGACCAAATGTGGCTGTAAATCAGACTGTCGTGGCAGGTGCAAGTGCTACAGGCTGGGTCTCTCCTGTACAGCTCTGTGCACTTGCAAATGTGAGGTGTGAGTCTTTGATTCTATGGTATTTTTACTAATGTTATTTGTACTCAATGGATATGTATAAATGGTGTGAATTAGGCCGTTTCCTACGATATAATCTTCCTTCACTTTGTCTAGTTACTTATGACCCTGATGAGTTAATAATGTGACAAGTCTCTCTAATTCTCTGACCTCAAAAATGTAGGATTAGATGAAAACATAATTTGTCTAGCTCTACTAATAGCCAAGATATCACAAAATTTGTCTTTAACCCCAGAAGGCCGATACACTACTCAAATAGCACAGCTTTAAATAACCTTTAAATAGCCTGCTGATGGCTGCAATTTACTTGTATGACGTCACGGTACTTTTGCGGTAATTTTCACCGAGTTCCAATATCACCGAAACTACCGTGATGTCAACACAATGGGTTTAAGGAAATTTCACTATGGCAAAGGTGCGTAAACACGGAAAATCACGGAAAAGTTACCTGACGAAAACAAGCAATATCTCAGTAACTACAGGGCCTATGGAGCTGAATTTTTTTACGAGACAAAAGCTGAAAGTGACCTCTCTCACGTGGTTTATGATTCATTTCTCTATCTTTATTCTTTGATTAGCTATTAAGCCATAAACACTACCGAAAATCGCCAAAACAATCCGGCCTCCTCGGGTTAATGGCGGCCATCTTGGACGCCATCTTAGTTAAAGTCTAATATGCAACTGCTTTGGACAAAATTACCTTCACTTACCACGTTAGAGCCAAAAAAAAAATGGATTGGACAGTATTCATGTCTTTTTTCTTTCAATTAACTGACCCATAACAGTAGGGCTCAGTCAGATGTGTCGGCCAAAAAATGGTCTCCATATTGAATTTTTGCGTGGCCAGCGGTATATGCTTTGAAAGTGAGCTTTGAAGAATACCTGTACCAAATGTCATGCTTGCATCACCATTTGAACGATTGTTTCACTTATCTGCTTCACAATAGGCCTTCTCCAAGTCAATAAAGGCAACATACACCTTTTGTTGCTTCTCCAGATGTTTCTCCACAACACAATTCAGGGTAAAAATCTGATCTACACATCCTCTTCCCTTCCTAAAACCTCCCTGCTCGTCGCCTATACATTTCTCCGTTCTCACTCTCTCTCTTTCAATCACTACCCTACTGTATACCTTCCCTACTACGCTTAGGAGACATATTCCTCGGTGGTTACCACACACTCCTCTTTCCCCTTATATAGGGGGACTATTATGCCAGTCTTCCAGTCATCGGGTGCACTCCCCTTCTCCCATGCTAGTTTGCACATTTTCCATACCCGTTCGATCACTATCTCACCACCATACCTCAACATTTCCCCACACTCTCCATCTGTTCCTGGTGCTTTCCCCAACTTCACTCTTTTCATGGCTTCCCACACTTCTGACCTCCTGATCCCCGCCTCCTCCTCCACTACTTCTCTTCTTCTCCCTCCCATACCATATCCAGCTATGTTTGCTGGCTCTTCATTCCTTACATTTAACAACTCATTGAAGTACTCCCTCCATCTTTCGACTCTCTCTTGCTTCTCGGCTAGCATTCTCCCATTCATATCTTTCACACCCTTACTGTTTCCCTTGCTACCTTCCCTAACTTTCTTGACTTCTTTCCAGAACAGTTTCTTACTCTCCCTCCATTTTACACTCAGATTCCTTCCAAATTCCTCATATACTCTTCTCTTATTTTCCTTCACTACTCTCTTCACCACCCTCTTACTCTCCACGTACCTCGCTCATTTCTGTCTCTCGAAATCTTCATTTCCTCTACTACCCAACCACTCTCTATATGCTTTCTTCTTTTCTTCCACAGCTATTCTTACCTCTTCTGTCCACCATGCTGTACCTTTCACTCCCCTCCCTCTTCTCCTAACTCCACACACCTCCTCACATGCTGCACAGATCTCATCCTTAAACACCTTGCTTATCTCCTCCACTTCCTCCATAACTTCCAGGTCGAACCCACCTAGTGGTCTTTTCACTGCTCTCCTGTACACTCACTCTCATGTATCTCAATATTGATGAGACACAGAAAGGATCAGTTAGGGAGGCCAGGTGGTAAAACAGGAGTTCCAGCTGTCCTTATCACCCACCTAGCACCTAGCCACCTATATTCTGCATGTAATGGGTGTCGCAACTATATTTAGCATTTCATCTGTATTTTACAGGAAGGAGAGGCAAAACATTATAAATCAGATTATGATGAAGTGGATAGGCACTGGCTAAGGGTCATCTGGTAAAGTTTTGTCTGATAATGGAGGTAAATTTGCGAATGAAGACTGCAGAGATATGTGTAAAAATCTAAACATCACATCCATATGCACTGCTGCTGAAAGTCCTTTTAGTAATGGGTTATGCGAGAGAACCATGCCATACTATTATTGACAGTATGGTTCATAAAATTTTGCCTGGTAGTCCCACTTGTCCTTTGTCTATAGCATGTGCAGTTCATACTAGGAACTTGTTACAAATGGTGAATGGTTACAGGCAATATCAGTTAGTATTTGGCAGGAATCCAAAATTACCATCACTATTATGTGACGATCCCCCTGCTCTGAAGGTTCCTGCAATAAGTTTTTTTTTTTTAAACATTTTAATGCTTTGCAAGCTGGTAGACGAGCTTTTGTTCAGGCTGAGGCAAAAGATAATTTAAGATTAGAAGGGCTCTTCGGCAAAGTATACGACCATGTGGCAAGCAAGTTACTGCCAGTGATGTGGTTTATTATAAGATAGATGGACAGAATGAATGAAATGGCCCTGTCACGATAATCGGTAGAGCTGGTAAAGTTATCGTAATAAAGCAAGGAAGCCAGTGTGTTAGAATACATGCATCCAGGGTGATAGATAATAATTACATCATGGGTGGGTGAAGTGTGAAGGATACTGATGACAGTGACAACACTAGGGCACCAGTACCTGAGATAATTATTCAGAATTGTGACAATGCTGAAGCAAGTGAGGCACAAGAGTTAGATAAATTTGAATGTTTCAAAGTCAATATGCCCATTCCGAAAGGTGGGAATAACATTAGATATCTTCCAAAAGGATATGATGTATGGAAAGAGGCAAATGTATTATTAGGGCTGGAAAAGTGAATGACAAACATAATATAGGATGAATATAAGGGATGAGAATGATGGGGATTCATCTGTGGATTTTGTACATGAAGTAGAAGAGTGGAACATGATTAAAAAACAGGATGATACTGAACAACATGAGGTTTTAGTTGCTTATAATAGACATCAGGAGAAATGTGTATGAGATGCTAAGTTCAGGAGTTGCAGAACTGGAATGATGTTGATGTGTATAGTGAAATACAAAATATTGGACAAAAAACACTGTCTTTTCATTGGGTATGTACAGAGAAACAAAAATAATCTGGTCATTCTACCAACAAAGCTAGATTAGTAGTTAGATGATTTGAAGAGAACCTTACTGACAAAGACACTGAAGAGTAGATTCTCCCACCGCAGGGAAAGCTATGTTTCATATGCGCTTGGCTTTATTTTCTACAATGTCTTAGAAATGTAGATCAATATATATACAATCTGTATTCTTACAAGGATCTACATTTCAGAGGGAAGCTTTTATTAGGTCACGAAAGCAAGCTACAGTCTCCGAATACTGTACTTGGAAGCTGAACTAGTGTGCTTATGGTTTGAGCAATGCTTCTTGGGTATGGTATGAATTTGTGAAAATGCCTTTACTGAGATTAGGATGTGTACAAATCAAAACAGACCCAGCATTGTTTTGTTGGTATCATAAAGGGAGATTGCTGGAATGCTTCTAATCCATGTTGATGATTTCATCTGTTTAGGATCTGAATTGTTCATAAGTCAAGTAGTAGATGCTGTCAGAACGGAGTTCCAAAATGGTTAAGGAGGCTATTAGTGGCTTTAAATATCTTGGACTTGATATCAGTCAGAATGAATCAATCGTAACAATACAGCATAAATCCTACATGGATAGTGTGTCGCCTATACCTATCACTCATACTAGAGCCTCTATGAAAGATGATGCTTTGAGTAAAGATGAGGTAGATGCCCTTAGAAATCTTATTGGGCAACTCAACTTGCTGAGTTCGGACGAGACCTAACATTGATTATGTTTTTGAACTAAGCAGTTCGATAAACAAATCCAAGATTAGAACTCGTGCGTAGAGCAAATTAAATTGTTAAGAAACTACATTTCAATGGTACTAAGATTCTGTTCCCTAAATTAGGTGATCAAATACAATTTAAGCTCGTTTCGTTTAGTGATGCTTCTCATGCCAATCTTCCTGATGGTGTTTCGAGTGCAGGTGGATACATGGTGCAATTGCGGGGAGAAAAGGGCAATCGTTGTCCTTTGGCCTGGGAATATAAGAAAACTAGGAGAGTAGTCAAGAGTTCACTAGCAGCAGAAACACTTGCCCTGGTTGAAGCTATAGACATAAAGTTGTTTTATGCAATATATTTTGTCTGAAGTATTAAATGGTGGTAACAGTACTCTTCATTTGCTCATTTCCTCCTTTACTTCTCTCTAATTCTTAGAAACCTCTCACCTCTTCAACCTATCTATCCCCACCCTTACTGGTTACTTGAGCACAATCGGACACAAGGGCCAGACCAGAGAACAACCCTAGGAAAGGACCGGTTGACCCTTCCCTGGCTCCAATACTCTGAGTAAAATGTGGACGAGATGGTGACATAAACAGGGGAGTCGAGGCTAGGTGTACGTTATGGAAGGCAACAACAGCCACAACCTGCAGCTTCATCCCATACCCCGAGCTTGCAGCAGGCCATTTGCAGTGGCCTACGAATACCTGTCAGTGGTGCATGCTTTTTCCATGGCATTGCATTAGGAGATGGGTGGAGACACTACAAAATACACCGAGGTGGAGCTGAATAATACAAAATACCCTTGACGATAAGCTACCTAGCCGAATTAAGTAAGGTGAAGCAAGAATGCTGGACCAAGAGATCAGCAGCAGGCCTAGAGATGAGAAGCTGAATGCAAAGGTGGTGGCTACATTCTGTTGTAGTATTTTATTTATGAATCCTTTGGGTCCGCAATTTATGAAGAAAGAAGAAACTAAATAGACAACCATTAATTTTTTTTTTTTTTTTTTTAAAAGACCTCCGTCTACGTATTGTGAAAAACCTGTTATCCTCCGGCAAATTGTGGGGTTGAGTGAGTGAAAGGGGGGGACAGTGAATGAAGGAGGATGCATGTTTTTCATAATACGTGTTGCTAGCCCCAAACGCGCGAGCAACTGTGGCTTTCAACCATCCGACACATCCATTAAATCCACACATCCATTAAATTGAATCGAAGTTAGCTTAACCTCACTTATCAAGAGATATAAATTTATACACATCACAAGGCATCATAACCTAATTTGACTGAAGGAGAAAACAATGGTGTTTTATTGACTTTAATTTTTTGTAATACCTATCTTTGGAAGGCACCTGAAACCTAACTGAATACTCTAATCAAGGCGACTCAAGCCTGAAGTCAACATTGAAAGTATTTCGAAAGTCGAAACCAGTTTCATAGTTCAGTAAGATGATGCATCTGTTGTGTAATTGTTAGAAGTGAGAATTGAGCATTCACTGAGCGATTGGTAGTATTAGTAGATGCATGTGTGTGATTGCAGGAAAGGTAACCAGCTTAATATTATAGCGACAAGTACATTTATTTTGTGGTTTGAGTTATATATGTTGTAACCAATTCCATAAACAGTACTGTAATGCGACTGATGCTTGAATGTTGAATGTCAGAATATAATATATGCATTCACTTATTGTTCAGTATACTAGTAGGTACATGTGCATGTTGTAAGCCTTCTGGTCTCATTGGTTTTGCCAAGCTTAAACACATATGAATAGCGGTTATGTAAATTATATTAGATTGTAATATTATATTTAACCAGTAAATAGTTTTTTTATCATAGACTACAAGGGAAGTTTTATACAGTATTCATTTTTCTTGTGTGCATGAACTAGACTATTATTGTGGGAGTCGTTGAGTTTCATTAGGCGATATGTTATTATTGTCCATGCAGAAAAGTATTGCAGGAATTATTGCTTGCCCAATTGAGCTCGACGAAAGGTTAGTAAGATTGGACAGCGATCTCTACCTACAGTATCTCTTTGAATCACCTATTGTAAGGCAGACATTAATGGGAATAACATCCGAAGTACTGCGCTATCTACAGATTTTGCTCATACTTGTTTAGACTATTTCATTTGAGTGGATAAGTTGTCAAATTCTAAGACCATGTAATGCTAGAAATACAAATATTTTATTTATAAGAAGAAGTTGTTAACGTGAGTCCTTTATCCATCTAGAATAATTATAGTAATATATACTGTAAATATATACTGCAGGGTCAACAGCAAACTTAGGGACCCTTCGTATGTACTCTTATTACATTGATTAATAATTAATACAAACAAATATATATATATATATATATATACAGTATATATATATATATATATATATAATATATACATATATATATATATATATATATATATATATATATATATATATATATATATATATATATATATATATATATATATATATACATATATATATATATATATATATATATATATATATATATACTGTATATATATATATATATATATATATATACCGGACTATATATATATATACCCGGTATGTATATATATATATAATAATCATACTTATATGACTAAGTATGGCAATGTGTCTTGTAGGATTATGAAGTAATATTTACAAATGACTATTATATTGTGTTTTCCATCATTAGCTTCTGATATTCCAAACGTTTTCATAATCTGTGGATGCTTAAGATGGAAAACACATCGATATATTTAACATACAAACATAATACGAAATTAATACCTGACTTCAAAAAAGCCGATTATGGTGGGTATTATATTAGTATGGTATTATGAGTCCTATTAGGGGACCCTATGGTAAACAAAAAGTCGATCCAGGTGTCCAAATGAGTGTACCCCTTCTCGGGTACCTGTCAGCTTAAGTCAGGAAGAGACGTCAAACTTGGTAGATACGTATGATAATTGTATCAAGTCAGTATTCAATGTGCAAAATAAATATATCCTCAAAAGAAATTTTTGATTAACACAGAAGCAACCCAAATGGATGAATAATAGAATATTAGATCTTCTAGGGAAAAACAGAGGAAAATATAGAAAAATTAAGAAAGGCGAATTCACCTACTTGCTTACTATCACAATCTATCAAGACAGGTATAGAAGGATATTAGGAAAGCAAACAGAAATTATGAAATCAGGATAGCCAATGACTCAAAAAATAACCCTAAAGCTTTTTACCAACTATATAAATCCAAGGTTAGAGATGTAATTGGTCCCCTTAAAACTTCGATAGGAGAAATGACAGAAAATTATTTAGAAATGTGCAGTACATTAAATAGTCAATTTCTTTCCGTTTTCACTAATGAAAATTTGGCACAGTTTCCCGAAGTCCGTAAGGTATATAGCGATAGTATAGAAAATAGGTTAAGTACGGTTACTATACCGGTAAGTAGAAATTATGTGCTTAAGGAAATTGACAGACTGTAACCTCAAATAATACCCTCTCCTCATTTCCCTTAACTATAATCTAATTTGGTTGTGTCGAGATCCTTTGTAATACATATTTAGTGCTAGGCTATTATGTAAGTAGATTGCTGAGTTTTCACGGGAACATGGACATTTCATATTCTACGCAGGAACTTTGACTGTGTACTGTACTTTGACTGTGTACTGTACTTTGACTGAGTACTGTACTTTGACTGTGTACTGTACTTTGACTGTGTACTGTACTTTGACTGTGTACTGTACTTTGACTGTGTACTGTACTTTGATTTTATTTCACTACTGTATTTTTAATTTTGTTTCACTTAAATGGCTACGTTGTGTCTCCCTCTACAAATTAAATAGTTTCGTAGAGTATTTTACATAATTTAAAAAAAATACCCAGTTTAATATTTCTTATGGACCATCGAAGCTATATGGATCGTTAATAGAGTGACTGTACCTTGTTCCCGAACGCTTATTTCCCACTAAACTTAATATTGTCATAACATTTCACATTATTTTATTTTATTGTATAGTTGTGTTTGATCTAGATACTTTGTTTAGATTACGCACTAGCTTTCATTATTTGTAAGTTATTTCAATTTTTAGCTTTATGCAATTAATATATAATCAAATGTTCATATACGTATGTTTTCTTTTCACAGAACATACTTATGATGACATAATAAAATGTCGAAACGTCTATGAAGGAAAATTGATGAAAATAAAGATTATTTTTATTACGACACTGGTGATTCTCTTCCTATTTTATATATATATTATATCATATGACTTCTCATTTTCTACTGCTTCATATACCTCCGAGAAAAAGCTAAGCAAATTAGTAAGGCAAGAACGTCCTTGAGTGAAACCTTGCTGAGAAGAATTTATTAAGTTAAATGTTTCTAAGTGGTTTCTAATTTTCCTAGCAATAATTGACTTTAGCAACTTTCCTATGATTGATGTGAGACTAATGGGACGGCAATTATATGCTATTGAGTTATCACCTTTTTTGAAGATAGGAACTACATTTGCAAGCTTCCAAGCTTCTGGAACTAAACCTGTTTCTAATGACTTGTTAAATAGAAAAGTGAATGGGTAACTTAACTCATATCTGCATTTTTTTAATACTCTAGCATATACCTCATCAGGACCAGGCGATTTATGAGCACCACTATTGACTATTTAATGTACTGCACATTGTACAAAAATTGTCCTGGTAAAAAACTTCGATAGGAGATTTTTTTTTTTTTTTTTTACAAATGTGCAGTACATTAAATAGTAAATATGTTTCTTCATAAATCGCCTGGTCCTGTTGAGGTATATGCTAGAGTATTAAAAAAATGCAGAGGTGAGTTAAGTTTCCCATTAACATTTATATTTAACACGTCATTAGAAACAAGCTTAGTTCCAGAAGCTTGGAAGCTTGCAAAATGTAGTTCCGATCTTCAAAAAGAGGTGATAAATCAATAGCATTCAATTACCGTTATCTTTCGTTTAGCTACAGGCAAGCACATCTATTTCTTGATTTTTCTATACCAGGTGAATTAACTAAGTGTGAGAGTTAATTTTATAATTGAAAGTTTTTTTTACTGGTATCTGCATATTTTCACTATGATTGGTGTATTGATTGTTATAATGATATACTGTATAACATCAAATATCTATTGACCTTCATAGATTACAACTTCGCCCTACGTTAGTATATCCAACTTAATTCTGGTGTTGTATTGACCAGAACGGACCTTCTGTTCCCTCTCTTGTTTATATGATGACTTGACCGTCCGTGCCGAGGGTCGGTAGAGTGTGGCTGACCTCACTGACAAACTGAGACAGCCTTGCAGTTAAAGGCACGCCAATGTTGGTTCAATCTGCTGTTCTACTTTATATTAATCTAAGCAGTTTATTAGTATGGTTTATGATGCTTATGAAAGCAAATACACATTTGTCTGTGAATTAGTGGGATTGATTATTGAGAAGAGAAAGAAATGTAAATTATATAATGAGTATTTCATTTTTGGTCACTAAAACATAAGGCAGGACGACGTATGGTGAATACTTGATAAATCTATTATAGCACTAGTGATAAAATAGGCTACTAATCGTTTCTAGTAACATTAAATAATAATTCTTTAACATAAAGCACTATTTTTCATATTGATCATGATTATGTTGTTTTAACTGTTTAGTATTATGCAACCGTAACCATTTAACTACCAAATTTGATATTTAACAACATTTGACTACCAGTTGACGATTGATAAGTCTGCTCAACCAAAACACTCGGAGACAATCAATTGTGAGAACTATTATGATTTGTGTAATAAAAATCGACCTTTTCGAAATTTGACTGTTAACAAAGAAATATATGATTCATTATTTGATGATAATCTTTTTACAAACATTTGTAACATATATTTGAAGGTTGACCAGTATCATTTAAGCAAAACCTAATAGCGAAGTGAATTATGTATACTCGGATGCCATAGTCTCTAGCCCACTCATAATATTTCGTGTTTTACTTTATGCAATTATAACTACCTGGATTTATTTTTGGATAGAACTTGCTTGTCAATTAATAGTGTATATCGTTTTGTAATTGATGTAAAGAACAATATATTCATAAATTCGATTCTACTTCCATAGTTAGAAATAGGTGAAGTCCACAAATATTTATGAGTGGGCTAGAGACTATGGTATCCAAGTGTACTATTCAAATAATTAGTAAAGGAAATGCTAACATCGACATGCTACCATCGTATTGAACAGATTAATAATGAACATACCTACGGCATACATGCAGACTTTGGGTGCATATAATTTTGCTTAACCCATTGACTGCGGGTGACGTTCTGGAATGTCCTGGCAATTTACAGCAATTTACAGACATTAAAAGCCTGTGAAAGCTGTAGAAATCGAGTGTCAGTGTCCGACCCTCACAGCAGCGAGCTGCTCACTGAGGGAGACTGTGTCTCGCACGGGTGTCTCACAACAGTGTTGCCGAGCGAGCGAGAGCTAATTATTAGCGGTTTTCCCGTATGTCTATGGCACCACTGCGGGTGAACCCCGCCACCTACGAAGCCCGTTCTGGTCTCATTTTGAAGCTATTTTCGCCTAGTTTTCAGCTAAATGCATTTAATGCAGATGATTGATTAATCATTCAGGAGTGCCTGAATTTGCCCTAAATAGCCCAAATATGCCCGCAGCATAAGTGTTAAGCCCCTTTCCCACTTGAACGATTTTCATCGACAACTCCATACGACTGCCCATAATCTTAGGATGTCGTATATAAATTGTGTATCATCTCATGACACGCCGATGAATCTCATGCATCGCCAAAGGTGTCGCGTGACTCGTATCAACTTTGGAAAGTTCAAAGGCACTCAGAACTGGTGACAATGGTCAAGATTCATCGTACATGTTGGCAACATGTTGCCAAATATTTGCCGATGCATCGGCAAATAGTCTTATGCATTGGCGATGGCCTCGCATGGCATCGCAAGAAAATAAACGTTACACCGATACAACCTATCGTACGATGATTTGCCGAGACATAAGATTAGTTGGCAAATCAATTGGCAAGCAATCTGCTACATATAAGACGTTATCGCATGACTTGCCGAAAGTATATCCAGGCCTGGTATGCTCAACACGAGGGTGCACGAGGGTGTTGTCGATATGCACGATTGCATGAGTTACCATCCCCGATGATTGAGACACAAATCGGCGATTTACACAAGAATGTGGTGGTGGTGGTGGTGGTGGTGGTGTTGCCATTGTACTCTTCTTGAGATAATTCATAACCCCATGTGCTAGGCCGAGAGGACGATCTTACCCACCTCTCATATGGATCTCACTACTAAGATCAGTGAAAAAGTCTAAGACCTCTATGTTCTCATCACATGCAAGCACCCAAGAAGCCACCAATTGCTTATGGTTTAGTCTTAGTGTAACAGACCTTAACATCAAAGAGTTCTGATTCCACATGTAGTGCCTCAGAAGATTGTGTGAGAATCTCTAGCGACTCTTGATATTGACAATTGATTTTCCCACATTGGTTGTGACTGACTGCCTGGCTCAATACAGGTCCATTCATATGTGGAAAGTGAGGTTACTATTACGCACTCCTTTATCACTCCTGATTTCAAACGGAAAAGGGAAGCCTGCCCACCACACTTGATAGGACTCTGATTTGTAAAGTCCGAACACCAGATCAATAATCGCTAAGGGTCAATAATCGCAAAGTCAGAAAAGCACCAACAATGCATCCCAATGTAAAACTATCACTTAACCCTTCTTTGGCGGCGCGCATCATATGTCGAGTGAAATAAATTTGGACTATGTGGCGGCTCACAACATAAGTCGTGTGGCATTTTCAGCACGTAATGTTGCTGAGAGAGAGAGACAAGTGGTGGCAGGAGAGTAGCGAGCGTATGACTGCTCCAGACCACCGCGGTGGACCAACTTACATGAATCCCTCCCTCCTCCACCCTTTCACACTCGCTACATAGTGAATTGTGTGGGGAAAGTACCGAATTACATGGTTTTTGCACTCGTGTTGCGCGGTTGTTGCAAGAAAACTAGCGGTCATACAAGGATCGTTTTGGTGTCATTGGAAAGCTCTTTCCAATGCCCTTTCAGGGATAGATACTTGTTTTACGCTCTGGGTCTTATTTAGGCATGAAAATGATCACGTAAACAGCCCTATTTTGGGTAAAAACACCCCGCTGGTGGCTACATATTATTTACCGCCTAGGCCGCTCGTTAGGTGTTAAAGGAGCACCATTAATTTCAATAAACCCCTTGACTCAAACAAACTTTCTTTAAACTTAACGCCTTACGAGCGGACCCGTCAGTAACTTCTACTACCCGCCAAGCGGGTGGTTTTACCCTAAACGACCTTGTTTCCGTGCTCTTTTTCATGTATAAACAAGAGCCAGAGTGTAATACAATTATGTATCCCAGAAAGGGCGATAATTGAGCTTTCCAATGACACCAGAACCATCCTTCTACGACCACGCGTTCTCTTGCAACGATCGTGCAAGACGAAGGAAAAATCCCTATAATACGGTAATTTCCTTACATAATTCCCTGTGTAGCGAGGCAGTGAGTGTGGGTGTGTGTGGAGTAGGGCCCAGTGCTAGTATGGGAGCCGTGCCGAACGGTCAGAGCCGACCTACGCTCCTCCCACTGCTCGTCTCTCTCTCAGAGCCAAATAATGCTCAGAATTGCACATCGCCTTAAGTCGGTCCCCGCCACATAGTCCTTTCTTCTCTAGACCGACTAAAGTCCAGCCCCGCTAGACAAGGGTTAATAATATCTTCTAGAAATAACCAGAAGAAAATGGGAGAATACGTCATGGTATATTGAAAAAGTAATTCAGTCATATTCACAACATAAACACACTGCACAATGTAACTATGCCCCGATAAAGACGAACATAAGAAAACTGGCTTTCGATTAAATATTTGATAATCATCGGTACTATATACATAAACAGTTGCCTCATGTATTTACATCATGAATAGTAATGCTAACACCAAGGTTGATTCCGATTTGTTTTGGAATTTGGCCTTTCAATAGGGAAGTATTATTTTACGCAATTCATACAAAAGACAAACTAAAATACAAATAATAGTAAATAAGAAAAAAACGAAAACAAACCACGATTATCCTTAGAGACCTAAATCCAACATCAGACAGCTAAACTATTACATATCCATACACACAGTATTTACTCAAATGTAATATAACATCTATTGATATACGTTGCTTTATTCTATGAATGATTTTAACCATTATGAAATATGTATGGACATAACATAATATTTATGACAAATAAAGTTACATTGACAATGTAGGTTATGGAGTGTGAGTTGGGGAACTGTATCCTCACGAACCATAGCATGTATATACACTTACTTTGATTTGACCGTATAGTCCACCCAAACGTAATCATACTGTGCTGACGTACGCCCTATGATATACTGTTAATGTAATTTAATGAATATTTCACAAAGACTTGTGCACCCTCACAAGTGCCAGCTCTTTTTCAGAACTTACCTCCACCTTAATTAATTATATTTCTTCTCGCCCTGAAAGCCAGGTCACCAGGTGCAAACAAAGGTAATATTTTCTCAGGTCTTTCTATTTCGGTAACTTCTGTCTTTGTCTGTGTGGAGAATAGTTGGGAAAATATATGACAAATATTGACTATAGCTACAAGGTATGATACACTCTGAAAATTAATTATATTTTAATTTCTACACTATTTATTACATGCAAAGGTACGTAGTCGAACTTGTACTATTGTAACTCCGTTTGATTAATTCACGAAATACACATACGAATGAACACAAACACAGGTACAAGCACAAACGTGCACATACACAAAACAAACACACACCTTTTCGTTACTCTTTTGTGGAATTAACAAATGTTCCCAATTTTTTCAGAACTTTCTCCCCACTTTGTTTGCCTGTCATAGTGATTCCTTTGTTTCCGTGAGATATATCTATAATATATACAGGTGGAATGCAGACAATATTACCTAGAAGCAAGCATTGTCACATGACCAGTTTTAGCTACATTTGTTTCATTATTTTTGATGGTTGTATAGTATATACAGTATATCTCAATCAATATGTTGCCGGATGCCTTACTCCACTTTAAATGGGTGGCAATACACAAAACACTCCCAAGTGGAGTTGTCCCCGTTAGACAACCCATGCCACTTTATCCATGGATTTACAGGATTGATCACTTAACTTAGGGTCTGTCTGACTCTAAGGCCCTCTATGTATCTTTTTAGCACTATTTATTCCAAAGTGGTAAGTGGCTAGTCCATCCACAACCTGCTTGACTTTTTTACTGTCGGCCAACGTACGTCGTTGGTACAGTTACGGTTAACTAAATTTTACTTCGGTTTTTAAGATATTCTAAAATGATTGTGATGAAGTGGTTCAATTTGTTTTATCTGTGACGAGGCTATTCTTTCATCCCAGTTTAATTAATGGACAAATATAATTTGCACAGTACAATTTTCAATATATTATTCTGTGTTTTCCTAAATATTGAATAAAGTGAGCTCTTCTACATACAAGTGTCATTAATACTACCAATAAGGCGGTCTGTGACATATTGGTTAGCTCGTTTAGTTCTCAACCACTCTTAAATCCCGGCCAGGGCGAAACTACCTATGCAGGTCTCCTATACCCTGTACCAAGTAAATGGGCCTAATCTCTTGAACATTAACCTCTATAATTCCAAAAAGGTATAGAGCAAATGAGCTGGAAGTTTCCATACTGGCTGACATTTCCCAAATGGTAGAAATATTAGCTCATGTATTACTCTAGTCGTTTGTTAGTTATAGAGGTCAATGTTAAACAGTTTTGGCCTACTTACTTGGAATAGGGTATAGTACCCTAGTCCTCTTTTCAGCTAGCTGTAAATAGAAACCGAGAGATATTTAACATTTGTTATATCCCATCCAAGGAAAACAATGATTTTACCAGGATAATAATTATGCACTAGACATGTTGTGTACCAGGCTGGATAACTCACTAGAGTTATCTACCAGAGAACAATTATATGAGTAAGCCTCCGTACTTTGCCTTACTTTACTAATAAGAAAAGCTGCCGTCTTCATCAACATATGCGTCAGCTCACCATATTTGCGGATTCAGTGAAATATACCTAGCAATATAATTACTGATGTCAATAATAGGTGACTTCATATTTATACAGGGGCTTCAACGTGTACACTCACCCGTACTAAAAGTTGCTCAGGGGTGGGGCCTTCCTTCCCCTACTCCACCCTGGGCAGGTGGAAGGGGGGAGTCGGGTCCAAGTCTACCCCAAAACTATCCTCAACTCCCCAACCTTCCTTCTCTAGCTGGCAGTTAGTGATTAGCGACGATTGTTCTCATGTATTGCAAATAAACCATCATTGCACATGCTTACAATGGCCAACATTTAATATTTATTAGGAATTTATTAATACAATATACTGCATAATTGTATTCTTAAAATGAGTTTCTATACACAACGTGGGTTACACGAATCTTGGCTGTCGTGGTCTTGTGCTTCTTTCTCTCTCTCTCTCTCTCTCTCACTCTCTGCGTGTTTGTCTCTCATTGCACTACTTTCTACCAAACTTTATATACATACATAGTGTATAATACTTTGCTTTCTACGATCAAGACTTAATGTGATTTGAATATAATAATACCGTAGTTAAGTCAAAGTTCGTACAGTATTCAGGATATTATGTTCACCATTATTGCAATACACATCAACGTGCCTTCTACGAACTACTTCTAGGTTCTCAATTTATTTACACAGTCGGGCTTTATATAATAAAAGGAAAGGACTAAAGGCAGAAATTGGCTGGAATAGTGTTGCGACTGTTATTGATTGTTTCGTTTATAATTTCAATAAGTTTTTTTCCCATTTATTCAACACCATACACACTATACACGGTCTGAATTTAATTATATGTGGCCTATGCACTTTTGTTTAATCAATTAAATGTAGAACTCGATACAACTTACGATCAAAGTCGGTGATAATTTTTTAGTAAGGTTTGAGTATCGAGCCCTTGAGTAGCAGGGCTCGCCTTCTCACTTCCCTATTCTCTGTCTCTATCTGTGATCCCAGCCTCTCGCCTCTACAAGTCACCAAATAATGAATAGGTTTAATAGACAGTTTTACCATCAACTCTCCTTTATGTGTATCGAATGTAGGCAACATTCATCACACACACTAATATAGGGAAATAGACCCCATTCAGACCCGTTATATCTTGGTTGTAGAAAGTGTGCTATTAGAGAGTTACAAGGAATAATTAGTATCTCAGAGCCCTTGCGGTCAATTTCGGGGAAATATTCGAAGTGGAAGGAGAGATATTGTTCAGTGTACTACACTCATTACAGAATATGCAAAATACTATCTACTGACCAGTGTATTCTTGAACTGCTCAACTGAGGAAATGTTTACAACTTCTGAGGAAAGTTTGTTCCAGGTAGAACAGATCTTAAATGGGAAATAGTTTCCACAAATACTAGTGCTGAACCTTTTCAATTCTAACTGCCAGCCATGGTTGCGTACTGCATATTGGGGCTAAACATTTTGCTATGATCCACATTGTCAAAACCATTACATATATATTTTAAAAACTTAAATGAACTGACCTCGTAGGCTGCGTGTTGAGAGAGAGAGAGAGAGAGAGAGAGAGAGAGAGAGAGAGAGAGAGAGAGAGAGAGAGAGAGAGAGAGAGAGAGAGAGAGAGAGAGAGAGAGAGAGCAGATCACTACAGCTGAGATTCTTGTAACCCACGTTGTGTATAGAGACTCATTTTTGAAAATACAATTATACAATATATTGTATTAATAAATTATACATGTTGGCCATTGTAAGCCTGTGCAATGATGGTTTAACAATAATTTGCAATACATGAGAACAATCGTCGCTAATCACTAACTGCCAGCTAGAGAAGGAAGGTCGGGGAATTGGGGATAGTTTGGGGGTGGAAGGTGGGGTTAGACTTGGACCCGATTCCCCCCTTCCACTTGCCCAGGGTGGAGTAGGGGAAGGAAGTACCCACCCCTGAGCAACTTTTAGAACGTGTGAGTGTACCTCATGTGTAATTGTGAGATATTATAATTATGCAGTACACTACATATTTCTTTTTCTTTTTTGTGTCGTACTATAAGTTATTCATCTTATACAATAATTTTACTAGAATTATATAATTTAACAGTAATTCAAAATATAATGGTGCTACTTAATAAAACGTTAAGAAATAACTAAAACAAAATCCGACTATATAAACATGAAACAATTTTATCCCCTTCCTCGTGAGATTTATTGGCGCTTCTCACTTCTTACAGAATGTCCTCCTGCCTAATTACGTTTGTTGTCAGTTCCACCAAGCAAGTTAACATAGCGGTAATGTTTCCTCCCAGCCCTTGTGTGTCTGACTTGCTTGTTTACGTTCCCTCTTTGCCTTTTTGTTATTATTTTATGTTTTATTGTTTTATTTTGTGTGCGTGCGTGTGTGTGTGTTACTCAGTTACTTGTTCGTCAAGGGGAATCCACGCAATGCGAGCTAAGCTCATTATTATCGCGCCTCCTTAACTGGGAATGTATTGCGTGAAATGCATGTTAAGTGTTTTATGTACTGTTGGAATGGCTGTGGATGTGTGTGTAGTCTGTATTTAGCCAATTGGCGACAACGGAAACGAAGGCTTAGGGTGGATCTGTATGGTACCATTCTCACTATAGACGGTACCGTCTCGCCCGAAGGCTTAGGTAGCCATCAGCTTAGGTGAACCATATGATACCCATCTCGCCTTGTACCATTTTTGCCAACCCCAGATGGGACGTCACAACGTCGTCCACTTATTCCAGGTACCTATTTACAGCTAGGTGAACTGAGGCTAACACATGAAAGGAGACAAGCCCAATTTGTCTCCGCCCGGCCGGGGGATTGAACCCCCGACCCCTCGTGTGTGAGACGAGAGCTCTACCTACTAGGCTACGGGCTGTGTATGTGTGTGTGTGTGTGTGTGTGTGTGTGTGTGTGTGTGTATTCGCCTGCTTTGCTTTACTTTTGTTTCTTGCTTTCTCCTGTTTGTTTAATTTACGAACATTATTCTTGGTCCTGTTTGCTTCTTGGTCCTGTTTCTTCCTTTGTCCTCCTTGTGTCTTGGTCCTGTTTTGCTTTGTGTCATGCCTGTTTATTATTTTGTGTTGCGCATTTCTTGTTCCTCTGTGGTTCTTTATTTTTATTGTTCAAAAGTCTTGTTATATATTTATTATTTTATGTTTTTTTTGTATTGTATATATATTTCGATTTCGATTAAAAGACAGTCTGTCCCCCCATCAGAGTCGAGTGGGGAAGGAATACAGATAGAAGTATCAAATTCCTTCTTTTAACTCTCGTGGTGGTGTAGGTGACTGGACCTCCTGCCTGTATGGTTCGAATCTTAACCCTGTCAGCTATATATATATATATATATATATATATCTATATATATAATATAATATATATATATATATATATATATATATATATATATATATATATATATATATATATATATATATATATATATATATATATATATATATATATATATATATATATATATTTTTTTTTTTTTCTTTAATACATACGAGGTTGAAAGAAATGACAATTTCTGCGTTGGAAATTTTATTATTCAAAGTTTCCAGGTCTCTGATGAGTTTTCGCTGGGTGGCAGGAAGTAGATGAAGGAGATGAGCAAAGTTCATGGTGGTACAGGGTTACATTAAAGTACATGAAGATACAAGATATACGACGCGTTTCACTGGACAACCAGTATTATCAAGTAAGGAAGGAATGATATAAAAGGTAAACAGGAAGGGTATATATAGAGGGTGGAGGATCAGAGGAGGCGGAAAACAGGGGGCAAAAGTCTGTGATTGGTGGAAGGCTAAACTAGGAGAGAAAAAGGGGGTAACCGCTTCACGCATGCGCAATGGATGCGGGATGGTGGTCGATAGGTGGGGTCGAAGCTGATTGGCTGCGTGTCGAGGGGCGTGGCCTAAGTTGTGTGGCGCCTGCAGAAGACGAAGCTGAAGGAGGTAGCGCGGGGGGCTGCGTCAAGGGCACCGGGGGCCGAGGAGGGGTGTTAGGTCCTGTAGGGTAGTGCCTTTTGGCAGAAGGAAGGATCTGAAGGTCCAGAGTTTGGTTGTTGATGTTGGGATGTAAGGCTTGGATGTATAAAGCTTCGAGTATAGGTAATCTCCTTGGGTCACTTTCTTTATCGAGTATGGTGGTGTGTTTCTCTAACTCGTTGCGTGTGAGGTGAGGGTGGTTAGGGGTGAGATAGTGGTCTTTGATGGCTCCAGCCTGAAGGTGAAGAGTTAACCGACGTGAAAGACGAGTCTGCGTCATACCAATATAGGAATGAGGTCCACAGTCCTCATAATTACAGGTATGTTGGTAAATGACGTGATCGTCGGTCATCGGGCTCTTTATCTTGGTGGAGGCTGGTTTGTTGCGGAGAACGAGGTTGGAGGTCTTGGGGGATTTGTAATAAATTATTAATTTGATTTTGTTTTCCGGGTTGGTTGGGTGGACATGCTTGGAGATTATTTCTTTTAAGACGGCCTCGTCATTTTTGTGTTCAGAGGACATGTAATTGCGGTAGAAGATCTTAATTTCATTGGGGGGGTCAATGTTGGGAGGGTTTTGGGTGTACCATTTTTCAAGATGGTGGTTGATGGTGCTGGAGATGTCGGAGTTGGAGTATCCGTTATTTACTAAAACTTGGGATAGTCTTTCTAGTTCCTGGTGGGTGTCGGCCCAGGTAGAGCAGTGCGTGAGGGCTCTCCTAACATAGGCGGAGATGGAGGATAGAAGATAACGGCGGGGGCATTCACTATCACCGTTGAGGCATTGTCCTGTGTTAGTAGGTTTAATGTAGACGGTGGTTTTGAACCCATGGTCGTTCAGAGCTACGAGGATGTCGAGGAAGGGGAGTTGTCCATTGTTAGATTTTTCAAAGGTGAAGTTAAGTCCGGAGGAGGTCATGAAGCGACGCTGGAGTTCCTGTAGTTCGTGGAGGTCCTTGATTTGCACGAAGATGTCATCCACGTATCTACAGTAGACGGCGGGTTGTTGGGCAGCTAGGAGCTCTTCCTCGATGGTACCCATGAAAAAGTTCGCAAAAAGAACTCCTAGGGGGCTGCCCATCGCCACACCGTCTATCTGCTTGTACATGTTGCCCCGGGGGCAAAGGAAGGGGGCCTCCTTGGTACATAGCTCCAGTAGTGTTTTCAGGGCCTTCTCCGGGATGTCCAGTGTAGGTGTATCAGGGCAATGATAAATTCGACGTAGAATCATGTCAATGGTCCTATCCACTGGCACGTTGGTGAACAGGCTTTCTACGTCGAGAGAGGCGATAGTGTGGTTGTTGTTACGGGGGGCGTCTCGTAAAATTTCCAAGAAATCGTGGGCTGAGTTAAGGTTGAATTGGCTGGGCACGTAGGGGGTGAGGAGGTTGTTCAGGGCCTTGGCGATCTGGTAGGTGGCAGTGGGGATCTGGGAGATGATGGGGCGGAGGGGGTTCCCAGGTTTGTGTGTTTTGATGGTTCCGTACGCATAACCAGGGTGTATTCTCCGACGAGTTTTTTAAGGTGGATCCCTCCTTGTTTGGCGTTGATGGCGGTGATGGTGGTGTTGGCAATACGTTTGATTTCGTCGGTTGGGTTGCGGGTGATCTTTTTAAATTTAGTGTTGTCACTTAAGATGACGTCCATTTTTCTAAGATATTCCTCCTTGTCATGGATCACGAGGCAGGAAGCTTTATCCGCACGACGGATGATGATGTTGGGGTTGTCTCTTAATAGTTTGGCAGCTTGGAAGTGTTGTTTGTTCAGTATTTTGTTATGGTGAGTTCCTCTGGTTTTGGCGGCTTCAGCGAGGTGAGTAGAATGTAGGGCGGGAGTAGTGGTGACCTTGCCATCCTTCTTGAGTCGTAGGATGTCGTCCAGGAGGATTTCCGTTTCTAGGCGTTTCCGGTGGGGGCCAGGTTTGGAGCTGTAGTGGCAGTAGTGGCAGCTCCAAACCTGGCCCCCACCGGAAACGCCTAGAAACGGAAATCCTCCTGGACGACATCCTACGACTCAAGAAGGATGGCAAGGTCACCACTACTCCCGCCCTACAACCTACTCTCCTCGCTGAAGCCGCCAAAACCAGAGAAACTCACCATAGCAAAATACTGAACAAAGAACACTTCCAAGCTGCCAAACTATTAAGAGACAACCCCAACATCATCATCCGTCGTGCGGATAAAGCTTCCTGCCTCGTGATCCATGACAAGGAGGAATATCTTAGAAAAATGGACGTCATCTTAAGTGACAACACTAAATTTAAAAAGATCACCCGCAACCCAACCGACGAAATCAAACGTATTGCCAACACCACCATCACCGCCATCAACGCCAAACAAGGAGGGATCCACCTTAAAAAACTCGTCGGAGAATACACCCCTGGTTATGCGTACGGAACCATCAAAACACACAAACCTGGGAACCCCCTCCGCCCCATCATCTCCCAGATCCCCACTGCCACCTACCAGATCGCCAAGGCCCTGAACAACCTCCTCACCCCCTACGTGCCCAGCCAATTCAACCTTAACTCAGCCCACGATTTCTTGGAAATTTAACGAGACGCCCCCCCATAACAACAACCACACTATCGCCTCTCTCGACGTAGAAAGCCTGTTCACCAACGTGCCAGTGGATAGGACCATTGACATGATTCTACGTCGAATTTATCATTGCCCTGATACACCTACACTGGACATCCCGGAGAAGGCCCTGAAAACACTACTGGAGCTATGTACCAAGGAAGCCCCCTTCCTTTGCCCCCGGGGCAACATGTACAAGCAGATAGACGGTGTGGCGATGGGCAGCCCCCTAGGAGTTCTTTTTGCGAACTTTTTCAAGGGTACCATCGAGGAAGAGCTCCTAGCTGCCCAACGACCCGCCGTCTACTGTAGATACGTGGATGACATCTTCGTGCAAATCAAGGACCTCCACGAACTACAGGAACTCCAGCGTCGCTTCATGACCTCCTCCGGACTTAACTTCACCTTTGAAAAATCTAACAATGGACAACTCCCCTTCCTCGACATCCTCGTAGCTCTGAACGACCATGGGTTCAAAACCACCGTCTACATTAAACCTACTAACACAGGACAATGCCTCAACGGTGATAGTGAATGCCCCCGCCGTTATCTTCTATCCTCCATCTCCGCCTATGTTAGGAGAGCCCTCACGCACTGCTCTACCTGGGCCGACACCCACCAGGAACTAGAAAGACTATCCCAAGTTTTAGTAAATAACGGATACTCCAACTCCGACATCTCCAGCACCATCAACCACCATCTTGAAAAATGGTACACCCAAAGCCCTCCCAACATTGACCCCCCCAATGAAATTAAGATCTTCTACCGCAATTACATGTCCTCTGAACACAAAAATGACGAGGCCGTCTTAAAAGAAATAATCTCCAAGCATGTCCACCCAACCACCCCGGAAAACAAAATCAAATTAATAATTTATTACAAATCCCCCAAGACCTCCAACCTCGTTCTCCGCAACAAACCAGCCTCCACCAAGATAAAGAGCCCGATGACCGACGATCACGTCATTTACCAACATACCTGTAATTATGAGGACTGTGGACCTCATTCCTATATTGGTATGACGCAGACTCGTCTTTCACGTCGGTTAACTCTTCACCTTCAGGCTGGAGCCATCAAAGACCACTATCTCACCCCTAACCACCCTCACCTCACACGCAACGAGTTAGAGAAACACACCACCATACTCGATAAAGAAAGTGACCCAAGGAGATTACCTATACTCGAAGCTTTATACATCCAAGCCTTACATCCCAACATCAACAACCAAACTCTGGACCTTCAGATCCTTCCTTCTGCCAAAAGGCACTACCCTACAGGACCTAACACCCCTCCTCGGCCCCCGGTGCCCTTGACGCAGCCCCCCGCGCTACCTCCTTCAGCTTCGTCTTCTGCAGGCGCCACACAACTTAGGCCACGCCCCTCGACACGCAGCCAATCAGCTTCGACCCCACCTATCGACCACCATCCCGCATCCAGTGCGCATGCGTGAAGCGGTTACCCCCTTTCTCCTAGTTTAGCCTTCCACCAATCACAGACTTTTGCCCCCTGTTTTCCGCCTCCTCTGATCCTCCACCCTCTATATATACCCTTCCTGTTTACCTTTTATATCATTCCTTCCTTACTTGATAATGCTGGTTGTCCAGTGAAACGCGTCGTATATATCTTCATGTACTTTAATGTAACCCTGTACCACCATGAACTTTGCTCATCTCCTTCATCTACTTCCTGCCACCCAGCGAAAACTCATCAGAGACCTGGAAACTTTGAATAATAAAATTTCCAACGCAGAAATTGCCATTTCTTTCAACCTCGTATGTATTAACACCTTACGAGCGGCCTAGGCGGTTTATTTATATGTACCGCCCAGCGGGGTGATTTTACCCAAAATAGGGCTGTTTACGTGATCATTTTCATGCCTAAATAAGACCCAGAGCGTAAAACAAGTATCTATCCCTGAAAGGGCATAAACAGAGCTTTCCAATGACACCATAACGATCCTTTTATGATGGCTAGTTTTCTTGCAACAACCGTGCAACGCGAGTGCAAAAAGCATGTAATTCGGCACTTTCCCCATACAATTCCGTATATAGCGAGTGAGAGAGGGAGGGAGGAGGTGGGATTCGTGTCAGTAGGTTCGCCGCGGTGGTCTGGAGCAGTCATACGCTCGCTACTCTCCTGCCACCACTTGTCTCTCTCTCTCAGCAACATTACGTGCTGAAATTGCCACACGACCTATGTCGAGCGCCGCCAGATAGTCCAGATTTATTATACTCGACTTATGTTGCTCGCCGCTAATTAAGGGTTAAAGAAAATTTATTACCTGGCTTTACCAACATATATATATATATATATATATATATATATATACAGTATATACTGTATATATATAAACAGAGAGAGAGAGAGAGTTCAGAAAACTGTTGCCACTACCACTACTTACCATTAACAAATTCTCTCTCCTCTTGAAGGGAAAAGTGTACAGTTCATGTGTTATGTGTTAGAAGCGCAATTACATGTATATATTTCAGAAACGTGGCCTGTCAATGTGGATGATATCAACAGAATGGAACGTAACGATATGAGAATGGTTAAATGGATGTGTGGGGCTAAAATACAAAATAGGATATCTAATGAAGAGCTGAGGAGATGGTTAGGTATCAAACATATCACTGATGAGATGCATACTAGCTAGCTTAAATGGTTTGTACATGTGGAGAGGACGGATTAACTTAGTTGGATGAACAATGGAAATCCCTGAATGTGGAGGGAGCTGCACCAAAGGGCAGACCAATAAAGACGTGGGATCAGAACTTACTATCTGATATTGAATTAACCTTTTCATTGTGGGAACCATCTGGAATGTCCTGGAAATATCCTGGAATTATTAGCCTATTATATAAAGCCTATGGAGACGAGCGTGAGTGATCAGGAGCAATGCAGGGCCCCAACCGCTCAGCGACAGGCTCACTGCAGCACAGAAGCTCTCCCGTCACGTCTCACAAGACAATATCAGTGTTGCCAAAGGCAAATGTAGAGGACTGCCACATGTGTTTGTTGATTTCATTAATCGAGTTTAGGAGTAAAGTTGGTTAGTGGAGAGAACATAATAATTAATTCTGGTTCAGTAGTAGTTTATCGAGAGGCCTTCCTTAGGGTTCAGTGCCACATTAATTGCTATTTCCATTCACACATATTCATAGCCTCCGATAGTGCAGTTGGAATTGTGTACATGCTTAGATTGATATGCAGGATTCGAAACTGTATAATAAATCGTAGGCTTGTCCACCATTCTTTAACTGTCTTCGTGGTGCAATGCATAAGTGTGTTGATCTTCGGTGTGAGCGTCCTGGGTTCGAATCCCCGGACTGCCACATGTGTTTGTTGATTTCATTAATCGAGTTTAGGAGTAAAGTTGGTTAGTGGAGAGAATATTGCTGATGTCTGTAGTAACACTGCGGCTGAACCCCGCGAGTTGCATAACTCATTCTGGTGTCATTTGAAAGCTCTTTTCTTCTATTAATTTCATTCAAGTACTTGTTTAAGCGATCAGGAGTGCCTGAATGAGCCTTATTATAGCGGGAAATACCCTGCACTGAAAGGGTCAATTAACATAACAAGTCATGCAATTATGAACAGGGCTGCTTGGAGTGCTGCCATTCGGAAGCAAGACCACAGTAACTTCATGTAGAGCCATTGATCTTAAAATGTATGCATATGCATTATATATATTGTATACACACATATATATATATATATTATATATATATATATATATATATATATATATATATATATATTATATATTATATATATATATATATATATATATAATATATATATATATATATATATATACATATATATATATATAAAGTCATGTGCGTTCTCAGATGGATTACTGTTCACCTCTGTGGAGTGGAAGTGGTGTGGTTGCATTGAGGCAGTTGGACAAAATTCAAAATAAAGCTATTAGATTAATCAATAACCCTGCAATCACACAGGACCTTCCTACATTATCCATACGAAGAAACGTTGCTTCCCTTGCATTATTCTATAGATATTTTCACAGCAATTGTTCCGAGGACCTTGTTTCAATTGTGCCGCCTCTCCACATCTTTCCCCGTAGAACTAGGGCAGCTGGAAGTGGCCATGAATTTACACTTTCTCCTCCACAATGCAGAACTTCTGCTTATCAAAATCCATTTATCCCCAGAACTACTACTCTTTGGAATTCACTTCCCTCGAGTTGCTTTCCACAAACTTACAATCTACAACAGTTTAAATCCAGTTGTTACAAACATTTTATGAATGGAGGATGCCTTTAGGCACATGGACCTTTTTTGTTGTATCTGTGTTTTTCCTTCCTCCGTTCATTGTCTCTTTAAAAAAAAATATATATATATATATATATATATATATATATATATATATATATATATATTTATATTATATCAGGTTTTTTACTGGGTTGATTAGATAAAGGTAGGTTTTTACTCGACTAGAGAAACTAAAGTCAGACTACACATGCAAAAATTTCGTAAAGGATAAATATAATACAGAGTACACACATGAGTTTTCTTATTAATGGTCACTTGATACAAAGATAGGAATACACTCAAGATATATAATACACTGTTTACATGGAAAAATAACAATAATATAACGCCAAGCACGGACGAGGATCCACGACAAACTTAGAGAATCCACTAGCACTTCTATTCTAACACTGGATAGAGTCTTGAAGTAACACTAATACTGTTGATCTAGTTGTTTGTTGCTAAGTCCTTTCTTCTGTCTTCGTTGTGCCGCTTAGGTGGTTCTGCTGTGTGGTTAATGGAGCGGGGTTTACAGATGGACTATTTGGTTTGGGGCCTTTAATAGTAGTTCGATCCTTATGTCATGACACAGGTGCCGTACTATCGAATTAACGCGAGCATGAGCATGAGTGTTCAAAGAACCCTGATTAGGTTGTTAGGCCTTTTTACAAGCATATGTGCTCAACCATGACTTTGGCACATATGGTGTAAGGACTTTATATGCAGAGTGCCGTATAAGTGATGGTGTCTCACAAAACCCTGACTATTGCAGCGGTCTTGCCATGGCAAAGACTTCTCCAAGCGTGTTGAATTGATATTAAGAGTGTTTTAGGGACATGTCCTTATTTCCACTTTTAATTTCAAAATTGCAAGCCTAGAAAAGCTCCTAATGTACCTCAAGCACAATGGTGTGAGAGACAATAGTTCTTAAATAGGGAAAATAACTCTCAGACACTTTGGCCTTCAGCCATGGCATGTACACTCAGGTGAAAGAGAGGGTAATTCTTGGACTCAAGCCTCGCATGCAAGTCTACTCGAGCCCTTCGAATTGCTGACTCTACCCTGGGCAAGTCAGGATGGTCAGGACTTGTGCTGCGATGTCTCACTCTGCTACCGCTAGACGCTGCAGATGCTCCGTCAACGCTCCCAGGATATACGATCATAAATGGAGTATTAACTACTCATCCTCTGCATTCTTGTGCATGAAAGGTGGTTAAGAGCACGTTTAACCATCCTGTAGCTTAGTAAGTAACAGTACACGATATTTTGCTGTATATTGACTGATTGACTTTGTGTTTATCACAAGACCCCGGCTCGAACAGGGCGCCACTACCGCCATTTATTGTTTTGTTTTGTAAACAAACGCTCTCTTACTCTTTTATATAAAATTGTAGCCCCTAATTTTACCATTTACCTACTGTAGTAAGTATCTATTAAACTGCCTTGTATGTAAGTAAAGCTTTGCATATTAATTTGCTGAAAAACATAATTGTTTACTAACCTGCTTACAAGGACGAACGCCGACGCCATTTTGTAAACAAACTTTTTTGGGGGTAATATGTATTAAGTTCCAGCCAATTTTGTACCAAATCTAAGTGCATTTATTAATCTTTTCCCCCTAGATATATTCTTGACTCTTTCTCCTCAGACTGACTTTACTTTAAGTTAGGGTGGTATTTGTAAAAACTAACCTAGCCTAACCTAGCTAACCCAACCTGCCAAGCTGTTAACCTAACCCAAACCTAGTCTAGCCTATAGCCAGCCAATCTGTTGTAAGTAGTTGCATGATATATTAGCCTATTTGCGTGTACTGTATTCCTGATGTTTTGTTTCTGTGAATAAGATAACACCGATATTAAAAAAAGGCAGCAAATCCCTACCCAGTAACTATCGTCCACTTAGCTTAACCTCAGTTGTATGTAAAATGCTAGAAACGGTCATACGAGTGTGACGTTAACCACTCCGTTAGAACCGCATGGCTTGTCCTACAGTGACTCGCTAGGATCGCCAGGGCAGTGGATGGGGCTACAGTTTATGTATTAGAGTGTGCTTTATTTCATATGAAAGCTCGTGTCATGGGCAGTCCAGAACGGCTCTTTGTTTTCGCCCATGTCAAGGCTTTATATATTTAATTGTAAAGTATATATTTTATCATTAACTAGTAATGATAGGATCTGGGAGAGAGAGAGGGAGCCCGCAGTGTTTTTTGTCCCGCTCGATGACGTCACGGCTGGCTGCCTCGCGGGGGTTGGTGGAGAGAGGCCCTTACCATGCTGTAAGCTTTGCTAGTGGTTAGATGACTTGTAACCGCTGTTTTCCCACGCGGCTCGAGCTAGTGCGAGTATATATACAGTTCCTCGCCACTCTCTCCCTCAAGGGGCAACCCTGCCTATCGCTTGCAACCCTGATAATAGAAGGTTAAGCAACGTAGAGACCCTACGTTGCTTAGTAGTTGGGTGGGTGACCGCACCTGGTACCAGCACAGCAGTTGCTGGGTGGGTTTGGCATGTTGTCCTCCTCCAGCAAAGGCAGTAGCTGGTTGGGTGATTGCACCCAGTACCAACATTGACCAGATGTTGCCCTAGGGGTGGGTGAAATTTCCCTGGCTTGCCACCAGGGTTCAAGTAGCCCAGGAGTGTTGAACAAACTCCATTCCCTGTCAGTTCCGTCTCACTCAGACGAAAATGAGTACCTGGATTCATGGTGGCTAAAATGAATTCAGGGGCCTGATTGGTGGCTTCCTACAACCAATCAACACACGAGACTGAAAACTTGGTTAGCCACCAGGATTGCTCAGTGGCCATTGGGCAGGCCTTCTCTCGTGTTCGCTTCGTCCCACCCATACGTTAAACTGGGTACCTGGAGTGTAAAATCGGCCTTGGCGTAGGTCGTATCACTAGGGTAAATTTGATTACTTGCTTCACCTTTCCTATATACTTCCGTCCGTCCTCTCCCTCAGATCTGGTTTCTAGAACACACCCTTTCCCTTGCTATCTGTCCCCGCTCCGTACCTGAGAATCTTTTCCTCTGCCTATCTCTCTCATTTTCCATATCCTTCACCACCTTTTATTAATATTATACCCCCTCTGGTTAACTCTGCAAAATCAGCTTCATGCTGGCCAGTTGTATTGTGTGTTAAGGTCTGATATAGCCTATGTATGTTAGTTGTTAAGATAAGTGGATCACGAAGCATTGGTTGGCATTTATATTGTTTAGTACTGCTTCCTTTAGTTATTAGTGTTCTGCTGGATTAGATAATGCTAGACTAGGAGTCTGATATAATAGGTATTGTTTCCTATGAGTGCTGGCTTCAGTTAAAAGCGGCACGACATACCTGAGAACTGGAGTTGATTGAGTAAATTCTAGTCTGTGTGCCATTGAGAGTAGAGCATGCACGAATGAGGGTTTTTTGCCTATACCATTCTGCACTGTTCTAGTCTCGATTGTTTGTCTCTGAGGTACGCCAGGAGAACGCTTAATACTTTGGTATTAAGGTTTCTCAAGAGAGCTACCCTTCCCTATAACGTAATATTTGACGCACAGACTTGAGATTTGCACTAGGCTATGCAGCATGCCATGCGCACCAGTATCTCGTATCATTGACTCTAGCTAGACTTTATGAGTCACAGTAGACATTAAGTATATTAACCTAATTACTCTTTTTATGCATACCCATTTATGATTACACAAGCATTTCGCAGCCTAGTTTGATGTATTGAGACACAAACAACTTAGGCTCTTTTTGTTGATAGGAATACTGCATTGTCGTGGCGATTATTATTATTGTTGTTGTGTTTAGGATATTCTTGGCTCCGACGGCATTATATATATTCTGCCTTTTTGTGTGCATAGCCTGCACGAGCATTGTTCCGCTGCCTGCCTTTTTGGGTTCCATTTCCGATACGAGCATCTTTATAGCATCTAACATTTAAAGAAGAGTCCTTGTTAGTGTTGAAGGACTTTAGTGCACTTTCTTTCATGCAGGAGTGCCTGACATTTATTGATTAAAGTAACGTAAGCTGTAACTTCTCTTACCACCTTACTTTGCATACCATAACCAAGCACCTTCGGTTATAGGTAGTAATAGGCTGTTTTCACATAACATTAAGCCTAGAGTAGACGCACATTTATTGAGAGTTTGATAGCCTATTATTGCATATAGAACTCTGTAGAGTATTTGTGTTCTTTGTTCACTGGGAATATACATCAGAGGTTGGAGCTAGCGCTTTCCGTTGTAACATTTATGCCATTACTAGTCCAATGAATAAGAGCCCTGATATATTTGAACCCCAGTCGTAACAAATGGCGACCTTACCTAGGATTTGGTGAACCTACATTTATTAAGCAGGGAACATTTGTTGTTTTGGAGAATATTTTGCGGGGATCAGCAAGAATATATATTTTTTTGCAACATAGTATAGCCCTTGAGTATTTCCGAGAATTTTTGTGTGTATATCGAGGTATAAGAGTTTGGGGTACTTCTTTTCTGAATATTGTGGTGAGAAATGTTTGTGAGCATCATGTCTTATACCGGGTCAGAGGAGAATGGAGACACAGTACGTAATGTCGAAACTGAAGAACAGCAGCATGATGAAAGGGTTAATCGGGTGAACTGTGAGGAGGATGCTAGGATATTTTTGCAATGGCCTGTTACTGCCGAGCGGTTGGAGGGTATGGATCGGTACGGTCTTCAATGCCTGGCAACAGCTATCGGTCATGCGGTTACTAGCAGCATGACCAAGGATAACTTGATAACGTGTGTACTGGGCAGGGTGACTGGTGAGCGAGATGGGTTGAGTGCTCAGAGCCCTTCGGCCATGCTTCCCCTACACTCGACTCCCAGCCATCCCAGTAGTTTGCCGACCCCGGGTACGCTTCCGCAGTTGGGTGGTGACTGGCAGGGTGGGTCACCCCTTATCCGCGAAGTACGCTGGTCCTTATAGGGTGGTGGAGGAGCTATCGGACCTGGTTTACTTGGTAGCCACTCCAGACAGACGGAAGCGCAATCAGTTATGTCATGATAATCCCGTGAAGGAGTATGGGAGGCGCCCCCCTGAGCCTTTCACTGTGCCTGTGATGACGTTTAGCAGTCAAGGTGGAGAAGGAGAACGGGACAGTCAAGCTCAGGTGGAGGATAACTGGAAGGATAAGAAGTTCAAATGGGCGCCTGAGTGTGAGAAGGTGTTTAGAGAAGTAAAACACCTCACTCACCCGATCCTCAGGGCCCCTGACTTTAGCCTACCTTTCCAACTAGCAACGGAGGCTAGTGGTGTGGGGGCTGGTGCCGTCCTTGTGGAAAAGGACGATGATGGGCTGGAGCATCCTGTTAGTTTCTGCTCGGAGAAGTACAATTCGGCCCAGGGGAGCTGCTCTGTTGTCGAGGAGGAGCTGCTGGCGGTTGTACTTGCTCTGAGGCATTTCGAGGTCTGTGTTCCAGCCTATGGTCCGGTCGTTGTAGTTTACCCAGATCATCACCCTCTCAAGTTCTTGGACCAGTTTCACAATCGGAATATGAGGCTGACCAGGTGGTCACTAAGGTTATTGGTATATAACCTGGACATACGCCATATTGCCGGTTGTGACAACGTGGTTGCAGATGGTCGTTCAAGGGTATATGATCCTGAGTAGATTGCCACACGGGTAGCCTCCTGCTTTAGTTTGAATAGTATTTTGCGCTTGGTGCTTGTTGGCTCGCGGTTGTAGCCCAGCGTATTGGGTCGTAAAGCAGGAGTTGAGCGTTTGGTATAGAAGAAAAAACTAGGCTTGCCCCTATAGTCCAGCCGAAATAAACAAATTATAAACATAAAAATCAAATAAAAACTCTTTCTTTGATAGTTGAATTTTTTTAGTATGTTATAGCAGTATGCTGAGTTGCACTCCTCTCAGAATGCTGGGCTAGAGAAGCTCGCTCTTGAGGAGCATAACTACATATAATTTAACCTATGGTGTTGGGGAGGTTATAATTTTGAAAAATGTTTTGTTGAAGAACTGTGCCAGATATTTTACTGCCGCTGGGTGATAGGAAGTGGAGATATAGCATGGGTTCTAACCATCAGATTTTTGTGAGCCTTGGGGCCTCTGAGAAAAATCTTGGGGGGGGTGTGACGTTAACCACTCCGTTAGAACCGCATGGCTTGTCCTACAGTGACTCGCTAGGATCGCCAGGGCAGTGGATGGGGCTACAGTTTATGTATTAGAGTGTGCTTTATTTCATATGAAAGCTCGTGTCATGGGCAGTCCAGAAAGGCTCTTTGTTTTCGCCCATGTCAAGGCTTTATATATTTAATTGTAAAGTATATATTTTATCATTAACTAGTAATGATAGGATCTGGGAGAGAGAGAGGGAGCGCGCAGTGTTTTTTGTCCCGCTCGATGACGTCACGGCTGGCTGCCTCGCGGGGGTTGGTGGAGAGAGGGCCTTACCATGCTGTAAGCTTTGCTAGTGGTTAGATGACTTGTAACCGCTGTTTTCCCACGCGGCTCGAGCTAGTGCGAGTATATATACAGTTCCTCGCCACTCTCTCCCTCAGATCTGGTTTCTAGAACACACCCATCTTTTTCCCTTGCTATCTGTCCCCGCTCCGTACCTGAGAATCTTTTCCTCTGCCTATCTCTCTCATTTTCCATATCCTTCACCACCTTTTATTAATATTATACCCCCTCTGGTTAACTCTGCAAAATCAGCTTCATGCTGGCCAGTTGTATTGTGTGTTAAGGTCTGATATAGCCTATGTATGTTAGTTGTTAAGATAAGTGGATCACGAAGCATTGGTTGGCATTTATATTGTTTAGTACTGCTTCCTTTAGTTATTAGTGTTCTGCTGGATTAGATAATGCTAGACTAGGAGTCTGATATTATAAGTATTGTTTCCTATGAGTGCTGGCTTCAGTTAAAAGTGGCACGACATACCTGAGAACTGGAGTTGATTGAGTAAATTCTAGTCTGTGTGCCATTGAGAGTAGAGCATGCACGAATGAGGGTTTTTTGCCTATTCCATTCTGCACTGTTCTAGTCTCGATTGTTTGTCTTTGAGGTACGCCAGGAGAACGCTTAATACTTTGGTATTAAGGTTTCTCAAGAGAGCTACCCTTCCCTATAACGTAATATTTGACGCACAGACTTGAGATTTGCACTAGCTATGCAGCATGCCATGCGCACCAGTATCTCGTATCATTGACTCTAGCTAGACTTTATCAGTCACAGTAGACATTAAGTATATTAACCTAATTACTCTTTTTTATGCATACCCATTTATGATTACACAAGCATTTCGCAGCCTAGTTTGATGTATTGAGACACAAACGACTTAGGCTCTTGTTGTTGATAGGAATACTGCATTGTCGTGGCGATTATTGTTGTTGTGTTTAGGATATTCTTGGCTCCGACGGCATTATATATTCTGCCTTTTTGTGTGCATAGCCTGCACGAGCATTGTTCGGCTGCCTGCCTTTTTGGGTTCCATTTCCGATACGAGCATCTTTATAGCATCTAACATTTAAAGAAGATTCCTTGTTAGTGTTGAAGGACTTTAGTGCACTTTCTTTCATGCAGGAGTGCCTGACATTTATTGATAAGTAACGTAAGCTGTAACTTCTCTTACCACCTTACTTTGCATACCATAACCAAGCACCTTCGGTTATAGGTAGTAATAGGCTGTTTTCACATAACATTAAGCCTAGAGTAGACGCACATTTATTGAGAGTTTGATAGCCTATTATTGCATATAGAACTCTGTAGAGTATTTGTGTTCTTTGTTCACTGGGAATATACATCAGAGGTTGGAGCTAGCGCTTTCCGTTGTAACATTTATGCCATTACTAGTCCAATGAATAAGAGCCCTGATATATTTGAACCCCAGTCGTAACACGAGACAGACTCGTAAATCACTTAGAGGAAAATAACATACTTAAAGATACTCAACACGGCTTTCGTAAAAAACGTTCCTGTTTAACAAACCTCTTAGACTTCTTCCACGATATCCTCAACCTCTACGATGAGAGTAAAGCTGTAGATATTATATACCTTCACTCACCCGCCGGCTTTAGCACCGACAACAGCTCCGCATCGCCACTGAGAAAACTCGATCCTAATTTGAGTATTTCATATCCCAATTCCCTTTATTCATTGCATGAACAGTAGTTAAGTGCTTGTTTAACCTCCACATAGTTCTGTAGTTGCCGTGCATGTTATTTTATTGCTTTTCTGACTGATAAACATTGTTGTTTACATTTGTTATCCTAGCTTGTAGCAGACGACGCACGCCTAGTCGATCTAGCTTTGTATTTTCTTATTAACTCTAGTAGTTATCGTATTCAGTATCCTACTGTAGCTATATATATCTGTAATTTTAGTTGTTGCTTGCATGATCTTGTAGTAACCTTTGACTGATAACTTTGTTTATCTAAATATAATCCTGCTTGACTAGCCTACAGTGACACCAGCGCCATCTGTTGATACAGTATATTAACCCCTTGTGTGCAGTTACACTTTATTTTTATATAATCTCTATTTGGTGAATTGTATATTTAGTTACATATTCTATTATATATATATATATTTGTTTTGCTTTAGGTAGGTTATCACCCCTGGTAGCCTACTTCTGCATATTTCATACTTTTTTGTTTTTGGTTATTTTTGTTTTCGGTTAGTCTAGGCTATCATCCCTGGTGGCCTATTTCTGCGTACGGTACTTCAATTTTTAAATTTTCAGTTAGGCTATCACCGCTGGTGGCCTATTTCTGCGTACCGGTATTTCATAATTTTTGTTTTCGGTTATTTTTGTTTTCTGTTAGTCTAGGCTATCATCCCTGGTGTCCTATTTCTGCGTACTTCAATTTTTAAATTTTCAGTTAGGCTATCACCGCTGGTGGCCTATTTCTGCGTACCGGTATTTCATAATTTTTGTTTTTACGGTTATTTTTTTTTTCGGTTAGTCTAGGCTATCACCGCTGGTGGCCTATTTCTGCGTACCGGTATTTCATAATTTTTGTTTTCAGTTATTTTTGTTTTCGGTTAGTCTAGGCTATCATCCCTGGTGGCCTATTTCTGCGTACTTCAATTTTTAAATTTTCAGTTAGGCTATCACCGCTGGTGGCCTATTTCTGCTTACCGGTATTTCATAATTTTTGTTTTCGGTTAGGATAGGCTATAACCCCTGGTGGCCTATTTCTGTTTAAATAAACATAAAATTGTTTTCGGTTCGGCTATCACTGCGTATTCAAATTTAATTTAGTTTTGTTTTAATTTTCGGTTAGGCTATCACCGCTGATAACCTATTTGTGTGTATTTCAACATTTTTGTTTTCGGTTAGGCCTATTTAAGTAAGTGAAGCGACCTGAAGGGAGTGAAGTGTTTTTAAAGTGAGTTTAGTGTTAATAAAGTGAGTTAAGTGATTTTAAGTGAGTGAAGTGATCTGAAGAAAGTGATCGTCACCATGCCTCGTGCCTGTACGAACTGCGCCGGTAGGTTTGGTGCTTCCATGTTTGCTCCTGTCGATCCACAAGTCTGCTGACTCTGCCAGCAACGAGAGGATTTGACAACAAAATTGGATGAAGCCCACAACAAGATCAACGCCCTCACCAGGAAGCTGGAATCACTCCAAGAGTTTGTAACACTCAACGTTGGAGTATCACTAACTCCAATTGCTTCAACTCCAGCATCCACCACCGCCCCAACGTCATCTGCCAACAATCCAACACCTGCAGTAGACACTGCAGCAGATGCTTCTGACGAACCTGAGCCGACATCAAACCAGGACAGCCGCCCTGTTCACCTTAGTCTCTCCCCCAACTCCTCGTGCAAGAAGCCTGCTAGCACGAACAGTACCAAGCCCTCGCCCCCGTTCTAACCACTCCTCTCCCCGACCTGTACGTAGAGTCCCGCCACCACAGGTTTCCGGATTTACACCAGTGAGGAACGGTGCACGGCCAACGCAGAAAAGGTCTCATCTACCAGTCACAATATCAACAGATTTGAGATATTGGTAGAGATGGAAGACGAACCAGAGGAGACCAGGCTCGTTGGGGATTCCATCCTACGAGGACAGGTCGAAGAGTTCTGCGACAGAGTCCCAAATCAACGAAAAAGATTTTGCATCCCAGGAGCTGGACTGGACGACATTGTGGAAGCCTTCGAAGATACCACAAAGGATGCAAATGAAAATACCCTTTTTGTCATCCATGCTGGTTCAAATGACGTCATGCGCACCAGATCCGAAGAGTTGATGGAGAAATATCGCAAGATGATCCAGCACTACAAAAACAAGTCAAGGAATATCATCATCTCAGGCATTCTCCCCAAGATCGACGCACCTGACAAATTCTACGACAAGGCCTTCAGCACAAATAGCCGACTAAAATATTTGTGTCTGAGGGAAGAAGTTGAATTCATCAACCTCTGGGACCACTTCTACAACCAGCCTACTCTGTTCCGCATGGATGGCACTCATCTAAACCCTGTGGGTTCAGCACGCATGGGTCGTCTCCTACACGAAGCAGTCCGCAGCCATGGACCAAAAAACGCCATCCGAGAAGAAGCAGCAGTGACATAAATCATCCAACGCCAAGAAAAAAACAGAGGCAACCGAGGACCACCAGCGATAAGGACCGAAGACAGCGAGGACCGAGGACAGCCATGAACATAAATGTAGATCCGACAAGAACCAAAAATATTATTAAAGAGCGTTCCGTGAGTTCTAAAATAAAAAATTTAAAGGTGTTCTATGCAAACGCTCGTAGCATACGCAATAAATTTTCAGATTTAGAGGAGCTAGTGTTTACAGAAAATTATGATGTGATTGGCATAACAGAATCTTGGCTCAATACAGAAGATAAAGACTTTTTAGCAGAGTATTCACTTCCCGGTTATGTAATGTTTGAGAAAAGCCGAATAAATCGAAATGGAAGAGGCGTTTTACTTTATATCAAAGAAAGTCTTAACCCTACCCTCTTGTCAAAACCTCAAATTGTGAACGTCGACGCATCTTTCGTGCTAATAAAGAATAATAAAGGTACAAAAATAATACTTGCATTAATATACTGACCTCCAGCTCAATCAGTGCAAACTGACCGAGAAATTTACGAACAAATTGCAGATGTAAGTAACTCACAAGATACCGTAATTTTTGGCGACTTTAATTTACCTGTGACCAAGTGGGGCGATACTCTTACTTCACACTCCGGACATGACTTGTATACGAACTTGCAAGAGAGTTCGCTTTATCAATTTGTTCGAACGCCAACCCGTGGTAATAACGTTCTTGACATTGTACTTGCAACAAAAGAAGAATTAATAGAGAATTTGAATGTTGGTGATGAATTCAGTAACAGCGACCATCGTACGATAACTTTCACTTTAAAGTTTACTAGTAACGAACCAAATAGTAGCATCGAAAAAGTCCCTAATTTCAAGAAAGCAAACTTCCATAAACTTAGAGCTATGTTTAAAGAAACTGACTGGAGCTTTTTAATTCACAATAACGACATAAATACATCTTGGAAGTTATTCGAAGCCACTTACCTAAAAGCAGTGCAAGACTGCATACCATCGAAAATACGGCGTCCAGGCCATAATAATAAGCCCAAATGGTGGAATAAAGATATTTCAAACTGCCTGCTTGCTAACAAATTTGCTAATGATAGATTAAAATCCTCACAAAATTACGAAGAACGGCTGAAATTTGTAGAGCTACGACGCAAAGCCAAAAAGTTAATTAAGCAAAGTAAAAAGACCTTAGAGTTACATATTGCGAATCAAAGTAAAACAAACCCGAAAGAATTCTATAGTTATATCAGAAAGAAAAAAGTAGTTACTTCAACTGTTGGACCGTTAGTCGATGAAAATGGAGAATACACCAAAGACGAAAGTACAAATGAGTAATGCCCTCAATACCTTCTTTGCATCAGTTTTTACAACAGAAGACCTCAGTGATATCCCTACACCATCGCCGATTCAGATTGATAATTCAGATGTTCTAAGCAATATCACCGTTACAGAGAGAGAAGTATTGAATTGTTTAGATAAACTCAAGGTAAATCAAACGCCTGGACCTGATACAATCTCGCCTAGAGTTCTAAAGGAAGCTAAGGATGAGCTCTCCAAACCACTGACATTACTATTCAATAAATCCTTGCAGTCTGGAACTATGCCCGATCAGTGGAAGCTAGCCAACGTAACACCGATATTAAAAAAAGGCAGCAAATCCCTACCCAGTAACTATCGTCCAATTAGCTTAACCTCAGTTGTATGTAAAATGCTAGAAACGGTCATACGAGACAGACTCGTAAATCACTTAGAGGAAAATAACATACTTAAAGATACTCAACACGGCTTTCGTAAAAAACGTTCCTGTTTAACAAACCTCTTAGACTTCTTCCACGATATCCTCAACCTCTACGATGAGAGTAAAGCTGTAGATATTATATACCTTGATTTTCAAAAGGCCTTTGACAAAGTTCCCCACAAACGTTTACTGCTAAAACTAAAGCGCATGGAATACAACACAGTGTGTTGAAATGGATAGAAAATTGGCTCAGCGACAGAAAGCAAAGAGTAGTCATAAACGGTAATGCATCTAAATGGACCAATGTAAGTAGCGGGGTACCCCAGGGATCGGTACTAGGACCAATTCTCTTTCTAATTTACATCAACGACATAGATGAGGGTCTCACCTGTACAATCTCAAAATTTGCTGACGATACAAAAATTGCAAATAGCGTACTCTCAAAAGAACAAGTTGACGATATGCAACACAATCTAGATAAATTGTCATGTTGGGCCCAAATTTGGCAAATGAGTTTCAATGCGGATAAATGTAAAGTACTACATATCGGATACCTAAATGAGAAAGCAAACTATTCGATGAATGGCACTCAGCTTAAGAATGTAAACAGAGAAACCGATCTGGGAGTAACAATATCGAGTAACCTAAAACTGAGTCAACAATGTTCAGAAGTTGTTAAGAAGGCAAACAAAATAATTGGCTTTATAGGTAGGTCATTTGAGCATAAATCCAAAGAAGTTATCCTAACCCTTTACAATTCCTTAGTCCGCCCTCTTCTGGAATACTGCGTTCAATCCTGGTGCCCTTATTACCAAAAAGATATAAACAAGCTAGAACGAGTTCAACGTAGAGTTTGCCAAAATGATACCTAGCCTAAAGAACAAACCATACGAAGAGCGTCTTAGAGAATTAAATCTATTTCCTTTAACCCAGCGCAGATTAAGAGGTGACTTAATTCAAGTGTTCAAAATCATCAAAGGCATCGACAGTATGAACTGTAGTAAGTACTTCACTATCGACCAATCTAATTACACGCGGGGAAACGGTTGCAAAATTATTGGTAAATCTTTTAACTCACACGAATCTAAGAATTTCTTCTTCAATCGAGTTGTCAACTTGTGGAATGGGCTTCCCCGAAACGTTATAGACTGCATCACCGTTGATTCATTTAAACTCTCCGCATAGACAAATATCTCGCATCAAACCCGCGACTGACTGCGTTTGTAAATGAATAACTTTATTTATCCCCCCCTCAGTTACTAACCCATCTGTCCCCTACTAACTTCCTAATCCTGCCACGGACATTAGTTCCAGGGCAGTAATTCCCTTTCCAATGTTCCCTTACCCACTCTAAACCACTGTTTGGACACTTGATCCACAGTGTTTTGGAGGACAAGCAACCTAGAAGGGTCACTAGATCTGTTGTTGCTTGATTTCCTTTGTACTCCTTTGTACCTTGATTTTCAAAAGGCCTTTGACAAAGTTCCCCACAAACGTTTACTGCTAAAACTAAAAGCGCATGGAATACAAGACGGTGTGTTGAAATGGATAGAAAATTGGGCTCAGCGACAGAAAGCAAAGAGTAGTCATAAACGGTAAGGCATCTAAATGGACCAATGTAAGTAGCGGGGTACCCCAGGGATCGGTACTAGGCCAATTCTCTTTCTAATTTACATCAACGACATAGATGAGGTCCCACCTGTACAATCTCAAAATTTGCTGACGATACAAAAAATGTAAATAGCGTACTCTCTAAAGAACAAGTTGACGATATGCAACACAATCTAGATAAATTATCATGTTGGGCCCAAATTTAGCAAATGAGTTTCAATGCGGATAAATGTAAAGTACTACATATCGGATACCTAAATGATGAGAAAGCAAACTATTCGATGAATGGCACTCAGCTTATGAATGTAAACAGAGAGACCGATCTGGGAGTAACAATATCGAGTAACCTAAAACCGAGTCAACAATGTTCAGAAGTTGTTAAGAAGGCAAAAAAAATAATTGGCTTTATAGGCAGGTCATTTGAGCATAAATCCAAAGAAGTTATCCTAACCCTTTACAATTCCTTAGTCCGCCCTCTTCTGGAATACTGCGTTCAATCCTGGTGCCCTTATTACCAAAAAGATATAAACAAGCTAGAACGAGTTCAACGTAGAGTTACCAAAATGATACCTAGCCTAAAGAACAAACCATACGAAGAACGTCTTAGAGAATTAAATCTATTTCCTTTAACCCAGCGCAGATTAAGAGGTGACTTAATTCAAGTGTTCAAAATCATCAAAGGCATCGACAATATGGACTGTAGTAAGTACTTCACTATTGACCAATCTAAATACATGCGGGGAAACGGTTGCAAAATTATTGGTAAGTCTTTTAACTCACACGAATCTAAGAATTTCTTCTTCAATCGAGTTGTCAACTTGTGGAATTGGCTTCCCCGAAACGTTATAGACTGCATCACCGTTGATTCATTTAAACTCCGCATAGACAAATATCTCGCTTCAAACCCGCGACTGACTGCATTTGTAAATTAATAACTTTATTTTATCCCCCCCCTCAGTTACTAACCCATCTGTCCCCTACTAACTTCCTAATCCTGCCACGGACATTAGTTCCAGGGCAGTAATTCCTTTTCCAATGTTCCCTTACCCACTCTAAACCACTGTTTGGACACTTGATCCTCAGTATTTTGGAGGACAAGCAACCTAGAAGGGCCACTAGATCTGTTGTTGCTTGATTTCCTTTGTACTCCTTTGTACTCTTATAATTACCTCTCCAAAATTAGTTTTCTGCCCACAGCTAACACAAAGACAACTGCAGAGGTTGAAGTAACTACACTAAAGGTTTCTAAATACCCCTGATGGTAACAAAGGCTTTAAAGTATCCCTAATAGGCTCAAAATTGCGTCAAGAACGTGAGAGGGTTAATGAGCTTCACAAATGTATCTCAAGTCCTATCCATTCATATGCTGATGACCCTACTTACACTATTCAACTTGTTTTCCAGAACCCCATAGCAAGCAATCACTCATGTGATGATGCCATACAACACTTGTCTTCTGTCCTATCAACCACACATTGGGCAGAGAACATCTTGTTGCTTTAAATGCTTCCAAAACCCAATTTCTCCATTTATCTACAAACTCCCAAAGGACTATCCCTTATATTTCACAATACAGAAATGTACTACATTTACCATACCATGCATACCAAAAAACACCTGTTCATATGTATATTATTTAGATATATTGTACCAGATGGAATAGAGAGGAGAGAGAGAGAGAGAGAGTGTGTGGAAACACCATAGTCGTCTTCCTAGTGATGCATGGTAGCTGCCTCCAAGAAAAAAACTTCAGGTCGTTGTGAATGGATTTTTTTTTTTATATCAATACTCCCTCTCGGGCATAGGCTGAGAGTCTGCACACTCTACCGCTGAACACGGTGAGGCACGTGATGTCTTGTTCCAGCCTAGGGAGTGAGATATGCGAAGCACCCACGGCTCGAAGCAACTGCATCTCTGAAGCTGCTACGCCTCTGCGCTTCACCGTCAACCCCTGGCTCGGACCCTCACTCTCAGAATGCCACCTATTGAGCAATTAAACTCACTAGCATTGCCCCCCTGTAACATATTTGAATATGGGAATATTCATAAAATGCTATTTAATCAGGGAAACAATGAGGGTATTTATTTTTGGCATTTCGGTGTGCTGTGGTAATGCACTGAAACTAGGTACAGCACAAATTCCATCCCAATAAAATCTTTCCATGACACATTGGGATTCGAAACCCGGGTCCATTGGATTACCAGTCCAGTGGAAAGACCACTCTACCACACCTCCCCTACATATGTGTATAGATGCCTCCCCAAAACCCCTTCTGTACCGGCGACGTCATTTCAATTATTTCTATATTTAGACGATTGTAGGCTATGCAATTTAAGGAGGATCTGTGGTAGTAAAAAAGGTCAAGTGATATAGTTCCAAGCCTGTTAATTGCTAGAGGGCAATTTAAAACTGAAGAAAATCACCTAATTGTAGCCAACAAACAGTAAAAGGACGGCATCGGTACTGAGGGGGTTAGAGTTACATTCCAGGAGGGGAGCCCTCTGGCAGGTGAAATTTGCTCTGGAGACCCCGGCCATTGTAGTAGTATCTCCGTTACCCATTGCTTTTCAATAAGTTAGGGGAGGTGGGTACATCAGAGGTGGTAACCTTCCACTCCAAGACCACATTATAATCATTGGGGTGTATCGGAACCGTGAGCTACTGTTTGACAATCTCCTCAGATTCAGTGCTACTTGTCCTCCCCTATTAGTCCATGAGCCAGGCCAGATATCGGTACCACCTGGGGTGACTAAACACGAATGGTACTAAAATGTTTATAGAGTGACTGTAAGTACATTAAGATATGATAGCCTTCTCGCACTGGTAGCTTAGTCTAATTTTTTTGATGCAATAGGGGCGCTACCCAAAAATAAAGATTTTTTAGCGTGACGCTCGGCGTTTTCCTCATTTTCTTTAAAATCCATCACACAATCATCGCGAAACTTTGAACACCTATGTAGAATTATATTCTCTACCAGAGTTGTTCCTAGGTATTTTTCAAATTTCCTCATATTTCGGAATATACTCTATATTTTGGGTATTTTCCTCTAAATCTAGAATAAATCCTTAAATATGGGGAACATTGAAAAATATATTCTAACAGCTCTTGTAGCTTATTTGATTCTCTACAAGAATTATTCCGATGTGTATTTCAAGTTTCTCCATATTTAGGGGTTTATTTCATATTTGGGGATTTTTTGTTATATTTTGGGGATAATTTATTATTGGAAGGAGCAAACATATGTAGAGTGGTTTCCATGTAATGTGTTTGTTTGTTCATGGTTTAATGGTGATATTTTTTTGCAGGTGTGTGTCGACTGTTTGACGGCAGGATGGAACCATCTGCGAGGAAGAGAGCACGGATCGACTGTATCATCCACTGCTCTGATGATGACAGCGATGCTCTGGTGTCACCACAGGATTTGGACTCCTGGAACACATTGCTCAGGGCTGCAGAAATCAGGCAGCATGATCCAGTCCTGGAAGCAGCCAAGGGCCTTGAAGAAGGAGGACTACCACACATACATTATCACCGTAAATGTCGTAGTCTCTTTACAATGAAGAAGTCACTGGATTCTATCCTTGCCAAGGGTGTCAGCATAGAATCAGCAAGCGTCGACCCCAGGAGGAGGGCATCAAGGGATGCCCCTAGTACTAGCAGGGTGTATGCCAAAGTATGTATCTTCTGCGAGAAGTCAAGCAAGTACATAAAAACAACAAAGACAAGGGAGCCACTCATACAGTGTGTTGAGCTACGAGCAGATGAGAAGATTCGCAGAGCAGCAATAAGGAAACTCAACCAGAGAATCCTTGGTTTAGTTAGCAGGGACCTTGTTGCTGCAGAGGGTCACTACCACAAGTCGTGCTACAAACTCTTCACAAAAGATGATTTCCCAGCGGCCGCCAGGTCGGGTGCAGGTGAAAATCCAGGAAAGAAAGCGAGGAAGCACGCTACGAAGAGGTTGAGACAGAAGCCCTCGAGGAACTCTGCTTGTATATAAGGACCAAATTATTCCCCAACCCAGAGGTACTGCCTATGACAAAACCTCACATCTAGGCTTGAGAGATCCATGATGTCCCGTGGTATTATCCAACTGAAACCAGCGACAAAGAAACATGTTCGCCGAAAGATTGAAACCGAGTTTGGAGAATCACTACGCTTTGTCTCAGATGAGAAAGGAAAGCTTCTAATCTATCCACGCAGCCTCTCAATGGACGACCTTGCCCGGCAAGCACACAAAATGGCAAAAGACCTGCAAGAAGCAAGAGCAGCTATCTCTGAAGATGCCTTAACAAAAGCATGAATGCAGCTGAGGAATGATATCAATAAACAAGATGTGAGTCAGCCTATGGCCTCCCGATACAGATCAGAATGTCATTCCTGCCAGCAGTCACTCAATTCCTGCAGCACCCTGCTGACAGGAGAGTGTGTGTGTGAAACTCCCTCTGAGAGAGCTCAACGTCTTGCCACTTCCTTTGGCAGTGACTTGGTCTTTGCGGTTACCAGTGGCAAGACAAAACCACCCAAGCACGTACTGCTGACCAATGCTGTAAAGTCTTTGACAGGAAACACAGAACTGCTCCGAACTCTGAATCGTCTTGGTCACTGTGTGTCTTACTCAATGTTTGAGGAGATCGATACAGCCCTTTGTATCCAGAAGCTGGAATGCTCAAAGGATGACATTCCACTGCCAGCAAACATCTACCCTGGTGTGTTCACAACCCTGGCCTGGGATAACATTGACCGACTTGAAGAGACCCTAAGTGGAGCAGGTACTTCTCATAGAGTCAATGGCATTGCTGTCCAGTCCAAGGTTGCAGGCTCTGTGCCAGAGAAAGTCCTGCCAGAGATTACCAAGTCCAAGATAAGAAGCATCACTCAGACCTAATCAATGCTGCCAATATACAATGTTGGGCGGCCGCCAGGGCCACCTAGGATTGAAGACTGCGTATGTCGACACTACCAAGGAAGTCCAGGATTCAAAGACAAAGAACCATATCTGGCTTCTTACTCGAATGTCAGACCATGAGGACCAGTCCATCAGCAGTTGGACTGGGTTCAACATCAAAATGCGCAGAGACATTGCAGTGGTTCAGGACACTGTAAGCTACCTGCCCACTATCAATGCTCCCGCAACAGAAATGTCCACCGTTAATGAAATCTTGGAACAAACGCATGCTATCATGCAGTCCTTACAGCTTAACAAGATTGTGTGCGTGTTTGATCAAGCACTCTATGCCAAAGCTGCCGAAGTTATCTGGAAACAAGAGAAGTTCAAGAACATTATCATCAGGATGGGCGTCTTCCACACAATCTGTAATCTCATCTCCACCATAGGAAAGAGGTTTCAAGATGCAGGTCTTAGAGATCTGTGTGTGGAATCAGGTATCATCGCAGAAGGATCAGTGTCAGGAGTGATGAACGGCAAGAGGTACACCAGAGCAGTGAGACTACACAAGCTCGTGTATGAAGCACTGATGAGGCTTGCATGGAAAGGCTTCCTTTCATGGCTAGAAGAAAACCATTCAAGGGACATACACCATCTAGATGAAACACCTGAAGGACATCAACAGCTTTCACAGCAATGTGTCTCAGGGACTCTTTCAAGAGCTGATGGAGAGTGAATCATGCACACATATCATGAAGCTTTTCCAAGTTATCTTGAGACCCTCAGAGATGAACACAACCTCTCAGCATTCTGGATGTCATACTGGACATGGTTGAGATCATGCTGGACTTAATTCGAGCCTCCAGAGAAGGCAACTGGATGCTCCACCTAGGAGCAATCCGACAGATGATACCGTGGTGTTTTGCCTATGACAAAGTGAACTATGCCCGGTTCCTAACCTACTACTATGCCTTGATGTCTCGACTGCCCATTGAACACCCAGAGGTCCATGAACACTTCATGCAAGGTGGCTTTTCGGTCCAGATCGGTAGCAAGAATCCCTTTGGACGGATCCCTGTGGACCAGACAATCGAAGAGACGATCAACAAAGACACCCAGACACCAGGGGGCACAAAAGGCTTCAGCCTGAAAGGCGGAGCTGTCGCCAGGTACTACCTGACATCGGAGTATCGCAGCAGGTACTTAAGGCAGCTCAGGACTATGGTAGTAGGCCAAAAGTATACGGACTTCAGCCACCCAGACCTACAGATGCCCAGGATTAGAAGAGATGAGGCCGATGTCCAATCTTTAGTTCAACTGATGGAGACCAGCTGGTTGAACCCCTTCAACGCAGAGCAAGAAGATCTTGTCAGTTTGTCAACTGCGACTATGGCACCACCAGAAGTTGTCAAAGACCTTCTAGGGGCCTACAGAATAGGAGAGGATGCATATCAAGCCTTCAAGGAAGAGCGCCTGGAGATCGATACGCCAACTATACAGTGTCATGACACGATGACGAAGACGAAACTGAGAACGTTCACTAACATCAGAATGAAGCCACGGCTCAACAACAACGACCATGCCAAGGAGGTTATCTTAACGGCTGACAGGAAACCTATTTTGGCCAGGGATCCTTGTTTTTTGCCGAGAACAGGAAAGCTCAAAATGAGTGGATGCCTTGGGGCTTCATGATCCCCTGGGGCCCTTTGCCTTGGGCACTTGCCGAGCGGGTTGATGGGTCTCTCCGCAAGACCAAACCAAGGCTGCCCTCGCAAAGGAGTTAGAGAG